>JAQFVV010000093.1:0-682500 GCA_028023455.1 Epiperipatus broadwayi
AAACAATACATATTGTAACGTAGACGAATATTTTATTCTAAACGATAACACACACAATTCTTTTCCTTTTCTATTATTGATGATACATACCATTTTTAGCTAGCTGGCTTATGAATAAAAAAATAATGCGCGAATTTTCCAAGATACTATTATTATAATGACTGCACTGACTTACGTGGATATGAAGTTTTAATGACTCCAATGGATGTATAATATAACATATTATATTATGGTTATAATTAAGTCACTAATGTTTTTAGTTTTTGTTCCTACTCTGGGAATTGTAATTTTTCTTTAATAGGGAATTCTCCGTAAAATGCACACATACAAATTTTCCGATATTTGCCTTGAGAAAATTTATATATATATATATATATATTTTAAAATATACAGGTGCATAAGTAAATATCATTTATCATTAATATTATTTCTAGATAATTTTCAGTGAATAAAACATATTTTAACGTGGGGAACTTACATTATTTTCAAAGGCAGACAATTTCTTTTATAAAGAGCGCGAAATTTTTTTAGTTAACTTTCCTTGGCTTTTATAATATGTCTTTTAATTATAATTTTTCTTTTATACCATGAAAAGATCATTAAATAAGGTAAAGTTAACAAATAATTGATTATTTCCTGGAAATTACTTACATTACTTAATTTAAATATAATGACATTTTCCGTGATTGCTGTAGTTAATATTGTCATTTTGAACTTTAGCACGAGATAGTATATTTTTGCGTATAAAAAGCCTTAAATAGGTCGATAGCAAAAGAGATCAGGATGCCCCACCAAAAAGGATTAGCAACACATTATATTATTAAAATTTTTACTTGACTTATATTTATTTCTGCAATTAAAAATGAAAAAAAATTTGTTACCGAATTTCAGCACTGCTTCTTCCTTGCAAAACTAAAGTCAGACAATCTTTCTTCAAAAAAAAAAAATTGGCAATCTTGTTTTAGCGACCTCTTACAGAAAAATAATCATTTAATTATACCATTAATAAAAGAAAGGAAAAAAAAAACCCATTACAATCATATAGTTTTCATATTATTTAACCGGATTACAAAGTAATTTGACAATATAAAAAAATTAATAAATAAATTTAATTAATAATTAGTGATGTATATTTCTTTTAAATATGATTTTCTACAAAAATAAATTATCAGAAGTTATTGTGCTTTATGATAAGACACTCATCTACTCTCCCTCTCTACCCATCCAAAAATCAATTACTGTTTATGATATGTGCTTTTATACTATATTAAATTGCTCTTATTGTTAAAATTTTAATTAAATTATTCATGCTCTTCTTCAAAATGACATTGAATTACTAAATTTATTAGTTATTTGCTTAAAACACGTTAAAGTGAGTAAATAGCATATTTTATTAATCACTTAATATTATTATTATTTTATTTTTTTATTTTCTAAAAAAAAAATAGCATTGTTTTCCTGTGGAAATAATGCCAAATAAACCAAGTGTCAATAACACTAGGTTACAATTCTTCCACCGTTATAAATAAATAAAAAATAAAATAACACATACATTATTAATATTTCTTATTGTATTGCTAGGTCTATATCATACTTCTCTTAGAAGTTAATAAATTCAATCTTACCGATTTAATTTTGTTTAGGATGTGGTAGTAAGCTTCGGGCATTATAGGTACCTCTTGTTCCATCAGGGGTTGAGACTAAAAAGGCATTCTCACCCACTTGTTTCACAATTTCATAGGGGCCTTCATAAAGATACATGAATTTTCTAAACATATGCTTCCGGAGATTACTCACATGGGGAGTTCTAATTAAAACAAAATCATGGACTTTAAAGGGATGTGGACTGGTTTTGGAATAACGAGTGCATTTATCACCCATCTTTTTAAGGTTAATTATGGCCATTGCTTGGTCATGTTCCACATTAATATTTTCCACTATTACGGGTAACGGTGTTTTGATTAGTAAAGGTTCAGGTCTACCAAAGTGCAGCCGAATTGGTGACATCCTAGTAGACTCATTAATAGTTATATTTATATAATTAATCACCTGTGGCAACTTATTGACCCACTGTTTGTGATCCCATTCTATATATACTCGGAACAACCTACTTATCTCACGCATGATTCTTTCACTTGGATTGGATTGGGGATTTCTAATCGAGCACATGATATGTTGAATATTTTGCTTCTTACCCCACTTTTTCCATGTACCAGAAATGAATGCAGTAGTGTGGTCAGTATGTATTGAAGCTGGTTTTCCTATTAATGGAATGTGATAAGTTTCCAAGCACTTAATAACATTTTTAGCATCTGTTTTTGGAACTGGGTAAGCAGAGACATATTTGGTAAAAACGTCATACATCACAAGAATAAATTTTTGACGGTTGAAAGGTGGAAGTGGTCCATAAAAGTCCAGTGCCAATAATTCATTGGGCTGACTGGGCAGTATGGGTTGAAGTGTTCCCACATATGATTTATTTTGAAACTTAGTTTTTAAACAAATCTCGCATTCCCTAAGTCTACGGGCAATAGATTCAGACATCTTATGAAAATAAAAATGCTTCTTAATAATAGGTTCAATTTTCTGAATTCCATAGTGTCCATATTGGTGTGAACATAATCTATGAGTTTATTGACTAAACATAAAGGAATAATCACTCTCCAAGAATTTTCATCTTTCCTTTTTACTTTCTTCATTAAAATTCTATCTTTAAACCTATATCCCTCTTTAATTCTATCAGCATATCTACTTTTCTGACCTAATTTAGCTGGATCTGATAAGAAGTGAACTATTCTCTCCAGCCTAGCATCCTGTTCTTGCAGTAATTTTAAATTTTTATAATCTCTAACTATTTCTTCCTCTAACAAATTAGACATATTACAAATAATTATATTTTCAGTACTGGGGTTCTGATAATTAACAGAAACAGGATTTCGGCTAAGAATATCTGCAATGACATTATCCTGTCCTGAACAATATATGATTTCATACTGATACTGTTGGAGATAGAGGCTCCATCTGATTAATCTTTCATTATTAAGGTAACTCCTATTGAGAAACTCTAAACTACGATGATCAGTTAATACTATAATTTTTGATCCCAACAAAAGCTGTCTAAGTTTTTGAAATCCCCACACAACAGCTAATGCCTCTTTTTCTGTGGTGGTATAGTTAAGTTCCGCTCCCCTTAAATGTCGGCTTAAGAAATATAAGACTCTAGGTTCCTTATTCTCATTAAATTGGTATAGAATCACCCCTAAACCGAACCCACTACTGTCGGTTTGCAAATAGAACTCTTTATTTAAATCTGGATAGGCTAAAATTACTGTTTTTAAAAAGTTATCTTTAATAATTTGAAATGGTCCACCTCCACTTTTCACACTTTTTTAATAAAACAGATAAGTGCATAGTATCATATGAAAATTTTTTATAAAACCTGTGATAGTAATTACACAGTCCCAAAAACGATCTCAAGTGCTTTCTGGTTTTAGGGACGGGAAACCTTTGAATGGCGGCAATTTTGTCTGGGTGAGGTTTGACCCCTTCAGCACTAACCAAATGACCAAGAAAAGAGATTTCTCGGGCAATTAAAATACATTTTTCTAAGTTGATTTTTATATTGTTATCTGAACACTCACAAAGAAACATGCTAAGATGCTGTAAATGATCATTTAAATTTTCCGAAGCAATGACAATATCATCGATATATATAACTAACAAATTTTTCAGTTCTTTTGAAAAGACCATATTCAAGCATCTGATAAGGCCAGCCCCACTATTAATTAAACCAAAGGGCATCCTTTGAAAAATATAAGATTGGCCCTGGTAATGGAATGCCGTATACTTTTGATCATTTTTATGGAGTGGGATTTGCCAATAGCTGGCTGTCAAATCAAATGTGGAGAATATGCTCTTCTCTTTGAACTTCGTCAATAACTCCTGTATAGGTGATGGTATGTCATGCTCTGGGACAGTATGCTGGTTAAGTGTACGGGCATCCAGACAGACTCTAATGGATCCATCTTTCTTTTTGATGACTACTAATGGATTCACATAAGACGAAGGACTGGGTTTAATTATCTGCCAGTCAATCATTTTGTTAATCTACTGCTGAATCTCTGCCTGGTATTGGTAAGGAATAGGATAAGTACGCTACTGGAAAGGTTCATTATCTTTCAAATTGGTTCTATGAACATACCCTTTTAATATACCAGGTATTTTGGAGAAAACACAACGATACTGGAACAACAACTGGAAAAATGGTTTATAGTATTCTGTGCCAATAATACATGAACCATCCAACTTAACTTTAATATTTACATCAACTGTTGTCTCCTGTATGGTCATTAATTGATTCATCTGACTATTACAATTGACTACAAGAGGGCAAATCTCCTCTTTACATCCAAAAGCTTCATCTCTGTAATTAATATAACAATTATTTAGAGTCATGAAATCCGAACCAATTATGGCTTCATGAATCAAACCTGGCATGATTAAAAAGACATGCTCAAATTTGCACAAATTAATTTCTAATGTAATAAAAACCTGTTTATTAGATAATTTGGTCTTCTTTCCATTAGCAAGTATTACCCTAATCACTTTAGTTGGTAAAATTGGAATAGATTGGTCAGCTGACTGAATTTTCATGTAAGTTTCTTCAGACAACAAGGAAGCTTGACTGCCTGAATCAATTAAGGTGTTGACAACAATTCCTGAAATGATAATCTTTATCATGGGACAGTTGTACAAGATAGGTGGCTCAGACATTTTGCCAGGTTCCAAATAATCAATGTCAAGGTCTATGTTATTGATAATCCACATCATGCTGTTCCCCATATGTTTAAAAATAGGGCACCAAAGTGAGGAACATTCCTGCGAGGTCCTTTTTAATTTAATGCCCCGCTATTTTTACTACCTTTTATATTTTTCTTTGGCATCGTTGGGATACCACTAGTAGAAGGTTGATTCTCATTTAGAATCCTTCTCTTCACTGTCGGCCTACTGAGGTGGCTATTCGGTCTACTATAGGGATTCATCCTATAATATCCCTTTTCTCTACTTAACTTCCTCTTTCCCACATATGACCTATCTGTGAAATTGATATTGTTTACCATAGGATGGGTGTCCCTATTTACCCTAATCCTATTATCAATATTCCTATCACTGGTTTCTAGCAAATCTAAAATTTTGACTACCTCTTCTATGGTATGTCTGTCAGCAGCAATCAAGACCTGCTCGATATGCCTCGGTAAATTATGGCGAATTATTCGCACAATTTGGGTCTCAGATAAAGGATAAGCTGTCAACGTTTTCAGTTTGATGGCCTGACTCCTGAAAAACTGAGTGTAACTGCCCTTATTTACATGATATCTTTCCTGAGATATCTGATATCTCAGGTTATCTTGGCGGTCTTCCCCCCAAAAACTGGCTAACATAAGATATTTAAAGTCCCCATATGTTTCCGGTTTTATAAATAACGATTGCCACCAATCTTTAGATGCCGCACACAAATGGTTTGTGGCAATAGCAATCTTTTCTACCTCAGATAAATGACATAAGGTGAACAATTCATCTAAATTCTGGAGATATTCATGTGGATTCTCCAGGTATTCTCCTTTAAAGAATTTTATTTTGAGGAATTTTAAGGCCATGGAGCTATTACTTTCGGGCTCTAACATGACTTTATGTCTAGCCTCATTCAATGGATTGTACATTGATTCTACTGGACTAAGCATTGTATGTAACTCAGAGATTATGGGTTTATTATGACCATTATTGATTTCCTTAACCTGAGTTTCAGATACATTTTTACTATGAACAACTTTTTCCATATTAAGGTCCATAGCTTGCATACGACTTTCTAATTCTAACTTATAATTTTGCCATTCACAGTCTATTCTTTTAGAACTGTCCTTTAGGCCTACATTTAAATGTTTAATTTGTTGCTCTAATTGGTTAATAGTTTCATCTTTCTCTAACTCAAGTTTATCTTCTAGCCTTTGATATACTGTACTCTCACACTGAGTCATTAATTCCCCTATTTCCTCTTTGAGATTATTATGTAATATTTGTGAATTATTCTTTAATATCTCATTAAAATTTACTACTTTTCCTATAACTTGAATTAGCTCACTTTCTAGATTTTTATTAATCTCACATTGGGTCACCTCTTGAGTTTCTAACTTAGCTATTCTGCTAGTAATCTGGCTCTGACATCCTTTACTACATTGTCAGGTTCAAGAGTTATATTTTGGACTTCTTCTTTTAAGTTTCTAAACTCACTCCTAGCACTATCTAATTCTTCCTTAATACATTCTATTTTATCCTGAACTTCACTGTTTAATACTACATATTGACTTTTGAAGTCCTGCTGAATAGCCTCGATCATATTTTCAGCCCTTTCCGACTTTATTTTGATTTCTTTCCTAATTTTTATTTCTAGTTTTTCGGAGGCCAATTTTGACTCTTCTACATGGTTTTTTAACTCTTCCCTTAAGTCTTTGATCTCCTGTACATGATTGTCTAATTTACTGTCCAAATTTTGAATTTGATTCTTCAATTCACTTTTTAATTCACTATTGGAATTTTGTATTTGACTTTCTATTTTACTTTCTAATTCACTATTTGAATTTTGTATTTGACTTTTTAATTCATTATTTGATTTTTGTACTTGACTTTCTAATTCACTTTTTAATTCACTATTTGAATTTTGTATTTGACTTTCTATTTTACTTTCTAATTCACTATTTGAATTTTGTATTTGACTTTTTAATTCATTATTTGATTTTTGTACTTGACTTTCTAATTCACTTTTTAATTCACTATTTGAATTTTGTATTTGACTTTTTAATTCATTATTTGATTTTTGTACTTGACTTTCTAATTCACTTTTTAATTCACTATTTGAATTTTGTATTTGACTTTTTAATTCATTATTTGATTTTTGTACTTGACTTTCTAATTCACTTTTTAATTCACTATTTGAATTTTGTATTTGACTTTTTAATTCACTTTTTAATTCACTATTTGAATTTTGTATTTGACTTTTTAATTCATTATTTGATTTTTGTACTTGACTTTCTAATTCACTTTTTAATTCACTATTTGAATTTTGTATTTGACTTTTTAATTCATTATTTGATTTTTGTACTTGACTTTCTAATTCACTTTTTAATTCACTATTTGAATTTTGTATTTGACTTTTTAATTCACTATTTGAATTTTGTATTTGACTTTCTATTTTACTTTCTGAGTTTTTTAATTCACTATTTAAATTTTGTAGCTGTGTAGACAAATTTTGTAATATTGTAAATATTTGGACTTGCTCATCCCCAGGTAGATCTTTATTTACTTTAGCTTTTTTCAGATTAACTTCATCCAAAGATTCTTGTTCCTCTCTTACTTCTACATGAAAATATGGTGTTTGTGTATCCGGGGATTGAAGCTCTTGGGATTCTCCCAAATCCTCTGAAATATTCTGACTATCTTGGTTTTCACTCATATTTAAAATTTCACTCTTTCTGTTATTTGACAGTACTGAAATTAGTAATGAACTATTAATAATATTGATAAAAAATTATTGACAAGACATCCTGCCTCCATGCCTCTCCCATCAAAAACAATCTACACCAAAAAAAAACTATGCTCTGACATTTAATATCCCTAAAGTCCCAATATTAACTACCAAATATTCTTTTCTCATATGCTACTTGGTCCATAGAAATCTCACCAAACTATTATGTAATATGGTATAAGTGCCAATCACACCACCAGACAAGCAGATCATCATAAATGATAAAATCATTACAATATTTTATGGAATTGCTTACAGACCACAACATCATAAACTAACAAATTTATTTATTCAGTGGCAAAAGATTATGTCATAAAATAGACATTCATATAATATTTTATGGCTAAAGAAACAATTTATCATTGGCAAACATTTTCAATCAATGAACAATTAATTCCTTCACGTGCAAATAATATTTATATTCATTTCAAGAAAATTTTACCAAATCTATTGTGGCTAACTATAGCCATCGATGGCCCCTTATAGTTGGGCGGCCATTTCTAACCTAATAAAGAAATTAATCTATATCTAGAAATTTATTTTATTTTATTTCTTTTATTGATATAATTAATTATATTATCTTGCACTTGTGCCATTTCTAACTAACCCATGAAACTTTATTTATTTATATTTTCGTATTAATTATTTATATTATATTAGTTGGTTATTATTCTTTCTCAACATTAACAATTAGTTGGTTGGTTTATCCGCACTTGTGCCACTAATTTTTATCTGGTTAGTTGCTATGGCAACAAAAATAAAAAAAACAACATATCTATTAATTTTCCAATATGATCTAAAATACTTTGTTATTATACAATTAGAAGTTTCAATCTCTTAAGCCATGCCACGATTGTAATAATAACAATAATTGATCACTCCTTAATTTAAGAGCACTTATAATAATGACATTAATCTCAGGGTTCTCTGTTATATTTAAGAAATGCTCGGCAGTATTGTGTTGTCGCATATGACTGACATTCTGGTCGGCTATAGGAAACATTTACCTTATTTAAATTCCGGGTATCCTCATCCCCATATCAACTATTATAATATTTAAAGAGATGATAACCAGATTCAATAACAACGCATAATTTTGAATAATACAGCCCTTTTTATCCAGAATCTCAGTCGGAATGATGAAAAGACAAGGTTGCTTTTGTGTCCTTCCATCATCCATGACAACACAATAATTTAACTAAGATTTATTACTTAGACACTTCACTCAAATGTGTATGGAACAATGTGCAACCAAAGCTAGTAGTTTAGGAATAAAGTCATTTTTACACACACATAAAATAAAATGTCTTGGTCTGAAATTTTCAATCCCATAAATAATTCTTATTAAACTAAAATATAATGAAATATTCCAATCTGCTTAAATTTATCTGTCTGGTGTATTGAGTTTTAGGAGTTTAATGATTTCGGACTCAAGGAAAGTATTGCAAGTATTATGCAAATACACTTTTATTTAGCACACAAGAAAAATGACTCTAAACAACTTGTAACAAGACTATAATTTATTATTAAATTTTAACAAGATTATAATTTATTATTACAGTTTAACAAAACTATCCTTTATTATTAACATAATAAACAAACATATTTAATTTATTCGATCCCATATGGAGAAAACAAAATATACCTAACATTAATTTGTCTATACTTTTAGACCTGGATTCGAATTACTTCTTCATCTTCTTTTTACATTTATGCAAATTGAATACAAAAAAAATAATACATATTATTATCGATACATCAACTCATCCATTTAGTGTATCTTATATGAACGGCTACTTAACTTTATTAACTAACGATCTGTTTTAAAACAAAAACAATCTGATTCTAGGCAATACGTACAAACGATTTTTATTATCATATCTTTAATTAAATGATAGTTTTTATTTAGATAACTTATTATAATTTATGGGTTATTTATCAGAAGTTACACTTATTATTTTAATGTTTACCTTAATAACAACTGAAGTTGTTATACACACTGTATTCCTCAGTATAAGTTATATTGTGAGTGCTACTTAATCATTAACCCGAATTAAACCTAGTATTTGAATCCTCCATTGGCAAATAAAATTTCTAAATCATGCAATTTTAAACTTACTCTCTCTCCATTGACTTACGTGTGAATTACCAGCACTATTCCGCCGCACAATCCAGATATTGATCATAGATACTAGCACGCTATTTATACTAAATGGATCTTGAGGAATTAACCTCCAATATACCCGTTATCTTGCCATAACTTTCTAAACAAAACACAATAATCAACACCTTCCTTGGTGGAATTATCTCTATTCTCTCATGAGGAACATGGAATAACACTGAAGGTCTGTAGAGTTAACTACTACATTAAAATATTTTGGTGGTTCCTTGCCTCTTACTTGGGCATAATAGGAACACACACCAAATATAATCCTCTCCTGGGATTTTAACGAATGAAATACACTAAATACGATATAAATTCTTGATCGTCCTAACTCTGAGAAGCGATCACTTGGGCTATAAACATACCCGAATATTAGATTTATCTATTCCCCTCATGGAAAATAAAGCTTTTGGGGAGATCATTTTCCATCCCACAAAATAAATACATTACAATTATTACTTATGCGAATATTAAGCATATACCAATGCTATATCAGGGCAAGACAAGCAAATACACTAATTACTCTAAATTTATGTTCTGGGGTATACTTAGATCAACGTCTGAAATCAATGGATATCACAGAATAAAACCATAATATTTTCACCTTTGCCAAAGAAACATTCAACAAGTAATTGGTAGCATAGTATCTTGAACTAAATCAAGTGAATGCGTTAATAAAGAATAATTGGGAATAAGTTCCTCAATTAACATAGTATAAATTTGTTTCAAACTTTAAATAAGTAATATCTTGTATAGCACTTCTCTTTAATTACTTCTGATAATTTTAAATATATATTTTACCTATTCAATCTTTAATATTTTTCTTCTTTTACGCATCTAACATATAAATTTATACCCATAATTGCATATCATAAGTAAACATATTTTATAGATTTTTTTTTTTTGCGTTAAATATAAAATTAACCTAGAATAATTATATTAAAACATACCTTTGACGTTACAAGGTTATTAAATATTACTTGACCATACAAACTTTAACCTATGTTGATCTAATACAAAAAAAAATACATATAATTTTACAAATTAGTAAAAAAAAATCATTAATTAACAAATGCATATTATCTCATTAGAAAATTGTTTTTCTGTTGAGCAATTTGTCCAGATGAAGAACTTGATCCAGTCGTAGTTCACGAAGCAAATTTAAAATAAGAAACACATTTTATTATTTCATTTATATAAAAGTTGCTTCCATTCTGGTGCACTTAATAAATTAGGCAAAGGAAAAAAAAAAACATAGCAGCGTTGGATGTTAACTCTTCCTTGAATTAAACTGCTATAATTTTGGGATCCAAGAAAACAATACATATTCTAACGTAGACGAATATTTTATTCTAAACGATAACACACACAATTCTTTTCCTTTTCTATTATTGATGATACATACCATTTTTAGCTAGCTGGCTTATGAATAAAAAAAAAATAATGCGCGAATTTTCCAAGATACTATTATTATAATGACTGCACTGACTTACGTGGATATGAAGTTTTAATGACTCCAATTGATGTATAATATAACATATTATATTATGGTTATAATTAAGTCACTAATGTTTTTAGTTTTTGTTCCTACTCTGGGAATTGTAATTTTTTTTTTAATAGGGAATTCTCCGTAAAATGCACACATACAAATTTTCCGATATTTGCCTTGAGAAAATTTATATATATATATATATTTTTTTTTTAATATACAGGTGCATAAGTAAATATCATTTATCATTAATATTATTTCTAGATAATTTTCAGTGAATAAAACATATTTTAACGTGGGGAACTTACATTATTTTCAAAGGCAGACAATTTCTTTTTAGAAAGAGCGTGAAATTTTTCTAGTTAACTTTCCTTGGCTTTTATAATATGTCTTTTAATTATAATTTTTCTTTTATACCATGAAAAGATCATTAAATAAGGTAAAGTTAACAAATATTTGATTATTTCCTGGAAATTACTTATATTACTTAATTTAAATATAATGACATTTTCCGTGATTGCTGTAGTTAATATAGTCATTTTGAACTTTAGCACGAGATAGTATATTTTTGCATATAAAAAGCCTTAAATAGGTCGATAGCAAAAGAGATCAGGATGTCCCACCAAAAAGGATTAGCCACACATGATATTATTAAAATTTTACTTGACTTATATTTATTTCTGCAATTAAAAAATGAAAAAAAATTTGTTACCGAATTTCAGCACTGCTTCTTCCTTGCAAAACTAATGTCAGACAATCTTTCTTCAAAAAAAAAATTGGCGGTCTTGTTTTAGCGACCTCTTACAGAAAAATAATCATTTAATTATACCATAAATAAAAGAAAAGAAAAAAAAACCCATTACAATCATATAGTTTTCGTATTATTTACCTGGATTACAAAGTAATTTGACAATATAAAAAAATTAATAAATACATTTAATTAATAATTAGTGATGTATATTTCTTTTAAATATGATTTTCTACAAAAATAAATTATCAGAAGTTATTGTGCTTTATGATAAGACCCTCATCCACTCTCCCCTCTACCCATCCAAAATCAATTACTGTTTATGATATGTGCTTTTATACTATATTAAATTGCTCTTATTGTTAATATTTTAATTAAATTATTCATGCTCTTCTTCAAAATGACATTGAATTACTAAATTTTTTAGTTATTTGCATAAAACACGTTAAAGTGAGTAAAATAGCATATTTTATTAATCACTTAATATTATTATCATTTTATTTTTTATTTTTTCTAAAAAAGGATAGCATTGTTTTCCTGTGGAAATAATGCCAAATAAACCAAGTGTCAATAACACTAGGTTACAATATATATATATATATATATATATATATATATATATATATATATATATATATATATATATATATATATATATGTGTGCCAATGCCAAATTGGCACATGTATATAAAATAATTTTGTATAAAAATTATTATCAAAATCTTTCGGAAAAAGGAATTTTAAAGTTACAATTAATTACTTTAAAGAGGGGAGAGAAAGTTTTCCTATAAAAAAAAACAAAAAAAACAAACTAAGAGTTTCATAAAAGTTAAAGAATATTATTATTATTATAAATTAAAAGTTTAAAAAATATATAAAAATCTCTTTTCATTCCAGTTTATTGTAATAGATTATATTAGTGCGTGCGAATGTAAACAAAAGTATGCATGTAAGAATAATATAAAAAAAGAAAAATGAATAAAGAAATGAAATGTATTTCAAAAGAAACACAGTGGTGGACTGCTAATTAAAGATATGAAAACAACACATTTTAAAATAGCTACTACTAATAAAATATTCAATCGAAAAACACGTTGTCATAATAATTAATCTAAAGAAATTTCGACAACACGTATTGCCGGAGGATATTAAAACAAAAACACGTCGCAGGTATAAATAGACTTTTTTTTCGTTTATCAGACTTTCAGTTGGAGTTTGAAATTCAGTCTAGTTTTACTGTGTCAGTTTACAGAAATGCAGTGCTGAAAAGCTTTTGGAAATATACGCTTGCGCTCCAGCCTTGTTAGTCCAATAAGACCATCAAAACCTGCCTGAGAAGTAATGTCTGGATAACAACACAGAAACCCTCCGTCAAAACGTGCAGCTGTCTCCAAGAAGGAACCAACGGATTACCATAAATTCTCTTCCATAAACAAAATCTAACCGGTTAGATACAATCCATTAGAAGCAGCAGAAGTAGCCACCGACAAGAAAAAAATCCTAGGTATCTGTTTTATTATTATTATTTACCAGTAGTAGTCACCACTATACTCCGTAAATATTGAAGATTAACATTATATGAACTCTATCATACGTAAAAGGAACTATTGATGTGTGTGCGAGAGTCTCAAATGTCATTAATGCTTTATTATTATTTTTGCGAATGAGAGTTAATTTAAATGTCTAAGATTATGTTGCTTTGTTCATGAAATATCCTATCATATGTAAATTTAAAATGTGCGTGTGTGAAATTTGGATTTATAAAATGTTTAGAATGCGTTGACGTTGGTTAGTAAATTATATTTAAACTTAATTGATGTTGATTGAAATAAATTATTTTTAAATTTAAATTTGATCTGTCGGTCAATTCTTTTGTCAATATCTTATTAGCAATAAATATCATTGATTAAAATTAGACTGGGCTGGTTAAGGGAATTGTTTCGAGCGCTGGATTATGAGCCTACTACCCGAATATGTTAGTCTTCAGACTAGCTGGCGCCCCGGGGTTTACCCCGAAACAAATAAAGTATTTGGATGGTAGGGGTTTGAATCTAGCAGCCGAGATGGGCCATTGTTGATAGTTAAAGCTATTAATAAGATCTCCCATTTTGCTCGAACGTGCCGGTTCGTTCACCTAACCTTTATAATATTATAAATGTATTGTGAAGGAGTTTGAAACCGGCCAAAACTTATATATACGTATAAGTAGGTGGTTTCAGCGGTTCGACCCGGTACAATTGTAACGGACTGTAAAACCCTTTTAGGATAGTATACCCAAAGCCTTCTCTACTTACAGGTCCTATTACTACTCTGGGTTCTAACTCAGTGTAGACATTTGCCTTTAACTCTCCTCAAGGATGGAATTAAATAGGATGGCAATAATGTGACCTCTATATAGATCCTTAATGGCTATTGCTAATAATAAATTAAAAATCTGTATGCCTGTATAATAGCTATTCTGGTGAGTGAAGTATGAATGATGCTTGACAATCTAGGGACCAGAGAAACAAATGTTTTAACTTCAAACAATAAATATTTATTGACCGATCATGCTTATAGTTATAATATTTATAAATCAACAGAATATATACATGATTATTATAAAACATTAATTTATCTCTACAACAATAAGACTAGCTGTAATTTAAATATTAAAATATGGGTTGAAATAAGAATTATAAAACTTAGTGCATAATTTACAATAATGTATTAATTATTTTAAATATAAAATTATATTACGAATGTACGATTATCATTCTGTTTATGTCCTTTAAATGTACCTCAAGGTTATGTCCATGAATTGCTAATTTGTGTTTTGTATAGTTAAGAAAATATTATATATATTTACTTATTAATTAGTTTGATTTTAATGTATTAATTATCTAATAAATGTAAATATTTAAAATCTTATCTTTTGTTTCAGTCATTGTCCAGTTTAATTTAAACCTTCCATTATGATAATATTTTATTTACAAACATATATAATATATTGATGTATAGTTTGAGTTGTGCATCTCTCTCACCCTATAAAAATCTAAACAAATGGGTTCTTTTGTTTTTTTTTAAAAAAATGTTTGCTACACTTGAATAAAAGAGTGAGAAAAATTCACAACCCAACTCTCAGTATACATTAAAAAAAAAAAAATATATTTGAAACATAAAATATAATGAAATTTTGGAATTCCTTAAAACAATAGCACATTAAATTTTCAAGAGCAGCTTCTGTATTCTTAGCAGATAATGTCTTTCTTTCCTTCATGTATATTTAGTCATGTTGACATTCTACGCATTACAATTCCCATGACGAAATTGAATTCCTCGGCGTTTGATTTTAAAGCCATGCATTTCCATTCCATAACAAGATCTTTCCACGTTGATTTAAACAATATATACCAATAAATATGATCCTCCATCACACGTCAATGACACCAAGAGGATAGAAAAATCCCCTGACACTCAATTAGCAAAAGTGCATTGTTAGATTTTATTTACACAATATAAATTATTAAATATGAATCCTTTTCCAAAGCTTACATTATATTATAAGGTGAACGCTATTTCTATGCAGTTTTATTTATATATGTATGAAACGCATGATAAAGATTTACTTTAAAAATAATGTTAATAAAGTTCTATTTCATCATTAGTTGATTTTATTTTATCCCAGAAACATTTGATAGCAATTATATTTTTTTAACAATGTTAAATAACTATGATGCTCTTAGCATTTATTTGAACGAACGAAAATTCATCAATTAAATAATGTTTTTTTTTTCCTTTTTAAAACATTTTACACTTATCAATAATAAAATTCCAAATATTAAATAGTTTAATATTAATAAAGAAAGGAAATCCTAATAACTAACATAATAATTAAAATATTCTTTACAACTTTACTTTCATGCACTTCAGTTGAACAAGAAAAACCAACAACAACTAAAAAAAAAAAATCTGTTGCTTAGCTATTTTTCCACGTTCCCAAAATCAACAAAGGTTTACTCTTTTTTTTCTCTTTTAAACAAAAGAAACGTGGTTACTAGAATTTAATGTCAAATATTCTTTTTTTTATTTTGTCACGTCATGATTTAAAATCTACATTCATGTATATATATGTGTATATGTATATATTTTATTTTACATTTAATAAAAAAAATAAATGTGTTCATTCCTTCATGAATGTATGGTTATGTTTGTGTGTATATATATGTGTATATGTCTCCAAATATCTAAAAAAAATTAGGTTTTAAAAATTGGCTGCTTATTTAATCTTTATACATTTTTATCCTAAAACATCAGTTACTTATTATTATTTTTTTATAAGAATTGGACATCACCTTACAATATATATATAAAAGGGGATTAACCCTAGATTTTCAAGCTCCATTCAGTCATTCATTCTATCTAATATAACTGATACATATGGTCACATACATTTGAAAAAAGATAAATGATTTCCAATATACATATTTCATACTGAACCAGTACTCTTCAGTTGGTTCGGTTCATCATCTCTCACACATATATAATCAGTGCTTGGTTTTATATTAAGATAGCAAAACTACAAACTTTAATGGATAGGTTTCAATCCTCTCCATTTTCTCTTCAGTCATTCATGTCCTTGAAAATCTGATGATGAACCAGACCAATTGATGAATGATGGTTCAGCATAAAATATGTATATTAGAGATTATTTATTTCTTTCATATGAATGTGGTCATGTATATCAGTTATAGTAGATAGTGTGAATGACTAAAAGGAGCTTGGAAATCTGGGTTCAAACTCCTATAATTGTTAAGTTACATACAGATATTTAAATATTATATATGTATAATAACAATAAAACTAATAAATATAATGGTAATTAACTATTATATATAGTCTTTCAATTTACAGAAGTAACCCTCCTCAACTGCTGTTAAATTCAAAAAACAAAATGGCTTCCATTTTTGAATTGTATGGCAGTTGAAGAGGGTTAAGGAATTACCCAAAAATACTTCTGCAGATTAAAAGACTATATAATAGTTAATTACCATTATATTTATTAGTTTTATTATTATTGCAATTAGTTTTTTAATTAATGGACATTTCATTTGTATTATATAACAAATATAGCTTATTTTGAACTTTTTCCTGACTTGACCAATGAGCCAAATGCAGTTAAAAGCATTTACCACCACCACTTTTTTTAAATTGATCTGCCAATATAAAAAATATGTTGCATTAACAGCTCTAGAAATGTATAAGAAACATCAAGAGGCTAATTCGTATTTGTCTATTATTGTTATCATAATTTCAGTGTGTTTAATTATTATTTATATGTGTAGATAATTGATTAAACACCACACAAATATGTAATAATATCGCTATCACCAATTTTAACATACTCTCTCAACAGAAATTTTTCACAGTAAAAATCAATCAATCTCCATCTTTAGTTAAACATTATCATAACACAATCATCTATATATCCAAACATCTAGATATTTTTAATTTTTTAAAAAAGAATTCATCATAATTTCAATCAGAAAATAGATTTCCTCCTAAATTAAGGCTTCTAATTCTGTCTTTATTTCCATGAATTGAACAACTATTAAATAATGATCTATGGATCACATTTGACCAAGCTAAATATGATCTACTAAAGTCAATTTCTAAAGTACATAAATTCTGGATGATTTGGACATAGTGAAGAAATTCCAGAACAACTAAAAATATTAAGTCTATATTGATGAATTTAAAAAATATTACCTAAAATCTGTTACAAAGACCTGTTTTTTTTTCCACTATAATTTTTTTGCTTAAAAAAATTGCTGATTGAATATCTATAAAAAAGGATCTTGATTGATGATATGTGTTGGGATATTTAAATTATATCTTAAGTTATTAATGAGCCTAATTATTTTAATTTATATACTTTTCATGATAAAACTTGCCTTCTGATTAGTAGAATATTTTATAGAATAAGTAACAACTAAAGGCAATGAATTTTTGTATTCCATTAATATTTATTATAATAAGGATTAGTTTTGTATCCCAAAAAATAATCTGGTTTTTAGTGTAAGAATAAAACAAATCCTAAGGTTGGAGTTTATAATATATTTACATAACATTCCTCAAGAGAGTAATTAATCTTTCTAAGAAGATTGGTTCTAATATTGTTTAAAAAATATTTACTAGCATTTTAGTTATAAAGAGCTATATCACTTTAATAAAGTTTTTTATCTTTTATAATGCATAGGAAATGATAATTTTATGACTCTCCAATTTTTTTATAGATATGAAATTTTAAAAATGTAAAAAATTATCACAATAATATGTGTAAATAATAGATTTTAGTATTATACCAGACAAAAGCTTTAGACTAGCATAAACTGACCGCCAGGGCGCCACTAGTTCGAAATTTGGAACTAGACATTTATTTTTAAGGGGTTACAGGATATGCGAATCGAATGTGCTGGACTAGCTCAATCAAGCAAATGAGATCTATGTTTTGTTCAGTGAATTGGAAAGGTAGCAACAGAAAAAAAAATCAACTAAGTGGATGAATAAATAAATAATTTTATTAAAAGTATGATTAAATAAACATAAATCTAAATAATAATCTTTAAAGCACACTTAAAATATGTACTACACGTACATACTTCAAAATTAAATTTAAATATTTTATATGACTTTGAGAGCGATTTTCTGTGCGTGAAAGAGTGCAAAATACTGACAGTAGCAGAAGTATTAGTAAGTATTCCGTGATCTCACGTAAGAAAAGGGAGGTTAGCTTCCTGCTTATAACCCATAGTTAGAAAAGGCTGAATCTCCATATTTGAGATTTATGTAAGCTTATGTCAAAACCGAAGAAATGCGAAAGTAGCTTCCAAAACATTAATAATAATAAAAAGAGTGTTGAAAGTTATTACTTTCAATCGATTGACCTCCCTCTGAGTGAGACAGGCTAGGAGCTCATGATCTACCTATTGAGAGGGTTAAAACGATCGTACGTGCCCCTAATAAACGAATTGGAAGCTTGAAGAAATAAAACTAAGGACTATTATAAATAAAGTTTCACGACATAAGGAGAACTAATAATAAAATGGGTCATGAGCCAGAAGTCAATTAAAATAGTCTGTAATATCCAGACTGCTTTCTATAAAAAAAAAGGAATGTGAGATTATAAATAAACTACTATCTTACTTACTAAGACTTAAATAGGATGGACAGTAATAGGTTTAAAACAAGCACTCGTTAAAAAAAAAAGAAAAAAAATCAAGCACAAAGAAATTGAATTACATAAGATATAACTTAAAAAAAACATCTATATTTAAAAAGGGAACAAATCTAAGATAACATTATTTAAATTGCAAAAATGTAAGGTACCTTAATAATTTATTTCAATGCTAGTGCACTAGACTTCTTAGGTTAGTCTGTTGCTCTGGATTCACTGATGGTAGGCTTGGGCGAGTTGGTTAGTGGTTTCTTTGGAGCGGTTCTTATGGCATTGTAGGCAGTTAATGGAGACACAGGACATCCGAACCTGTCCTGGCGAGAAGCTTAGCACATCATGGTAAAGAGAATATTCTTGCTGTAGGTTTAATGTTCATTCTAGATAGAATAATTACTGGATCAGCTTTCAGAATATGCAGGAATTGTTCTTTCCAAGTATTTTGGCAGGAATCGTGGAATTCTCCTGTCAGAGTTGGTGTCTGTCTCTTTGCGTTGGTGCAAGTATTCTAGCTGATGCCAGTACTGAAAGCTAGTCCAAGATAATCCAATGGCCTGATTCTGCCTGTTATATCTGAATCATATCTCCAAAACCAATTACCAAACTTTTTCTTTTTAATTAGAATTTAAAAATTCTCTATCTAGATAACAATAGTTATCTAATTAACGAAATAAATTGCCCTTTACAGATCTAGGAATTACCTAATGAAAAATTCTTTTCTTTTTGTTTTCTTTCTTTTTAATTAGCCTTATCAATCTAAATCCCCAAATCTGAAAAGCAATTTATTTGTACACTTTACTTTTACATAAATTTAACTAAAAAAATAATCTTAGTTTTTTTTTTTTCAAAATTAAAATTAAAAACCAAATATAACTGTGGTATTAAAATATAATTCCCACGCACATACATATATATTTGTACAAGCATTAAAAAAAAAACTTTTAATCAAGTTTTACAAACGAAATCTTATATAAAAATTTATTTTATTTTCTTCACCCCTATAAAACTATAATTTTTGTAATGGTGTCTTAAACATCCATTACAACTGCCTCTCCGTCATCACAAAAAAAAAAAAACTTAGTTGACTTTGCTCTGCCTACCACTAACCAGTTTTCTCTAAGTTTGTTCTCACTTTAAAAAAAATCAAATCCGTCCGACTACCCTAACGAATACTATTTTAAATCATTTGTAAGTAACATAAATTTTCAGGAATATACTGGCGATCTATTAAAATAACTATTTACAACAAAGTAATACAATTACGATAGCCACTATACATTTTATTAAATAAAAACGAACAGAATTCAAAATATCAAAATGTAATATTGTTTATCTCACACATATATAGTTGTAATTATATAATATTATTTACAAAATTCATTCAGGCTTATCACCTACGTGGAAATAAATTTCTATTTCCAACTCGTAGTCCAATTACAAATCCATTCAGTTTTTTTTTTTTAGCAGTACCTCTGATCAATATCAGTTATGTTCGGTCAGGGGGTTCTTTCTTTATTCTTACTGACTCTCTAATGTACGTTCCTTTCCCCCTTTTATTTGTCCTTCACTTATAATTTATTGCCTTGTCTCTTTCTCGTTCTGTTTTATCTTGTAGCTTGTCTATCTTACGACCCTTTAGCCGAGCTAAATATATTTGTTCAATGTGTCTCACTTTAGTACAGACCACCTTGTTAATAACAAATGGAAGGAATCCCTCTTCTATAGTCTTTTCAAATAAAATTGCTCTATAGATAGCTTTTATCTCTGCCTTAAAATCATACTCCTTAACTTTTTTCTTAACTCTCTTCTTTTCAAATTCGTATTCACAACCGCTAGTTATTTTAACCAATTTATTTTTAGTTTCTTGCAGAAACTCTTTTACGTTATTTTCTGTCTTTTGATCTGCATTTTCTATCTCACCACCTATCTGCATCCAATCTCTACCCACTTCTATCTCTATTTCTACCTTGCCTGTTCTAACGCTATCCTGTTCTAATTCATCTTTTACTTCTTTCATCTCTTCCTTTACTATTTCAACTTCCTGAACCTCCTTATTCCTATCTTTCTCTATGACTTCTATAGCTGCCTGATTTTTGTCGACTTTCTTCAATATTTCCTGTCTCATTCCTTTCATTTCTGCTCTCAGCTCCTCCAGTATTGTTTGTTGACTCCGTTTTATTTCTATATTTTGTTTTGTTATATTTTGTTTCATTTCCAGCAACTCCTGTCATATTTCTTTCATCTTGGCTTGCTGAGTTTGTTTCATTTCTATTATCAACTTTATCATCATCTTCATCATCGTCTGTGTCTTGCTCTCTTTTTTTCTACTATCTGGGGGTGTTTAAATGAAACTGGGCTCTCTTCCAAACCTACTTCCCTATCGTTTTCTTCTTTAGATTCCATTTTCAAAATAAACTTAGCCTCAATACAATCTAATTATTTTTTTCAAATTACCAATGGAACTTTTCTTTTAAATCTGTTTATTAACGTTTTTTTTTTTTTAATCTTCAACAGCTAACTTTATTTTATTTTTAAGACACCATTACAAAAATTATAGTTTTATAGAGGTGAAGAAAATAAAATAAATTTTTATATAAGATTTTGTTTGTAAAACTTGATTAAAAGTTTTTTTTTTAATGCTTGTACAAATATATATGTATGTGCGTGGGAATTATATTTTAATACCACAGTTATATTTGGTTTTTAATTTTAATTTTGAAAAAAAAAAAACTAAGATTATTTTTTTTGTTAAATTTATGTAAAAGTAAAGTGTACAAATAAATTGCTTTTCAGATTTGGGGATTTAGATTGATAAGGCTAATTAAAAAGAAAGAAAACAAAAAGAAAAGAATTTTTCATTAGGTAATTCCTAGATCTGTAAAGGGCAATTTATTTCGTTAATTAGATAACTATTGTTATCTAGATAGAGAATTTTTAAATTCTAATTAAAAAGAAAAAGTTTGGTAATTGGTTTTGGAGATATGATTCAGATATAACAGGTGGAATCAGGCCATTGGATTATCTTGGACTAGCTTTCAGTACTGGCATCAGATAGAATACTTGCACCAGCACAAAGAGACAGACACCAACTCTGACAGGAGAATTGCACGATTCCTGCCAAAATACTTGGAAAGAACGATTCCTGCATATTCTGAAAGCTGATCCAGTAATTATTCTACCTAGAATGAACATTAAACCTACAGCAAGAATATTCTCTTTACCATGATGTGCTAAGGTTCTCGCCAGGACAGGTTCGGACATCCTGTGTCTCCATTAACTGCCTACAATGCCATAAGAACCGCTCCAAAGAAACCACTAACCAACTCGCACAAGCCTACCATCAGTGAATCCAGAGCAACAGACTAACCTAAGAAGTCTAGTGCACTAGCATTGAAATAAATTATTAAGGTACCTTACATTTTTGCAATTTAAATAATGTTATCTTAGATTTGTTCCCTTTTTAAATATAAATGTTTTTTTTAAGTTATATCTTATGTAATTCGATTTCTTTGTGCTTGATTTTTTTTTTTTTTTTTTTTTTAACGAGTGCTCGTTTCAAACCTATTACTGTCCGTCCTATTTAAGTCTTAGTAAGTAATATAGTAGTTTATTTATAATCTCACATTCCTTTTTTTATAGAAAGCAGTCTGGATATTACAGACTATTTTAATTGACTTCTGGCTCATGACCCATTTTATTATTAGTTCTCCTTATGTCGTGAAACTTTATTTATAATAGTCCTTAGTTTTATTTCTTCAAGCTTCCAATTTGTTTATTAGGGTCACGTACGATTGTTTTAACCCTCTCAATAGGTAGATCGTGAGCTCCTAGCCTGTCTCACTCAGAGGGAGGTCAATCGATTGAAAGTAATAACTTTCAACACTCTTTTTATTATTATTAATGTTTTGGAAGCTACTTTCGCATTTCTTTGGTTTCAACATAAGCTTACATAAATCTCAAATACGGAGATTCAGCCTTTTCTAACTATGGGTTATAAGCAGGAAGCTAACCTCCCTTTTCTTACGTGAGATCACGGAATACTTACTAATACTTCTGCTACTGTCAGTATTTTGCACTCTTTCACGCACATAAAATCGCTCTCAAAGTCATATAAAATATTTAAATTTAATTTTGACGTATGTACATGTAGTACATATTTTAAGTGTGCTTTAAAGATTATTATTTAGATTTATGTTTATTTAATTATACTTTTAATAAAATTATTTATTTATTCATCCACTTAGTTGATTTTTTTTTCTGTTGCTACCTTTCCAATTCACTGAACAAAACATAGATCTCATTTGCTTGATTGAGCTAGTCCGGCACATTCGATTTGCATATCCTGTAACCCCTTAAAAATAAATGTCTAGTTCCAAATTTCGAACTAGTGGCACCCTGGCGGTCAGTTTATGCGAGTCTAAAGCTTTTATCCAGTATATAGGATAGTAATTTTTGGCGCCCAATGTGGGGTGCCAAAATTACTATAGCTATGTGCCGGATGAAAGATTTTTGATTTGTACATCCTGACCATGAGGGCGCCACTAGTCCAAAAACCGGAACTAGACATTTATTTTAAGGGTGGGCAGGATATACGAACATGAAAGTGCCAGACTAAACCCAGGAAGAGCAAAGCTAATGAAGGTGGTTCAGACAATTGAGAAAACACTGAGAATACTTATGAGAACTTTTTAAATTTATTAAACATAATAACAAAATAAACATGAAACTTGATACATTTACTTAGCAGATCTTAACATTGAGTGTATGTGAGCAGAACTACGTTAAATACCCAGGCAGACACGTTCATTTCTTTCTATGACACAATAATGGCTTATATCTTCTTGCTAGCAGTTCACCCAACCAATTCCCTTTTCCCTATAGAGATTTAGTAAGATGGATGTTTGTGGAAAATAATGGGACAGTGCAGACAAGCTTTTCTTAGTCCAGAAAAAAAATGTTGGAACCAAGATTGTCATAATTCTGCAAAACGCTCATGGACAAGTACATTGAAACGAGCCAAGATTAGTCTCACACAAGAAAGAAACATGAATTACGCAATCTGAATTATAGCAAATAAATCTCTACCAAAAATAAATAAATCATATATCCTCGAAATCGCTAGCCAAAGCCAAGTTTGATTTAGTTTAACGCCGAAGCAAACAAACAAAAATAAAAGAAAACTACTAAGGTCGGTCTGAGCATTTAACAAGGGTTAATCATAAAACTGAGAAATTATTAAGCATATAAAATATCACTTGACCTACACTCTCGAACAAGCAACATTTTAAGATTGAAAATCTTGCTACTAAGATTGTACTGTACAATAAACAAAAATACATTAATATTTAAATTGATAAATTACACATCGTAAATATAATTTCCTTTTAAGATTAAGCTGAGATTTGTAAGAGACTTAATTAGAGATTTAGCCCTGATTTTGACATGGAAAGGTAAGTTACCTCGAGATAATATTAAGTTCTGTTTTTCACACAAAGCTCGGTTTATGGAGTCCTCTACAACAGATGTTATTTACTACAGGTTCAGAAGTCTGGAGGCATTATCGGGATCCACTCTGGACTTGACGGTTAGGTCATGATGAAAGTGACAATTTGGAGTTCCGGCGGTTCATATTAGGAAAGGCTTCAGCCCATCATGTTGTGGAGATTCTTCGTGGCGTATATTACAGGCATGGCATCAGAATGACTGCTATTATCACAAATAGAGTTATTGTCAGTCAATGGAAATTCAACTTGGGGATTCCCGTAGCACCAATATCAAAAAAAGAAATTTTAGTCACTTTCACAATGCAACAGTTCAATAACAGCTAAAATCTGGATCGATCCTCAATAAGAAGAAGGTGAGCAATAAAAACTGAATGAACAGAATAGTCTCTTTGAATCCTCCTCTCTAATCAAACAAAAAAATAAATTACCCAGCTATTTATGTCCTTCGTTATCTCCCACGCAATCTTAATTAGAAAAACAATATCTTACAGGGCTTAATCTTACAAAAATGATTATTATTTTTTTATAAAAAAAAATACAAAACTAAATCTCAGCTTTAAAATACATCAACATTAAATTATTTTTTTTTTTAGTTTAAATAAAATACATATAAGAGCACTAATTAAACCTTGTTTGCTTTTAATTATTTTAAAAGAAAACAAGCGTCATAAAAAAAAATATTTTATACTAAAATCAACTTAGAATTAAAAAGATAAGATTTCAAAATAAATAAGTATGTGTATTATTGCACATATAAAACTTGGGTTTTTTTTTTCCAATTTACATGATAGAACCCCTGAATCAGATAAAGTATCCAGTTCAGTATATATATATGTGTTATGATTGATAAAGAGTTCCATGTGTAACTTTACAAGAAATCACCACTAGATAATAAATCTAGACTTCTTTCCAATAACCAATTGTAATTTATTATTGATAAGAAAACAGTTAAGTTTACTAGTAAAGTCATAATTAAAAACAAATATTGGGAAGTTATGAATTACAAAACAAAACTATTCCAACTAATAATAAATATTAAAATAGAAGACAAATTTACCCAGAAAGAGTTACATTTGGACATCTACTCATTTAGCATATCAATATTTTATAATTCAAGTAATAATCAATAATAAAAGAAACAAAATAATTTATTATTACACAAAATAATTTATAAAATAACAATAATATTATGTGTAAAATCAACAAACACATGCATGATCAACAATCTGAGACATTGCCAAAACAACCCAAAATGCCCTTATTTCAATATCTAGTATTAAAGCAATCTATACTCTGAGGGCTATAAAATTAAGCAGTGAATGAAATGCTTATTATGCATAAGGTAATGCCATAAAAATAGCAACTATTCTGAAAACTTCATATAAAATATTTAAATATTAATTCTTCATCATTGTCATATTATTTATAAAGATATAAACATAACCCATACTTAATAAAGTATTCACTATAAAAATAAAATCATTACAAAATGAAGTCATAGGGATTTATAACTGTAACTAACAAATAATATCAAGCCAATAAACATCACATGACTACCTCCTCTTATACATCCATTGATTACTCTAGATTGCTGTGTGTGGCAATATAATTACCCCCCGACATTCTTATCCTCCATTGTGGCTTTCACCCGAGCTGGAGGGTTTTTGGCAGGTTTGAACCCATCTCCAATCTACCAGTAGTAGGTTCCTCCTCAAAACATATACAGGTTCTGATATATATCTGATAGGTGATGCACTGAACAGCCAACTCAAGGTTGGGGACATCGTCTATCTAAGAACAAAGCTATACTAACCAACCTCTCAGCGTTATTTATTTGCGTAGCCAAAGCCAACCTTACTCTACCGGCTGATGGGATTTATTTACTCGTCATATCCCTTCCCAATAAATCTCATTGTACCTACATATAAGTTGCTATGCAAACACTCAGGCCATCATTATCATCACACACATATTCACGCTCATTCATCCACACACCAAATAATGCAAATACATATATATGTGAGCTGTATGATTAATATAGTCTATCTAACTTTAAATATAAAATTTTAATATAGCAATTAACTGAGGTAACCAGTTCTTTATTGAGATACATATATTGAAAATAGTTGGTGACATGTCACTTTACCTGTACTCACCAATTAAACAAGTCCATATTGACGTCTTGCCACGAACTTAATCGGTGGATCTCACGGATGGCAAACAGTTCCAATGGTCGTTAGGTCGGCAATAGGTTTCAGAGGTGGAGCAGTTGGCGTCTCTTTCGCAAGTCTAAATCTCGACGTTTTGAATCAACTTCTTCGATGGAACAAATCTCTTGATTTATTATGACAGTTCGCAAGTCCGGTCAGGTGAGTTCATGCGGTCCACGGAGTGGTACGACACCACATCTAATTCCCGACATTTTTTTGAAGAAAAAATTTAAACTTCTTAAGAATAGTTTTTGCATCCTCCTTGCTAGGATTCAGCTCTCTCTTTTTTTCTTTCTTTTCCACTCGAGAAGACAAAAAAAAAGTTCTTTTATATTCACCTTTAACTTTTCAAAATCTTTCTGCATATTCCTACCCTGACCAGTCCTTCCATTGTTCTTCAACACAAAAAAAAACTATATCCACCGACCAGTTTTCGCCTCCGCGCCAGTTATTCCAAACGCCTACAGCAATTCACTCATCCTATTCAGTCCTCACATGTTCACCAGGTGACTCAACAAAAGAAAACCGTGTTACCAAATTATTAATAAACTCAAAAAAAAATATGTGAATAATCTATCTAAGAATAATTAATTGCTTTATACAGCTCTACATATAAGTGATGCAAACCTCCCAGATACTAACTCGTTTTTTATACTGCACATACACTATATTTACATTACTTGTAACCGGGTTGAATGACCGTTTACATATATTCTTTTATTTATTTGTTTATACATGGTCCTTACATTAACATTATTAATTATGTCATATTTTACATATGCGCGTATTCGAACCCGTTTGTTACATACCCCCCTGGTGCGTACTTCAAATACCTTCTTTGTATTTGAATGGCTTCTTAAACGACTCTTCTCCTTTACTTTCCCGGGATCACCTTTCTGTTTGGTGTCCACAATCCCTTTTCTTGTGTGAGCTTGCCCCGGTGACGTTGAGCTTGGTTGTATGGCCATCTCGGTCTATGACCATCCTCACCACCTTCCTAGGTGTGACATTCCCGCTGGTGTGTCCTTCTTCTGCCCCCATTGGATATTTGTCCTATCTCTACCTTGCTTCCATCGCTCTAACGTGCATTATGATCGTATATACTCATGTCCAGAGCGTTAAGCAGCTCCCCATTTCTCCAATGGATGCCTTCCTCATTCCCAACATCATCCTTTCCACGTTCATAGGCATATTGTGCTTACAATTCGAATGATGTGACTTTCAGACATGTGACACGCGTCAGCGTCCTTAGTCTCGCCACTTGAGGTGAAAAATTGAGAAAAATTTTCTTCCTTTTCCTCCCCATATTTTTCTCATGATTTGGTACTGCACGAGTTCTTGGTGGTCTTCCGACCAGAAAGTCTCTGTATCATCCTCTGATACTCCTCGAGGGTTGTGGGTGTTGGGACAATGAGTCCCACCACTCTTGGGCATTCCACTTAAATGACTGCATACCACCAACTTCCTCCTCTGGCAGGGTTCAGTCAAAGTTCTTCGTAAGTCGTAAATGTTCTACGTTCCCATTTGCCTGCAAACAGTCGTCCTTTAGAAAGTGGTTCACTTGGTTATGTACCGCCACCTCCTTGCATTTTCCCATATGTCGGCTCGTCCGCGCCTCGGTCTTTGATTTCATCCCTCTTCTTCATCTAAACTCCTTCTACTTCTTTTCGTTAGGTTTCTCCGCCCTTCCCTCCCTTTTTCCCTGTCTGTTCTCTCCTGAAATCGTCCAGCTTCCATTTTTCTAAATCTTCTCGGTTTTTTTTTCTCTTCCTTGCTTCTGCTTTTCTCCTTTTGTTTATTTTTGGCTTCATTTCTTTATCTATCTTATTATTAAGGTTATGTGCCAGTTCGTCACCCCAGCTTCCAGTGTCTGTCGACCCACCTATCTTTGCCCTTCTTATCCTCTTGAACTATCGTTTATGTTCTCCTATTGGTAATCTAACCCTGCTTTCTAACCTGACTTTTATATATGTTTCAACATACATCACCTTTCCCCGCCCTTGACCTTTTCATCCCACTTTGCCCAAACGCCCATCTACCATCTTTCCCATATGTTTTCACACTCTTTCCGCTTTATCACCCTATGCTTTTATTTTCCCTTTTTCCTTCTTTATTTTTAAAAAACATGCGTTCTCTAACATGCTGCCCGTTAGTTGGGACCCATTATAACACCCACCGACTATCTATAATCCTCCATTGTGGATTTCCCTGACGAGGTATTTATGGCATGGTTTGAACCCATCTCATGCCCAATCACCAGTAGTAGGTCCTCCTCAAACTATATACAGGTTCTGATATATATCTGATATGGTGATGCACCGAACTAGCTCAATCTCAAGGTTGGGGCACGTCTATCTACAAGCTATAAAAACCAACACTTCTCCCGTTTTATTTGCAATAGCCTAACCAACCTACCTAACCCGGGCTGATGGGTTTATTCTTCGATCTATCCCTTCCCAATAACTCATTGTCCACTATAGTGCATGCAAACACCAGGCCATCATTATCATACACACACTATATCACGCTCATCATCCCCACCAAATAATGCAATACTATATATAGTAGCTGTATGATTAATATAGTCATATATCTAACTTTAAATATAAATTTAATATAGCATAACAGGTAACCAGTTCTTTATTGAGTACTATATTGAAAAGGGTGACAGTCCTTACTACCCGCATAAACAAGTCCATTGACTTGCCACGAACTTAACGTGGTCTCAGTGCAAACAGTTCCGGTGTAGGTCCGCTGGTTTCAGGGTGGTTTTTCAAGGTCTAAATCTCAACTTTTGAATCAACTTCTGAACAAACCTTGATTTTTGACATCAACCTCAAGTTCGGTCCACGGGTCGTAACCGCCACAATCTAATTACCCCGACTTTTTTGAAGAAAAAAATATTAATTCTTAAAAATAGTTTTGCTCTCCTTGCTAGGTTCAAGCCCTCTTCTTTTTTCTTTTTTTTCCTAAAACAAAAAAAAGTCTTTTTCACCTTTAATTTCAAACCACCTCCGTTTTCACACAAAAAACCCCACCCCCCCGTTAAAACGCCTACAGCACCCTCCTATTCGCCCGTTCACCAGCTCAACAAAAGAAAACACGTTACCAAATTATTAATAAACTCAAAAAAAAATAGTGAATAAACTAAGTATACTTATCCTACTTAGGTCTACTTTTTTATTTGATTCATCCTTTCTTTTTTTTGTTTATCCTTCCTTAACTTATTAGTCTTTACTTTACTTGTTCACCCTCATTTCTTTGATTGTAAATTCTCCTTTTTCTCTTCTTTTGTCCCTTTTCTTGTGTCTCTTCGGGTTGCCTTCCCTCTTCTAGGTGCTTGTGTTTCTCCCCCACTTGGTTTGTTCTACCCTCTAACGGCTAGCGATATATCAGCCAGTACCCTTTTCCAATCTCCCAACTCCTTTCCACTCAGTTACAATAAGGTGCTTCAGCGCGCCTTAGTTCGCCCGGGGAAAATTGAAATTTTCTTCCTTTTCCTCCCCTATTTTTCTCCTGTTTGGTACTGGGTTCACCGGCTGTTCTCCCTGTACCTCGAGGGTGGGGGTGGGCATGCCACCTGGGCTTCCCACTTAAATGCCCCTCCTTCCCCTCGGCGGTCGTCAAGTTTCTGCGAGTTCACGGTCCCCTTGGCAAACGCAGAAGGGTTCCTTGTTTTCCCTCGTTTCCCATGGTAGCGTCTTTGTTTACTCCTCTTCCTTCTCTAATCCTTCTCTTCTTCGTTGCTCCTCCCTTTTTGTCGTTCTTTCCTGAATCGTTCCGCTTTCCTTTTTCTAAATCTTCTCGGTTTTTTTTTTTCTTCCTTGTTCTGTTTTCTCCTTTTGTTTATTTTTGGCTTCTTTCTTTATCTATCTTATTATTAAGGTTAGGCCAGCGTCACCCCAGTTCCAGTGTCTGTCATGCCCACCTGATACTTGCCCCTTCTTATCCTCTTGAACTTCGTTTATGTATCTCCTATTGGATAAATTCTAACCCTGCTTTCTAAACCCTGACTTTTATATATGTTTCAACTACTAACGCTTCCCCCATGAGACTTTTTCCACTGCCAACGCCCTCTACCTTTTCCCATATGTTTTCCCTCTTTCCGCTTTATCCCCTATGTTTTATTTTCCTTTTTCCTCTTTTATTTTTAAAAAATCGAGGTTCTCTAACTGTGCCCGTAGTTGGGACACCTTATAACCCCACGCTAATAACTCCTGTGGTTCACCAGCGACGAGAGGTTTGCGGTTTGACCCGACTCAGAAGTAGGTACCCGAAAAATATACAGGTTCGATATCGATAGTGATGCCCTAGCTCAATCTCAGGTTGGGGCCGTCTATCTAGAGAACAAAGTATAACAACCAACACTATCACTAATTTATTTTGCAGCCTAAAGCTAAACCTACTCTAACGGGCTAGTTTTTACTCGATCATATTCCCAATAAATCTCTCGTACCTACTATAAGTTGCATGCAAACACCGCCATTCATTATCATCCACACATATATCACGCTCTTCATCACACCAAATAATGCAATACTATATATATGTGAGCTGTATGTTAATATAGTCTATATCTAACTTTAAATATAAATTTAATATAGCTACTGAGGTAACAGTTCTTTATTGAGATACAATATTGAAAAAGTTGGTGACATGTCACTTACCTGTATCACGCAATTAAACAAGTGTATGGCTTGCCAGAACTTAATCGGTGGTCACGGATGGCAAACAGTTCCAATGGTCGTTAGGTCCGGCGATAGGTTTCAGAGGTGGAGCAGTTGGCGTATTTTCGCAAAGGTCTAAATTCGAACGATTTTGAATCAACATTTCTTGATGGACAAAATCTCTTGATTTATTTGACAGTTCGAAGTCGGTCAGGTGAGTTCATGACGAGTCACGGAGTGAGTAACGACTACACACAATCTAATTACCGACATTTTTTGAAGAAAAAATATTAAACTTCTTAAGAAATAGATTTTTGCGCCTCCTTGCTAGGATTAAGCATTCTTCTTTTTTTTTTCTTTTCACTGACGACAAAAAAAAAAGTTCTTTTATATTCACCTTTAACTTTTCAAAATCTTTCTGCATATTCCTAGCGCTGACCAGTCCTTCCATTGTTTTCAACAAAAAAAACTATATCCACCGACCAGTTTTCGCCTTCCCGGCGCCAGTTATTACCAAACTGCCTACAGCAATTCACTCATCCTATTTCAGTCCTCACATGTTCACCAGGTGACTCAACAAAAGAAAACACGTGTTACCAAATTATTAATAAACTCAAAAAAAAAATATGTGAATAAAATCTATCTAAGAATAATTAATTGCGCTTTATACAGCTCTACATATATAAGTGATCGCAAACCTCCCAGATACTAACTACGTATTTTTATACTCGCACATACACTATATTTACATTACTTGTAACCGAGTTCGAATGACCGTTTACATATATTCTTTTATTTATTTGTTTATACATGGTCCTTACATTAACACTATTAATTATGTCATATTTTACATATGCGCGTACCTTACATTAACACTATTAATTATGTCATATTTTACATATGCGCGTATTTGAACCCGTTTGTTACAATATATATATATATATATATATAGTGAGTTTTTGCCTGTTTTAAATAATATCAAGCTAAACATATCAATAATATCTCAGTTGTCAATACATACATTATCATATACTATAACACAGTAAATGTTCACTCACTTTTTCTTTTAAAATATACATGTTCTATAAAAATATCAACAAACTAAAAATCCTTTTTCTTTTCAAAAACTTTATTTTATAATATCAATACTGAACATATATATAATACAAAACTCCAATGTTTCAACTGTTTTTATCTTCATACAGTCATTTTCAAGGATCTGCAACAATATCTTCATCTTACATTAACATAAACAGTGACAAACATATTAAACAGACATAATTATATTTTACTTACATTTCTCTCCCACTGCTATTTTTTATATTACTCTTTCTTTTATATTATTTAATTCCAAATCTGTCTTAAAATCATCCAAGAAACTTTTTATACAAATTTAAAAACCAACCCTAATTTCAAATAACCTCCCCCTTTTTTAAATCTTATCTAAAACCTATCTCAAAATTACATTCCTAAACTATAGCTTTAAATGAATATAAAACAAATATAAACATCTTTTTTTATACAAAAAAACTTTTAACAATTTACCTAAACCTATTTAAACATTCATTTTAATTATACATTATTTTAGATTCCTTATCTACTTCATTAATTCTATTTAAAATAGTATTATATTTTTTTATGTAAAAATATTCTTTTACCATTCTTTCCCTGTAATTTTTAACTCTTTCCAACATTTTAATATTAAAATTTAATATTAAATAAAATCAATTTTTATTTAGAAAAATAGTGTATAATGTCTTTTAGACAATAATAATAACTCAATATTTTAAAATACTAATGATATCACACTTTTAAATTAATAAAATTACTTTATATACATTTATTTAATTTATATAGCTATAAAATATATTCCAAAGAAATATCAAAATATATATATATATATATATATATATATATATATATAATATTTTGCTGTCATCATAGGCATAGAAATTCTAGTAGTTGATTTCTCTAGCTCATCTATTAAATGAAGATTGTTTTATAAGACAAGATGGGCTGAGTATCTGTACTAATGGAATTCAACAGGCAAATCTCTCCATACAGTAGTGCCACTGAGTGCCAACCAGAGTAATCAATGGATGCAAAAAGGTTTGTGTATAAAATTCCTATGGTGATCATGTGATGATTAATGGTTTAATACTAATGAAATGCTTGTGATACAGTGGAGTTGAGATAAGGGAAATACTAATAAAAATAATTTAAATATATATTTATAAAATTGTACCTACTTAAATTCATATTAACAGTTCTATTGCACCAAAGTTTTAGCTAAATCACCTTGATATTAACTATATATGAAATATTTTTTAAAATATTATAAAGACATTGCAAAAACAGTTTATAGAATAAAGCTTATTCAACCAAACAAAAGTAGATATTTATAAAACATAAAGGAGGTATGATAGAAGGCAGAGAAATTAATATAAAAGTGACAGGTATTCATATTGATAGACTTAAAAATATTTTTTTATAAATAGAAAATTACTTGCATGTATCATCACACTTGTTGACAGAGTCTGATGTTTTAAAACTTTTAATGTCTTCTCTTATTTTTCTTTGGTAGTGAATGTTAATTCTGGATAAGATCCTGATGTTTACAAAGGTATATTATGGGCATTATCCATAACATGGTAACCAGTTGGTCTGGAGATGGGAGTGTTCTGGACAGAGATTTTAAATATTTTCTCATACCACACTTATTAATTAAGAGCTTGTTTACGCTATTGATACACTCTCTGTATTGCATTTTTGTAATTACAAGCTTATAAAAGGAATGTCACATTATGCTTTTTTGATTATTATAATGAATACTGCTTTGTTAGTATTAGTATATTCATCTCTCCAAATACTGATGTAATTGCTTCTCAAAATAAAAGAGACTATACAAATTGCACATGCTGCCTAGACCTTAAGTAGAATTGAGTCCTTAAGCTTAAAGAAAATATTAGTAGTTAATAATGTTCTTAAATTATAGCATTTCAAAGTGTATCACTACTGTTTGTAGTTTATATAAGAAAATCATTCTCTATTAACTATTGATTTTTTTTCTCATTGTCTTAATACCACTATTTTGGGTTTCAATTAAATTTTATTTATGATTTATTAATATCACTATTTTGGATCTGAATGAAATATTTATTTATGATTATTTTACTGTAAACGTTAGCTATCAAAATATTGCTTGTACAGTTTATTTCTTCTTCTAATTAAACTTTATCTATAATGTTAACTGCTCTAGTAAAGAGAGTTTTTGCTACAGATAAAAATCTAAAAATTCTATCTGTATATGTATTTTTTTAAATAAAAAAAAACAAAAGATTATTATGGTTTTGATGATGAGCACATTAAAAAAAGAAGTCTATACCAGTGTCTGTTTCCATTTATATGAGCATGAATATATATATATATATATATATATATATATATATATATTATATATATATATATATATATATATATATATATATATATAATACTTTTGTTGTGTTTCAAGATAACAAAAGCATTATATATGAATCTAAACCAAATAATAATTTTCCAAGGCCTAATTTCATAAATAAATCATCTAGTATGTCCGAGATAGAAGAGCTGGTAAGATTACCAAAAATGTGTTTATAAAGTTGGCATTAGACTCAAAATAATGTCCCAAATGCAATTTTTAGCTAAGGTGATAATACAATCCAACAAATAGCAGAGTTGTGTAACTATATTTAAACATTCATCGGTTGGTATATTTGTGAGCAAAGAAACAATATTGAAGTATCACCTTTCATCTTTATGTTTTTAATATAAAAACAAAATATATTGATTTTTTTATTTATCATTTTAAAAATAGTATTTCAGTTTGTGGATTCAAAAAGGAGTCTGATATTAAGTGACAGAAAACCCATTGACTCCTTCTTGAGTCTTAAATAAACCATGAAAAGCAAATTTTACTGTCCATTCCATATCCATCCATAAATTTATGTCTTTGCAGCTACTACTGCTATGTGATTATTAATATGGCAAACAAACATGGATGAGTTACACACCAACATGCATTAACCAGTATAAAGAGTTTACTATTTTTTTATCTCTGAATTTACAAAAAAGAAATAGATGGCTTTTCATTTTTTAAATATTTCTTAAGTGAAAAGAAACAACTGATTTTATTTAAAGGCACAGTGAATATATGTGAAAGTTCTTTTTTAAATATTTATAATCATAACAAACAAAAATAAATTATAGCCCTTATTCCCAGAAGACTATCAGATACAGGGAGTATTAAGAATCCTTAATTATCAAGCCCTGCCACTCAATGGTATTCTTTTATTTAGTTACCAACAACTGCAGACCACATTACATGAATTGGAAGAAATTATCTAATATTAAGTGAGCCATTATTTGATTCTGTGAAATTAGAAGAAAAAATGAAGAGACTATTAATTTGTAAAGATGACAGTGTTTTTTATTATATAGGCACAAGTAGAGTGGAATAAGTTATAAATAAAAAATTGAAAAATAATATTATGAATATTGATGAAATATTAAACAAAGTGGTAAAATTAGTAATTCACCTCTGCTGTTAAATAGTTAAATTTTGCCCAATTTTAATTGTCATTCATATTATTTACATTTCATGGGCATTGTTTGCACCATCTCTTGGTCAATTTTGGTTACATTTTCTTCATTTTAGGCTTATTTTATAGGAAATTGGAAATTTAAAATTTTAGTTCTAAAAAAGTCCACATATGGCAATATATTTTGAAAAAAAAATCAATTTTCATTGCTGTGTATTGCCAGCCTCTTTCCTCTGATTGAAAGGCTGCCAACTCTGGAAATTGTCCCACAGATATTTTTAAATGACAAAGTCAGAAATCAAAACAAAATGTTTTACACATTCATAATTGATTTTGAATATAAATAAATATATTTATCTTAATTTTTTACATTCATAATTAAGATTTTACATTACTTAATCAAAATATTCAAAAAATGTAAAATTTTACAAGGAAAATAAGTGGGGAAAAGTGACAGCTCTTCAAGAAAAGTGGGTAAAGGTTTACTTTAGTAGTCATGGCCATGCCCAACATGTTTTTCCTCTATTTTTTAAAATTAGAACTGAAAAAAGAAACAGATGAAAAGATAAAATGGAAGTGCAGCAATTAAGTAATTTTCTGTATATACAATTGAATTACATATTCATAATAAAAAATATTTGAAGACCTTACATATATGCTATAAAAAACTTACATTACTAGATCTATTATTTTCAATTTCTAACTACATTAGAATTAGATTAAAATTATTAAAATGTAAAAGACAATAAAAAACATTTACACTTTTCATAATTGTGCCCTATGCAGACTAGGAAATTTGAGAAAATAAAGGTAGTGCTGTGGCTACTCTGGAAGGCAAATTCTTGCAGACAATAAAAACAAACTCTGCTGGTACCAAATTGGTATTTCAGCTTATGCTTTGCTTTCATCCACATATTTCCAATGTTTTGGTCTTTGGGATACATGGAGTTGTCATGATGGATGACAAACAATTGCATAAATACAACATTGTTGAGTCAGCTGATATCATTGTATGCAGTCTTTTTTTAACAAGTGTTATAAATGTAGATAGTTTAAATTTTTAACTTTCAAATAAATAAATAAAGTAATTATTTTAATTAATCCAACATTTAATTTATCGATACAAATGTTTTAAGTAATATTCATCTAAAAAATGTTTACTTTCCAAATCAAAAATAATTCTAATTTTAAAAAATAGAGGGTGAACATAGTGGGTGTGACCATGCCCGCTAAAGTAAACCTTTACCGAAAAGTGACTGAATAATGAGACACCGGCATTCACATAGATTGGTTGAAATATAAATCTTTTGTTTTACCACTGACTATTTTTTAAACATTTTGCTTGTATTTTTCTTCAGTTATTAATATTATTTTTAATTTTTCGTTACATTTAACCAATTTGAATCTAAAATTATTCAGTTTTTAGAAACTGCATTGAAACAATTCTGTGTATTTTAGATTAATATTTTATCAATAGAAATCGACTGGAAATGAAACTGACAAATAAAGTTCTCAGATTTAAGTAATGGACCAATACAAAAATTAGACAAAGGTTTTAGAAGTTGGATATTATGCATATTAATGAAATATTAAACAAAGTGGTAAAATTAGTAATTCACCTTAATGATAAGTGCATGTGCAAATAATTCAACTTTATGTCCTGATAAATTTTCATTGAGATGAAGAAATAAAGAATTTTTATATAGATGTAAAGAAATGTTTTTGATCACACCAAAACCATAGAAAAATTGCCATGGAAGACTAACTGAAAGAAGAATCTACTGTTGGTAAACTTGGCTACAATAACAGAGAAAGGAACATAGACTTGTGAAATTTTCAGGAAAAAAATTATGTATTATGAATCCTTTATTTGAAAAAAAAAAAAGATAAATGAAAATGGACATAGAAACATTCAAGTGAAGATATGGGAGAAAATTTCAAGATTAGAATGCTTTTAATAGATTCACCACAAGAAGTGATTCAAAAAAAAAAAAACAATAGCTATTAAAAAAAATAGTTTTAGTAGTTGATAGTCCTAATTTTCAGAAATATTGCATTGAATTTAAATTAAAATTTACTAATCATTTTAAAATATTGATAGACTCTGAAGAAAAATCTTACTTAACTAAGATCTGTAAGAAATGTTAACTAATTCTCTACTGAGAACTGACACAAAAATAGCTGATACAAAAAAAGAAGCAATCTTCATTAAAAATGTTGTAAAGTGATCCATTAAATAGAATCGAATATCTGGAGTTCTGTAATATGGTATAAACATAGTTAACAATGATATAAAAATGTACTTGTAAAGAGAATAAAACATTTAAATAATATAAAGAAAATGGAATTATCAATAAAAAAAGAGAAGCATTATAAAGTGCTAAAAAGTTTTAAAACAAATTATATGATAATAAAGAACAATAAAACTAATTAATCACTATTATTATTATCTATTTTGAATCGTCAAACATTTTAAAATTAAAGAAGAGACATGAAGTTAAATCTCTGAAGAAGGTTTTGGTTGAAAAAATGATGGAATTATTATTTATATCTTAAAAGAAACAGGTGAAGGAATAGAAAAATTGTTGGTGAATCTATCTATCAAACGTCTAAACGATAAAGATATACCACACAATTAGAACAATACAATAGTTATAATGATATTTATGAAAGATTGTAAAGAAGATATTAAAAGTTACAAGCTTATCAGTTTTCTACAGACTTAATATAAAATCTTTAGCTAAATAATTATAACTCGTTTTATAGTGTACTTTGAATGCAAATCAATTCAAAGAAAAAGAGGGATTTAAAAATGTTTTAGCATAATTGATCACATCCAAGTATTGAGAGAAGTTATAAAAAGGACAAATTAATATGATTTGTCATTGTGCTTTATAATTATGTATTATGAAAAGAATTTTTATCCTAAAACCTGTCCTAATGATTAATGCTTTGGACAATCAAGATTATCATATTCTGAAGAATATCAAATTGCATAACTGATGACTAGATTATAAGATGGCACTAAGAAAATTAACATTAAGAAAGATGTAGGATAATGTATTTCTGTATCTTTAAAACTTTTTCTTACAGTTTTATACGAAATATTTTATGTATCAAAATAAAAAACTAAAGTATAAAAATGCACTGAGATTATTTAAGTCACCCAGATTTGTAAGTGCTGCAGTTGATTTTGCTAAGGTTCCAGAGCTTCATAAATTGTTTTTAATAATTATGAGATAAAATTATAAAAATACTAAACATTAATATTAAAATGACTAAACAAATGTTCAATAGAATCTTTTCAGATGACAAAAATAAAGACTAATTATCATGAATCAAAAGGAACTAACTTTTAACAATTACAAATACCTTGGTTCAACTATTATTGCAGATGGAATTATAATAGATGAAATTAATCTGAAATGGAGTCCTTTTGATAGAAATAATATAAACCACTAAACATCACATGATCACCATCTCATGCTAGCACATAACTGATGAAGGCCACAAGCCAGAAACTAGTCTGGGGATATTGGATGAGTAGGCACTAGATGGGGATTTTATGCACAAGCCTTCTGGCATCCATTGATTATTCTGGTTAGCACAAGGTGGCACTACTATATGGAGAGTTTTTGCCTGTTTACTTTTACAAATAATATAAAAAGAAATGCTTAGTAATTTTTTAAAAAGATTTTTAATAACTATATTTGAATCTTTTTATTTATGGATTTATGACTTTGGCACTTAATAGAAAGACAATACAAATACTTCAAATTATTTAATAAAACATAGAGATATATTGGGAGTAACAAGAAAAAATTGAGTGAAACAAATATTTATCATTGACTATTGACACCATTGAAAGAATTAAGACTCTGAAAATGGATCTGGATTGAAAATATCGCTAGAAGGAATGATAATTCATATATTCTTAAAGTCTTGAACTAGATTCCAAGAGTTGCAAATGACCTAGAAAGAGTTCACATATAATGTGAATAGATGAAATAAGGAAATTTATACAATTATTTTATAAATTTATATAGAAATAAAAAATAGTAAACATATAAAAAAATATTGCCTCAAGTTCAACAAAGATACCGATTGGAAAATTGAAAATTTATTTACAAAACCTTAATAGATTCATAGCTCTTACTTTTTTATGTGTATTCTTTATTTTTAAGTTTATTTATTCTTCTTAGTCATTATCTTCTGAGGTGATTTGTAACATAGTTACATTTTAGCTTTAGTGTTCATAATTCAGCAGATAATGGCAGGTACTATCTTCATATTAAGAGGTTTTAGTTAAATGTTCTTTACATTTAATGTTACATGACTTAAGAAAAATTTAACAATTCAAGATAAGAGTGCTTTTAGATTATTTTTTTAAATTGATAAAATTATTAAAGAGCATACTTACGGCCAATACAATTATGCAATTTAAAATTCAGTTTGATGTGTTACTATAGTTTGCATGCATCTATCAATTTCTATGAATTTTTCTTTATCTTGATGGCTAGAAAAATAACTCTAAATCTCCATTGATATTACTGACAACATCTGTTATCTTTTAGAATATTTTTCACACTAATCCTAATGTGAAAACTCTTTAGATTTTTGAAGACTAGAATTACTACTAATTGACGAGCCTTTTTATTTGTAGCACTTTAGATTTTATGCTATCTGTAATTATATTATTCTTGGCCTTTAATCTTCTGAATTATCTTAAATCATAACTTAATCTCAATTATCTCTGGTGTTGTTCTATAAATGCATCTTGAAAATTTATTTAATCTTTTTTAATCTCTGATTAAAAGAAGAATAGCATTGGCAAAGGTGACATTTGTAAAAAGAAAAAAGATATTTTGTGGACCTATAGAAAGAGAATTAAGGAAGAGATTAATTAAATGTTATGTGTGGAGTGTATTAATGTGTGGTTGTGAGACATGGACATTGAGTAATAGAAAGAAGAAAGGATTGGAAGCTTTTGAGATGTGGACATGGAGAAAAATGGAAAAAATCAGTTGGATGAGTAAAATAACAAATGAAGTTTTGAAAAGAGTAAATGGGGAAAGAAGATTGATTGAAAATATCAGAGAGAGAGAAAGAGAAACTGGATTGGACATATATTAAAAAGAGATTATAGTTTAATGAAAGATGTTTTGGAGGGAATGGTGAGTGGAAATAAAAAGAAAGGATGGAAGAGATTGACATTATTGGATGATATAAGAGATGAGAAGACTTATGTGGAATTGAGGAAATGGGCAAGAAAGAGAATGGAATGGAAGAATGGATGAACTGATGTAGTGACCACTCTCTGGAACTGTCCATTGGACAGACTACTATTGATTGATTGATTGATTGAATCTCTGATATAAGTTTCTTATTCATGTTTCATCACAATTTAAAATATTTTTAGAAATTTTGATTTTATTCTACCACGTTATAATTTTTTTTTCTTTCACATTAATTTTATTTACTATCCAGAATAAACCTTATTTTTCGTTTAATATAATTTAAATATACAACAGTAAAATAATTTATATTTTACAATCTTAAACATTATTATACAATAATTTTATTAGCATAGACATTTTACTTATTTATGGATGCATTCTTCATATTTCTGATAAGAATTTCAATTTTAAAATTAATGGGGATAGAATAATCTCCCCATATTTTTTTTTTCATTGCCACATTCTCATTTTATCTTATGATAATTTAGTTAAATATGCCTATCACTAATTCCGATATTATTTGTTGTAATATTATTAATAACTACAATAATGGAAAAATATGCTCTCACTTTTTTTACCTTCAAATCAGTAATCCATATACAACCTTTATAATAAGTAATTTAATACACTGTACAGGCTTACACACATCTGCACATATATAATGTAATATGTAAGGGATTAAAACTCAGACTTTCACACGACCCTCAACTCTCCATGCCATCTCATATTGCTGACCCACCTGATCGTACACATGTTGAAAAGATAAATAATCACCAAAATATATGTATTTTGTGCTAATCCAGCACTCATCACATGATCCAGATTACCATCTCCACACATATATACAATCAGTGCTCAGCTTTATATTAAGATTATTCCTTATTAGTTTCAGTTTGTTTAGCGCATTGATATCTTTCTAATTTAAGACATATATAATTTACATATATATTTAAATTATTCTAAAATATTCTGTAATAATTGTTTTAGTGTAAATATTGGAATTTTAGGTCAAGTCACCAGTACAGAAATTTCAGATTTTATTGATCTTCTAGAACGCAAAACGTATAACTCTCTTGTAAATACTTTGAAAGTTAATCCACTGAGAATCGCACAATTTAGGGTACGTATATATATAAAAAAAAAAAAAAAACCCATAAAATCGTATTATTTGATTTTTTTTTTTTTTTTTTAAAGTCCCAATGCTTTTGAAAGCAAAAAGAATATATTAATTAAATGCTTTAACCTTCTTATTTGTTTAAAAAAAAACACAATGTTAATTTAAAAATTATATATTTTTATTATTATTTTAGTACGTGAAAGATGTTGCTTTCAAAGTCAAGTTCACACTTTTAGACATTTCCCCTATTCTTGAAGATGTCCCAGTTAATTTTGAAGAATCACTTATGGCAGTTTATTCTTATTTATGTCGAAATTTATATCAAGGAAAAATCAATTTTGTTTTACCCAAAGATATAGATGAAACCGAAACGGTAATCTGCTTTAGAAAATACAATATCTAGTATTACTTATTTATGCATTTTATTTTATTCTCGTTATTTTTTTTTTTTTAGGATTTTTAATATTTTTATTTTATTTTATAGTATATCTTCATAACTCAAAGTTATTTGTAACACAGTGATAAAATGGTGATCTAGACACCATTCAACTTTTTTTTTTTTTACTGAACGCCTAGTTGCTTACTGAATACTTAAGTCAGAAATAATAATGATAAAAATAGATAATCTTAGAATATGGATGCAAACTCAGTTAAGCATCACTTAAAAAATAAGGGAGTAGTTTTATTACTCCGGAAGTAATACACTGAGCCATCATCTGTGGATCTTGAGTTCTAAAATCGGCCACTCTATCAATGCACTAAACCATATTGTGTAGTATATCCATAAAAAAAAAATATTATTTACTAGTTTTAAAATGTAAGCTTCATTATAAAAAGAAAAGTTTTTCCTTCCTTTATTAAATCTACTTTTATTATTCCTTTAGCTAATATGAAACAGTGAGTCAAGAATGTGGCAATAAATGAGAAAAACTGTAATGCACTGATTTTACAAAGTTTTAATTTTTATGCATATTATTTATAATATTCATATTGATTAGCAATGTGAACAGTGAATGTAAATATAAAGTAAGTTATAAATTCAAATTGTATGGAATTAAAGTAGAAAGTTTCCTCTATTACACAAAAGGAATGAAATTTGGCCATATTATTAACAATTCTTGATTGCATAGAAACAGTTTTGAAGAACTAAGACTTGTCCATATTGTTGATAAGAGAATGGGATTACATCCATAAATAAAAATAAAAAACATAAAAAATGTAATCTTTGTAATATAATCTTTGTAATATCCGCACTTACGACTGTGCCAAGGTTATAACTGCAAGTCATACTGTGCGGTCAGCAAATAACGTTATACAATTCCCATGCTGTTCTTTTCCAATGAAGCTCTCCAACGAATTGGTCTGCCATGAAGCTCTCCAAATGAATTGGTCTGCAACGAAGCTCTCCAATGAATTGGTCTGCAATGAAGCTCAGCCATGGATGCTCTCCAACGAATGGTCTGCACCGACTCCTCTCCAATGAATGGTCTGCAAGCGGATGCTCTCCAAACGCATGGTCTGCAACTTGCTACTGCGTGACTGCTCTCTACTGTGCTCTATATTACACTGCTTGATGTTACCCAGTCTTCATATCACTCTCTGACAACTGCAATGATCAATAAATGCACTGACCAATAAGGTAACATCTCTTATCTAGAAACATTTGTAATTAGCAAACATTTCTAGGAATTGTCGATCGCCATTACGTCAATGCACTAATTAAATTCCTCAGCTATCAGAGCGCGATCTAAAAACAGCCTTATGAATAAATTCTAGTTTTTCTGGAGTGCACAAAAATGTCTGCCATTTTTACAAACACTACACACCTCCCTCTACTCCAGAAAAACCCTTGTTGCAATTCCTTGATGTTTCATCACATAGACTTATTGGGATTGACATTTTCACCTGGTTTCTCCGTCTATGGCTAAACTTGTAGTTCAACATATTCGCTACTTCCAGGTTCCAAATGCGACTGCGCCATTGTAATATCCACACTTATGACTGTGCCAAGGTTATAACTGCAAGTCATACTGTGCGGCCAGCAAATAACGTTATACAATTCCCATGCTGTTCTTTTCCAACGAAGCTCTCCAACGAATTGGTCTGCCATGAAGCTCTCCAAACGAATTGGTCTGCAACGAAGCTCAGCCACGGATGCTGTCCAACAAATGGTCTGCACCAACTGCTCTCCAATGAATGGTCTGCAAGCGGATGCTCTCCAAACGCATGGTCTGCAACTTGCTACTGCGTGACTGCTCTCTACTGCACTCTATATTACACTGCTTGATGTTACCCAGTCTTCATATCGCTCTCTGACAACTGCAATGATCAATCAATGCACTGACCAATAAGGTAACATCTCTTATCTAGAAACATTTGTAATTAGCAAACATTTCTAGGAATTGTCGATCGCCATTACGTCAATGCACTAATTAAATTCCTCAGCTATCAGAGCGCGATCTAAAAACAGCCTTACGAATAAATTCTAGTTTTTCTGGAGTGCACAAAAATGTCTGCCATTTTTACAATCTTATTTTTACATTATTTTTTTATTTAAAGATTTTTTTTGTTTAATTCTTAGATTAATTAGATTTATAAACAATTTCAAAAATTTTAAATAAAGAATTATGGACTCCATAAATTGATATTTGTAAAATGAGGATATTAGTAATTTGTTTATTTTGAGGTTCTTATCTCACAAATTTAAACAAAGGATAAGGGAGTGAGAATCCAAATGGGATTGCACTTCATTGGTGTAATTATAAATTTATTTAAACGCACATTCATTACGTAAATAATATTCATTAAGGCTGTAGCCTCAATCACATGCGTATAAAATGCGATAGTAGGGACCTCTACAGGTCTTTAAACCACAAGCATGTGATTGAGGCTATAGCCTTAATGAATATTACTTCATTGGTGTGAAATTTGATGTCTATAATGTTTTATATTTTAAAAAACAGTTTGCATCTTTAAATTTTCACTAGTTAGATTTTTTTATTATTTGCAGATAGGCAGATTTATTAATGATTGCATAATAAGTTTCAGTATCTGTTAAATCCAATCTTTTAATGACTTTTACGAAAAATATAATCACTAGCATTAGGAATATTTTTTGACAAAGTTATAATGATAAAGCTGAATTTTCAAGATAAGAGAGAAAGATTAGAGACGCTGATAATTAGAATCCTTCAGCTTAATATGAATACAGATTCGTGCAAAAAAAATGCTATTGGTTTGATACATGAATGGTTAATTAATTGATAAGAAAAAAACATATTAAATAAAATGATAATACTTAGAAAATAATAAAACAAAGTATTCGGTGTTATATATTTTTTCTCTTCTTTTTTTAAAATTACTAATATGTTTACATAAAATAAATATAGAGGGAGTAATAAGACAATTTAATTTTTTTTTCAAGTGTCATAGCATCGGCCGGGACGCGAACCCGCAACCCGGGCAACTGCTTGTAAGGCGGTCGCGCTGACCTCTCGACCAGAAATGCAAGACAATTTAATTTTTGAAGTAATACTTTAAAAAAAAATACATGAAATAATAATATACATGTTTAAATAATATAGATTGTATGTAAAGCATTTACAGTTGATTAGTTTAAAATTAGAGTCGGGTATTTAGTCATATTATGTAAAAAAAAAAAAATCATATTGAATTAAACTAAAAATATATGCTTTTAGTATGTTTACAAAAAAATTATTTTCTCTATGCAATTTATTATATTAAGGTAATTATGAATGCATTATGTATTTTAAAGAAGTCTGTCGACTAAGCCATTTTGCAAATATAAAAAAAAATTAAGTGTTGCATTGAAGAAAGTGCATAAAAGAAGTGTTTTCATTATTTATATTAATAGAAATTTATTTTAGAAAGAATTAAATTAAATGTTTGCAGAAGTACTATGATGCTATTAATAATTTTTGTTAGTCACTCATTAGACTAGAGATCATTCAATAATGAATAATATTTCTATAGTGTAATTTTTCGCAACACCACTCTCACGCAAGGTAGGGAATAATTTATATCAACTTTTAACACCTTGCTGAATGATGTAATCATAAACATATGACCAAAGACATGAAAAAAATGTATGATCCTAAGATGCACATTTCGTGCTGAACAACCACTCATCAGTTGGCCCAGACCATAATTTCTTGAACATATCCTTTTTATTGTTCAGTATATATATATAGATAATGAATAACAACAGTTTATTGGATAAGTGTCAAGTGTACAACCCTCACAACTTTGACACAAATCACTTGATGAAAGTATATAGTCACTCATTAAACTGGTGATTATTCAATAATAAATAATATTTCTATAATGTAATTTTTCATTACACCATTCTCATGCAAGTTAGGAAATGGTTTCTATCCACTTTTAACACCTTGTGGACAGATATAATCATAAACATATGATCAACGACGTGAAAAAGTTCTATGATCCCCAAAATACACATTTTGTGCTGAACCAACACTCATCAGTTGGCCAAGACCACAATCTCTTACATATATCTTTATCATTGTTCAGTAAAAATATAGATAGCAAATGACTAGTTTATTTGATATGTCAAATGTGCATCCCTCACAACTTTGACACCAATTATTTAATGAAAGTATATTAATAATATTTATTAGTTATTCATTAGACTTGGGAGATTATCCAATAATGAATAATATTTCTGTAGTGTAATTTTTTTAATATACCACTCACACAGAGTAGGGAATGGTTTTATCCACTTTTAACACCTTGTGGAGGGATGTATTATAAACATGTGACCAAAGACATGTAAAAAAGATCTATCATCCCCAATATGGATATTTCATGCTAAACCAGCACTCATCAGGTGGTCCACATCATAATCTCTTACACATATCTTTATCATTGTTTAGTAGGTAGGTAGGTAGGTAGGTAGGTAGGTAGGTAGGTAAGTAGGTAGGTAGGTAGATAGGTAGGTAGGTAGGTAGACAGACAGACAGACAGACAGACAGCAAATGATTACAGTTTATTTGATAAGTGTTAAATGTGCTGCCCTCACAACTTTGATTCAAATCACTTGATGAAAGTATATTAATAATTTTTATTAGTCACTCACTCATTAGGCTAGAGATTAATAATGAATAATATTTCTATAGTGTATTTCGCTATCTATGTATATACTGAACAATGATAAAGACATATGTAAGAAATTGTGGTCAGGGCCACCTTATAAGTGCTGGTTTAGCATGAAATGTACATCTTGGGAATCATAGATCTTTTTCATGCCTTTGGTCATATGTTTATGATTACATCTTTCCACAAAAAGTTAAAAATGGATAGAAACCATTCCCTACCTTGCACAAGAGTGGTGTAAAGAAAAATTACACTACAGAAATATTCATTATTGGATAATATCCAGTGTCTAATGAGTGACTAATAAAAAAATATTAAAATTTGTGTCAAAATTGTGAGGGCTGCACATTTGACCCTTACCAAATAAAATGTAGTCATTTGCTATCTATATATATATATTGAACAATGATAAAGATCCATGTAAGAGATTGTGGTCTGGGCCAACTGATGAGTGCTGAGTCAGCATGAAATGTCCATCTTGGGAATCATACATCTTTTCACACGTCTTTGGTTATATGTTTTTGATTACATCCCTCGACAAAGTGTTAAAAGTGGATAAAAACCATTCTGTACCTTGAGAGTGGTGTAATGAAAAATTACACTACAGAAATATTACCCATTAATATGACACTATTATTGCAAGAAAAATAAAATATTGTGGAGAGTATCACTTAGTTATTAGAATTAAAAAATATATACATTTTTTAAATTTATACTATGTCTCTTAACTAAGAAAACTTTTTTTTTACTGTTTCTATTTTAATATCTTCATAATAGTAGATTTAAATAGTTTAAAAATAAAAATATTATCTCCAACAAAGATTCATCTCATTGGAAAAACTATTCTAACAGTATAAAAAAATATGAAACTCTTTATAAAATTTGGGACATTCCCTTAAAGATTTTCCCTAGATTACCAAGACATTAAATTATTATTACTTAATAAAGCCAGTAATAAATCTATCTCCTATTTGGAATCTCTTCAGATTTTTTAATGATATTCTGTTAATAGTTGAACATCTAAATCCATATGCTAATTAAATAAATAATCCCTTTTTTATCTGATAAGTATGTATTACAAATATTAAGAAATATTGACTCAGGGATAGTAATCACTTTGATTAATCAGTTAATATTATTATTCACTGATTTTTACATCTTTGAGCATTTTAATCAACTATTTGGCTATGGTAGGAAGCACTTTATAAAAATTTCCTATAGTTAAATCAATAGTTGCAGAACACTGTTATAGCAAACTGTTTATAATTTAGATATGCCATTTGCTTACAGCAAACGCGGCACTGATATAATAGGCATTTAACACCGTTTTGAATTTTATAACTCATCCAAAATCTCCGCTGACACATTCAAGCAATAAATGACATCGATTATGAACAATCATACTAATCATGAGGGTTATATTATATAACAATTGTACCTTATTTTTAAATTTAATGTATTTGTAATCATCTAGCCAATTTAAATTACTCCGTGTTCTTTATCTTCTAGTTAAGAAACAAAGTATTGGGGGAAAAATCTTAAACTAGTTTTCGGTCAACACAAGTGCATATATCACTTAAATACGTATTAGTTAACTACTAAAAACAATATTAATAAGATTATGGAGTTTATATTACTTTTTTAAATAAAAAACCTTCAAGTGATCAACATTAGCGAACAAAACATTTCTGATAAGAAAAAACTAAAATCCTCTTATTTGTAAAAATAATACGCTGTATTTGGTATTTGTTATAATTTTTTTGGCATATTAATGAAAAGTAGGTTAATTAGGTATTTTTTTTAAAGTAGAAAACATAAATTACCTTTTGATTTCTATCATAGGCTTATAACAGACGTGATTTGCATTTTGATCTTTGAAAGATTTATGTAAATTGTAATAACGTATGTTAAAGCACATTATTTGATTTTGATTTTTAAATACTCGATGACAATCGCAAATTTTGCATTTTGAGGTTTTAATGAATGATGAAATTTGTGATTTTGTAACAGTCTTTTTTTTTTTTTGAAATTACGCATTGATAATCGATGTCGTTTATCACTTGAATTTGCAGCGGGAATTTTGGATGAATTATAAAATTCAAAAGGGTGTCGAGCGTGTACTATAGTAGCACTGCAAAGTCTGTTTTAACTCCAGTAGAAATTCATTATTACAGAAAACTAGCATTTGCATAAAAATATTATCAGCTTCTCATCAATTTCCAAATGTAAAAAAAAAAAAGTCATCTTCCAAAAATGCCTCAAGTTCCCAGTTTTATTTAAAGTCTACAATACCTAGAAAAAAAGAATTTCCAGAAACTGACAGAACCATGTGACTTTAATTCCACTGATCTCTTAATATGAAATTATTATTAAATCTTCTAGACTCAGAATCAATCTGTAAAGCCTTCAGAATCATATATATTATAGCTATCCATGGAAATTTAAGTCTAAAGCTATCTGCATATATATAATGACACCATTAAAATGTTCTCAGATCCGAAGTATACACTTCCTTATTATGAAAGCCTTCTTTAGAACAACTACAGTTAAGACAAAGATAATATAATTTTTAATTATAATAAAAATCACTGTCATTTGTAAATAACTGCTTCTATCTTTTCACAAATCTCCTATTTGATGTAAATCATTATATAATAAATAACAGAATTGTGATTTGCATGCAAATACACAAAAGATGAATAGATATATAAAATAAAACCAGTTTCCTGGCTGAAATAACAAACTTGTATAGACAAATAATTTTACATTTAATTAAATATATTATAAATAATGGAACGAGTGGAGATGTTTCCAAATAATAAGTAGAAAAATAAGTTACAAGTAATGAAGCTAGATAATTAGCAATTACTACTGATATCCCTTAAGCTAAACTAATTTTATCTAGTAGCTTTTTTGTCATAAACTATCGAGAAATATCTTTACTCATTGAGTTATTTATATCATAATTAATTCATAAAAAATATTTATTATATCTCTTTGGTTTAATTCAATACATTTTTATTGACTTTCTCACTCCATATATATATATTGTAACATAATTAAAGATATGCCAAAAGATCCTTTGTAACATAAATTAGGTTAGCTCAAAGATCTGGTATATTAAAGTAATTATGAAATGTCAGAATTCAAACATTATTAAAATCTCAAATATTCAAGTATTACAAACATTAATAAACTGATCAAAAGTATCATTGTAACTTAAATAAACTAGATTAAAGATCCATTGTAATAAAATTAAGGTTTAGATCAAAAGATATCATTGTAACAAAATTAAAGATGGATCAAAAGATATTCAGTATATTATTATATTCAGCTTAACTTAATGAAGAGGATCAACTGGATCAAGTATATTATTTAATCAAGAAATGATTCAAATATAAATATTTATTTCAATAAACGAAAAATGCATTGTAGATTTTTATATCAAAAGAAAAGCATTATTTAACCTGAGTAGCGGCTATTAAACCAAAGATCAGACTGAGTTATCTATCATATTAAGGGTCATTGGATGAAATGAAACATATTTCTATCATTAGATTTCTCAAGATATCCCACTATCAATAATTATAAGCAAATTATTAATAACAAGTATTATAACTCAGGTATATGAAATCACGTGAGGTGAGTACACTAGTAATTCAATAAAATATAACTCAGGTATACAGACAGTAGATCCTATCCACTTTCATTTCTTGGTTTGATGTTAAGTGCATGTTTAAACAAATACTAAGTGAATATGGTCTAGCAGGGCACCACTAGATTATCTGAATCTAGACACAGTTATATCTAATAACCTTTCACATGTACCGGGTTTGAATCCCCTCTTGGTACTTTATTTCTAATAAAAATGGGAGATTTTGCTTTTTGAGCCATATCACTATACACACTAATATTTAGGTAAAAGTAAAATATCTATAAACCAAAGTGGAGGATATTAGACATAAATTATTTCTTAGATCTTAGCATCACAAATGTGTTTCAATATTTTTATAAGTTTACTAGCTCAGATTATGTATAACTAATTTAGGATGGCAATTCACTCATCCTTGCATGAAATAGATGACGGGATGTGGTTATAATAATACTAAGAAATCACTAAATATTATAAAATTAATATTTATTTATGGCCTTTAAACAGCTCATTAATTAAAACGTTGATGACAATGATGATGATGATAATAATAATGATAATGACAAGGGTTTCAACTACCACTCTAGGACTAAGCCTAAACATAAAACTAATTTTATACAGAAATTCATAATTATTGCTTAATTTTAGCATATTTACTTATATCTTAAATAACTGATATTCAACCACTGATGATGATGAATGATCACACTTAACAAAGACTACACTTAATGAAATATATACGCCTCGTTTAATAAAACAAAATAATATTTATTACTGCATTTCTAACATATACATAAAATTTTCTAGACATACATGAAAATTGACATGAATAATAATAATAATAATAATAATAATAATAATAATAATAATAATAATAATAATAATAATAATAATAATAATAATAATAATAATAATAATAATAATAATAATAATAATAATAATAATAATAATAATTAATTATATAACAATCCTCAGATTAATTTCAAGTTCTTCCCCCTTTCCCTTCAAATGTATATTGTATTAAGTTGGATGTCACATTGACCATGATTTTCACTCCATGAGAAAAGTATTTCAAGAAAAAAAAAATATTATCCACTCATTAGCACACATACTTTATAAATCTAACATGTAAGTAGAATGTTAAAAAAAATGGTAATAGAAATTAGAAAAATCAAGTTCTTAGAAACGAGTTTTAAATCATTATCTCCCCCTCTCTTCTAAGCGCTGAAATCTATACTTTCTCAAGACAAAATAATTTAATATTTTAACACCACCTATTATTTCACATTCACTCACAATTATACACATATAAAATATTACTATGTATGTGCGTGTTTTATCCCAAAATAATAATAATATATTAGTTAAAACTAAAATCATAATACCATAAAAAAAATTATTTTACACATTAATATTTCATAACTGTAAAATTGATAAACAAATAAATTTTGATACGTTCAAAATCATTTATGTAGTTCAAAGCTATTATTATTAAGACATTCTTGGTTTCCATCGATCTGAATTGTCTTTAAAAGTTCTTTAAATAAAATATGTCACTTTATTACTAAATTTTTATTAATACTCTGATTTCATAAAGAAAATAGATATAAAAGTAATATTACTGATCCAAGGGTTCACTTGTCTTGTATACTGTCTATACTTGGCAGCAACAATTTCCATGTTCTTTGGAACAATCACTTTCTTGAAGTATATAATTATTTGATGATGAGGATCCTATTGAGGTTATTTGCTTTAGTGGATAATTTGGAAATCATTATATCAATTTTTCTTCTCTTCCTGTCAAGCATTATTCTTTTAGTGAATGAAATACAGCAGTTGTTTTCATGTTATAAATTTCCTGGATTTAAACTCAGTTGTTGAAACAATTAATTGGACTTGATGATTAATATTTATCGGTAGCTTAATTCATCTTTCATCGAATGCAGGTAAATGCTTTCTTCCTTCTATTAAAAACATCTTATTTCTCTGGTCAGTTGAAAGATATAGAATATTATTTTTAGACAAAACATCTTTTCTTTCCTATATGAGGTGCAGCTTTACAGACAGTCAGGCAAAGATGGGACATACATATAATTTTTCTAGCCAGTCATTTCTTATATTTTCAACCTTCAATTTAATAGTCTAATAATCTGAATCATAATCACAATAATAATAATCGATTTTTCCAGACAGCTTTTTATATCCAATTTTTGAGCTAACTTAACCAATCAGAGATAGCGTCACTTGCTATTTTTGGACAAATTCATTTTAATTAGATCTCTAATTTATTTTCAACTAAATTGTTTTTCAACTGAAAAGTTTAATCCTTTTTCCAGACACTTTTGTTTTCAAAAAAAAAAATAGACTTGATCCTTTTTCTGACTTTTTTCACATCTATCTGTAATATTTAAAATTGGAGTTTCTTTCCTTTAATCCTTAGGTGAGAAAATTTCAAAATCAGACCTCACAGAAAGTTTAAGCTCCAAATAACAAATAATCATTTACAAAAACAAAACCTACAAAAATAGATACCTGATTCAACAGATATTCTCTCTTAACACAAAATTGCAAAAAAAATAATTTGACAGATTTAACCCTTCTAGTACAAACTGTTGAATAATAAAAAAAAAAATTTAACAGATTTTCTCATTTCTCTTTCAATATTTAGTAAATGTAAATTTCTGTATGTAATGTACACACATACTCATTCAGATTATTTATAAACTGACATTAAAATAGTCTAATTGCTAGCTTAGTAATTATAACTCTATATTTGCAATTAAATCCTTAGCTTTTAAATCCCAATTACAATTATAGACAAAAAAAATAGAAGTATAGAATAAGATATTAAAATTGATCAAGCATAAAGAAAGTTAAAATGTTTAATATCTGAAATATAAAACAATTAAATAACTTACACATACACTGCCCATACGTATGCGTTATAATTTTGCTTTTTAACAGAAACATTAAAAATTTTAATGTGTATACTACTCTTTTTGAGATTTATTAACACACAAGCAAATAAAGCATATAATTGTTGACCCACTCTCTTTCTGTCTAAACCTTTTAAAATTTTGATCTGGTAGGGTTTGAACTTGGATGCCCTACATCTTCTTTTATGGTTATATAAAAATGTGATGCTGATTTTTTGGTTTTACATTTCCTCACATGCACATTACTATAAATTTGGCTAGTGACCAAATTGTAATGGCACAACTTCCCCCCCCCTTCAGATAAAATCATCAGCACCTTTGTTTTAACTATATCCAAAAAAAAAATTTTAACTAATAAAACACACTAATAATAATAAACACACATAATAATATAAAAAAAAATTTCTAACTACTGGTAAATATCATACTTTTCATTAGAAAACTTAAAGTAATTTATTTGGAGATCTTTGCCAAGCTACTCTGCTACAGCATAAGGGATCAAACTCCTAGCATTATAGGTTCTGTTATTCCCATCAAGAGTAGCAAGCATAAAGGCATTCTCTCCTATTTTCTTGGTAATTTGGAATGACTTTTTTTTTCAAACCATATGGTCTGCATAAAATGCACACGTACATCCAGTCCCTTTTTAATATTTCCATTTTTCATCTTGACTGGATATTTATAAAACATATCTGGAGGATTTATTTTATCTAACCTCCTATTACAGACTCCATTTAGAAATATGGACTCTTGGTACCATATGTAATATGCCTTGAAGTTTTTCAGAGAGATTGACTCTCTATACCATATAGGTTTTATCTTAAAACTTTTCAGAAAGATTGACTCTCTGTACCATATATAATTCCTTCTTACATCTTCCAGAGAGGTTGATTCTTTGGGCAACATATAATTGATTTTTAAATTTTCTAGAAAGGTTGACTCTTTGTACCAAATATAATTTATGTTTGACTTTTCTAGAGCAGTTGAATTTTTCATAGAGATTTGGACATTTACATTTTTCAGAGAGATAGATTCTCTTAATTGTATCACCTCATCTGGTACATGGAGTTTTTCCTCCCACTCTCTTTTCCTTCTTTTCACTTTATGATCTACCCCAATCAGCTCTCTGGCCATCTCCTCATGTACCCTCTTTACTGGGAGACTTGGTTTTGCAGCTACTATTGGCCTATCTACTTCATGAGACTTATCCTCTATCAGTGTATCTAACTTTACATTATTTTCTTTATTATCTGTGGTCGGACTATCCAGATTATCTTTTACCACTGGTAAGCTCTGACTACCTTCTATCATACTTTCTGTAGTTTTCTCTATAGATTGACATACCCTTTGTCCTAAACTTTCTATATTTTTCTCCATCGTTTGTTCTAAACTTTTAAACATCTGCTACCTATCTTCTCTTAGTTCTTCTCTTAAACTTTTATTACTTTTCTCCATCTTCTGTTCAAAACTTTTTAGCATCTGCATTATCCTTAATTCCATACCTGATGGTGTTTCCTTTGCTATCTGAGTCTGGCCAACTTCTGGCTTATCTACTTCCACACTTGAGACATTATTGCTACTAACTTTAGAGGCATCTTTCTCTACTTCCACTCTTCCTTTTTGTTTTTTAAGGGAAACCTCCTTTTCATCTTCATCAGTATAAAAACTATCACTGATCTCTGGGATTGGGACACCTTCCTCTTCCACAATCTCTTCCATACTATTATTTAGTTCACTCATGTTTTTCAAAACTATATATATATCCCATCTGTGCTTCCCTGACCCCCAAAAACCTACACATTATCTCCCTGTCTGACACCTTTCTTTTTGACTAACTGACTGATTTGCTTTTCACCTTATCATGCATTTCAAATACAAAAAAAAATTTAATGTCCTTATTTGATGAACTACGCAACAATAATCTATATAGTGCATGCCTGTCTGTAATACCCCAAATTATACATTCATCCATTCTCCCAGAAATCCAACAGATATTGACAGTCCACAGAATGACTAGCAGTTCACAATCTTGAGATAAATGAAAAAATTCAGTCACAGCACTATAATCACACAATGCATCTCGAGCACTCAGAAGATCATCCCAATTCGATCACTATTAACTATCACAACCCTTGATTGAATGATACAAACTCTGTTGCAATAAAAGAAGTATTAAGTCTTAGGGGCTAAAATAGATAAACTATGCCTTGCTCTATCTCTTGGAGTCTTATGTGGCAAGTATCAAGGAATGCCCTGATTATTATAGATTACTGAAAACTAAGCCTTGCTCTCTGTCTTGGAGACTTATAGGCTGATATCATGGCAGAACTACTGTTAACTGCTTCATGATAAAATAAGACTAACATATAAACTGGATTGGAAAACTATGCCGTGCTCTCTCTCTTGGAGACTTATAGGCTGATATCATGGCAGGACTGCTGTTAACTGCTTCATGATAACATAAAGATAACTTATAAATTGGGTTGGAGCAGTGAATGGGTTTGATCATTCATAAGTTACATGAAATACATAGCATTCTCAAGGCAATGACAAAACTCTCCACTCATCATCAAAACTGCAATCTAACCAACCAAACTCCAACAATCAGATATCCAATCCAACCTCCAAAAATCATAGACTTTTCTACAAAATGAACTCCCCAAACACACATAAGACTACTATCCCATAATTCATCACTATTACTATGTATGCCTATCCTATCTGGCAATAAATCATTTTAATGTTCCACAAAAAAAAATTCTATTATTTATTTCACCTTTGTCTTAAGTTGTGATATTCATCTCTATTTTCAAAATTGATAATAAAAAAACAAGCTGTTTTATGTCTGTACCCATTTTATCATCATCAATGAAAAATTAAATCATATTAAACATCATCATATACAAATCTAAAATAAGACTGTTTGGCCAAGAAAATTTTGTAAGACAAAAAAAAAATTTTACTGAAAAAAAATTTTACTAAAAAAAATTTCTCTCTTTTTAACCACACATCTCCTATCATTCTATAGACTCCCTTTTTCAGGTATATGGTAAAATATCAAGCCCCAGTTGGGCTTCCATTGTAACAAAATTAAAGATATTATATTAAACAATCATGAAATGTCAAATATTAAAAAAATCATGAATCCAAAATATTCAGTATATTATTATATTCAGCTTAACTTAATGAAGAGAATCAACTGGATCAAGTATATTATTTAATCAAGAAATGATTTAAATATAAATGTTTATTTTATTTCAAAAAGCTTCCAATATAAATATCTAGCTCAATAAACGAAAAATGCATTGTAGATTTTTATATCAAAAGAGAAGAATTATTTAACATGAGTAGTGGCTATTTAACCAAAGATCAGACTGAGTTATCTATCATATTATGGGTTATTGGATGAAACGAAACATATTTCTATCATTAGATTTCTCAAGATATCCCACTATCAATAATTATAAGCAAATTATTAATAACAAGTATTATAACTCAGGTATATGAAATCACGTGAGGTGAGTACACTAGTAATTCAATAAAATATAACTCAGGTATACAGACAGTAGATCTTATCCACTTTCATTTCTTGGTTTGATGTTAAGTGCATGTTTAAACAAATACTGAGTGAATATGGTCTAGCAGGGTGCCACTAGATTATCTGAATCTAGACAGTTATACTGAGTGAATATGGTCTAGCAGGGTGCCACTAGATTATCTGAATCTAGACAGTTATATCTAATAACCTTTCACATGTACCGGGTTTGAATCCCCTCTTGGTACTTTATTTCTAATGGGAGATTTTGCTTTTTGAGCCATATCACTATACGCACTAATATTTAGGTAAAAGTAAACATCTATAAACCAAAGTGGAGGATATTAGACATAAAGTATTTCTTAGATCTTAGCATCATAAATGTGTTTCAATATTTTTATAAGTTTACTAGCTCAGATTATGTATGACTAATTTAGGATGGCAATTCACTCATCCTTGCATGAAATAGATGATGGGATGTGGTTATAATAATACTAAGAAATCACTAAATATTATGAAATTAATATTTATTTATGGCCTTTAAACATTTAAACAGCTCATTAATTAAAACATTGATGATGATGATGATGATGATGATGATGATAACGATAATGACAAGGGTTTCAACTACCGCTCTAGGACTAAGCCTAAACATAAAACTAATTTTATACAGAAATTCATAATTATTGCTTAATTTTAGCATATTTACTTATATCTTAAATAACTGATATTCAACCACTGATGATGATGAATGATCACACTTAACAAAGACTACACTTAATGAAATATATACGCCTCGTTTAATAAAACAAACTAATATTTATTACTGCATTTCTAACATATACATAAAATTTTCTAGACATACATGAAAATTGACATGAATAATAATAATAATAATAATAATAATAATAATAATAATAATAATAATAATAATAATAATAATAATAATAATAATAATAATAATAATAATAATTATATAACAATCCTCAGATTAATTTCAAGTTCTTCCCCTTTTCCCTTCAAATGTATATTGTATTAACCTTTTGACTGACCTGCTCGTTTTTAATCGAGGAAATTTGACATCACTGTAAATTGCTTAGTTTTTGTACTACGTTTACGGTTTTGACGTCATTTTTTAGAACGCAAAAAGTTTTATAATATACTGCCATCTATTGAATTATTTTACAAGTAAAAAATCAATAAAAAGACGATTTATGTCAAACAAAAACAAAGCACTGCCTTTTCACATCTTTTCTTGAATCTTATTGGCTGTTGAAATTTTGTAAACAAAAGAAAATGGAAAAGCTCCGCCTTCTCATCATCTTTTCTTGAATCTTATTGGCTGTTAAAATTTTTATATGGCTGCCAAAAATTAAAAAGTTACGAACGCTTTTATTTTATTTTGAAAATGATAAACAAATGTTTTAGAGCATTTTAAAATATTTTTTGATGAAATACAACTAAAATACAAATTATTTTCATATAATATGTCAAAAATAAATATTATTTTACAAAAATAGTTAAGATTTTAGCAAGAATTATTTATTTATTGCAAAGTCGGGAAAAAAAAATCATAACGTGAAATTGATGATTGACGTTTCTTTTCATGTCAACCGTAACAAATATTTTTAAAATTAAAAATCAAAATTTATTTTTGAACAAACTTTCGTTTATTTTTATAATGTGAGAAATTACTAATATACTTTTTAAAAATGAAACTAAAGTGAATATATTTAAAAAAACGGTCAATAACTTTTGAAAAATTGATACATTATTTTGTGCATCGGCCAATTAAAAGCTTTGAGTGTTACCACCTGCGGCGAATGAACAATTAGTCGCTTGAAGGGTTAAGTTGGATGTCACATTGACCATGATTTTCACTCCATGAGAAAAGTATTTCAAGAAAAAAAAAATTATCCGCTCATTAGCACACATACTTTATAAATCTAACATGTAAGTAGAATGTTAAAAAAAATGTTAATAGAAATTAGAAAAATCAAGTTCTTAGAAACGAGTTTTAAATCATTATCTCCCCCTCCCTTCTAAGTGCTGAAATCTATACTTTCTCAAGACAAAATAATTTAATATTTTAACACCACCTATTATTTTACATTCACTCGCAATTATACACATATAAAATATTACTATGTATGTGCGTGTTTTATCCCAAAATAATAATAATATATTAGTTAAAACTAAAATCATAGTACCATAAAAAAATTATTTTACACATTAATATTTCATAACTGTAAAATTAATAAACAAATAAATTTTGATACATTCAAAATCATTTATGTAGTTCAAAGCTATTATTATTAAGACATTCTTGGTTTCCATCGATCTGAATTGTCTTTAAAAGTTCTTTAAATAAAATATGTCACTTTATTACTAAATTTTTATTAATACTCTGATTTCATAAAGAAAATAGATATAAAAGTCATAATACCGATCCAAGGGTTCACTTGTCTTGTATACTGTCTATACTTGGCAGCAACAATTTCCGTGTTCTTTGGAACAATTACTTTCTTGAAGTATATAATTATTTGATGATGAGGATCCTATTGAGGTTATTTGCCCTAGTGGATAATTTGGAAATCATTATATCAATTTTTCTTCTCTTCCTGTCAAGCATTATTCTTTTAGTGAATGAAATACAGCAGTTGTTTTCACGTTATAAATTTCCTGGATTTAAACTCAGTTGTTAGAACAATTAATTGGACTTGATGATTAATATTTATCGGTAGCTTAATTCATCAGGTGAATGCTTTCTTCCTTCAATTAAAAACATCTTATTTCTCTGGTCAGTTGAAAGGTTTGGAATATTATTTTTAGACGAAACATCTTTTCTTTCCTATATGAGGTGCAGCTTTACAGATGGTCAGGCAAAGATGGGACATACATATAATTTTTCTAGCCAGTCATTTCTTATATTTTCAACCTTCAATTTAATAGTCTAATAATCTGAATCATAATCACAATAATAATAATCGATTTTTCCAGACAGCTTTTTATATCCAATTTTTGAGCTAACTTAACCAATCAGAGATAGCGTCACTTGCTATTTTTGGACAAATTCATTTTAATTAGATCTCTAATTTATTTTCAACTAAATTGTTTTTCAACTGAAAAGTTTAATCCTTTTTCCAGACACTTTTGTTTTCAAAAAAAAAAAAATAGACTTGATGCTTTTTCTGACTTTTTTCATGTCTATCTGTAATATTTAAAATTGGAGTTTCTTTCCTTTAATCCTTAGGTGAGACAATTTCAAAATCAGACCCCACAGAAAGTTTAAGCTCCAAATAACAAATAATCATTTACAAAAACAAAACTGCTAAAAAAATAGATACCTGATTCAATAGATATTCTCTCTTAACACAAAATTGCAAAAAAAATAATTTGACAGACTTAACCCTTCTAGTACAAACTGTTGAATAATAAATAAAAAAATAATTTAACAGATTTTCTCATTTCTCTTTCAATATTTGGTAAATGTAAATTTCTGTATGTAATGTACACACATACTCATTCAGATTATTTATAAACTGACATTAAAATAGTCTAATTGCTAGCTTAGTAATTATAACTCTATATTTGCAATTAAATCCTTAGCTTTTAAATCCCAATTACAATTATAGACAAGAAAAATAGAAGTATAGAATAAGATATTAAAATTGATCAAGCATAAAGAAAGTTAAAATGTTTAATATCTGAAATATAAAACAATTAAATAACTTACACATACACTGGCCATACGTATGCGTTATAATTTTGCTTTTAAACAGAAACATTAAAAATTTAAATGTGTGTACTACTCTTTTTGAGATTTATTAACACACAAACAAATAAAGCATATAATTGTTGACCCACTCTCTTTCTGTCTAAAGCTTTTAAAATTTTGATCTGGTAGGGTTTGAACTTGGATGCCCTACAGCTTCTTTTATGGTTATATAAAAATGTGATGATGATTTTTTGGTTTTACATTTCCTCACATGCACATTACTATAAATTTGGCTAGTGAACAAATTGTAATGGCACTATATATATATATTGAATTATAATACTTAAATACAAGTATAATTAATATAGTTGGAGTTTAGACGTAATATAAAGAATTTGAACACAGACTTTCAAGATCCCTTCAGCTATTCCTCTATCTTATATAATCGATACACATGATCACATTCATGTGAAAAATATAAACCATCTCCAATGTACATATTTCATGCTGAACCAGCATTCATCAGTTGGTCCAGGTCACCATCTCCTACACACATATATTCAGTGCTCAGTTTATATTAAGATAGCAAATCTTCACACTTTAATGGACAGGTTTCAATCTGCTCCACCCTCTAACTCTTCAGCCATTTATACCATTGAAAATCTGATGATGGAATGCCCAAATCCATTGTTAAGCCAATATTATATTATCTCATGGGCATTTAGTGTGATAAAGATTGGAAATTAAGAGACTATATCCATGAAAAAGGAAACTAATTTTTGATGTCAGGAAACTATCAATTATTACTAATTGACAATTCTTTTGAGACTAAACAATTTTTCTCCATTAACCCATAATAACTCTTTTTTGTTGAGAATTATTGAAGTAAAAGGAGAAAAATTGTTTAGCTTCAAAAGGAATGACAATTAGTAGTAATTGATAGCTTCCTGGCAATATTAAAAGTTAAAGTCAATTCTATTAATAATTTTTATTAGTCTTTCATTAGATTAGAGATTATCTAATAATGAATAATATTTCCATAGTATAATTTCCACTATATCATTCTCATAAAAGGTAGGCACTGGTTTCTATCCACTGTTAATATCTTATGGAGAGATGTAAAAAATATATATAATTCCCAAGATGCACTTAATAAAGATATGTGTAAGAGTCATGATGAGGGCCAACTGATAAATGCTAGTTCAGCATGAAATGTGCATCTTAGGGATCATATATCTTTGATTATATGTTTATGATTATGTTAAAAATGGATAGAAAAAAGTTCCTATTTTATGTGACAATGGTATAGTGAAAATTGTACTATAGAAATATTGTAAAGTTATATTAATAAGACTAGAGATTATGCAATAATAAATAAAATTTTTGTAGTATAAATTTCATTCCATCATTCTCATGCAAAATAGGTACTGGTTTCTATCCACTTTTAAGATCTTGTGGAGGGATGAAATATGAAACACATGACCAAAAATGTGAAAAAGATCTGTGGTCCTCAAGATGCACATTTAATGCTGAACCAGCACTCATCAGTTGCTCCAGATCACAATTTCTTACATATATCAGTATCATTGTTTAATATATATATATATATATATATATATATATATATATATATATATATATATATATATATATATATATATCATATTACTATTTTTAATTGATAAGTGTCAAATGTGCTGTCCTCACAACTTTGACACAAATCACTTAATGAAAGTATACTTATAATTTTTATTAGTCATTCATTAGACTAGAGATTATCTGAAAATGAATGATATTTCTGTAGTATAAATTTCATTCCACTACTCTCATGCAAGATAGGGTCTGGTTTTTATTCACTTTTAACATCTTGGGGATGGATGTATTTTTCAGAAACCTATGACCAAAGATATATATTAGTGAACAATGATAAAGATGTGTGTAAGAGATTGTATTCTGAACCAACTGATGAGTGCTGGTTTAGCACAAAATGTGCGTCTTGGGAATCACAGATTTTTTCATGTCTTTGGTCATATATATATATATAAACACACACACACACAACTTTAAAACTGAAATATAATTTTCCGTTTTGGTAATGAAATATAACATTTTAAAAATTTTCAACTGATCTTTACTTTCTACAGGATTTGACAATTCAATTTTGGAAGCTAAGACAAGTTTAAAAAACTTTAATTTTAAAATTATTGAAAGGATTTACAAAGCAATAAATATAATAGAAAAAATATGTACTAAATATATATATATATATATATATATATATATATATATATATATATATATATATATATATATATATATATATATATATATATATATATATATATTAAACATTGTTTAATTTTAGTATATATTTTAATTCAGTACATAAGACGCACTCATTTTGGAGAAAGAATTCTGGATCTGTAATTGCATTATGGCTGCTTAAGCCAAAATTCTTTGTTTATTTTTAAATCAATAAAAAATAATATTATGTTGTGCTATTTGAATTACTTTTTATATTTGTTATTTTTTAGTTTTAATTCAAATGTTTGATGATTGCACTCCATGTTTTAGTATAGTAGAATGGGAAATTCAAAAGCGATGCTTGATCATTATGTAACCTTCCTAATGACAAGTCATTTGCTTATTTTTTCCCTTAATATGTTTTGTGGACAGATTTCAATTAGACACAAAAAGATTCTTGGGTCCCCATTTATAGATTCTTTACACTCCATGAATAGGCCAGTTCTAATAGACCAATAAAAATTAGAAGAGGCTCCATGAATAGGCCAGTTCTAATAGACCGATAAAAATTAGAAGAGACTTAAAATTTTTAGTGTATATTGCTTTCATATAAGTAATTAGAAATATCAATAATTTCTGTCCATTATACCAATTTTACCCAAAGAGATTAATATTTTTAATAGTATCCATTTAATATCATGCTCATTATCATCAATACTTTTTGCCAAAGATGAACTACATTTTCTATCCCCAGGTTGGTTATTCATGAAATGCTAAATGGAAAATCTGAGTTTCTATGCTGATGGATGGTTGCAGTATGATGAAATTAAAATGAGATATAGCTGCTATCCCCACCCCCTATTCTGAAATCCATAATATAAAAAAAAAACTATAAAAAAATGGCTGATATTGGAAAGACTTTCTACCATAGAAAATATATAGGAATATTAGAAATTTAAATGCTTAAGCTGCTATGAAGACATTACATTCTTTTTATAATTTACTGTCTACATAAAGCAGAAGTGGAGAACCTCTGATCCTTAAAAGCACCCAATATGGCCTGCAGACATTTTCACAAATGTATAATAAATGGTCCTGTATTAAACTTCTATTTAAATACGAAGGTAGTGCATATATTGAATTAGGAGTTAAGCAAAATAAAATATTTACTCAATTACATCTTTTTGTTTCTCCATCCTTTATAATAGATCTATTTTTGTCTAAGAGAGATACAATATGCCAATAAATTAGGTATATTGTGTGGTCTATCCAATTACACATTTAATCTAAGATGCAAAGGGCATTTTGTTTGTTTTTAGTGATTTTCATAGAGGGTCAAATATTAGCAAAAATAAAGCCCAAATTTTATTTCATTTTATTATTATTATTTTGCATTTGTTTGTTTTTTTAGGATGTCTATACAAGCAAGATAAGAAAAATTGAGATAGAAAATTGCACATTTCAAGAGAAATGGACCAATGCATAACTTTTTTTATAGAAAGAAATAGTGTGTCTGATATATTTGAAAAGTACTTCATAAAAAGTACAAACTAATCAGAAAATTCTGTGAAAGCAAGATTAAAAAAAAAGAAAATTCAAAACCAAACCAAGGGGAGTTTATAAAAGATTTCATCCCAACTGCAGTTGAATTAATCTGTCCAGAACATAAAAAAAAATTCGAGAATATAAATGTGTCCTGAAGAATAGTTGGAAAGCAAAGTGGAAAATTTGTTATTAAATGCAAAGGAATCATTAATAATAGTGATGTTACTTTATTTTTAATTCCTCAAAAAATTATGGTCACATTTTAAAAGGGCAAGTTGAAATTTACCTCAAGTTGAAAAAGTATTTAAATTTTTGCTCAAATATAAGAGACTAATTTTTAAATCAATAATTCTGTATGGCCCAGAATAATCATCTAAATGGCTCTTGGCAGAAAAAAGTTCCCCACTCCTGAAATAAAGAATACAATTTTAAAACTAAAAAAACAATAATAATAATCGTATACTTAGTGTCTCATCATAAAAAGAAAATACCAACATTTAATATTCATTATAATTTTTTTAAAAACAACTTATTTTTAATCAAAATTACCCCAAATTTATAACTCAACCAGACGAGACAAGAAAATAAAATCTAAAACACTAGCAATGGTTTCACTATTACAAGCAGACTTCTCTAAAGAACTATAAACTTATTTCCCATCCACTCTTAATATTAAAAAAACTTTTAAATAAGTTAACTGCTTGAAATCATTAATTTTTAATAATAAAGATTCCTTAATTCTTCTTTTTATTTCATTTGTCTCAAAGAAGACAACATTAGCTTCATCAAAATTAATAATATGGCCTGTATCTTTTACATAGATATATAAGGCAGAACTAAGATATTTAGTTCTAACCTACTTTTATGTATCTGTATTCTTTCATTTAAACTCAAATATAAGACATAAAAGTAGGGTTTTGCTATCTTTAGCTATGATAGGATGCACTACCATGAGTGCCAATAATGATTAACGGTTAATATTAAGATATATTTTAATATATTATCCCTTAAAATATTTAACTAATAACATATATACAATTATTTACATTATAAGACCCAAAGGCCTACATAAATAATAATTAAGATCAATACTACCTTTTAAAAGTCCTAGGCTGACTGTTCTCACGTTCAGAGACCAGCTCTCCACACTTGAAGTCACTGTGCAAGGAAAGACATCCTGCTCCACTATATCAGTCCACACAGATTAAACTCCAAGGAATAAGTGCCTCTCATCTTTTTCTTCCGATTATTACTAAAGGCAGTTCATTGTTTCTGAATCCCTGCAAATTACTGGTTAATCCTCTGCCTATCAGATTAGGTAATTCTTCCTTTTCATGTTCCATTGAAATTTTAGTATTATTTTTCTGCCTTTTTAATTAATCAGTTATTTGTAGATTGTCATTATCTTAAAAAGGAATTTAAATCGAATGCCTTAATTTGTTTTATTTGAATAACGATCGTTATTCTATTCTTATTAATTAGTCTATTGTTCTTTTTAGAAATTAATATTTTTCTAATCTAAAGATTATATTTTTTAATTTCTACTTTAAAAGAATAAATCTTTTCAAGTTCCGTAATATTTTTAACTTATTACTTTTTTTTCTATAAATTTTTACAATTATATCTATATATGTGTGTGCATTTAAACATACACATACATATCAGGTTAGAAATAAATATCTTAGTTCTGCCTTATATATCCATGTAAAAGATACAGGCCATATTAATTTTGATAAAGCTAAGGTTGTCTTCTTTGCAGAAATGAAATAAAAATAATTAAAGAATTTTTATTACTAAAAATTTATGATTTAGAAGCAGTTAACTTATTTAAAAATTCTTTTAATATTAAGGGTAAATGGGATGTAAATGGAATTGTAGGCAATGTTTATTTTAAATATGTTGTTACTTTGTAGATTTTACACTTGAGAAATCTGTTTGTAGCAGTGAAACTATTAGTAGAGTTTTAGAGTTTATTTTCTTGGCTAATCTTGTTGAGCTGTGAATTTTGGTGTAATTTGATTATGTATTGATTAGTTTAATTTTATGCATTTAATGTTTAAATATTTTAAACTAATTTTTAATATTTATTTTAGTTCAAAATATCTGCTGCGCCTTACAGTCTGGTGATAAATGATATTAAAGGGAGACGTAACTGTAACGACCCTCCACCTTATAAGAAATCGATACCCAAAAATACATTTTATTCCTCAGGTATTTACTTTGATGATGCAATATTATACTATTAATTTATTAACAGTGTATTAATAGTATACATAAAAATTTTAAGCACTATTAATATGTGGGTCTTTTTTTCAGATTCGAATCAAGCTTAAATATTTTTCCAGGTAGATGGCTTATAGTCAATTTTGTAAACCATTGTACAATTTACCCATTTTGCAGTAAACTGTTTAGTTATTATTAGTCAGAAAGTAAAACAGGAAAAATGTAAACTTATTTCTATCTTACTATCATTTCGCTTTTCCCTCATAGTTTCTCTATAAAAAGATGTTGAAGAAAAATCTATATCTTATACTGGGTTATTTGGGAACTTATTATTATTTTCCTATATATATTTATAATTGTATTCATATCTCAGTGCATCTTCCACCTTACATCAAATCCATAAGCCCAGAAGTTAGACCAACCTTACTCAGTCTGACTATTTTGAAACACCCAGTTCATTTTTTCCCCAGGGAGTAAGATATGCATAGCTCATATTGTAATTTTAATTTCACGCACACCTTTTTTAATGTATTTATATATTAGTTCACAGAAGGCGATACTGGATTTTTTTAACCATGTGTTGTGATTCAATGTTTAATATATATATAAATTATAACTTTTTGGGCTGTACCGTGTATTGTATTCCATTAAACACCGATATTTCGATGGACTAGCAACCGCCATTATCAAGGTTAACTTTTAAAAGAAAATCCGTTAGATCTTAAAAAATAATGTGACTGTGTGCAAGATGAGAAATGAGATTTAAATTCAGCATTCACAATATGAGGCTTATCAAAATGTTTATTTCCCTCAGTATTTTTATCTATTAATTTTAAGTTAATATCAGATAAAATGAGAGGTTTCCACATAGCTGGAATACGTTGTGCTTCATCAGCCCTATTTAAACCAGTAGCTCTTTTTAATATTTCAATTGACTCTCTCATGGTTCTTAAATCATATATTTCCAAATTAGCAAGTATTTTTGTATTGTCAAAATTAGGTTTGTGATCAGTTTCTAAATAATGGGAAGTAAAAACTGATGTGCTAATTTTTTGATGAAAAGCATTTCTATGTTCTTTAATTCTGACATTAATTCATCTATTAGATTGACCTACATAGCCTCTTGAGCACTAAAAACATGGAATTTCATAAATGCCTTGGTGTTCCAAAAATATTCTGTCTTTAGGTTTATACAAAAAATCACCATTTTTTTTGCCAGTAGAAAAAGTAGTCTTTATATTAAAACAAGATAGTCTTCTACTTATTTTATCAGTAACCCCCCTAATGTAAGGCAAAATTACTCTATTAAAAGAGGAATTGTCAATTCTATCCTCTTTTTTCTTTTTAGTATTAATGTTATATAAAGCCCTACATATGATGTTTTTATTATAATTATTAGGGAGCAGAATACTTTTTGTAAGTTCTATTTCTTGAGAAAGATATTCTTTATCAGATAAATTATAAGCTCTATTGAAAAGATTTTTAGCTACAGAAAAAATTTATGCAGGATGATGATGAGAATTAAAATTAAGATATCTGTTTGTATGAGTGGATTTTCTGTAAACTGATACTGACAATGTTTCATCACATTTTCTTGCAATTAAAACATCTAGAAAAGAAAGTGATCTGTTATTTTCCACTTCCATAGTAAATTTAATATTTGGATGCCAATTATTTATAAAAGCATTTGGATGCCAATTATTTATAAAAGCAAGAAAAGAATTTAAAGAATCAATTCCATGAGGTCATATGGCCTCATGGAATTGATTCTTTAAATTCTTTTCTTGCTTTTATAAATAATTGGCATCCAAATATTAAATTTACTATGGAAGTGGAAAATAACAGATCACTTTCTTTTCTAGATGTTTTAATTGCAAGAAAATGTGTTGAAACATTGTCAGTATCAGTTTACAGAAAATCCACTCATACAAACAGATATCTTAATTTTAATTCTCATCATCATCCTGCACAAATTTTTTCTGTAGCTAAAAATCTTTTCAATAGAGCTTATAATTTATCTGATAAAGAATATCTTTCTCAAGAAATAGAACTTACAAAAAGTATTCTGCTCCCTAATAATTATAATAAAAGCATCATATGTAGGACTTTATATAACATTAATACTAAAAAGAAAAAAAGAGGATAGGATTGACAATTCCTCTTTTAATAGAGTAATTTTGCCTTACATTAGGGGGGTTACTGATAAAATCAGTAGAAGACTATCTTGTTTTAATATAAAGACTACTTTGTCTACTGGCAAAAAAATTGGTGATTTTTTGTATAAACCTAAAGACAGAATATTTTTGGAACACCAAGGAGTTTATGAAATTCCATGTTTTTAGTGCTCAAGAGGCTATGGGAGTCAATTGAACAGATGAATAAATATCAGAATCAAAGAACATAGAAATGCTTTTCATCAAAAAATTAGCACATCAGTTTTTACTTCCCATTATTTAGAAACTGGTCACAAACATAATTTTGACAATATAAAAATACTTGCTAAATTTGGAAAGATATGATTTAAGAGCCATGAGAGAGTCAATTAAAATATTAAAGAGACCTACTGGTTTAAATAGGGATGATGAAGCACAACATATTCCAGCTATGTGGAAACCTCTCATTTTATCTGATATTAACTTAAAATTAATAGATAAAAATACTGGGGGAAATAAACATTTTGATAAGCCTCATATTGTGAATGCTGAACTTAAATCTCATTTCTCATCTTGCACACAGTCATGTTATTTTTTAAGATCTAACAGATTTTCTTTCAAAAGTTAACCTTGATAATGGCGGTTGCTAGTCCATCAAAAGATCGGTGTTTAATGGAAAACAATACACGGTACAGCCCAAAAAGTTATAATTTATCTACATCATATAACTGTGAAAACATTAAATATAATATATATATATATATATATATATATATATATATATATAAAATAAATAAAAATGTCCATTAATTAAAAACAAAATTGTAATTATAATTGAAATAATAAATTTAACGGTTTACAAACTATTACAAACAATCCTTAAATCTGCAGAAGTACTTTCAGTTAATTTCTTAAACCTGCCTCAACTGCAATTAAATTAAAAAAAAAAAAGCGGAAGCAAACATCATCAATTCAAATCCCATGAATCTCGTATTTTAATGTTAGCAGCTTGTCGATTTATTAAATGCATTTTATTCCTGTTTATAAAAATTGCCTCTTTAATTTTTCTTTTACTATGGTTTCTCTCTTCATGAAGAATTTTCACATTTTCAAAATCAAATTTAAATTTATATTTACATGATTTTTCATGATCAAAGAAAACTGAAGGAGACATTAAATCACCATTATTTTTACTTTTTACATGCTTATATAACAATTCATGCTCCCTCAATCTCTTCTCAATACTGCACCTAGATTCACCTATATATGATAGCATACAATCACAAAAAATTTGATATATGACATTACTTTTCTGCTTGACAGGTATGACACCCTTAGAATTATTGACTAATTTATTAATATTGTTTGGAACATAGAATGAAACATTAAACACATTCTTATATAAATCCTTAAAAAATTTCACTTGTGGATTTGAAATAAATGGAATAGATATCCATTGTTTACTATTAATCTTCATTTCCTTTAAATCATTATAACTTTTTTTAAATTGACATAAAGTATTGTTTATTTGTTCCATTTTATAACCAACATCAAGCAATTCCTTGGCAAATATTTCAATATTTTTCAGTTTATCACTTTGGTAATGACATAATTTTTCATTCCGAAACAAAAAAAAAAAGATCTAAAACTTGCCTAAGATGGCAAGTTTTAGATCTTTTTTTTTTTTTTGTTTCGGAATGAAAAATTATGTCATTACCAAAGTGATAAACTGAAAAATATTGAAATATTTTGCCAAGGAATTGCTTGATGTTGTTTATAAAATGGAACAAATAAACAATACTTTATGTCAATTTAAAAAAGATTAATAGTAAACAATGGATATCTATTCCATTTATTTCAAATCCACAAGTGAAATTTTTTAAGGATTTATATAAGAATGTGTTTAATGTTTCATTCTATGTTCCAAACAATATTAATAAATTAGTCAATAATTCTAAGGGTGTCATACCTGTCAAGCAGAATATATCAAATTTTTTGTGATTGTATGCTATCATATATAGGTGAATCTAGGTGCAGTATTGACAAGAGATTGAGGGAGCATGAATTGTTATACAAGCACATAAAAAGTAAAAATAATGGTGATTTAATGTCTCCTTCAGTTTTCTTTGATCATGAAAAATCATGTAAATATAAATTTAAATTTGATTTTGAAAATGTGAAAATTCTTCATGAAGAGAGAAACCATAGTAAAAGAAAAATTAAAGAGACAATTTTTATAAACATGAATAAAATGCATTTAATAAATCGACAAGCAGCTAACATTAAAACATGAGATTCATGGGATTTGAATTGATGACATTTGCTTCCACTTTTTTTTTAAATTTAATGGCAGTTGAGGCAGGTTTAAGAAATTAACCAAAAATACTTCTGCAGATTTAAGGATTGTTTGTAATAGTTTGTAAACCGTTAAATTTATTATTCAATTATAATTCCAATTATATATATATCCTTAATATATTTATTTCAAGCTTTCTATTTCACACAATTTTCTAAAACATATAACCAAAGACATGTAAAAAAGATAAATGTTCCCATGATGCACAATTTGTGCTGAACCAGCACTTATTAGTTTGACCAAATCACAATCTCTTACACACATTTTCTTTATTTATTTGGAATTTTATAAATAGTAATTTACTACAGGTTCTTTACAAGTTTCAAACTTTTTGCTCTCACAACTTTGCCACAAACCACTTTATAGAATTTTGTTGATCATTGTTACTGATCATTAATTAAACTAGAGATTATCTTGAGCCCAAATATGCTCTTTAATTCTCAATTAATAATGGGTCTAATTTTATAGAGGCATCAACACCTTAGTATCTTTGCCATGTTGACAATTTTGATAACTTTCATCATAAATAAGAACTGAAATTGGATTAATTATTCCACATGGATATGATTAATAATAATCATAAAAAAACCACAAATTATTTTTTAACTAAGTTTCTAGTTTATATACTGGCTAGTATTGATATGATAATCTCTAGCCTAATAAATGATTAGTTAATCATGAATATATTTATTAAGGTAGATGGTTCCAAAGATATAAATGCATTGTGACTAAAATTATAGTGATAGATATTGTAATGTGGAACCCTATAACCATTACCATGATTAGACCAACTGTAACTGGCTTACTAGTCCAATCAAAAACTATTATTAGCATACTGATGGATATTATCATTTTAAAGCCTATTACTAATAATGGTTTCTCTTCATCACATGGGTATAACTCATGATACCTAAGGTGGCTAGAATATTTATTAGTTCTGGCTACTTATTTTATTAAAGATCCAGAGTGGTGCCACTAATAACTTAACATTTAACTTACATCCTTTGAAGAGATCCTTTGACCACTAGATCATAGCTTTGGGATTCATGAAATTCACTGGTAATATTAAACTATTTAGTTATCTTGATAAAATGCATAAATGAAAAGTGAACAAGTAAAAATAGATATAACAATAAAAATAACAATAGTAACATGCAAGTCTTCTTTATATCTTTTCAAACAATTACTATTACCAGCATTGAAAAGGCATGTGCATCACAAGATAACAGTAATATTGCATTATCTTTACTTTTCTTTCAAATTAAGTGTGTGTGTATATATATATATATATATATATATATATATATACTTAATAGATATATATATATATTGTAACAATATTTATAAATTATATATATTATGTATTTGTAATTATTAAATTAATATAAAAGATATGTATTTGTAACTATAATTTGTAACTATTTTAATATGGCACATTTGTAACCATAATAAATATTTAGATAGGGGAAATTATTAATTATTAGATATATGCCTATCCAATCTGTACCATTTGTAACTATATTAATTCATCATAGCATAGATAAAGAAATTATAGAATCACTGTGCCACTTGAAAATATCAGCATTAAAGATTCTTGGTATTTATTTATATATTGGGGCGGTCATCTAAACAATAAAACATACTGGCCATTGTCATCTAATAAAAATAATATTAAATATAGCAACTGAATAAAAGTACCCACTGTGAGATTCCTGGAGTGCCTTATGCTTATCTCCAATACTAGGTTCTTCTAACAAAGAATCCTTCCTATTCTTCTTTCCAAATATATAAGACCATTCATGGTTATATGCACACATGGGTGCTATTCATGACAACTTATAAAAAAATATATTTTATAAAACTAATATTATGAAGTTGGAAAGGGATGATATCACTCTTTATTCAGTTTAGCTACGTACATGTGTTTTCCCATGAGCGCCACTAGATTGTTTTCAATCTAGATAAGTATCTATTTATAGTGTACTTGAGTTCAAACTCATTCAGTACATATTTATCACACATGACTTGGATGACTATTGAACAAAAATGACATTCTTACATATTATCTATATTGATAAAATTACAAGATCCCAATATTACCAAAGTTTATACTATAGATCAAAGATTCTTATAGACATTGCTAGCTCATTAGCGTATATTGATGAACAGACATGTATAATCCTATTAATGGCTTCCAAACAAGCATGTGAAGACCATTATTGATATTGATGGCCATTTAACTAGATTATTTATCACAATAAAGGTAATAATGGTGATGATGATAATAATATCATAATAATGATAATAATAGTGATATCATAATAATGATTATAATAGTGATGATGAGACCAGCCATGGCTTATCAATAAACTCACAACAATAAATTCATCTTTATAAACTTATAGGCATCTATTAAAATTATTCTATTTCATACTGGGATTTAATAATACTAATGGTGATGATTGATCATCATGAATCTCTTTGCATAATATTCAATTTTCTATAAACCCCTATTTACTAAAATATATTTATTATGCTAAACGTTAAATTTAATGATTATAATTTATTAATGATGATTGATGGCGATCATAATTTTTATATAGTATTATTTGAAACATTTTTAACTAATAACATGATATCCATCTTTGATGAGGATGATCTAAACTCATGGACACAACACAATTTTAGCTTTCTATGTTGAACTATAATTATCAAAATTTGGTTATTCTCAAGCATAATCCTTAAATACTTAAATATCAACATTCTAGTTTACCTATTATTTTGCGGACGCTTAATATTTGCAAGTGATTGCTCAATATATACGAATGGTAATACTTAATAACTGCGAGCAATGATGATGAATTAAAATGATAGAATTAAGACAAAAAAAAAAAACCACAATATTCTTAATAATAACTCGGAAACCAATTAAGATATATAATTATATTTTATTAGCACTACTACTCTTTCTTTCCTTCTTTAAAGTCAAATTGACAATTAAATAAATGGCTTATTAATATAAAAATTTATATAAGTATAAGCAAATAAACTTAATATATAGGTTTGTCATTTTTCGTGATATCTCAAAATAAGCTGACTTAAATCAATATTAGAAAAAAAAAAATACATATTCTATAAATGCTTATTTAAGACTTTTCTTACTCATCATATCATAAAATAAATTTCAGGTGAAACTTGTATATGTTATTTCATTTCCATTCAAATGTAATGCCCTACTTTTCAATTTACCATTTTAAACTAATCATATATAACCTATTCTTTGATGTGTTTGGATAAGCAGTTACACATTCACGCATTCGGTAATGTTAACATATATGTTTAAAATGTATACCCATAAATTACATATATAAAAATATCTTTTTCTTTTGCAACCTTATAGCGAAAGAAAATAAAATACATATATTAATTTTTAATATGCAACAAGATAAAATAAAAATAAAAAACATTATAAATGCATATATCTATAGGTTGCTCATCATCATTAACAACTGAAGAACAATTAAAAAAAAACATTTCAACATTACAATATATAATAAAAAAAAACAAAAAAAAAATAATGAAAAATTTAAGTTTAAAGATTTAAACTATGTTTGTGCTATGTTGTGAGATATTGCAAATAACTATAGATAAACAAGTCTTTAATGTTTCTGTATCAAAAAAGAAAATTGCTTTGACCAGTAAATTAAGGTTTACTTTTAATAAGTAAAAGAATAAAATCGGTTAAAGAAAGTTTATATTTACCCGTCTACTTTTTACTTCTTATTAATGTCCTGAGTTTGAATTTTCAGACTGCTTTTCTTTGCTCACCAACAACAACAACAACAAAAAAGAAAGTTATTGCAGATACTTTTAAGATAATGCTGAATCAATTGACTTGCTTGTTTCTTCAATTCCATTATTATTCACTGTTGATTGGCTTCCTTCTACCATTTAAAAAAAGTTATTATAAGTACTTTGTATAAGTAGGTACCGGTGGATTTGCTTGTCTCTCTCCTTTAAAAAAAATAATTGCTGTTGACACTTTAGAAGATTGAGGTAAATCAACAAAAATTTGATTTATGGCTTCAAACTTGGTTCTACATGGCTGTTATAAATTTTCTTTTCCTCCTATTTCCTCTTCTCCATTCATTCGAAGGTAATGAGCTTTTAATAAGCCAGGAACTAGAAACAAAGCATTCCATATAGCTTGTGTGGTTGGTTTCAAAATCTATCATTTTGTTGGTTATTACTGGATATATGACTTCATAGACAGATCAGCGATTTTGACTCATTCCGTATTAACCAGGAAGCAGAAAAAAATGGTTTAGCAATGCAGAGGCATAGTATTATGCATAACCAAATATGTCAATATCATTTTTATATAATTATTACTAACTTCTAATAAATTCAATCTTGTTCCATTTCTTTCCTCTTCTTTAATATTGCTGGAAATTGCTTTATATAAACGCATATTTCATTTGCTCTTTTTTTCAACTTTCAAAGAGTGAGAAAAAAAAATTAAAGCGTTCACTCTCTTTTAAAAAAAAATCAGAGCTTACATTTCTGCTTAAGAATAATAACAAGGAAGGACCGACTGAGTTGAGTCTCAAAATAATAATAATAATCTGAGTGACTCTCTCTCTAAAAAAATTAATGACTAACTCATCATCTCTCTAAAAAAATTTAAGACTAACTGATTAAAAAAATTGTTTCAATCATTTATATCGCGAATTTCAACCAAAGAAAAAAAAACATCTGGAAATCTTTATCTTAAAAAAAAAAATCAAAGCTTCACAAGTTTGACGTCGGTCACAATCAATAAAGACTTCAAATTGATCGCTATCGTTATCTACATCAAAGCACCTCTTTTGTAAAAATAATCTTAAGACACAGATAACAACAAACCTGGAATCTATAGCCATCAGGAATACGTGTAAAAGCATCTTTGTGTTTGTACAGATGTATTCATTCTTTCACACGTGTACACTTTTTTATCTCCTAATCTAACAATTTTAATTGCCTTATTTTACACTTTTCTGATTTACTCTATTTTAACAAAATGAAAGTTAAATAAATTTAACACATATTTAATAAAAAAAATTATATAATAAATCACAAAACTGCTTATTCATAATAATAAATCTATACATATAAATCTCTGTATGTATAAAAGAAAAAAAAATTTTTTTTAAATAATTGAATACTATATATATATATATATCTACATTTGCCTCACCCCCAAACAAAAAAAAAATTTTGAATATAAAAATTTGCTTAGGTCATGAGTGCCATTGGTTTTAGGCTACGTACATTATATGTGCCTTTTACTCCTTCTGACGATTCTAGTACAAATGCATTTTCCCATTTTCTTTCCTTGAGCATGAATGGCCCTTCATATATATTATAGAACTTTTTGAATGTATGCTTCTGCGGGTCGCTTTGCATTTGCTGATGGGAATTATTCCCAGGCCTACCTATGTGTGGTTTACTGGGTTTTGTTGGAAAGTGTCTGCCTAGCTGATGGTTTCCAACTCTCACACTGGAGACTTTATAATTATAGTTCTCCTTCCTCCTAGGATAACCTTCGGCCATATTTTCTGTGGCTCCTAGGGCATCTAACATATCTGCCACTCTCTCTAGGGAGTATACATCAGCAGCTATTAGGGCCTGCTCTACCTGTTTTGGGAAGTTCCTTCTGGTTATCCTAATGATTTGGGGCTCAGATAAGGGACATGCTGTAAGCATTTTTAAAGTAGCAGCCTGACTATGGAAGAACTGAGTATAAGTTCCTTCTCTAGGGGTATATTTTTGCTGACTAATTTTGTACTTAAGACTATCCTGTTTCTCTTTGCTCCAGAATGTCTGAAGTAGCATACTCTTAAAGTCCCCATATGTTTCGGGTCTATTAAAGAGTGCACGCCACCAACTTTTTGCTGAGGCATGAAGGTGGTTGCTCGCGACTGCTAATTTTTCTCGGTCATTTAGTCGACTCAAAGAAAACAGTTCATCGAGACCATTCAAATATTCTATGGGATTTTCTCCATATTCACCCCTAAAAACTTTCACTTGTATATATTTAGCTATGTTGCTACTTCTTCCCTCATTTATTAAACTATCTTCCTCTTCCTCTGTCCTTCTGGGACTCTTTTCTATTATCTGCCCACTTTCTATTCCTATAGGATTATTCTCGTATATCTCGGGCCCTAAACTTTGTGGTATTCTACATGACCCACTACTTGAGGTTGCCTTAACTTGCATTTCTTTTATTTCTGTGAGTTTGTCTTCCATCATTATCAATAATTGATGGTTTAGGTCTTTTTCCTGGCAATGCAGGTATTCTTTGACTTCCTCCACTACCATTCTCTGCTGATTTTCCAGCTTTTCATTAAAGTCAACTTGATCCTTATGGCTATTGACTTCTAATTCTATTACACTTTGTTTTAAACTTTCTATTTCTTCTCTTGTGGTCCCTGTCATTTGCTCCCCTATACTCTGTACCTCTTTCTGTACTTTCTTTAGCTCATGATCTGATTTACCTTGCTTTTTTCCCAGATCTTTATATTCTACTTTTAACTGTTTCTGTACAGCAGCTACCTCTAATTTTAAAGTATTAATCTCACTGCTTACACTTTCTTTGAAATTATTCTGAGCTATTTTAAGGCTTTCATTTTTGTTGATCATTTTCTGATATCCTTCTTGTACAGCTACCAACTCTTCCTTTACAACACTAAAACTTTTCTCCCAACTTTCTTGACTTGTTGTAAATTTATCGGCAAGTTCCTTATATCTTATGTCACATCTGTCATCAAACTCTTGCTATTTGTTTTTTAATTCTATTTCAATATTCTCAATTTTTTTAGATTGTTGACCTATATCTAGCTTCATTTCCTGAGCTTGTTGTTCTAGTTTATTATCTAGCCTTTGAGATTGTTCATCAAATTTCTGATTTATCTCTTGTTTCATTTCCTTCATCTCTTGTGATTGTTGATCAAATTTATTATCAAATTTCTGATTTATTTCTTGTTTCATTTGGTTCATGCCCTCATTCATTTCCTTCAATTGTGCCATCATAATTTGCAACCACTCTGGAGGGCCTTGCTTCTCTACTTCCATTCCCTCAATAGTTAATTCCTTTTCTTGCTCCATCATAAATTTATAAAATATTTATATTACTTATTTCTGTTTGATTTAGTATATTCTGATTTATTCTGTTCTGATTTATTGTTCTGCTCCCTGATTTCCTATACATCCAGAGTCAAACACCTTTATCTATCCTCATATACCTTAAAATTTTCAACCACTCTTTCTCAGCCATAATTCTCCCCATCAATCTATCTATATCTTTAGTGCCTTTAATTAACTTAACCTCCATCATCACTCTTTTCCTTTACCTATATATGATTGATAAAGTATGAGGTTATAGTACTATTTAAAACATTTATTTAAGAAAAAGCTATCTCTGTATTAGTGTGTCCTTTTTATGCCATCATTTATCTAGTTTTTCATGCTTTTATAAAACTTAACTCTCTCTATGCCCTTTTTAATACACTAAGCAAAAAAGAAAAATTACTTATATAACATATGTGGTAGATTTATAACAGAGTTCATGTCTCAAGTCATTTATATACTCATCTATCCTTCTAGAGATCTGACAGATATTGACAGCCAAAAGAATGATTAGCAATTCACAATCATGAGATAGACAAAAGAATTCAATCACTGCACTTAAAGCACACAATGCTCCATGAACACTCAGATGATCACCCCAATTCAATCACTCTAAGCTACTACAACCCATAATAGTTTATTGCAAACATTGTTGCATTGCACTGCTTACTTGCAAGTCTTAGGGGCTTTAATTCGTCAAATACTGCCTTGCTTATTTTTAAAGGCTTAGAGGCAACAATTATATATCAGTAAAACAAAATACTGCCTTGCTCTCTCTGGAGTCTTAGAGGCAAAATATTATGTATCAGAAAAATTATGCCTTGCTCTCTCTGGAGTCTTAGAGGCGAAATCATGGCATGCCTACTGTTAACTGCTTCATGATAAAACAACTGATATTATAATCTGGGTTGGAGCAGTGAATGAGATAAATCAATCACCAGTGGCATGAATACATCACATTCTCAAGGCAATGACAAAAATTCTCCATCCATCATCACAACCGTAACACAACCAACCAAACTCCAACAATCAAATATCCAATCCAACCTCCAAAATCATAAATTTTCTATAACACAAACTTTTCAAATATGAACAAAATTATTATTCCACACTTCAAGGCTATTAATATTTCTATGCTTATTTAATTGATAAGCAAAAATATATAAAAAAAAAACAGTGTTATTAACTTTAACACATTAGAAGTTGTGATATCATTATATTTTAAAAATTGAAACTAAGCTCTATAATGACTGTATTCATTTATCATCATCAAAAATGCAATAACAGTAATCATCATCATCTAAACATCAGGCCAAAATATTTGTATACACTAATAATAAAAAAATTGCACAGAAAAAAAAATATTCTTTTTTTTTTTTTTTTTTAAACTATACATCTGTCATCATTATATACTACCCATCTCTCATGTATGTGGGGTATTTCAAGCCATTATTTGGCTTATTTCGAGCCCCACATTGGGCGCCATTTGTAACAATATTTATAAATTATATATAATATGTATTTGTAATTATTAAATTAATATAAAAGATATGTATTTGTAACTATAATTTGTAACTATTTTAATATGTCACATTTGTAACCGTAATAAATATTTAGATAGGGGAAATTATTAATTATTAGTTATATGCCTATCCAATCTGTACCATTTGTAACTATATTAATTCATCATAGCATAGATAAAGAAATTATAGAATCACTGTGCCACTTGAAAATATCAGCATTAAAGATTCTTGGTATTTATTTATATATTGGGGCAGTCATCTGAACAATAAAACATACTGGCCATTGTCATCTAATAAAAATAATATTAAATATAGCAACTGAATAAAAGTACCCACTGTGAGATTCCTGGAGTGCCTTATGCTTATCTCCAATACTAGGTTCTTCTAACAAAGAATCCTTCCTATTCTTCTTTCCAAATATATAAGACCATTCATGGTCATATGCACACACGGGTGCTATTCATGACAACTTATAAAAAAATATATTTTATAAAACTAATATTATGAAGTTGGAAAGGGATGATATCACTCTTTATTCAGTTTAGCTATGTACATGTGTTTTCCCATGAGCGCCACTAGATTGTTTTCAATCTAGATAAGTATCTATTTATAGTGTACTTGAGTTCAAACTCATTCAGTACATATTTATTACACATGACTTGGATGACTATTGAACAAAAATGACATTCTTACATATTATCTATATTGATAAAATTACAAGATCCCAATATTACCAAAGTTTATACTATAGATCAAAGATTCTTATAGACATTGCTAGCTCATTAGCGTATATTGATGAACAGACATGTATAATCCTATTAATGGCTTCCAAACAAGCATGTGAAGACCATTATTGATATTGATGGCCATTTAACTAGATTATTTATCACAATAAATGTAATTACGCTAAACATTAAATTTAATGATTATAATTTATTAATGATGATTGATGGCGATCATAACTTTTATATAGTATTATTTGAAACATTTTTAACTAATAACATGATATCCATCTTTGATGAGGATGATCTAAATTCATGGACACAACACAATTTTAGCTTTCTATGTTGAACTATAATTATCAAAATTTGGTTATTCTCAAGCATAATCCTTAAATACTTAAATATCAACATTCTAGTTTACCTATTATTTTGCGGACGCTTAATATTTGCAAGTGATTGCTCAATATATACGAATGGTAATACTTAATAACTGCGAGCAATGATGATGAATTAAAATGATAGAATTAAGACAAAAAAAACACAATATTCTTAATAATAACTCGGAAACCAATTAAGATATATAATTATATTTTATTAACACTACTACTCTTTCTTTCCTTCTTTAAAGTCAAATCGACAATTAAATAAATGGCTTATTAATATAAAAATTTATATAAGTATAAGCAAATAAACTTAATATATAGGTTTGTCATTTTTCGTGATATCTCAAAATAAGCTGATTTAAATCAATATTAGAAAAAAAAATACATATTCTATAAATGCTTATTTAAGACTTTTCTTACTCATCATATCATAAAATAAATTTCAGGTGAAACTTGTATATGTTATTTCATTTCCATTCAAATGTAATGCCCTACTTTTCAATTTACCATTTTAAACTAATCATATATAACCTATTCTTTGATGTGTTTGGATAAGCAGTTACACATTCACGCATTCGGTAATGTTAACATATATGTTTAAAATGTATACCCATAAATTACATATATAAAAATATCTTTTTCTTTTGCAACCTTATAGCGAAAGAAAATAAAATATATATATTAATTTTTAATATGCAACAAGATAAAATAAAAATAAAAAACATTATAAATGCATATATCTATAGGTTGCTCATCATCATTAACAACTGAAGAACAATTAAAAAAAAACATTTCAACATTACAATATATAATAAAAAAAAACAAAAAAAAATAATGAAAAATTTAAGTTTAAAGATTTAAACTATGTTTGTGCTATGTTGTGAGATATTGCAAATAACTATAGATAAACAAGTCTTTAATGTTTCTGTATCAAAAAAGAAAATTGCTTTGACCAGTAAATTAAGGTTTACTTTTAATAAGTAAAAGAATAAAATCGGTTAAAGAAAGTTTATATTTACCCGTCTACTTTTACTTCTTATTAATGTCCTGAGTTTGAATTTTCAGACTGCTTTTCTTTGCTCACCAACAACAACAACAACAACAAAAAAAGAAAGTTATTGCAGATACTTTTAAGATAATGCTGAATCAATTGACTTGCTTGTTTCTTCAATTCCATTATTATTCACTGTTGATTGGCTTCCTTCTACCATTTAAAAAAAAGTTATTATAAGTACTTTGTATAAGTAGGTACCAGTGGATTTGCTTGTCTCTCTCCTTTAAAAAAAATAATTGCTGTTGACACTTTAGATGATTGAGGTAAATCAACAAAAATTTCATTTATGGCTTCAAACTTGGTTCTACATGGCTGTTATAAATTTTCTTTTCCTCCTATTTCCTCTTCTCCATTCATTCGAAGGTAATGAGCTTTTAATAAGCCAGGAACTAGAAACAAAGCATTCCATATAGCTTGTGTGGTTGGCTTCAAAATCTATCATTTTGTTGGTTATTACTGGATACATGACTTCATAGACAGATCAGCGATTTTGACTCATTCTGTATTAACCAGGAAGCAGAAAAAAATGGTTTAGCAATGCAGAGGCATAGTATTATGCATAACCAAATATGTTAATATCATTTTTATATAATTATTACTAACTTCTAATAAATTCAATCTTGTTCCATCTCTCTCCTCTTCTTTAATATTGCTGGAAATTGCTTTATATAAACGCATATTTCATTTGCTCTTTTTTTTCAACTTTCAAAGAGTGAGAAAAAAAAATTAAAGCGTTCACTCTCTTTTAAAAAAAAAAATCAGAACTTACATTTCTGCTTAAGAATAATAACAAGGAAGGACCGACTGAGTTGAGTCTCAAAATAATAATAATAATCTGAGTGACTCTCTCTCTAAAAAAATTAATGACTAACTCATCATCTCTCTAAAAAAATTTAAGACTAACTGATTAAAAAAATTGTTTCAATCATTTATATCGCGAATTTCAACCAAAGAAAAAAAAACATCTGGAAATCTTTATCTTAAAAAAAAAATCAAAGCTTCACAAGTTTGACGTCGGTCACAATCAATAAAGACTTCAAATTGATCGCTATCGTTATCTATATCAAAGCACCTCTTTTGTAAAAATAATCTTAACACACAGATAACAACAAACCTGGAATCTATAGCCATCAGGAATACGTGTAAAAGCATCTTTGTGTTTGTACAGATGTATTCATTCTTTCACACGTGTACATTTTTTTATCTCCTAATCTAACAATTTTAATTGCCTTATTTTACACTTTTCTGATTTACTCTATTTTAACAAAATGAAAGTTAAATAAATTTAACACATATTATTTAATAAAAAAAAAATTATATAATAAATCACAAAACTGCTTATTCATAATAATAAATCTATACATATAAATCTCTGTATGTATAAAAGAAAAAAAAATTTTTTTTAAATAATTGAATACTATATATATATCTACAATATATATATATATAAATAAGCTTCTTTTTTTATTATTTATGATAAATGCTAAGAGAAGGCATTCAAATCATTTTTTATCTTGGATTGTCCCCATCCCCAGACCGGTTTTGGCCTATGGGTCTCTTCATTTTCTTGTAGTAGCATTTATCATAAATAAAAAAAGAAGCTTGTTTAGAGCTAATTAGCATGCTCTTAATTTTACATATTTGTAAGTGCAAGCTATATATAAGTCATGTGACATCTGACTTTTTATTATTACTATTATTATTTTGCTGTTAGGACTTTGGCTAAATTAAATGGCTAAGCCTACTAATATATGGAGTATCTAAATGAAGTTCAGGCCCATATGATTTTTTCAGTTGGAGAGCTGACTTTAAAGACATGTAGATGTCTAAAAGTTTCAGATAGACTAATATACATATATATATATATATATATATATATATATATATATATATATATATATATATATATATATATATATATAATATTCAAATATATGTATATTGTCTATACTAAACTTAACATAATTAAAAGGAGCTTGAACTCAGAATTTCAAGATTTCCATATCCATCCACTCCATTTTATACAATTGATACACATGACCACATAGATTTGAAAAAGATAAATGATCCCCTATATATGTACTTCATGCTGCACCAGAACTCATAAGTTGGTTCAAATCACCATCTCCCACACATATATTCAATCATTTCATAGTTTATATTAAGCAAATCTTCAAACTTTAATGGACAACCTTCAATTTTCCCCACATTTCAACTTTTCAGCCAATCATATTACTGAAATCTAAGGATGGAACATGTTTGTTGATACCTATATTATTGTCATATCCATGTTGACTTTAAGTTACTCCAACCCTTTACATATAGGACCTTATTATGTCTATTTAAATATACAGAATAGAGATGGGTAGAATACAGGCTGAATATGTAATATTCAGATATATGTATATTGTCTATACTGTATTCAATATAACTAGAAGGGACTTGAACTCAGACTTCTAACCTATTCATAGCCATCCACTCCATCTTATACAACTGATGCACTTGCCCACCTACATATATGTGAAAAAGATAAATGATCTCCCATATACATATTTGTGCTGAATCAGCACTCATTAGTTAATCCAGATGACCATCTCTCACACATATATACAATCAGTGTTCAGTTTATATTAAGATAGCAAATCTTCAAACTTAAATGGCTAAGCTTCAATCTTTTCCACACTCCAACCATCCATATCATGAAAATCTTTGGATGGAATACTCAAAGCTCTTGTTGTCATGTATATTTGTTGTATGAGATGGAGTGAATGTCTGTGGGCAGCTTGAAATTTGGAGTTCAAGTCCCTTCTAATTACATTAAGTTTAGTATAGATAATGTACATATATTTGAATATTATATATTCAACCTGTATTCTGCTCATCCCTTTTTTGTATATTTAAATGGACATTCTAGGATTCTGCATGTGAGGGGTCAGAACGACTTAAAGTCAACATGGGTATGACAATAATAATGTCATCAACAGCTTTGAATGTTCTATTCTCGGATTTTTCAGTGATATGGATGGTTGAAGAGGTGGAGCATGGAGAAGATTGAAGCTTATCCATTAAAATTTAAAGATTTGCTATCTTAATATAAACTGTGCACTGATTGTATATATGTATATGAGATGGTTATCTGGATTAAGTGACGAGTGCTGGTTTAGCAGGAAATACACATATCAGATGTCATTTATCTTTTTCACATATTTGTGGTCATGTGTATCTGTTGTATAAGATGGAATGGATAGCTATGGTAAGATTAAAAGTCTGAGTTCAAGTTCTTCTAATATTTAAACACACACACACACACATATATATATATATATATTCTTACCCAGATATATCAAGGTTGAAGTTATACTTGTAAATAATAATAATTATATTAGAAGATAAATAATGCATACATATAAAAAAAAATACAAAATATAAATACACATATTACTCTAAAGTGAACACATATATAATATTCAGAGTATGTGGATCAATATAAACAAAGTTGACATTGGTTAATGACTAACAATTGAGAGAAGGAAAAAATATAATATTTATATATGTTTTTAAATATAATGACAAAATTAATAATTACTTTTAGTCTTTATTCTTTTGTTTTTTTGTCTCTTGTCCCTTATCCTTTTTTTCCCACCAGAATGTAGTTATACAAAAAACTGACATTTTTTTTTCATATGTCATAGCATCGGCCGGGACGCGAACCCACAACCGTTTGCAACCAACTACTTGCTTGCATGGCGATTGCGATACCTCTCGGCTAATAACGCAACTTGGGATGATTACTTTTACTTCCTATTACTTCATGGAGTTCTAAAAATGTATTTCCTATTTATTCATAGAGTTTTAAAATGTATTTAGCATTTGTTTACAAAGTTTTAAAGTGAGTTCTCAATTCATTGATTATTTCTATGCAATTTATGGTTAAACAATATTATCCATGTGGTTTTTAGAAAAATTGTGGAGTTCACCAATTAACAAAATTTGTTAAGATATATTTTCAATGATTAAATCTTTCTTCTCTCTTAGTAAGGTGAACTTATGTATTCATGTATGAGAACTGGAATAGAGCAATTTAGCTTTTTTTTGTCTTCATGATAGGTCGTGCAAGATGAATATCTTCATTTTTCCCCATGGAGTGCCATATAGCCACGAATGGCCTCAAGAGTTTTATTATCATATCATTTTTTAAAAATTTACTTTATACATGTAGAAAATGATTGTGTATTTGATTTATAATGCACACTTTTTGATTTTCCAATTTCTAGTGTGTATATATTGTAAGGTGATGTCCAATCCTTATTAAAAAAAAAATAACAATTTGGAGACATATACACATATATATACCACAAACATAACCATACATTCATGAAGGAATGAACACATTTTTTTTTATTAAATGTAAAATAAAATATATACATATATGAATGTAGATTTTAAATCATGACGTGACAAAATAAAAAAAAAGAATATTTAACATTAAATTCTAGTAACCACGTTTCTTTTGTTTAAAAGAGGAAAAAAAGAGTAAACCTTTGTTGATTTTGGGGAACGTGAAAAAAATATCTAAGCAACAGATTTTTTTTTGTTTTAAGTTGTTGTTGGTTTTGCTTGTTCAACTGAAATGCACGAAAGTAAAGTTGTAAAGAATATTTTAATTAATATATTAGTTATTAGGATTTCCATTCTTTCTTAATATTAAACTATTTAATATTTGGAATTTTATTATTGATAATTGTAAAATGTTTTAAAAAGAAAAAAAAAAACTATTTAATCGATGCGTTCGTTCAAATAAATGCTAAGAGCATCATAGTTATTTAACATTGTTAAAAAAAATATAATTGCAATCAAATGTTTCTGGGATAAAATAAAATCAACTAATGATGAAATAGAACTTTATTAACATTACTTTAAAAGTAAAATCTTTATCATACGTTTCATACATATATAAATAAAACTGCATAGAGATAGCGTTCGTCTTATTATATAACGTAAGCTTTAAAAAAAGGATTCATATTTAATAATTTATATTGTGTAAATAAAATCTAAAAATGCACTTTTGCTAATTGAGTGTCAGGGGATTTTTCTATCCTCTTGGTGTCGTTGATGTGTGATGGAGGATCGTATTTATTGGTATATATATATTGTTTAAATCAACGTGGAAAAATCTTGGTATGAATGGAAATGCATGGTTTTAAATCAAACGCCGAGGAATTCAATTTCGTCATGGGAATTGTAATGCTTAAAACGTCAACATGATTTAATATACATGAAGGAAGAAAGACATTATCTGCTAAGAATCCCGAAGCTGCTCTTAAAAATTTAATGTGCTATTGTTTTAAGGAATTCCAAAATTTCATTATATTTTATGTTTCAAAATTTTTTTTTTTTTTTAATGTATACTGAGAGTTGGGTTGTGAATTTTTCTCACTCTTTTATCCAAGTGTAGCAAACATTTTTTTAAAAAAAAAAAAAAACAAAAGAACCCATTTGTTTAGATTTTTATAGGGTGAGAGAGATGCACAACTCAAACTATACATCAATATATTATAAATGTTTTGTAAATAAAATATTATCATAATGAAAGGTTTAAAACTGGACAATGACTGAAACAAAAAGGTAAGATTTTAAATATTTACATTTATTAAATAATTAATACGATAAAATCAAACTAATTAATAATTAAATATATATAATATTTTCTTAACTATACAAAACACAAATTAGCAATTCATGGACATAACTTTGAGGTATATTTAAAGGACGTAAACAGAATGATAATCATACATTAATAATATAATTTTATATTCAAAATAATTAATACGTTATTGTAAATTATGCACTAAATTTTATAATTCTTATTTCAGCCCATATTTTAATATTTGAATTACAGCTAGTCATATTGTTGAAAGGATAAATTAATGTTTTATAATAATCATGTATATATTCGGTTGATTTATAAATATTATAACTATAAGCATGATCTGTTAATAAATATTTATTGTTTGAAGTTAAAACCTTTGTTTCTCTGGTCTCTAGATTGTCAAGCATCATTCATACTTCACTCACCAGTATAGCTATTATACCTGCATACAGATTTTAATTTATTATTAGCAATAGCCATTAAGGATCTATATAGAGGTCACATTATTGCCATCCTATTTAATTCCATCCTTGAGCAGAGTTAAAGGCTAATATATACACTGAGTTAGAACTCCAAGTAGTAATAGGACCTATAAGTAGAGAAGGCTCTGGGTGTACTATCCTAAAGGGTTTTACTGTCCGTTACAATATATATATACACAAGCCAATAGTTTTCACAATTATAAATAATCTGCAATCCATGCTATTAACAAGACATATTCTGCGTCCTATTCTCTCAAAATATAACGTGACTTAATTTTTTATTGACAGTCCTTTTATAGCTTATCAAACTTAATTACTTCAATTCAACTCTCAACAAGGTGTTTATTAATGAACAGCATGTTTAAACCATTCCCCTTAAACCACAGGAAGGAAAACATCATGATGATTAATTAATTCACCATCAGAAATAGAAAAGGAGAAACAAAGAAAAATTTAAAAAAAAACATATATATTTTGGCAATACAAAGCTTCTGAAATTCTGCATTTTTATAATTGAAACTTTGGTTAAAGTTTCTATCACAGGGTTTATAACTTTAAGACTGTTTCTCTTCCTTTTCATTTTCCCAAATTAATTTTACAAACTAGTTTCTTTTTTTATTTATTTATTTTTGTATAGAAATGTTTGAGATTAAATGTAAAGAAACTCTCATGCACATTCAAACAAAACACATCTGCTAAAGTTTTAGAATAAAGAAGAAAATGCTATTAATTATTATGTTGTATAATTTAATCCTTTATTTAACAAGGTTTTAGAATTAAAATGCTGGTAATTATTAACTTTCATATTTGACATTTACATTTAATGCTTAATGTAGCTATGCATAGCTAACAATATAACTAATTTAGATGCAAACTAACCAAATTTTCTGGAAGCTATGTTCAAGCAATACTCATATGCCAATTAATACAAAGAATGGTTTATACATATCTTCTAAAAATTTATATTATTTCCTTTTAAAGTTCATACATATTAAGCTATGCATATTTATCTATAATGATAAATCTTATTTTACTAATAGCAACAATAACTCCATTAACAGATATGATACTTGCTTTGATATTTCCAAACATTTGACTAATTAAATAATTTAAATATAATTTGCATATTTCCATTTACGTTTTACTCTGCACTATTTGTTTTTTTTACGGCTATAAATAAGGTTAAATGCCTCAAAAGTGCTCAGCTGTCAAATATTTTATCGATTCATATAAGTATTTATTATAGCTTCTCTTTCCAGTGCCTCAATATGCTTTTAATTTTGTTATGTCCGCTATAGAAATTTTGTAAAAAAAAAAAAAGGTTATATTTACATCATTTGATGAAAAATCAACCCACTTCTTGCAGGACACATCAGTTGTCCATATATCATTTTGTATCACATCAAATATAGCAACTCAATTTCTCTTTAAATAGACTCACAATATTTAGTTTAATAATTAAAAGTTAATATGAATTTCATAGTAATTTAATTAAAGTCATTTAATCAAAGTCTCGCTGTATTTGTTTAATATTAATAGACTAGATAAGAGCTTACAGTCAAATTCATTTTTAAGTCATCTTGCTTTAAATAAACATTTAAATATGTAAATATTAATTAATTAAATACCATTTAAATTTATAACATACTAAAATTATTTTACTTATATCCTCTGTAGAAATTTTAATATTAAATTGAGCATTGTAAGTCTATTCAAAAGTTCTTGTGTTTGATGTAATTTGAGCAGCTGATAATGTCATCTTTGAATGACCAACATATATGTCCTGCAAGAAGTTAATTGATTTTTCATCAAACATTGCCAAAAGCTCGAAACCAATTAGTCTGGGAGTAGGAATATTCTAGATAGAGATTTTAAATATTTTCTCTTATCACACTTATCATATTTGAAAATACAAGCTTATAAAAGCAATGTCACACTACATATGACTTGTTTTATTGATTATTATAATTTTACCTTTAAGGCCTTAGCAATGCTAAGGCTATTAATATATGGTAGATTTGAATTTGTTTCAGTTTCATATGGCTATTTAAGTTAGATAGCTGGAGTTAAAGACATTTTCATGTCTGAAAATTTCAGAGTTTCTAATTAAATGTTATGTATTAAATAAGTGTTGGGTTTTGAGTTGATATTTTGAATCTAGTGTCTGAATATTCTAGCTCCTCACTAAGGTGAGCCAAAGCTTGAAACCAATTGGTCTGGGGATAGGAATGTTTTAGATAGATATTTTACATATTTTTTCTTACCACACTTATTAATTAAGAGCTTGTTTGAGCTATTGGTACACTTCCTATATTACATATATAAAATTGAGTTTCTATAAAGGGCATAAACTTTAAATGTTCAGTTGGTTAGAGCATTAGCTTAAAATTCAATATTTAAGAATCTAAAAGTCTAAATTCTATTCTAGATTCTATTCCCATAATCTGAAGAATAGATAACAATACCACTCTAAATGGCAAATTGTATATTAGTCTGTGCTTTATTACTAACAGTTAAATGTAATTGGAAAATTTAATAAAGATTCAAACTTTTTCTAAAGGCATTCAATATTCAATGTTAGATGATGAAAATAGTTCAACACATATAGCACAACTAAAATGCCATCATCACACAGAAAGAGTAGTAAGATCACATGCTTCTGCAGTGGTACATTAATCATATATCAAAAGAATGCACATGGCAAAAATAATTATGTTGTAAGTGTGAGAAGAAAGGGCATTTAGCATGTGTATGTAAAAAAGAAGGGAATGGAAAAGTCAAAATAAATTACCTCACAAGAAAATAGGGGAGGCAAACCTGTATCTACTCACATTGTAAAAAACATGGAAGTTCAAGATCTAAAGCATTTATGATTCATTTACAAATTTGTAGAAAATAAGTTACTATGGAAATAGACAGTGGCTTAGGAAAATATCTTTCATGTCACAAACTGATTAGAAGGCACTGTCAACCACTAATGTTAAAATTCAGTTAGAAAAAATGAACATCAATATGCTATAAGTATTGGGTCATGTAAAAGTTCCAATTAGTTACTATAGTAAAACAACGAATTTAATACTTTATTTAGTAGAAAGAAAGATTAGTTCAATTATCAGAAGGGATTGGTTCCAGGAGGACATAGGAATCCAAGTCAGCATAATAAAAAAATTCTCAAACAAAAAATTGTAAACAAATACCCAGATCTGTTTAATGATGAATTGGGGTTAATAGCAAGGTTCTCTGTAGACATACATTAATTTGAAAATGTATGTCTGATCATGTGTAAACTCTATAAAATCCCTTTCACTCAAAAAGCAAAAGTGGAGGAGAAACTCAAATAATTGATCAATAAGGGCATAATAATGCCAGCTGAAATGTTAGATTGAGTCTTGCCTTTGGTAGCTATAATAAAGTCTGCTGATCAAATTAGGATATAACCATGAATAAATATTTAAACAAAGGGGTATCCCTTGAACCAAATGTAAAGGAGATATTAGCCAGTCTAAAAAACACCTCATGCATTGTGAAGTTTGATTCAAACTCTGTATTTCACCAGATACAGATAAATCAGTGGAAATTTTAACTTTGACAACCCTGATGGAATTATATAAATGTAACTGCCTAGTGCTTGGCATCTCAACAGCACCAAACATATTCCAAGCAAAGATTAATGTATTGCTATAAGGCCTAAAGGGATTTATATCCTATTTTGATGATGTACTCATTTCTGCACAATAGAAATGCTTTATCAAAGACTGATAGGAATATGTAAGAAATTAAATATATTCAGAGTAATCTCCAAAAAAAGTTTATGAAATACAAGAAAATTAGTATTTCTGGGTGATATAATTTCTGATAAAGGAAAAAACTATCACCCAATAAGGTTAGAGGGGGGAAATGCATCCAAATATATAAATATAAAGGAATTATGGATATCCTTAAGTTTGATAATTTTTTGTACCCTTTACAGTGATCAAAGTAAAAGTAGCCAAACCATTGATTGATCAAAACTGGCAATGGTTAAAAAAGTCATAATAAAGCATTCATTTAAACCAAAGATCTATTATCATCTAACAAACCTCTAGTCCACTACAGATGTCTGAGAATGGGGGGGGGTCCAGTTTTTTCTCATCTATGTTATAATTGTGAATGCCCCATAGCCTAGGTATCATATACCCTCCCAAAGGCTGAGAGAAATTATAGTCTGATCGATAAAGAGGTCTTGGATATCATATTCACATTAAAAAAGTTTCATCAATGTATTTTCAGCAATCATTTCAAATAATAAATCACAAGCCACTACACAATTCTCAGTTATGGTAAGTTGGTTTCTGAGCATTTAAGCCCCCACATGATGTGACGGAGGAATATTTTATCATCATATAACTATAAATTATCTTATAAAAAGGAAAAAAGAGATCTCTCATACCAATACATTGAATTGGATCCCAGATAAAGATGAACCAAAAAGTTATGAGACAGAAATTAACTATATAGACATTCTGCAAACACAAATACTAAATAGTCAAAGAGTATCAAAATGGACAAGATCAAATGAATGATACCAGCTGATTATGGGATGGATTAAAAATGACTGGCCTGTTTCTTAGTATATTGCACCAAGTTTCTGAATAAACCACAACAGATTATCTATCTGTAAGAGTTGTATTTTAATGGGCATTCAGATAGTTATACCAACAGAGGGTAGACAGGAAGTTTTAAAGCTATTATACGAAGGTCATCATGGAGATATGCATATCAAAGCATTAGCTCACAGCTATGTCTGGTATCCAAAATTAATCAGATATTGAACAATGTATAAAAAAATAATTGCACTGCCTGTTGTCAGAAGTATAAAAACCAAAAAATATAATCCATAGCCTATAGCAACAAAGATCTGTAAGAGATTAGACTTGTATTCAAAATGGGTATTGCATAGTAAAGGATATGAGTGTTATGGAAATTATTAAAATCTTAAACATTTTTTCATGTTACAAATTACCCAAAACAATGGTGTCTGACAATAGTGCCAGATTTACCATACAAGATATCAAAACCTATTTCCCCGATAATAATATGAAACATGTCACCTGGAGCCAAATGGCTTGGCAGAAAGGGCAAATCAACAGATTAAAAAGGCTCTTAGAAAAACAAATAATGTAAACATGCAGCAGAGGCTATATGATGCAATTTATGATTACTGGTAAATCTCTGTCAGAGTTGTTGATGGGCAGAAAATTACATATTAAGCTATTACTGTTACTATCAAATACTGAATATGTGCAAAATGACAGAGATGAAAAAGCATATGAAATAGATGATGGAGTTTAAGTACAAGACTTGATCAGAAAAAAATGATTAGATGAGGTAATTGCTGAGAGACTAGCCAAATAAATACTAATTATCTAAGACCAGAATGGGACTAAATACAGGAGACATATGAATCATATCCACATCAAGCTTTGGAATATATATTTCCAATATCAAGGGATAGAACTTAGGAAAAACAACAGATAGTTAACTCAAACCCTATGAAGTACTGTTTCAAGATAAACAAAATCATTTGTGAAACTGAACCGGAATCTGAGTCACTAAAGGAATCGACTCCAAAACTAACTGTATTACAATCTGAGGAAAAAATTGATCATCTAGGCCAGAGTTTCCCAACCTGTGGTACGCGAGTTGCTGGTTGGTGGTACACGAAAAATAATCAATAATGGCAGACATAAAAAAATTAAATCATAAAAATATCATAGAAACGTTTTTTCCTATAATTCATAAAAATTATTTTAATTAATAATATTATACAGTAAAGTTGTTAATATGTACAGTCGATGATCGAAAATCCAGCAATCGATATCATTTTTTGGAGTGCACTTTTAAATTTAGCCATTAGCCATCAGTAACTTGAGATGTTGCTGCCACTGTTGTCATGGTGCTGCACTCTCGTTCACTTCACCGCACGGCTTACAAGTGACAGGTTATTGTTTGTGTTTGTATTGTCTTTGTTTATTAAAATTCATTGATCCCCATATAACCCGCTTATTCAAACTTAGACAAGAAGGACAGATTTTTTTTGAAGACAATTCTTTTGATCTTTCTTCAAAATTGTATGATTTTGGTTGGCTTCAGATGCTTGCATATTTATCTGATATTTTTTTGCAAATAAATAACTTAAATTTGACACTTCAGAACAACTCGATAACGATCTTTAATGTTAATGATAAAATTGAAAGTATGATTAAGAAATTAGATTTTTGGAAACAGTGCATTGAAAACAATCAACTGGAAGTATTCGAAACTACATATTTTTTTGTTTGAAAATAAGGTTAGTCTGTCTCAAGATATACGAGAAAATATAATAGCACATTTAACAGGATTAAAATTGTCTTTCATGGAATATTTTTTAAATCCCGAAAACACAAATGATAAGTGGATTTCAAACCCCTTCTATGAAGAAAATTTAGAAAAAGCTACATCATTATCAATAAAAGAGAAAGAAAATTTAATAGAATTATCGACACAATCTAATTAATTTTGGTTAAATATTAAAGAATATGAACAACTTTCTGAAAAAGCTCTTAAATTATTATTACCATTTACTAGTATGAAATTAGTAGAGAAAAAGCTTCTTCTTCATATATTTAAAAAAAAAAAAAATATTGAAAGAGATTGAATGCAGCTGTAAACTTAAGGGTATACCTCACATCTTTTGAAGCAAATTTCAAAAAATTATGTTTTTCGAAACAAGCACAAGGATCTCATTAAATTTATTTTATAAAAATATTTGATTATGATAAAATATATGAATTGGTTTTTTATAATTTTGTGTTTTTATTAAAACCATTTATTAGTAAACGAAATATGACAAATATGAAACTTTGAACAAACACACACATATATATATATATGTTACAGTGAATTTATATTTTCAGTGAGTTTATAATCCGGCATGAAGTTTAAGCGTGTTTCAATGTAATTTGTCTCATTATGTGATGTGAATACATGGTCACCCTATAATATTTATAATGCAAATAAAATAACACACTCTCAATAACAAATTTCACAAAATACAATCATTTTTATGAAGTGGTACAATTTAGTGTGATGTACTACCAAGTGGTACGCGAGCCAAAAAAGATTGGGAAACGTTGATCTAGGCCCTAACAGCAGAATACTTCATGTACCATATAAAGGACCATGGTTTATAAATCAAACTGAAAGTGCAGCCCACTATCACCACCAATATAGGCCAATTAAATCTCAAAAATATGCATAAAGTGAAGTAATTTTTTTTCCTAATAAGGAGAGAAGTGCAACATAATCAGTTGGGTTAAATTTATTAAAAAAATTAGCATGTATGCAATAAAATAAATTGCTATAGATACAAATATCTTTAGTTAAACTCATTTAGAAATTAATTTAGTTTGTATAGGAAATAAATAATTCGAAATATTATTTAGCTTATATAAGAAACAAATTCCTAGTGGTGAAAGGGAAAAAGTTATTAGGAAATAAATTTCATCTGTGCAAATTTGAGTGACTTTCGAGCAAATAAAAATATAATGAATCCTTTGTGTTAATAAAAGTAAAGGAAAACTGATAACAGAGTTTAAATGGTTCATGCAGAAACTAATTAAAACCAACAAAGTAAAAAAATACTTCCCACCCAGATTTCACAGTAAAAATAATTACTTCAGGAAACAAAGTGTAAAAACTCAAGAGAAATCAATAGTTCTCCTTTTCTTTTTGAAACTTCACTTATTGTCATGCTCTTGAAATAATGGAAGATCACTGGTGGACTTCATCCCCAGTATCAAGGCTCCTGTAGGGAAACAAGCTGACTAAGGACTAAACACATTACCCAATCTTATTATTTTGTGAATGACTCAAAGGCTTGTCCAAGGTTTAGTAGCCAGATTTTAGTAGAGGTAAAGTATACCTTTCTAAATTGTTAAACTTATCGAACTGTATAAGCAAGGAATTATTCTCTTAAGTAATTGGCAAATAATATATATATTAAACCAAAATCATTATATATAAAGCATAAGTATGTCTACATTAATGTATAGTTTATATCACCGTTTTTGTGTATAAATTAATTTCTGTGTCATATAATATTAAATGATCTTAAAACTAAGTATTTAATTCGATTGTTTTAATTAGAGATAACTTATTACTATTTTGCTAGTCACCCAGAAATATAAGTCGGGACATAGCAGATATAAGTTTTGGATACTCAAAAAATTAATACAAATACTGAAGAGCACAAACGATGAAAAAAAAATGTACACTGGGATTAAAAAGATGAAATTAAAAATGAAATATATGGCTGACAAAAAAAACAAAAACATATCATTAAAAAAATTAGAAAGTGAAACGGAACTAGGTATATCTATAAAAAAATGTGATAATAAAAGTACAATTGACATTTTAAATTGAAACTGAAAGAATTAATTATTAAAGATCTAGAAAAAGGCCTATAGAAAAAATAGAATAGAGAAAAAAGTTTGCTAAAATGATGCAGGGAAAATAAACTATAAAAACTAAATTAAATTCAGGTCATTATCCTGCAATAGTTTGATAGTGGTTGAAAATGATGAATATATGTCCATTATTTTGATGAAGATAATGTTTTCCTATTGTTTTATAATTTAAAAAAATGAGTGTTTAAACATTTTTAGTTGTATTTAAGTGATTAATTTTATATATTTAGTGTTAAAAAAACAATACAATAGAAAATATTTGAAATTTAAATTTATGCCAAAATTTACAATATTAAAACATTTTTAAATGCTTATTTTTTTCTAATGTAATAAAAACTAACAAATCTAAAATGTATATTAAAAATGCAAATCATATACGTTTATAACATTTTTTAAAAAATTTTAATTTATTAATTTTGAACACATATATTAATATTGTTTCCTTTGTCTTATTTAAAAATAGCTGATTTAGCTGGCCTGGCAATTGGCATGATAGTTGTGGGTCTTACACTTGGTTCTGCTGGCTTACATACATATATGACTAGAAAGAAAAAACGCCAAGAAATGAAAAAATTTTCTACACCAAATATCGATGTTCCATCTATGATGGTTGAAGAAGCAGTTGAAGCGGGACCTTCAAATCAGCTGGAATCAAATGCATAATTATATATAAAAAATACTATTTAGAAATATATTTATTGTAATTCCAAGATATTTAAACTTTTCTCAGAAAAAAATGTAATTCAATATAAATAATATGCACAACACATATTAAGAAAAGCTTGTTTAATACTTTAAAATAAATATATTAAATATATCAAAATAGTATACACCTACTAATTAGTCGAAAGCATGCTAGTTAGTTCAAACAAGCTTTTCTTAATATGTGCTGTACGTATTATTTATATTGAAATGGTCATTATCGTTTATGTATAATTGTTAAAAATGTTAAATTGACTTTCAATACCAGTGTTTCATTAAAGAAGTGTTTCATATTTGTGATTTCCGTAACACAACATTTCAGTTATCTGCAATTCAATATATATATATATATATGAAGTCTACTTTACAATGTTTCACGTATTTATATGTTATATATATTTTCAATATGTATAAACATTTATAGACTTATCTTCACATATATGCATGTGTGTCAAAATGTATATTGCAATACATTACACCCACGTTTCAGTATTCTGTCACACAGAAGGTAGGATAACTGCTAAATATTAAAACGTTACCTGAAATAAAATAACTTTATTATAAAAATAATTTTTGGCAAATTAGTATTTTCATAAAATGCAGTGCACAAATTCCATTTTAATAGACTTCTGAACATTTTTATGCCAAAAGAGCATTATTAAGATGATATGTAGTTGTAATTAATAAAATTGTACACAGATTAATGTAAGAAAAAATATTTTCAAGTTGAAAAGCAATTTAAAGACTTGATGTAGAGAGGAAAATGAAATGATGCTTCAAAAAAAATGTGTTTAAAAAATATTTTTAAGATTCTAATACCATAAAATTTCATACATTTAAAAATCAAGAAAATATTTCACGTTTTGAATAATGCTTCTAAATATTTCATAATAAATTCATTTTTTAAATGTAAATATAAACGTTAATGTTTATTTGCTTATTGTTATTTGCACTGCATTGATGTCTTAGCTGAACTTCACCTGCAATCATCTGGATAATCTTATGGTTCAGTAGTTATTGAAAGAAATACTGTTAATAGTATTAAAATAATAGTAGTTTAGTCATAATGTATGCAGAAAATGATAGATGAGATTCAATCAAAACATCAGAACTAATATAAAATATTGTGAGAGGAAATTACTCTTCACACATGCACTATAAAACCGACATGCATTCCTCCATCAATAAATGTTTTAAAATATAGTGGTCTCCTTGTGCTTATTCTTAAAATAAACCAACATTTATTGACTAAGCTTGAATTTGGGTTTGCCTGATTTTTAAATTGTCATATTACTTGCATAAGTTCAGATTATACATCACATGAAAGAGAAAGTTTCTCATTTTTAATTACCAGTAATCCTGAACCTTATTAGTTGGTATATATGTATTTATTAATGGAGGAATGTGTTAGCATAAGTTTGTTATGTACAATACATATATTGGTGAGACTTGTAAGTTACTCTGGGACATTTTTTATACAATGATTGGTCAGATTTTGTCTTTTATTTATAAGTCTTCTTTCCTGATCACTAGAAAATTTCAATTTATTATTAAAGGACTGAAACCCTATTTATCCAAAAATCTTTTCAGCATTTTGATATCTAAAAATTTTAAATAGTAAAATATATAACTTGATTACAAAGAGGCTTTCTTTCAAACACATTACTACAGCATAGAATTTGAGATTTAAATACTGACCACTTCATAATAAAGACACTTAATGGTAAGTTTGTCAGATTGTTTAGAATTTAGATTTACTTTGACGTATATAAGCCATACCAATAATCTTGTAATAAATCTGAATAAAATTAAGACAATGAGAATCCTTCAAATTAATATTGTAAAATTGTTTTTGATTATTTACGAATTGGAATTAATCTGCTGATGCTAAACAAGCAACATGAATGACAAATATTCCCAATTGCCTTGATATCAATATTTTTTAAATAATGACAACATATATATATATATATTGTAACGGGCACACATGCCATTACATTATTTATTTTACCAATTAGACATTAAAAAGTTTGCATATAAAAACTTCTTTTTTAAGAATTAAAAATTGAAAATTAAAAATCATCTAAACTCTAATATATAAAATCGCACAGATAAAAAATTATTAAAATAAAACTTTATTAAAAAGAGAAAAAGTATTTTAAAAGCAAAAACGTAAAAAGATTTAGAGATAAAAATATATCTTTAAGTTTGTAAAATAATTTAATTAATTCTATTGTATAAAATGGAAATGATTGTTTTAATTAGTTAAATGTAAGCTAGCCCTTGGGCATTGCACAAATGTACAAACAACGGTCAGATAGGAGAGAAAACACAATAGAAACTAATAGCCAATAAAAGAAATCCCTCAGGAAACGGACCAGAATGAAAAGACTATCACCATCATCATGACGTAATGTCCACTGAATCCACGAAATTAATATAAAAAGAAAAAGTTTGAAAATAAATTTTGGTGAAGGAAAATTAAGAGAAGACAGAGATGTGTTAAGTCAGAGAGTTGGAAGTGAAGGGACTGAAAGATGCACTTTCAATTCCTTCAGTTGTTATAAAAAAAAATGAAACATTGTTTTCCCCATATTGCGGACTATAGGACATCTGGGCCCGGCAATAAAATACCAGCTATCATAAAGGACCAATGGCTAACTGGATACCAATATCTTCAGGACGGCGTGAGAATTCAAGTTCAAAATTACAAACAACTATAAAATATGGACCTTTTAAAACCGTAAGAATTTTAGATAATTCATGAACATTAAATATAAAACTTTCCCAGTATTTAAATGATAGCAATAGTATTGCCTATCTGACCAAACTAAATTATTTAATAATTGTTTTTATGGAATGTATTATTAGTTTGTTAAATCATTTCCATTAATTTATTTTCCGTTCTTTTAAGTTTTTGTTATGATTTTTTTTTTTATTAAAACAACTCATAGTAAATGCTAAATTTAAGTTGGGCGTGAATGTCTGCATAGATTTGTAAAATTATATATGTTAGTTTAAGGGAGGGTAATCTTAGGTTATTTGCTTCATAGTTAAATTGGGTCAATGGATTGGATATATTAGTGTAATTAGTAGATGTAGTATGAGATTCGCTACTTGCAGGATCGTATCATATGCCGCATACCCCCTTTTGCCTATGGAATGGGATTGTAAGTCGGCAAAAAGGACCACAGTCCCTTCCTATGGAGTTTTTTTTTATTGTTCTTCTTGCCAGACAGATGTAGCATTCCTGTATGGATGAGAGTCGATGTCTTCTAGCCATGCTGTTCAGATGTATATTCCTGACAGTATGGTATTTTGTGCTGTCATATTCATGCTGCATTGAATGCATCAATATATCAGATGGATTGACATTGGTTTGACTGCGAAGCTTTGGTCTAAGGTTAAATCAGGGATAGAATATTTTCTTTACCAAATGCAATCTATGTAGTCTATTCATACTCGACACTTAATAAAATATTAAATTCATCTGTGCGAACTTGGAAAATAAAAGTTTAAATGTAAATTAAATTCTAAAAACAAAGTTAAAATGAGAGTTAAATTTTAAAGTAAAATTCTAATGTTTTATAAAAGGAAAATTTTAAAGTAAAAGTGATTCTAAAATGATTCAAAATTTATATGTGCATAAATAAATGTTTGTGTTTTAATTACTGGCAGTGGCTTCTTTTATTTATTTTTTAAATGAAATATTATTAGATAAGAATTAATATTTTATAAATCTCTGCATCTCCCTGAGCTAGTGACAATGGGCTAACAGTCAGAATAAAAATATATGTAAAATAAGATCTTAACAGTGCGTATCTGCCTACTCTATAAATTTTCTAGTTTCAAGTAGCCTAGTGGCGCTCTGCAGTGCAGATACGGTAAGACTCAATTGATCACCAAACACCGATCATTATAATATATATGTGTGTGTGAGAGAGAGCAATCAAATCCATCAGATTTATATTGCACTTCTCCAAAGCTAGTTACAAAATCTGATCAATCATTGTATAAAAAATGTCCCAGAGTAACTTATAAGTCTCAGCCAATATATGTATTGTACATAACAAACTTATACTAATCAAGTAAGTTGGAGATTTGAAATTACTGGACATTCACACAGAAAACTTTTATTTATATGTTTTAATTATGACCAGATTGATTATGAAGGTTGAATGTATGGATCATATGTATACAGAAAAAGAGTACTGAATTTATCAGGTCATTAAAATTCAAGTTTTCAACTCTATTCATAATGTCGTGATAATTTATATTAGCATTGCAATGTTTTAATATCTAAAAAACGATTTACACATGGAAAAAGAGAGATAAGGTTGAGTAACTTCATATCTTAACATTTAATTAAATGTATTAATCTTTAACTGAAGTTTAATATGGCTAAAGATAATTAATTCAAAGTCATTGATATGAAAGATGTGAGTACAGTTTGGCATTTGTAAATCAAAGTATAATTTATAGGATACATATATAGTTGGCTACTGTGCTTGGTAAGTATCTGCAAGCAATCAAATCTTCAAAATCTGTCTAGCATTCCTCTAAAGCAGTGGTCTTCAACCTTTTCACACCTGCGGCCCGGTAAAAATAAGGATAAGGTTTCGCGAACCGGCAGAAGTCTATAGATAAATTTTCTTAAAGATGTAAACTCCGTATCCTTATATGAGCATAATTGTTACAACTGATCAAAACAACAATGTTAAGGATGCAAAATGCAGTTATATATATGTATGGAGTTTGTATAAAAAAAAACTTTTTTTTTTACTTTTGAATTTTTTTTAGGAAATAAAAAATTTACCCCCCCCCCCATAAACATCTGTGATAATTAGAAAAACAAATTAATTTATGTATGATTGATTAGATTTTGTTTTCATTCTGTTTTTTTTTTTAATTGGGTAAAAATGAGATGAAAAAATAAATAAAAATTGTTTATATTAATTAAAAGTTTAAACTCTTATTATTCTGCCAGTCTACCTGCGGACCTGTAAAAAAGTTCTGTGGCCCGGCACCGGTCCATGGATCAAGGGTTGAAGAACACTGCTCTAAAGCTTGTTACAAATTCTGAACTTCAAAATCAAATTGGTCTTAGTTAAGATATAGAAACAGAAGTTTCTACTCTAATTATAATAAATATAGGTTTGTTACCTAAAATACATGTATAATGAGAAATATTAATTTGCAACTTTTTTCACAAGATGATTGCTCTGAATTCAATGAAATTCATATATAACGAGAGAGATTAGTTTGGGACATTTTTCACAAGATGTTTCAATAGAAAAGTATATAACAAATCTAAAAGATTTGATTGATTACAGCTATTTATTTATCAGTCTAAAAAAAATAACTTGAAATTTAAGTCATAATTAAATACTTGATGAATTTTCTGGATAACCTTATATTTTCATTTAGGAAATCAAAATATTAGTTTTTGCTTCATGGAAATACAACCCTGAAACTTCTTTCTAATAATAAAAAAATCATTTACTCAAAAAAAAAGGGACAAAATAAGTTCTTAATCATTTGCTTAATCAGAGCAAGTAAACAAATTATTTTTTCAAAAGTTTATTTCTCAAATAAATCGAATCTTTAAAAGACTATACTTATTTATATTTCAGACCAATTCTTATCTTGTTAGGAGCTAAATCTTTCTATGATGACAAATGTTAATAACACAAAAGAAACTTCACGTTAAAAAAAAACCTAATTAGAAGGTAAAATAAATAATGCATTTGAAACTAAGTAACAGATCCATAGAAGTAGATTACCAGTAATGTAAACTCATATTTAATATTAAATTTTGTTTTAAAAAAAAAATTAAATTCAGTCTCAGAATCTGTAAGAAAGATTATTTCCATGTTGTTCACATATTTAAGACTACTTAATTGTATTTTAATATTACAATTATGAAAAATAAAACTTAAATTAAATTGACTACATAGAAATAGTAATACAGATATATTATTGTATGCTTTTTGCCCAATTCTCATCAATATACCGATTCACGGGTCATCTGTTTGTTTACATAATATTACGGTAAAAGACTTTCTTCAAAACCATTTTTTATTATTTTTTCATCGGCGACAGTAAACCAACAAAGTTTTTTTTTATTACAAAATATTACGCTAAAAAAAAATTTTTTTTTTTCAACCAGTTTTTAATATTTTTTGTGGGTGACGGTAAACCACGAAAGTTTTATTTTTATTCCACCCAGGTTTTTTTTTGTTTTTAATAAACAAATACTTCGTTTTTAGATGGTCTAGGGGTGTTGGTTTGTTTGTAAATTAATGACTAACTGTACATAGGTTTCTTTACATAATATTACTTACGGTAAACCAAATTTTTTTTCACACAGTTTTTTTTTATTCGTTTTTTAAAGAAACAAGCATTTTGTTTTTAGATGGTGTAGGGGTGTTGGTTTGTTTTTAAATTATCGATTAACACTCCATCGGTTTGTTTACACAAAAATACGGTAATAAACACTTTGTTGTTTTTAGATGGTGGAGGGGGGGGTTGGTTGTTTGCTTTTAACTTCTTTTTTTTTTTTGGTTTGCTGAAAGACTTCAACAATTCGGTGCTTTTGAATAAACCACCACTTGGTTTTTTAAAGGATGGAGGAGAGAGGGGTTGTTTTGATTTTGAATCGTCATCTTTTTTTTTGTTTCAAATCTTTACACTACAGAAAGCTTTATATGGTAGCGAAAAGTTCTTCCTTAATTTTTTGGGCCTTTAATTTTAAAAAAAGACATAAACTGTTCATTTTTAAAGAACACTTTTTTTTAAGTCGGGGGAGGTGGGTAGCAGGGAAGGTTTGTTTTGATTTTTAATTATTGACTTCTTTTTGAACATTTTATTATGTTACCGCGCATTACTTTATTATTATTTTATTTTTGGTGGGGCCTTTTGAATCAACTCTTAAACACTTCTCTTTTTTTTTTTTGGTATAATAAAATATTACCTACTTTAACTGTTAATGAAACTTATCAAATATTAACTATCTACTTTATAATCATGTGAACAACAAAAACAACAAGTTTCCCCAATAAAACAATTTATTGAATCAAAAAGAAATGAAACTTTGAACAAGTTGTGAAGCAAAACAAGTAAAAAAAAACACCACTATTTATGGAGGCATAAAAAACAGCAGCCAAAAATAACATGCAAATAAAATAATAGGGAAGCCTCAAAGCTATCAGACCAACAACTTCCCTTACGGAGACCTACATAGGTACGCTTGCAGGAGTTTCTCTTTCTGGGAAAAAACAATATTGTGCATCCACTTGTGTGACCGTCCAGCAATTCACTCAGCTTTGACCAATTTAGACAACTTGCAGATGACATTTGACAGTTCTCACAGGGATTTGCACATAAACGGGCATTTGTGTGCGAAATCGGAAAAAACTGCTGAAAAGATGAACTTTTTCAAGTTGTGTGCAGTTCAAAAGCATAGAGAAGCATGTGTGATGACATGACAATTCTTAATATAGAATACTAATTCCACTATGCTTTCTAAAAAATTTCTGACTATGAATTTTTGCAGTTTCGTCTCTTTCAAATACGGCCTCCATCAAATCAGACTGTAGTGAGACTTCAAGAGTGCTTATTTGACAAATACTGTCGCAATGCAATGGGTGTAGTATTTTGTTACATAATCATAGAATACATCACCCTCAGGCAGCCTGTTACGACTCAAAAAACACCTCTTGTACTGTCAGCCATAAGTTAAGGCCACTAAAATGGTATATTGACGTGCGTTTTGTGAAAAATAGTGCCATCAGATGGTAGGCTCCAGTTTTCATACTATTACCAAAAAAACTAATTATGCAACAATACAGTATTGGCAAAATTAGAGTAATTAAATAAAAATGCTAAAATATATAATATATTCCAAATTGGACAAAAAGAGGATCACCTGTTCCTCTTATTAGAATCATCATTATTTGCATTAATAACTTTTGTATTCAGCACAATCCCTGGAGGAATATCCTTGATACATGGTAAATATCAACTTCTTATTCATTATTAATCAATTAAAGAATCTCTATTATTTTAAAAAAGTAATTGATAGTAGCGTAGTAACATATATTCATGTGGATTATATGCATTAAATTACCTGTATGTTGAAAGATGATAACTTTGTACAATTCTAGTTTGCTAGTTCGTTTTTTCTTAGATTTAGTTTTAAACTTACAGATATAGTATTCTTTTTACACATTAATACCATATATCTATAATCCCTATTTTCTCTGACTGATTGGTGAAAGCATGTTTGTTCATAAAACTGTCATGTGTCAAATTCACAACCAATTAAAAAAAATTATGTTTATGTGAAGAAAGGTAATTCTGCCATTAATAAAAAAAAGTTTGGAAAAAATCAGTAATTTGTTTTTTTTTTTACAAAATAAATATTTTTTTTATTACTATAATTCATTTTTATGTAGATATTTAATTTTGAGATTGAAGAATCAAAATTAAACTTCAATTTTCTAAAACTAAAAATGTTGAGCAAAGTTAGAAAAAAAATGTGATTTCAATTAAGTTTTTCTTTTTACTCAATTTTCTAATTATATGATATCTAGTACACAAATGAAGATTTTTTTTTGGCAAGCAACTTATTTTTTGATCCCAGGTTAACACAAATTGTCATTTGAAAAGTCAGACAGTCTATAAAAATACCCAAGAAAGTCTTTTATTTTGCATCCCTTGCTATTAAATGACTAAAAGATAAAATTCCACCATTAGTTGCTAGGGTTTGAAAATATGAAAAATAAAATTTCCCCCAAAACTAGCAGAAATCATTTTTCTTGAAATTAGCATTGAGTTTATTGGAAAATGAAAGGTAAATCATCATTGAAGACTATTAATACAATTTCTAGCTTCTATTTATTGCTTGTATACTGTGTTTATCATTATAATTTTTTAATTGAAATTATGAAGAATTTATTCATCAGTGTTAGAAATTATTAAGTGTTTTTTTCTAATTGCAAATATCAGTTGAGCTGTCATCTCCTGATGGAAATATAGTTTTATAATGTGATCACTGCCTACCCTACAAGATCAAATGTATCTGAATTAACAGTCGGTCTCCTAACAAAAGTCCAATAGAAAAATAAAATTAGTCAATAAATTAATATAAAATAATGCTGTGAAATAAATTAAATCTATAAAAAGTAAAATTCACAAAATAATGGATATAAAGGTACAGCTGTGAAAAAATAAAACAAGATCTGGAAAAGAAACTTTCCAATTATAAAAATTGATCTGCAAAAAAGATATTATTTTGAATACTACCAAAAATGTTTCTTCAATTAAACAGTGCATGTCAAAGTTAAAAAAAAAACGATGAAATTACAATAGATAATATCAGACAGCTTCTACTCTAAATTGGTTAAGAATTTAAAATGAGACTATAGTTAACTAATATATTTTAATATGCTAACATTTAATTGACAATAGACAAATTAATATGTAAATAATTTTTTTTCCTAATGTATTTATATTTTTTTGTGTATGCTACTTTATGAGATATGAAACTGTAAAATTTTAATTATAACCATTTTGCATGTAGTGATTTCAAGCAATATGTGTATGCATCTTTGAAGAGATTAAGAGAGATTACATAAAGTCTTAAATTCTACCAGAGATGTATGCACAAGACAGAGTAATCAATGGATGACATAAGGCTTGTGCATACAATCCCCATCTAGTGCCTACTCATCCAATATCCCCAGAGTAGTTACTGGCTTGTGGCCTTTGTCAGTGAATACATATAGAGAGTTTTGCCTGTTTTAATAACAGTTATAAGCAAGCATAAGAAATGATGATCATACAATGTTTATTGGCTTAGAATGAATTTATATGGGAATGAAACTGATTTTGTATATATTTCAATTTCTTAGTCATCCATTCTCATAAAGTATTAATTCATTAGATTATTTTAAAATGAGAGAGTTGTAGTTGTATTCATTCTTTATTCAATTTAAAATCTGATTGCAAATCATAGTTTATTTATACTCTAATGAGCAGAAAAAAGTTTAAATCACTTCCAAATTGTGCTAGACTCATCTTTAAAACAAGTAAAGCTGATTTGTGCTATGAAAATACAATCAGTTCTTTGGTATTACTTTAATGAGATCATATTTTGAATAATCAAATTATATAAGTCAATGGTAATGGGTGATTCTGAAAGTGATCCAGTTACTGTCCAATAACATGCAGGATGGATCAATTTCTATCAGATACAAAATGATACATCAATACTGTAATGGCCATATGCAGTAGACACTATCATTTTCTTTTGCTGATTATCATCATTAGAAATGATTATTTAGCATTGAAATCAAACTGAGGATTCAGGGCATCTTTTTCATAATATGAAGTATGATCATCAGATAATCAATTTCATCAAGATTGGGGCTCTCATTGTCATATCTAGTACAATATTTATCCAAACCCATTAAATAATGAAAATATATTACTTTCTACAATACTACAGAACATTAATTACCCATACCTTTGTACTGATATATACTTAACACTTCATATTACTAATTTTTTTGACTAGGATTCATCACACATGTTCACACATTAAAAAAAATTATATAAACTAAAAACTAAACAACTTCTATTTGTTTTATCAATCCAATTCAACAATTGTGAAAGAACATGATGATCAACATGCAAAACCTTATTGATTTTTGTAAGTCTAATTACCATTTATCTGAAATAAATAATCTTGTTTGTACAAGTGTTTAAGATGATTTACTGCTTCACAAAGTTTGTTCTCTATTGCATTAAATATAATTAGAGTTTGTGGAGTGTTACGACCTAAAGCAGAAATAATATCCTCTGGTGTATCTTCTAATACCACATTAATAGCATTAATATCACGCATGTCTTTAGCATCCATAATAAATCTTTCCTTGTTAAATAAATTAACAATATTTTCCCTAAAACGATTTATATTTTTAAAAATCTGGATACAGTCCTTTTGCAAGAATGTTAATTGTTTTTTGTGCGCTCTTTCATTTTTTCTTAATTCTGCTTCATGACGATATCGTTCATGCTCAATATAATCTTGTAAAAAATAAATTTGCTTTTTATAATGATAATCAGATTGAATAAAATCCTCTTTCCTTGATGACTTTGAATTATCAGATTTCTTTATTTCTGCATCATGTCTAGTTTCCTTTAAATAAAGACTTCGCTTTTCATAATTTGCAAGTTGTAAAGAGAATTTCCAGTCTGGATGATACTTGACAGAATAATCCTTTGGTTCTCCATGAAACGTTTTTGTTCGCTTCAAAAAATTTGTTGCCTTTTTAAAATTACTAGATTTAATTTTTTCACTGTTAAAAATTTCTTTCTGAATTAAATCAGAAGTTAGTTTACTGTTACACGCTGCAGAAACTGGTCGGCCTGCAATTAAATTTTCTCCCATTTCTACATTAAGATCACTTACAGTATGCTGACATGATTTAGCACTTCGAGATGAAAATAATAGTTCACCCTGTAATTTGGACCTATCAGAAATGGTAGATGAATATTGAGGTGAGAGAGACTTCCGAGCAATCTTTGTAGGTGTCCAGTTGTAATGTTTACATTTTGGGGATGAAGAACGGTTTTGCTTTGGACTAGCAGCTTGAATTGCACTTTTCAGCAAGTAAGAGTCATTTAAACTAGATGAAGATTTTTCTTTTAAATGAGTTTCTTTTTGACATTCATTACAAAGAAGAGTCTGAATAAATTTGATTTCATCTTCCCCAAGTGGTTTATCTTGAGCAATAGCTAATTTCCATAATTCCAATAGATCACTAAAATTAATTGATGATGTCTGTTGATCCTGCAATTGTTGCTCAAGTGTATTTATTCTAGTTTTTAATGTATTTACAGTATTTTTGTAATGTGATATTTCTTCCTTCAAAGTATTAACTTGGACACCATTTGAACTTGCCACCTCATTATTTTGAAATTCTTGAAGTTTCAAAAGCTTTTCTGATAATTCCTGTTTTTCTTCCTCACTTTTCTGTAATTGTTTCTTTAGCTGCCCTGAAACTTTTACTAAATCATCAACTTTGCTCTTATTGTGTTTATATTCCTGCATCAAACAATCACTTAAACTATTCAGCTGCTGCATCTTCCAAGTAATTTGAGAAAACTGCTGTTGTTTCCGCCAAAAATCTTTCTCCTTTCTCTCCATGGACTCACATATTTGTAAAAATTGATTTGATACCTCTTTTAGGCAGCATTTAATATTTTCATTTGAAGTAGCTTCAATTACATTAGTCATGCTACTCTGGATATTTACCCATGCATCCCGATAATTAGATTCTTCATAAATGACATTGGAAATATTTGCTTTTTGATTTTCCACAGTGGAAATGCTTGCATTTGTTTTAATGTCATGCCAAACTTCAAGTGCAGAATTTAAAGCTTGGAAGCTATCTTGATGAATAGATATGAATTCTTCAAGTTTTTTAAGAATTTCATTTTGCTTTTTACTACCATTAATTTCCTTTACAGTTTCAATAAGTTGTTCATTCACATCCCTGATTAAAACTTCCCGTTCTAAGCAAGCATTTAGAAGACCACTAAGTTTATAAGTGACTTTGCAATTTTGATGTAAATAATCACTTTGCGAAAGGAAAGAACTACTACTATTTTCTGCTTCCTTAAACACAACATCTGTGACATGGTTTTGATCTACAAGACGGATCATCTGCTTGCCTAAAAAAAAATAATAATAAATATGAAGATAAAATAATTTAAAAAACATGGGGAACATAAAAATAGAACATTAATGACATAAAAGAAACAGTAATAAATTAATAAACAGTATCTAAAAATCATGCTATAAAGACTAATTCTTTATTCTATAAAATAATACAAAAAATAAAGATATCATTTCTCTTTTGATAAGAAAGGTTTCCCAGTTGTGTTTCTCATCCCTGGTGTTTGTCTCGAGATGTCATTATTTCTAGGTCAATTCCTAGAAATATAGTGTTTCACCAGCATTCACCCATCAAAAGAGGAGTTTTTCTACATTATAAATGCAGAAAAGAGTCCTCACGTTATGTTGGACGGAGGTGCTGGCGGTGACATAAGCCAACACAAAGAGACTTCTTTCTATGATAAAACACAGAAAGAGTTCCCGACGGCTGCCAGTAATGGCTTTTTTCTATGCTAAAAGCAAAGAGAAAGAAATGCCTTTATTGGCTGCCATAGTAGTTGATTTTTGTTCATCATTTTCTCGTAATAATAGAATATCCATTTTCTCTGTGGTTTCATGTGAGAGTGTGCATATTTGAAGCAGTCGTAGTTTTTTAAAATTTGATAAGACGTCTATTTTTTTTAATGTGTTGTAACTTACTTTACTGTTGTAAGTTTAGTAATAATGTCCTGAAGATTCCATTACGAATGGGTAACCCTCAAAAATTGCTTTTAAGGGTGCGGAACGGAAAAAATTTCAAGGATCATGCGAAAAGTATCGTTTTCGTGAGAATTCGTCCATGACCAGTTACTTTTGCTATATATATACACACAAACAAAAACAACCCAGTATCTAATTATTAGGAATTACTTGTTCAAAAAAGAAAATTAATCGGCTATTATTATTACTTTTTTTTTTGACATTTATTATTTCAAAATAAGATTAGTTTTTATATCTACACACTAATAAAAACAACCCAGTTCCTGATTAATTACTGTCTTAAAAAAAAAAAGAAAGCAAATTCAATGGGGTTTGATTTTTTCAGTGGAGTATTTGAATTACGATTTTATATATATATATATACACACAAGATTTACCAAGGAAAAAAAAAGAAACCCACTTTCTGATTAATTATTGTCAAAAGAAATGCAAATTAGTCGGCTATCATTTTTAAATTTGGTATTTCAATAACGGTACCCTTTTTATATAGACAGCCTTAACAAAAACAACCCACTTTCTGATTCATTACTGTCCCCCCCAAAAAAAAGAAAATGGAAATTAGTCAGGTATCATTTTTCAATTGAATCTTTCAATGACGGTCCTTACTAATAGTAGTCGGGTATCAATTCTAAATTGTAGTACATAAATGACATTACTTTTGATAGATTTAGAATTACGTATTGCTTTTTTAATAATATGATTGATTTACTCTTGACCAAAAATACCGTAACTTTAAAAAAAGACATACATAAAGTCCAAAAAAAAATGAGAAAAAGCCCCGTAACTTTAAAGACACACACAGAAACTCAAAAACAATCTAAGATTAATAAACATTGACTTATTACGTATTGCTTTTGAATCAAATTATTGATTTTACTCTTGCAAAAAAAATACCGTAACTTTAAAAAGACACACCTAAAGTCCAAACAAAAAATTAGAAAAAGCCCCATAACTTTAAACACACACACAAACTCAAAAACAAGATAAGATTAATAAACATTTACTTATTACGTCTTGCTTTTGAATAAAATTATTGATTTACTCTTGCAAAAAAAAAGACCGTAACTTTAAAAAGATACACGTAAAGTCAAAAAAAAAAAAATTAGAAAAACACTGTAACTTTAAAGACACACACACACAAACTAAAAAACAAGATAAGATTAATAAACATTTACAAAAATGAAAAAACTAACATCATATAATAGTATTAGTTAGTAGAATATTTTATTACAAATCTAAGAAATCAGATCTTTTTATATCAAATCGATCATTTAGGTCCGGCTGAGAATCGTTATATGTATATGTTTTTGATTAGCATCAACGCCATCCTGTGGCAAACACCACGGATGAGAAAACAACCGATTTCCCTAATAAAAAAGGCATATTGAAAACTTTTAAATTCTACTCTAATTATGAATAAAATTAATGGTATTAAATTAATTCAGCATTACCATCTTCACAAATCACTCTATCTTTTGTTACTTTCTTGAAGTTAACTGGATTAATCTATATTGTTCTTAAATAAAAAAAAATACTTCTGGATTAGATTAGTATTTATATTATTTATTTATATTAATCTTACAATATTATTTTTTAAACCATTTATTTAACTTGCTTATATTAACATGCGTATATTCAAAGAAAAAGAAACTTTTATTTTATTATGCTACATTATTTATTATTTTTAGTGCAACATATTTATTTATTTAACTCAATTTTATTACATTCAAAGATCAGCCTTTCAAGCTAAATACAATTGTACACATAGCATTATATAAAAATATAATAAATGTTTATTTACTTAACTCAATTTTATTATACGTTTCCTTTATTTTATTCATTTATTTAATCCTGCAAACATTACTTTAAATCATTTATTTGACCCATTTATTTATGGACGCAAAAAAAAATCTTTTATTTAGTGAAGCCTCCATTATTACTTACGAAAACAACTCATAAATTTCCTTCCTTTTTTTTTCAATTTACTTTAGTTTTAAGTAGAAAAATTCTCTGGTTTAGGTTTATCACCTATGTCAAAATAATTATTCAACTCATTATCCATTTCTGGCCCTTTGTTTATTTTAACATTCTGTCTTTTTACTAACAATTAAGTTCAGTCGGGTGGCTCCCTTTTATGGACACTTTGATCATTATACTGATCTATTATTCTATATCTATGTATAGGCTTCCTAGTCAAATTTATATAGTCTATCTGGGTCAGAAATTCTACCATTTCTTCCATTGTCTGACCATTACTACTTAGCATCATTTGCTGCACATGCAGTGGCATGTTATGCCAGATTGTTCTTATGATTTGCTCATCCAACAACGGAAATGTCATTACTGTCTTGAGTTTCGCGACCTGTTTAAAAAAAATTGCATGAGAGTTTCTCCATGGATGCTGGGATATCTTTCTCTAGATATTTTACAGACTATGCCATCCTGTCGGTCTTTGCTCCAAAATGTTCTTAAGATGGTGTGCCTATATTCCTCAAATGTCCATGGTTTAGCATACTGGATGTGCCACCAATCTAAGGTTGTTCCTTGAGGGTGACTATTAGCAACTGTAACTTTATCCCCTTCTTGCCACTCCTGGGTTTGAAACAAACCAGTTAAACTCTCCAAATGTTTTAACAGATTCTCCTGCTTTGGCTTTGAATGTCACAATAGTTAACTTTTCCTCCAGAAATCTCTTGGTCAGTCCATCTGGCTTATTCTCCCTATTTTCACTCTTATATTTACATTCCACTTGGTCTATCTTATATTCCAGACCCTTAGTTATATCTATACATATCTTTTGCACTTCCAACTTTAAAGTATTATCGCTTTCTGTTATGTCGAAAGATGCTCTTTCTACTTTTTCCACACTTCATCAATTCGTTTTACTTTTCTCTGAATGCCTTCTTTCTTTAACTTACTTAATTCTTCCTGCATCATTCTAACTACATTTCTCCATTCCTGACATGTCTCTTCTATTTGTATTATTTTCATTTCCAAATTGCTATACTTAATGCTACTTTGCTCTATTTCAGCTCTCAATTCCTTTATGCTTTCTTCCACTATTCTCCTTTCTTGACTTTCATCATTAAAATCTTTCTCTATGGCTTCTATGGCTATATGATTTCTTTCTATTTTCTCCATTATTTCATCCCTCATTGCCTTCATGTCTCTAATCATTTCTACTTTGAACTCTTGCTGAGTTTTCTTGAATTCCTGATGCATTTCTGCTTTGAATTCCTGTTGATTTTGCCTGAATTCCCAACACATTTCTTCCATCATATTCATCATCATTTTCACCATCATCTGCATGTCAGATATTTCTTTTTTTCTTTTTCCACTAACTGGGGATTTAAAAAAAATATTGGGCTTTCTTTCAGCTCCATTTGTTTATCCATGGTTATGCTGTACTTTTTTATTTTTTTTAACCTGCAAATAAAGTTAAACACAATATCTACTTTTTTTTTCATTAACAAATCAAATATTATTATTTATTTATTCTTAAAACAGAACATATGGCTGACTCCAATCCTTTGTCCTTTTTCTCTACCTGTTTTCAATGCCTTAATTCTGTCCAAAATATCTAACTGTCGTTAATTATCTCTTTTCATTTAAAGAAAAAAAAATAGTTTTGGTCAATTGTTTATTTAAATTATACCACTTTAAAATATAATTACGCAAATTAGCACTTCTTTAAATTTTTATTTTCAAACAAGAAAAATATTTAGTTAAGTGTCATTTATGATGGTTCTTCCCTACATTGGATAAATCCAATTGAACCAGGTGGTGGTATTTATCTTTTCAATCGCTTGCAGGAGTAAACAAAATCTATTTTCACTTTTATTCTTTTATAAAATAACTTGTGAAACAATATTGTAAACTTTTACACAAAATATGATACAATTATAACTTATACATTTGATCCACCCCAATGCAATTTACTTATTGCTCCACGCCGGCTCCTTAGGCAGAGAAGAGTGTACCCACGAGTACCTGTATCCATGCTGAGCTATATATATCAGATATATAAATACGTCTACATTTCCAGGACACAGATATCTTCTCGGCTGCAGAATTTAACATCTATCGTTCAAAGCACTTTTTTGTTTCGGAGTAAACCCCGGGCACCAGTTAGCTACAAGAACTAACATGTTTTGAATGATGGCAAACTAATTTAGGGCTAAGATATCCCAACTAGCTCAATCAAAAGTATAATATAATATAGTGTTACTTTATTTAGTGGAACCCACTAAAGAAATGACCGACAAATATTATGTTTAATGATAATTTATTTTAACTAAACATGTATTACATTTAAAGATAATTTATTTTAACAAAACATTTATCAATCTAATTTCAACTACTTTTATGAATCTTAACTAACATAAACAATGGTATTTTTATATAATGATCATGCACACACTCTGAATTCATAAACTAGAATACAATATAACAAAAGCATTAAATAATACATGGCATTTAAAAACACGCACATCAAATTCTTTATGCATGCTATAGAGTTCATTTATTTAACTGGCTCTGGGAGGCTTCAAGATTAGCAATAACTACATTATTATCAGACATGAAATAGGAAAAGTTATTTATTACCTGTAGGATTTGAACATTGAATTCTTCTGTTTGCTACTTAATGTGTAAATTTTCCAATTGGTTGGATTTGAGGTTTTGTGGAGGTCCCTTTGCTTACTAGTTCATGGAACTATTCTTTAAGACAGTTAGATATCCCTGGTGGTTTTTTTAAGTTGTTAGGCAGGCATCACTTTTTCCAGGCAAATTGCTGATCTTCCATTAGACTAAGGGCTGGAGCAAAACCATATGATTCCAATGATTGTTAGCACTGCATTGTCCTGGTAAACACTGATGATTGATTGATAGACTGACTGAATTGAACTCCACTAAAGTGATTTAATCTGATTGTGATCTTAACTAATAGATTGAACTCAACTGATTGATGAATGAAAAACTGGACTATTTATGTGATGACCTGTTGTCAACTTGTTAATTAGTTTTTATATTCACCAGCTATATCTGTTGTTGGAATCCAACCACTGTTTTTGATTACATTCTTTTGATAAGATTTTGACCCTGTTTTCAGTTGGTAGCCATTGCTAATTTGTTGTTTTGTGGATTTTTTTACTTAGTAGCCATTGTAAATTCTGTTTTTATATCACTTATGAGCGTATACAATATTAAATCTTTGAGAGACATTCCAATTACACGCTTTCATTTGTTTTTCTTTTTAATATTTTTAACACACACATTTATCACTCATTATTTATGCACATGTATATTTCTAAAATCAACTCATTATAAACAAGAGATATTTTTTAATTTATATAAAAGATTTATATTCTAAGCTTTTAGTTTCAACTTTTCTTTTTTTTTTCTTTAATATTTTAAATGAAGAGAGAGAGAGAGTACCTTTAATTACTTGAAGAAAAGATTTATTCTTGAACTGTCATAACTTTATTTTTATTTACTTTCTAAAATTGTTAAGTTATTTTTTTTTTATATCTCCGGCCGCGGGGGGGCGCCCCACCCCCCCCCCCCCCCCCACCCCCTCCTTCCAGGGGGGGGGGGGGTTTTTTTTTTGGGGATAGTTGATGATTTTCCTCCCCCTTTCAATCAATCTTTAAACTTTTAGCTTTAATGTTTCTAAAGTAAACCCCCTCCCCCCTTCTAACTAATTAATTGTACTTTTACTGATAATATCTTTTTAGATTTTTTATAAATTTATTTATTTCAAATGAAATGTTTTTCTTTGTTTATAATTCAATTATTTACAGACAACTTATTGATTTTCTTATTCATTATCAATTTTAAACTTTACATTGTTTATGAAATTGTTTATTTCAATAATTTTTAGACAAAAATTATTATATGTACAACTAAGATATTGGTACAATATATATATAATCATAATGGAAAAGAAAGTATTAATGTTGAACTTAACAATCATATAATGATTTTATCAGGGACCACTTTTATGGCAGAAATACTCTAATAGTCAAATAAAGATTTTTTAATTTCACTATTTTTCTTTGCCTTCTAAGCAGTAGTATATAAAGTTTTATTTATAATGTATTTACAGTAACCATGAGAGAGCATAATATTTGATTATTTCTTGACTAAGATAATCTTTATCAGGTAATCGATATGTGCTCTTAAAAATATTTTTAGTCATGAAAAATCCACCAACAGACCTACTTATATAGTTAAAGTGGTTCCTAATAGAGACACTCAGTAAAGGCTCAATACCGGCAGCCCATGCAGCAACTTTTTGTTTATATACTTTGTGGTGCACCAGATGTACTTTCTGCCTTGGAAACGACACCAGAAGGATAAGCTCAAACAACTGAAGGCCAGAGTTGGAAAAATTGCACACTCAGATATATTTGCTGCTACATGGTTACTATTAAAAATCTAAAACAAACCATAACTTCAAAAAACCAAATGACTTTTACTATAACAAGAACAATTTTTTTTGTTTGTTTATATATTTCTTTTTCAACAATTTTTTAACACATCTGTATTGAATAGTCCAAAGGATTTATTTATTCCAATCAAAAAGTATTTTAAACTGATGAACTAAACCCTCAGACAATGAAAATAGAACATAGGCAAATATACAGTTTACAAATAGTCAAAATAAAAGTCATAGATCAATTCATAGATCACATGACCCTATCTCTTAAGCTTGTAAGTTATAAACAGTGAGGATTGCCAATTCCTCTACAAGCTTTATGATAAATGCTTAGCCAGAGCCAGCACTTAAAACATCTCTGTCAGGAACCCCTCCCCAAACCCCTGACCATGGTTTCATGCTTTGGCACTCCTCAGAGAGGTGTCAGGGTATGTTCAGACCCTAGACCTAAAAATACCAACCCAAAGCTAAGCACTTAGCTAAAAGTTATCTATTGAGTGGAAAATCTGAAATTTTCAGACATGTACATGTCTTCAAACCCAGCTATCCAACTCAAATAGCTATATGGGGCTGATAGATCTTCAGCCATGCCATATAGTAGTAGTCATAGCAATATAAAATTGCATAAGACTTTTTGGCAGAGACTATAAATAGTCAAAATAAAAGTCATAGATCAATTCATAGATCACATGACCCTATCTCTTAAGCTTGTAAATTATAAACAGTGAGGATTGCCAATTCCTCTACAAGCTTTATGATAAATACAGTTTACAAGTTTACATTTATCAGATACCTGTCTAACAATCTATCCAAAGCTATGTAGTTTTCAACAATGTAACTTTTTATGAACAATAAAACTTGATTTGGAACACATAAATAAGTAAAAAGAAAGAAATCAGTACAAATAATAATAAATGTATAATTGCCAATATAAATATTTCTATACTGTAAAATATTTCTATTTAATTTTATCTCCTTTAATTGTACTGTAATCATCTATGTTAAAATGTAACCAGTATCTAACAACTTGTAAACCTATTTGAACTGTTGTAAGCTTTCTAATTGATAACACATTTGTTAGGCCTGTCATGCCATTGTAACACTGGAAAAATCATTGTAAAAATTCATGTAACTTATTTATTGTATAATAAAGTATATTGAAATAAAATCTTTGTTTTTTACTTCACCTTTGGGTGGTAAGTTTTAAATTGCGCTTTATGCAAAAAGTGAAGCTTAGTATTATTAGAAAAAAATATGGTTGAGCGCTTTCAGAGAACTTAAGTCTCCATGTTCATAGCCTATTATTGAAACACACAAAAAATATTTTGATAAATACACATTATAGTTATCTGATAAAGATAAACTTGGCCAAGAAATAACTCTAAACATATTCCGTTTGCCAAAGATTAAAGTAAACATATTATAAATAAAGGTATTGATGAAAAAAGAACCAGTAAAATTAAAATCTTTATCTGAATATTAAAGTATTTCTGCTTCACAATGAACGACTGTTAAGTTCAACATTCACTTTACTATTAAAGCTAAAAAAAACATCAGAATATAAATGCAATCCATAATATATTAAATAATAAAAATTTATAACTTTTATACCAGTAAAATTGGGGGGGGGGGGGATATACCTGATATAAAAATCATATAAAATGATGCTGAGGGATTAGAATTTGATCTCATTATTGTAGATGACTATAAAATTAATACAGAGATTAAACTGGGTATGACAAAACAATTTAAAAATAATGCAGATAGATATCACAAAACCAGAAGTCAAAATTGATCAAAATGATGCAAAAAATGAAATCAAAAAAACTTTAAAATGGAAAAATTAAAAGAAAAAATATCTATATTAAAAAATATATGAAAGTCTGGTAAGAGTTGGTAGAGGGAAAATCAGTAAAGAATGGTCAAAAGTTAACAGAGAAGTGGAAATGCAAAAATGTACATGATGAGATCAAAAGGGAAATTTCTCAAATTGGAAAAAAAAAAGAGAAAAATTAGAACAGCATTTGAAATATAGAAAAGAAGGCTCTAGATAAATTTAAAAAATGGTTTAAAAGCAAAAAGATGTAATAGAGAAGGAGATCCCAGCTCTAAAAGCTAATTTACTGCTATAACTTTGAAGGCAAAGCAGACTACTTCTAAACACATTCTGATATCTAGAATATGTAAGACTAAAAATTTTATGAAAAAAAGGTAAGAAATAAGTGTTACTTCAGAACCATGAGAATTATTATTTATCTGCTGGAGAAGTGATGAAGATCACAGTGGAATAAATAATTTAATCATGATAAAATTCCTTGGAGGAGAAAAAAACTTTAATAGAAAAAGACAATTGCAGTAGTACATAACCATTTAAAAGATGTAGCATATGATTTGTGAAACTCACTGCTAAATATTACAACCTCATATGAAAATTAAAGACAAATAGTCATGAAAAACTTTTAGAGTAAAAAAAAAACCCAAGAGAATAGGAAGCCACATGCTCAAAAAAGATATTGGATATTGACATAGAGAAGACAAACATGCAATTGTTCAGAAGATATGGCTAAAGTACTCTTCTTCCTTCCTACTCTCATAAATTCTGATCATAAAAATCATTTGGAACAATCAGCAAGAGAAGATCAATTGGGAAAAAAAGCTCTATTGAAAAAGCAATTTAATTACTTAATCTATTGGACATGAGTTCATTACAGGATGAAGATATGTCTTCAATAAAATACAAGCATTAACATCAACAAGTCATTGATAGGGTTATAACAAAAATAAACATATAAAGAAATTCATGAAGAGAATAAGATAATTAAATACATTGTCCAGAAACCAATACTAGGGAAACAGTCCACAACAGACCTGAAACATAAAAGATAAAACATCATTATGATGATTGATAACAAATGAGAAAAATAACTATAGCCAATATTGTCATGAAATATGTAGAAGAGATATCTTTGGATAAAAGAATAGTTTCTTCCAGAATTACTGAACTGATGGAAGGAAATTCCAATCAAACATTGGTGGATTCTGAAAGTTAGATTTCAGTAATAATCAAAAAATTATTCTGTCAGTTGCGGAAAAAAAAAACACTAAGGCATTAACCTTATCTTTGAAGGCTAGATATTAATAAAGCACTAAACTGGGATCCAAGGAAATATTTATTAAGATTTAAGTCAAATCTCATGTTTATAAGTTCACAAAAATCTTCTAATTATTATCTATTAAGGAGAGATTTGATTTACTAGTGATAATATTTAAGAAATTATAATATATTAATGACTGATATATTTTACTTATTTGAAGATAAGATATAAATAAAAAACTTTCAGTTTTGGGGTTAAAATTAAAATCAGACAAATAAATACTACAGTTTGTCTGGTTACATCCAGTTGAAAAATTATTTAACTATACACAGAAAATCTTTTAAACACAAAGTCAAAAAATAAATAAAATTATTAAAAAAAAAAATACTAAATAGAAATTTTCTTATAATGTACATGTAATCATCATCATTTAATGTTTTCAAAAATAGGACCCATAATATTTTCTCAAAGCCTCTCTAATCCTTGTTCTTCTTTTTAAATATTGTAACTCTCTACTTTTTTAAGTTTAGAATTGACTATTTTTTTTCACCTTAATTTTTACTTTTGTGTCTTTAAGTATTTTTTTTTTTACTTTCTTCAATATATATATATATTCAATATTTTATATTCCTCATTTTTCAAATTTATCTTTATTTGTCACTAAAATCTATATTTTTAAAATTCCAATATTTTCCTTTTTTATACAAGTTTAACTTCAATGGACCACCTAATAAATTCTTGATTTTTTTCTCTTTTTGAAACTATTTCAAAGTGATTCAAACAAGTTTGGAAGTACTTAAAGGAAAAACAGCAAAATATTCAGTCACTTCTCATCCAATGCCCATCGTTAATTTTTGTATTTTTTCATTCTTCTCATTCAATTTATTTTCAGTTTAAACTTTCTACAAATTCTTTTAATTCTACACAACATTCTGTTCATTTTTGAAACTTTTCTATTACAGCATAAATGTTATATCTCCATCTTTATTAAAATAATATTTATTTACCCATGTTCCAAGATGGGAAAATATATTTAAAAAATAATCAGAGAAAATAAGTTTTGAATGTAAACCCCAGATAAAAACTTGCATGGAGTATAATTAATTTGATCTCTATCGTTTCAAAGGCTCCACACAGTATTGGGAATTAATATATTATATCTTTTCTATGTATATGGAAAAAATCGGTTTTTTAAACGAACTTTAAACTCATATATTTAAATAATTTATAGCAAATGTCAATAAAAGAAATATCAAATTTGCATCACAAAGTGATTCAAAAATATTTAAATTAAATTACAAAATGCTACAAAAATAATTAAAATCACAAGCCTAATTTATATATATTATACCAATAACAATATCACATGACTTTCTCATTATAATTTAAAAAGTTAATGGCAAATCTTGCAGGGGATTAAATAAATAAATGACATGTACAATTAATATTCATTTAACTTTATTTTAATGTGTAAATTTAAATCATATTTTTTTTATGATTATAATGTTATTTATTTCCATATTATAATACATAAATGATATTTAAACCCAAATAAATGTATGTTAAAAATATACTTCTAATAACAGTATTAAAATCACATGATTTTTTTCATAAAAATCTACTTTTATTCTTTTAAATTTACTTAATAGATAACTTCATACTCTTGAGTGATGTAATTATTAAATATTAATAATAAGTATTGTTTGTTTTCAATGATTTTTAATTGAGCTAAATTTTGAAACACTTTTCAGCATTGTATTGAGAATAATCAATATGATGTTTGAGACTGTCATTATATTATAGTTTCCAATGTTTTGGGATCAGGGTTACTTCTCCACTTTTGTAATAAGAAGTAATTCATCTGACATAAAATCTATGTAGAATTAATAATATTTTCTATGAGGACCTTACTTTTTACATTGCATTGCAAATAATTACAACTTTAATTAATATTACCAAAATCATCTTTCCCTTATTTTTGCTATAATATCTTATATAAATCCAATTTATCCAAAGCACTTCAAACACTTTTTAGCAAAAACCTGTGTATATGTACAATAAAAGGTAAAACTCACTATACATATTGCCACACACAGCAAGCTAGAGTAATCAATGGATACCAGAAGGCTTGTGCATAAAATACCCATCTAGTGTCTACTCATCCAATATCCCCAGACTAGTTTCTGGCTTGTGGCCTTCATCAGTGATCTAGGTACAGTGCTCTCAGATCTAAGGCTCCTCATTGATGAAGGCCACAAGCCAGAAACTAGTCTGGGGATATTGGATGAGTAGGTACTAGATGGGGATTTTATGCACTAGCCTTCTGGCATCCATTGATTATTCTAGCTTGCTGTGTATAGCAATACGTATAGTGAGTTTTGCCTGTTTTAACAACAGTTATACACAAGCATAAGTGGTGGTCATGTGATGTTTATTGGCTTACAATAAAAGGTTTTTGCTAAAAAGTGTTCAAAGTGATTTGGATAAATTGAACTTTAACTAATATAAATATAACACAAAAATATATTTACATAGAAAACAAAAGTAGAAATAGTAAATTACGAAAAACAATACTATTATCAATATGAAAATTTTAATGTAACAAACAAAATTGTTTTATATTAAAAACTGAATACTAATTATACATGTTAAAAAATTAATATCAATGGCTAGTGAGTGATGAAATTTCATTAAAAACTAGCTTGATCAGTTTGATAACAAAGACCTATGATAACTCATTAAATACACATCCTTTCCACATAATGCTTAACTTAGTAATGCCAGAATGCAATTATTAATATTTTGACTTTTCCTTGGTTTAATAATAAATCTCAAATTTAACATTATTTATTATAAGTAATAATCATACCATTAATTGCTGGTAAGATCATATGTGATAGTAATTTTATTTATCTAACAAATTTTTTTAAATTCAGTTAAGAATTGATTGAGGAATGTTTAGATCCTAAATCCAGTATTCTTTCCTTGCACAAAGTTACAAAAAGCATTCCTTATTTTTCAACTTTATTACTTTTTATAAAATCCACAAAGGCATTTAAAAAAAAATTTGTAATAAAAAAAAAAAGAAAAGAAATATTATTACAATCTTAGATTTCTTTCAATCATTTAATCTTCTATAATGAAAATGAAAATAGATATTATGTTGTTTTATTTAATTGTTTGGTATTATTTTAAATATTTAATTTGTATTTCTAAATTATTTTGTTATGCACATTTAATATTTCCCTAAGTTATATTTGCTTTGCAAAAATGCATTGGTGGCCTATGCAGTTTTATGCAATACCAGAAAGTTCTGATTTGAGAAGCTCCTGTATTGAAACCCAATTTGTCATTACTAGTGTTGAAATATCATTATAATTTCCTGAGCTATAAATCATCATTTTATTGTTTATTTACTAATACAATTTATTTATATATCACTATGTTTTAATCTGTAACAACCATTAGGGATCAGCTACTGCACATGTGGTATAAACTAATAAACATTTTTAAGAAATACTCTTTTTTCCAAACACAAAATAGTCTTTTGAAAAGAGAGAATGAATCCATTCTATCTTTTTAACCTAAATATATACGTATAGGCAAATCTTAAGCATTTGGAAATGAGATTAATATCGTCATGCTCTCCTTTTCAAATGCTTATGATTTGCCTATACATATACATTTAGATTAAAAGGGTAAAGTGGATTCATTCTATCTTTTCAAAAGAGTTTATCTTGCATTTGGAAAGGAGAGTATTCCTTAAAAGTGTTTATTAGTTTAAAACACGTGTTGTGGGTGATCCCTAATGATTGTTACTAATACAATGGTAAAATTAGGTTCATTGACCCTGATTACAGTTGTAGATAAAGTTACATATCAAAAAGTGTTTATTTTTCTGTGTCACATTCACAAATGAAGACAAGTCCTGAAATTCATTATTAACTTGTAGTAAAAATTTAAAAAAGCCATCTAAGTTAGTACTAGTAGTGCTTTTTTTCCTGCAAGAAATCTATTGAAATTGTATCACACTTGATATTGAATTTTACATTAACCATTTAATATCTTTCTCTAATTCAAAAAAATGTATATGAAGATTTTTTTTTTGCAAATTTTCTAATTTGTATCCCATAATTTTCATCAACGTAGGAACTTGTGATAATGTAGAAAATTAATAACTTTGTCATAGTTGATTCTTGTTACTAACTCAGAATTAAAAAAACTTTCAATTATCGGAAAACCAGGAAAAAATAATATGAACATTAAATTTACTTTAAAAAAATATATCATCTAAGTGTGATAAATGATAGAACAATTTTAATTGATATAAACTATTTTACAATTTAGAGCTTTATGAAAAAATATTTAGAACTTTAGTAATTGAAATCTCACAAACATCAACTTGTGCAAAAAGTTTCATATTTAGTACTAAAATGGAGATGCTAAAATAAATTATTAAAAAAGCAGCAAAGAATTATAAACTATTACATATGATTGAAGGTCATTGTTCGGTCACAATATCTTATTGCCTAATTACTTTAAGATGCTTTTGGATTTAAAATACATATATGACTACGTTCTTGTAATTGCATAGTTGATATATCTGGTCATTCAAAATATGAGCTATAAAAAAATTTGTTAATTTAATAGTTTCATTCACAACATGTTTAGATAATATTTATTTTAATTATAGTGAGAATCTGTATATTGTAATGGTTCGGAAAAATGAAATACCCAAGTGTTACGTGAAGCTCATCTTCCCAATATTATTATTAGATTTGTTTATAGAAGATATCATAGTTATATTAATCAATGCTGATTGATGACTTAGAGTAGGCAATCAATCAATCATATAATTTTTACCCGTAATGTTTAATTCAACACAAAACATTATGACATGCTTAGAATATTATTCTACAATTAAAGAATACTAATGAACATCTGATTCCCTCATTTATCGAGTTATCAAAACTTTATCGTTATTTATTGACAGAACTGATATAAATAATTTCAATAAGAAACACAACAAAATAATAATATAATTGCCAGAACAATACTTATCATCAGAGAATAAAGATTCTCCCCGCAAAATCATCAAAACTATCCATTAATTTACATTTATCCATAAACACAAATATATATTATAAGTATGTATATAATCATAAAATTTTAAAATCTATTTTACCTGATTGCCATTATATAATGATTTGTCTAGAGATAGGATCAAAACAAAATTTTATTATAGTAAAGTTGCTTGAACAAAGAAAAAAATGTTAAAGGTGTCAGATTTGATACAATACCTATAGAATTTTGAAAAAAATAGGAAAAATTGCTATAAAGGAAATAGTTGGACTTTACAATTTGATATATAATAGTGGAGTTTGGCTGGAAAATTTCTTGAGGAATGGAATGATTCCAGTTGGGAAAAAGAAAAAAAGCTGTTAGGGGTGAAGAGTACTGGTGAATAAATTCACTATAATTTTAAAATATTATTGAGGATTTTAATTCAAATAATTTATAGGAAGGTAAAATATTATACTGGAAAAGAACAGTTTGGTTTTCAAAGAGGGAAAATTTCAAGAGGCAAATGCTATTAGTATTGTTAGAACAATTGCAGACAGGTATATTAAAAAAAAATAAAGAAATTGATATATGTTTTGTGGATTTGGAAAAACCAATTTATAACCATCATAAATAAATAAATGACTATTTTGAAAAGAGATAAGATTGATTTGAAACAGATATACTGGGCAAAAAATAGAACCAGAGTGGAGAATAATGAGACAGAGGAAGTGAATATATAGAGAAGAGTTAGACAAAGATGCTGTATGTAACTTATGCTTTTTAATATTTATTTAGAAAGCATGTTAGATAAATATTTGAAATATGGAGTACTTAATTTTGGAGATAGAATAATAAAATGTTTAAAATTTTGCAGACAATATGGCTTTTATACTTAAGAATAAAAAGAGTCTTCAGAATGTAATGAGTAAATAGGAAGGATATATAGAATAAAGATTAATGTTGAGAAGATGAATCATTTATGGATAGGGACAAATACAAAAAGACTACAAGTTGAAATTCATGATAATATAGTTCAACAGGTAAATGGATTTAAATATTTGGATAGTTGATGAGTGAGAATGGAAGAAGCAAAGATAGAATTAAAAAAGGAAAAGCACTGGCAAAGGAGGCATTTGTTAAGAGAAAAAAATATTTTGTGGATCTTTGAAAAGAGAATTAAGGGAATGCAATGTGTAGATCATATTATTGTATGATTATGAAACAGTAAGGAATATAGAAAAAAATTGAAATAGATTGGAAGCCTTTGAGATATCATAGAGAAGAATGGAAAAAATTACTTGGATGAATAAAATGAAAACCACTACACATCATATGATCACAATTTCTTATGCTTGCTCATAACTGTTAATAAACAGGTAAAACTATCCATGCAGTAGTGCCACTCAGTGAAAGCCACAAGCTAGAAACTAGTCTGGGGATATTGGATAAGTAGGCATTAGATAGGGATTTTATGCACAAGCCTTCTGGCATCCATTGATTACTCTGGCTTGCACTGAGTGGCACTACTATATGGAAAATTTTGCCTGTTTTATGAATAAAATGACAAATTAAAAAGTTTTGGAAAGAGTAAATAAAAAAAAGAAGATTGAGTAAATTAGAGCTAGAAAGAGAAACTGATTTGGACATATATTAAGAAGAAAAAAAATAGTTTAATGGAAGATGTTCTGGGGAGAACAGTGAATAGGCACTAGAAAAAAGGGACAGGAAAGGGTTGACTTTTCTGGATGATATGAGATGAGAAACAATATGTGGAATTGAAGATCTGGGCAATGAAGAGAACAGACTGGAAAAATGAACGAACTTGTAATGGGACTGTTCTCTGGACTTGTCCACAGGACGAAATACTATTAATAGTGATTGTAATTATAATAAAAATAATAAATTTAAGGGTAATAAACTATTATAAATAGTATTTAAATCTGCAGAAGTACTTTTGGTTAATTTCTTAAACATGCCTCGACTGCTATTAAATTAAAAAACAAAAACAAAGCGGAAGCAAACATCATCAATTCAAATCCCATGAATCCCATATTTTAATGTTATCAGCTTGTCTATTTATTAATTGCAATTTATTCCTATTTATAAAAATTATCTCCTAATTTTTCTTTTATTATGGTTTCTCTCTTCATGAAGAATTTTCACACTTTCAAAATCAAATTTAAATTTATATTTACATGTTTTTTCATGATCAAAGAAAACTGAAGCAGTCGTTAAATCACCATTATTCTTACTTTTTACACGATTCACCTATATATGATAACATACAGTCACAAAAAATTTTATATATGATATTACATTTTTGCTTGACAGGTATGACATCCTTAGAATTATTGATTAATTTATTAACATTGTTTGGAACATAGAATGAAACATTAAACATATTCTTATATACATATCCTTAAAAAATTTCACTTGTGGATTTGGAAATAAATGGATTAGATATCTATTGTTTACTATCAATCTTCATTTCCTTTAAACCATTATAACTCTTTTTAAATTGACATAAAGTATTGTTTATTTGTTCCATTTTATAACCAACATCAAGCAATTCCTTGGCAAATATCTCATTTATTTTTCATTATGAAATAAAAAAGATCTAAAACTTGCCATCTTATGCATAATTGGTATTTTTGATTTACAATTTATATATCCCCTTTTTTGCCACTGCTTGGTTATTAATTTATAATTTAATATACTGTTATCTCTTATAATAATTAAATCCAAATATTTAATATTTTGTCCTGTTCCTTTTCAATAACTATTTCAAGCCATTCAAATTATTTAATTCCTCTACAAGCAAATTTATAGTATTAGTATTTCCTAAACAAAAACATCATCCATGTACCTTTTGTAAATTTTCATATCTTTAAAAGAGCACTATTTAAAATGCCATTCTCATATGCAGACAATACAAAATTGCAAACTTGTGCAACTACAGGCAGACCCATAGGCCAACCATTAGACATTTTATAATATTGATCTTCAAATGATATGTATAATACAAAAGGTTCATTAATGTATTATATTGTAGTAATTGGTTCCTGAGTTAATATATATAAAATTTTAAATACAAGTATATATATATACTTTCTAAAGAAAATAGATTTCAAATTCAAAACTAATTCTTTTTAGTGCATCATTTTAGCAGAAAAATATTTAAAGCAAATCAGTAACTAAATCAAAAGTAATAAAATGGATTTATCTGAATTCATTATGTGCACATACATACACTAAAATGTAGTATATCACACATTTAACTAAATTAAATGCATGCATGCACACACATCGATAAAATAGAAGACTACAAAGTACATATGAATTTTAATCTAGAAAGTTTTAAAACATTTTTATCTATAATATAAAAGCATGCATGTTTTATAATGATAATTTTAATTCTATTATTAATAGTTTAACTTGGTTTGAAGGGTTAAAACTTTAAAATCCCTTCTTTCCAATAACATAATAATTTGTAACATAAAAAAAACCCTTTACCTTACTAATTTTTGATTAGTGTCTCTTTTAAACTACATATTTATGTGATAACAATTTAAAAGAAAAAAATATTTAAAAACATTTTCCATTTTTTTATGTCAATTTTTAATGAGGTAAATTGTCATACTGTTTCGCTAAAAAAATTTTTGTTTTTTCAAAAAAATTTTATTACCAAAATTGTTTCATAATTGCCTGGGTTCACATAACTCTGGTTAAAGGATATAAAAATAATTAAATTTTCAGTAACAGGCATTCACTTAAATTAGAAATAAAACAATATAATTTCACTTAAATTAGAAATAATATAAATATTTAACTTGCAGAAATAAAAAGTTCTCTTCATCCAGACATATTTATTATCTTTTAATTCATATATATCTATTTCCAAATTATTAGAATGCTAAGTTGAGGATGGAAGTACCAACACCAAAAGACTTCACTGCACTAAACAACACAGGACAATTATTAGAATTAAAATTACCTACAAACCAGAGAGAGACAATTAACTTCTAGAAACTTGCTAATCTAAAAGCAGAATAAAAATTTGCATTTTGCAATTTTTTGATATCTCTATTGTAACGATATATAAATATGTCGTTACATTAATTAAAATAAAAACTTAAAAGTTCGCAAATAAAAGGAAAAAACTAAACGCTAAAATTAAAACATTGTTAAACGTGTATACATTCGCACAGATGTTAAACTTTAAAAGTATTTTTTTTTCATAAACAAAAAAAAAAGTATTTGAACGTATTTTTTTAAATAAAAAAATACAAGATTGAAATATAAAAATATTTTAATAAAAAAATAACGTAAGTTAAAATAAAAACAGGTATTAATTAATTCCTGTAATCTATAAATGGAAATGATTATTTATTAATTATCTAAAAGCTGTTTAATTAAAAAGTCAGATGGAAAGTTAGATAAGAGAAGAAAGAGATTTTAGCTTGACAAATGGAAGCACTAAGCCTTGGCCCGGACCATAACGAAAAAACAGATTAGTGACGTTTTGTTCAGTGAATCCTTGTGGATGATATAAAAAGAAAAAAATATTGAGTTCCAGTCAGAGAGAGCTTTTTCCAACTTGATTTTGGTGGGTCTGGCGACAAGACGCACTTGTCGTCCTCACTCACTTATTTAAAAATGCAAAGACTGTGATACCAGGACAGAACCAGCAACTGCCACCTCCAAAACATCAGACCGGTCTTCCAGGAAAGTCTGCGTGGGAATTGCCAACGGGAACAGGGACTTCTCTACCGTAAGCAATAGAACTGAACAATTGTTAAAATCATAACCTTAATCAAGAACTTTCGTCAAGTTGAACAAATTAATAAACAAGCCGACTTATTTAAAATGGACTCTTATCTGACTTTTTGTAAGTTTTAAATCAAATTAATAATGGTTAATTTTATATCTTTCCCGATTGTTAAAAGAATCATTTCCCTTTTAATATTTTTTATGTGTAGTAATATTTTATTGTAGAAATTATTAAATGCATTACATTTAAGTTGTCTATAGACGCTTGCATGGATTCATTTGCGGTTAATTAGATTTTGGTTTTCATATTTGATCAAAATATATAGACATTCGATAAATAATGATACCTTACGGTATCTAAAATGTATTTATTCGGATGTCTTTTAAGTTATTGGTGACAACGCAAGTATCTTATGGTGAATACTATTGGGTTACTTATAAGTTTCCCTCTGCGATTGTCGGTATCAATAATTTTGTATTTTGATCGTTTATGTTTATTTTGAAATGTTTTTGACCGTGGAATCTGTGTAATCGATTTATACCCAACATTTTTAAATAAATCTGTGCGAACGTATATAAATGTTAAAATTAAGTCGGGCGCGAATGGCTATATAGTTTTGTAAAGTTGTATTAAGGGAGGGTAATCTTAGGTTATTCATTTCGTAGTTGAATTGGTTCAATGGATTGGATATATTTGTGTAATTAGTAAATGTAGTATGAGATCCGCTACGGGCAGGATTATAGATATACGCCACACACCCTCTGTTTGCCTATGGATGGGTTTGTAAGTCGGCAGAAGACCGCAGTCCATTCCTATGGAGTTTTTAGTTTATTGATCTACTTGCCCACAGATGTCACATTCCTGTTGGTGGAGAGTCAATGTCTTCTCTATTTCTACTTATTGTTCAGATGTACATTCCTGACAATATAGTATTTTGTGTTGTCGTATCATGCTACATTGAATACATGAATGTATCAGATGGATTGGCGCCAGTTGATTGCGAAATTTGTTGCCTAAGGTTAAATCAGGGAAGAATATTTTCCTTTAAAATGCAGACCTATGTAGTCCATTCACACTCGACCCTCTAAATAAAATATTAAACATTATAGCAAGCTATTTTAAATGTAAAATTAAAAATTAAGATAAAAATCTAAATGTTAAACTTATTCCTCGAATTTAGAATGATTTTAGATGTGCGTAAATAAATATTTTTCTGTGTTAATTTCTGGCAGTGGCTTTTATTATTTTTTTTATATTTATATCCAAGGTTATATATTTTATTATCTCTGCGTCTCCGCTGAGCTAGTGACAATGGGCTAACGATCTAAATATGTAAATAAAGTGGAATCCTAACAGCGCGTATCTGCCTACTTTATAAATTTTTCTAGGCTCAAATGCCTAGATGGCGCCCTTTGGTAGTGCGGTGCGATGCGATCTCCCACTTCGTTTGGATCGTTATACTATTAAGAGTTGAATTGAAATACAGGTTTATTATATACCTGCATCAATATATATATATATATATATACATTGTACCAGATGAAAGATCTTTAATTCGCATATACTGACCACACAGGTGCCACTAGTCCAAAAATCGGAACTAGATATTTATTTTAAGGGTGGACAGGATATGCGAACCTGAATGTGCCAGACTAAACTCAGGGAGAAACAAGAGATCTTATGGATTGTTTAGACAATTGAGAAATAAAAATACCAAGACAAACATCAGCCAAATAAATTTAAACAATTTATTAATTTTATTAAAAGTTGGACAATAGAGTAAAGACATCTAGCCACAAATACAAAAGTGACTTATATTAACATACGCATATTTACCAGAGAGTGCACATGAGTACGGCAAACACGAAAACATTAAACATTTTGGCAGCAAAATTCTCTCACCTAAAAATATAATAAATGGGTAGGATAATAGCTTCCTGCTGGCAATTTATAAAATTATAAAACAAACAAAAAAAAAACTCTAGCTTCCTGATTCAGAGATATTAAAACAGTTATGGTCTTGTAGGAAATCAACGAAACCAGTGCGGATGATATATCAGTAGCATTCTAACTACTGAACGTTATAATGCCACAGGACTGCTGCGCGTAATACTACTTTTAAAGCCAACATGGTTGATTTCACATACAAGACAGCAAAAATATATTTGATCACGATCTTATGTAATCCAGAAAGAAATGACTACTTTCAGAAAACTCGAAGAAATAATTTGATAGATAGCCAGCAAAAAGATTTTGTTGTTTGCAAAAAGCGTGAACCAAACGTGTTTAAAAATTCATTATTTTACGACAACAACTAAGGGCCGGTGAGTAAATAAAACTATGAAAACTGTCAAAGCATTTTGCAATAGTTAATGAAATCATTAGGCATATATTAAACATATAAAATACAATTTCTCAATGCACCTCCTGATAAATGAAAATTGAAAACAAACTTGGAATCTTAAAACTAACATTCCAAGACACACTTTAAATACTAGAAAAAGTACATACAGATAATAAATAATTAAAAATAATTAATACAACTTTAAAACATACTTATCATTAGATTGAGCGGAGATTTAATTAAATGCAATTTATTTACCCTGGCTAGAATAAAAGTTTATCTTACAATAAGGCAGAGTTCTAGTAAATTCTGACGAGTGCACACTTTTAATAATAGTTCATCTTTCAGGCGACTTCTCTTTATGACAAAGGCAAGTGTTGAGGCAAATTGGGGATCTGGCTTAGGTTAGAATTTTATGGCATCATGAAAGAACAGCCTAGAGCCCGACGCTCGTCCTTATTTAAATTAGCAATGCATCTTATTGCTTCCAATATGTATAGCAGCGTTTGTTGACATCATGAAGGCGAATTTGAAAAATCTCTTAAATGTTCAAACTGCGATTAATATGAAGTTCCACAGATTAATCATAAAGCCTCCTAGAAATCAGAAGCTGAACCATGCACTTTTAAAAACCTTGTTAGTCTCTAAAATAATAGCAACCACGTCCTTTTTTTCTGGTGGGCTATAGTTACCTCACTACATTTCCCGCGAAAAATCTTCCTTATTGTCGAATTCTATACCTCAGGCCTGGCAAATATTAATTTCCCACTCAATCCAATTTAAAAATTCCAACCAGGGATTATTGTAACCAGAATAACAAATACAAAACTAAATCTCCACTTTTAGAATTAACTTTAAAACTGATAAAAATAAGCAACAAGAATATAATTAGCAAGCTTGCCTGTTTTTAAGCAAATTGATTAAAAAAAAAACAAGTGGTGAAAATAAACTACAGTATTTTAAAATCAATTCTATAAACATTAAAACAATCTATTTTAAATATAAATGCGTATGTGTTTTAAATAATAATAATAAAAAAATTAGCATTAGACATTTAATGAAAATTAAGTTGTTTTCCCCTTTTTAATTTTAGTAATAAAACCATTGAATCAGAAATCAATCCGGTTCAACTGCCTCAATAAGTGATCAAAAAAAAACATTCCTGTAACTTCCCTTTTTTTTTAAACATGTTAACCCCCCCCCCATTGCAAAATCCCAGCTGGACATTTGTTACATGTGTTAACTGCAACCAATCACTTTATTACATCTATGATAATTTTTGCTACTTACCTATCATTATTGATCCTTTGTTCAGCAGGTCTAAGCCTACGGGCATTATAAGACCCCTGAATTCCAGACTCGTCTTCCAGAAGAAAGGCATTCTGGCCATATTTTTTTATAGTGAAAGGTCCATCATATATCAGAAAATTTTTTTTGTATTGCTGCCTTGTTGGATTGCTCACATGAGATTTTCTGACAATAACCCAATCACCAGTATCGAATTGGCAAGGATGCCGGTTTGCATGCCTTATGCACAATTCAACCATGTGCTTTAATTTTATCCTAGCCTTTTCCTTGTCCCTCTCTTCATTAGGATTATCATGATTGATGGGCAATGGAGCCTTGATAAGTATAATTTTTTAAAAAATGCAGCCTAATGGGAGTAAACCATGTGGACTCATTTAACGTCCAATTAATGTAATTAACAACATTCTCAGTCTGTTTCACCCATTTTCTGTGGTTCTGGTTGACATACAACCGGAATAAATGGGTAAGCTCCCTCATAACCCACTCACAGGGGCTAGATTGAGGGTTACGTATGGATGTTAATAAATGTTTTATACCCTGTTGCTGAAGCCAATGCTTTCCACTGGCGAGATTTAAAGGGTGTTCCATGGTCCGAGAGTATACATTGAGGCTTGTCGATTCTAGGAATTTGCTGCTCTTGTAAAACTTTGATAGTGCTTAAAGCATCAGCCTTTCTTAATGGATAAGCTGTCACATATTTTGAAAAGACATCATACATGACAACTAAGAACCGGTAGCGCCGATACACTGGTAATGGACCATAAAAGTCAATAGCTAGTAACTCATTAGGATTCTGAGCTAGAATGGGTTGCAAGATTCCTGTAAAATTTTTATTTACAGGTTTTGTTCATGAACATGTGTGGCAACTTCTGAGAACTGATAAAATATTTAAGTACAGCCCTGGCTAATAAAATAATTCTTGGAGCACATACTCAACCTTATGCGGTCGAAAATGTCCATAAAGACAATGCACATATTCAATTAAATGATTCCTAAGCTTTTTAAGTATGAGGATTCTCCAGGAACCTTCTTTTGCAATAACCTTGTATTGAAGGTCACCGTCCTTAATACAATAAGCTCCTTCTTGTTGTTCTAATTTGGATAGGTCCATTAGTGAGGGATTCAGGACTCCTTTCTTGTAGGCTACCATTGGAGCATAATCCAGATCATTTTCCGGTATTTCTGGTAGTTTCCGTAAATCCTGTTCCACAGAATCATCTATAACCAATGTAATCGCAGCGATACTTAAGTTATCCGAGTGTAGAAGATGCTGTGAAGGATCTACAGGGTGCTGACTTAAGACATCAGCCAGAATGTTATCCTTGCCAGGGCAATAGACCATTCTATATCGAAACTTCTGTAAGATCAAGCTCCACCGAATGAGCCGATCATTTGTCAGATAACTATTATTCAGAAATTCTAAGCATTTATGGTCAGTAATAACAACGATGTTTGAGCCCAGCAAGAATTGTTTGAACTTTCCGAAGGCCCATACAATGGCCAGAGCCTCCTTTTCAGTAGTCATATAATTATTTTCAGCCTCTTTTAGGGTACGGCTACAAAAATATAATACTGTGTGACATTTCTGCTCATCAATTTGGAATAAGACTACTCCCAATCCATGTCGGCTACTATCAGTTTCAATATAAAATGTTTGGGAAAAATCAGGGTAAGCTAGAACTACTTGTTTCAGAAAATTCTTCTTGATGAGCCGAAACTCCTGCTCCTGTTGGGAACCCCAGAACCACTTCTGGTCCTTTCTTAATAACTGGACTAAGGATGATGATTCTACAGCAAAATTTTCATAAAACCGGTGGTAAAAGTTGCAGAGACCTAAAAATGACCTCACCTGACGTGTTAGCAGGTGTAGGGAAATTCTCAATTGCAGCTAATTTATTCGGGTGGGGTTTAATACCATCCTTCCTTATTACAAAGCCTAAAAATGCCACTTCATCCATGGCTAAGTAACTTTTCTGCAAGTTGATCGTGATATTTTTTTGACTACACTCGGTCAAAAACATCTCCACATGCTCGGAGTGCTCTTCAATATTTCTGGATGCAATAACCACATCATCCATGTACATTACTATAATATTTTTAACCTTCTCTGACAATACCTGATCCAAACACCTTAACAACCCTGATCCACTGTTGATCAACCCAAACGGCATCCGTTTAAAGACATATGTATATCCTCCATACCGAAAGCCCTTATATTGGCGATCGGATGGATGCAGAGGTATCTGCCAATAAAAGTCAAGTCAAATGTACTAAAGACAGTTTTGCCTTGAAATCTAGCCAGAATTTTAGTTATTGTAGGAGGAACGTCTCTTTCAAGAATAGTGATAGCATTTAAATGGTGAGCATCCAAACATATTCTAGCCACCCCATCTTTCTTCTTTACTACCACCAAAGGGTTAATATAAGATGATGCTTGTTTACCAATAACACCCCATTCGATCATCTGTTGTATCTGACTATCCACCTCAGCTTTATATTGAAATGGAATGGGGTAAGATTGACTTTGAAAATGGTTTTCCTCCTTTACTTTAATCCGATGAACATACCCTTCAATAGCCTGAGGTCTATTAGAAAAAACCGTATGGTACTGCATCAACTCCTGTGTTAAAAGTTGTTGCTGTCCCCTTTAGTATGGACTGTTCCACCTTATTCTTTACTTCAGTGGTGTCTAAGACTGATTGCATACAGGGTATTTGTAATGACTGATACTTTTTTAATCCCTCTAGGGGCATTATGTTTTCTCTACCCTGAAATAAGCATTGACCATGCTGATGAAGAACATCTGTTCCCACTATGACATCTTGTATCAACCCGGGCCAAAAAGACTTGATCCACTTCCATGTTTCCCAGATGAAGCTGGATCCAAACCTGCTTTGTCTCTACATTTGCTTTTTTTCCATTAGCCAATGTAACTTGCAGTCTCTTTAGAGGTAATGTATACAGGTGAGTTTGTTGTTTTAACTGAATAAAAATGACTGGAAATCAGGGACATCTGACTCCCTGAATCAATTAAAGCCTGTGCTGTGATGGATCCAATTTTTATACTTATGATGGGACCAGTCTGGTTGGCTCCAACTAATGTCGGTTCATCTTTATCCACCACCACATTGGATACTGTTCCCCCATCTCCGTCAAGTATGTTTTCCTTCTCTATTCTATCCCTACTATAATCAATCTCTGTCAATAATGTTATTATTTCTTCTATACCCATTTTATAATTAACCAACATGGCTTGTTGTATCGCCACTGGCATATTGTTTCTTATTATTGAGATTATCTGGCTTTCTGGCAAAGACAATGCTGTCAACGACTTCAGTATTGCAGCTTGATTACAGAAGAACTGCATATAAGTTCCTCCACCCCCTTTGGAATATGCTTGCTGCAAAACTCTTCTAAAGATGCAATATTGTTTCTATTCACTCCAAAAACTGTGCATGATGGTGTATCTATAATCCCCAAATGTCTGTGGCTTTATACTTAAAGTATGCCACCAATCTACGGCCACACCCTTCAAATGATTACAGGCCACTGCAATCTTTTCTTGTTCATTCCATTCGTGAAACTGAAACACTTGTTAAAACTGAAACACTTGTAGAAGGCTTTCAAGATGGGCAGCTGGACTTTCCCAATTATCTGCCATGAAAACTTTTATCTGGATCAATCTCGTACCTTTAAGTTTACTTTGCCTATTTTCTACTTCCTTATAAATTTGCCCTCCCATCTTGGCACTCTTTAACAGCTCATTTATATATATTGTACCCTTACTTCTCGATGTATAATATAGTTTGAAATACAACTAGCTCAATTAAATTGTAATGCTTAATTAAAATTTGCATATCTATCTTTAATATACTTTTATATTATCATATTCGAATTAAATTTATTATTAATTATCAAAATCAATATATTTCTATAGTATGTACTAATTAAATAAGTATTTATTAAAATCATGAGACTGTGAAGTAAAGTTACAAAGTAACAAGTAGATTTACATTGAGTCAATATCTTCCAAGACATTGTCTCAATGGCATAAGAATATTGTCACCTCCCTATTAACTTACTACTACCTCTACAGCATTCTTATGGCTTTAAATAAAATAAACTATCTTTAAATGTAATAAATAAATAAATCTTAACTTATATGAAGAAAATATAATTAAATAATCTCAGGCTCTTTTAATTATCTTAAAGTAATAATAATTCATGTAAATAAGTATGATAAGGGATTTTATATCAAACCTAAATACACCTAACTTATTCTAATAATAATAATACTCAATACTAATCTTAGGATATAACTTAATCTTATCTATTTCTGTTATATCATCAATCATTAAATAAATAATAATATGTATATCTTTTATTTTCATATAGTATCTTAATTTTAGAATAGATCAAAATCTTACAACTTAATAATCTGTGGCAATAAATAATATTGTATTCTTATATTATGCATTATAATTACTCTATGACCATTGTAATATGATGTAATAATGTCAATCAATTCTCATAAATGATAATCAGGAAAATATTGTGTTTATTTCTAAATAATAATAATAAATTCATATTGTGCAAATATTATGTTTGTTCAAATTATCTGTTGTCAAATGCTGTGGTGTAAAATAATGAACCCGACACACTTTTAAAACAAATTAAACAAATTTATTTACATTAATTTCAACTAAGAATTTATTTACAATATTTACAGTTCAAAATTATGAAAACAAAGAAAATAAAATAAGAAAATAATAATACAATATGTTTACACTGTTATTAACTCATACTCCTAATAAGTAATTATACATCCTTTAAAATGCTGTATTAATAACATTGAAGTATGTTTTCAGAACTTAGACTTTAAATAAATATCAGTGAACTTCAATTATTACACAGAAAAATTTATGTAAATAATATTTATGTAGCATATGTAAACAATTAAACTTTATTAATTAAATTGCTACATCACTTAAGTATTACTGTTATTCATTTCATCATGTACTAGTATGTGTTTACTTTACTATCAGCATTACTTTAATAGCATAATATAGAAACTAATGTATCCTTGTAATGTAATAACAAATAATTGATTATAATTTTATATTTCACTTAATGCAAATCATGCTATATGTTTTATCAAATATGCATTACATATATGTACTGTTAAAATAATAATATTTAAATTATTCATCAATTTCAAATTCATAAAGTATTATATTAGATAAATTTTATGATTCTTTTCTATGTAAAATTATTACTTTACTTTATGTGTTATTCTACTCCTTTTTAATAACTTTCTTTCTACAAAATATCCTCTAAAACTTATTTAAACTTTCCGGAAAAACAATCATCAACTTTAAATAAATACTAATTATCCAAAACTATTTATACTTCATCATCTATATTCGGTAAATCTTCAATTCAGATATAAACTTCTACATAAAACTTAATTTAATTTATCCAATAAAAATAAAAATAAAATATAGACTTTGAGATCTCTTCCTCACTTGAAATAAAATAATTACTTGTATGAATAATAAATATAATTCTAATACTCCAACATAATAATAATAAAAATAAAAATCAAAATTTATTTACGAAAGAATCATATAATTATTTCTAAGCTTCTTATGTAATGTTGTATCATATTTATATCATAAATTCAAATTATGCATATTTAAATAAAACTGTTACTGCCAATATTATGTGTGTGTATTTTTAAAATATTCATACATTCATTCAACAATAACATATCATTCGGTTGATCTAAAGAAAACATATTAAATACATTAAAATTATTATTATTATACAATTTTTACCATCAATAATGATTTAATGTACAGTCCATCTTCCAATATTCTTCGGAATTACAGCTTCATAATATAATTCACATTTACACTCACGATCATTCTTAAAATATTCTGTGTTATATTAATTATAAAATAAACTTATGCAATTAATCATTATATTATTTTTTAGTTATTATTTTAAGAAATGTACCTATCTTATTTTAATAGATTAATAATATTTAAATTTTATGTTAGATAAATAAAACAGAATTTATATTACATAACTCCAGCGATGTTTCCTTTTCACCATAAAGTTCTTTAATCCTAGGCACATATTCACTAGAACACCATTTCCTGTTTCCGGTCCATCACGTGTTTTTTAAAAGTTTATGAAAAACGAAAACGTTCTTTTAAAACCAAAATAAAAGTTAATCAGTTCTTTTATAAAAATATAATAAAATTAAAATAGTTTATCTGATCCGGATGCAGTTCTTTAAAGAATATTATTTAAAAGTTATTATTCTTGAATTAGTTTATAATTTATGAAAAATTATCATTTAATTATTTTAAATTGACTGGGATGTCCACATATTACTGCGCATTTCTTAACAAAATATCCAGGTAAGAATAAGCTTCTTTATCTATAAACGACCAGCGTTTAAATTATTTCAATATAATAATTTCTATTATATTAAGACTTTTAACTAATCATTTTTCAATTTATTTGCCTTTTAAAATTGTCAACATTCAGTCTTTTAAAAATAAAGACTTAACAAGGCAAGTATTTATAAAACTACTTTTATTTCTAATATCTTTACTTAAGATATATATTTAAGTTTATAGCTTGCAAAAATACTTTCTTCATAAAGAAGTATTTTATTCTTTAAAATATCTATTTTCTAATAGTCAATAGCAATTAGCTTTTAAAATTATATATTGTCCAAAATACTACTTTTCTCCATCTCGTAATTTTCCAAACTAATCCAGCGTTTATCATACTTCTAGTATAAAGTTTCCGATATATTTTCACTATATATGATGTTTCCATGATTATTTGCTTGCAAATTGAGCTTAATTAGAGACGACCGATAGGGAAAAAATTAAGTTAACACTGCATGTTTATCTTTTAAAACTTTTATAAATTATTTATAATGACACTCTTGTAATTTTAAAATTGATTTTGAGAGCGTCTATCAAATTTACTTTGCTATTTTTAATAACACAATTAACTTGAAAAATCAATCACAGAGTCTCCTCCTAACAATTGAACTGAGCTTTTATACCGGAAGAAACTTCCCATTTGATTGGTACATTTAAACAATCAACTTGCTGGCTTATTTACATATTTACCAACAACACAAAATTAAAAAATAAATAATGACTTATTTAATATTTAATATTTATTACATTATTGCATTTTAAAATAATCTTTATCATTTATTTAAATCCATAAAATATTTTTAAAAATATTTTTACCTACTTGATTTTAATTTTAACTTTTATAAAATTATTTAAAATACACTAAGTCTTTTTATACGTTATATTTTTAAAGCAATATTTTTTTAAAAATCAGATTTAATATTCTACATTGATTTATCTTTATTTTTATCTCGCGATAGTTCACATATTATTTATAAATTTTATAACATGATTTTTAAAATAGTTCTGCAACTTTACTAAACAACTTTCAAGCATGTGTGTGTACATTTAACAAACATCTGTTCTTTACAACACAAGAAACGCTTGTCATCGTCTAAAAATAAACTAACAATTGCATTTTTAAAATATTTATTTTTTAAATAAATAAGATATTATAATAAATTTTAAAATAATTATCCAATATTATTAAAATCAAATATTAATCTTCTATTTAAGTACTTATAATAATTAAAATATTTATATTCTCTTATAATATTATTTTATCAACAATAAATATATGCATTTAATTTTAACTTGTCTTTTAAACACCTTTAGCTTTAAACACCTATTTATTAAATATATTCATGCAGTATTGATTATGGCCATTTTTTCCCAACCATATATTATAATCATCATCATTTAAAATGTCTCTCTCAATATCAGCACAATTTCACATATCAAATATTCATAGATTGCTTTAATTAAACCTTTTGAAATATTACCATAAGAAAAATTAACATCACATATTCAAATATATCTTAAATTTAAAATTTTTAATAGATTAGCACAAGAATCAGATGGTGACCCATACAAAAGGGCACAATATATATATATTTGCTTATATTGTCAGTCTTAGAAAACAATGCCTCTTACTATTTATTTAACACTAAGTTTGCCAACCAATCTAAAAGAAAAATGCTATTTAACTATTTATTTATGTCACAAGAAAAAGACTTCCCAGTATTTATTTTGCTATTCTAAAATAAAAATTTAGCAACGAAAGCAAACGCTGTTTACTGTTTATTAATTATATCATATGAAAAGGCAAACAAACTATTTTTTAATTTTTTTTAATTAATCTAAAAATGAATACGACGCTACTTTCTATTTATTAATGAAAAAGATGAACTATATATATTTAACTCTTCAAAAAAATTAACTTCGATAGACTTTTTAAAAAATACGCTACTTATTGCTTCTAAATTATTTCGTACAAAAAAAAACGAACCCCTTTCTACCAAACTGCTCTAACAATACAAGCCATAACTAACAAAAACTGATCCCTGCCTACTATATCTTGCCTCTTACATCTGAAATCTTTCTCAACCGTCTAAACAAAATCTCACATGGGCTTGAAAACTCGAAGCCCTATGTTGGCTGCGCTAAAAATTAATATATATGTACCGGACAAAAGATCTTTGATTCGCATATACTGACCACACGGGCGCCACTAGTCCGAAAATCGGAACTAGACATTTATTTTAAGGGTGGACAGGATATGCGAACCTGAATGCGCCAGAATAAACTCAGGGAGAAACCAGAGATCTTATGGATTGTTTAGACAATTGAGAAATAAAAGTACCAAGACCAACGTCAGCCAAATAAATTTAAACAATTTATTAATTTTATTAAAAGTTGGACAATAGAGTAAAGACATCTAGCCATGAATACAAAAGTGACTTATATTAACATACACATATTTACCAGAGAGTGCACATGAGTACGGCAAACACGAAATCATTAAACATTTTGGCAGCAAAATTCTCTCACCTAAAAATATAAGAAATGGGTAGGATAATAGCTTCCTGCTGGTAATTTATAAAATTATAAAACAAAAAAAAAAACCTCTAGCTTCCTGATTCAGAGATATTAAAACAGTTATGGTCTTGTAGGAAATCAACGAAACCAGTGCGGATGATATATCAGTAGCATTGTAACTACTGAACGTTATAACGCCGCAGGACTGCTGTGCGTAATACTACTTTTAAAGCCAACATGGTTGATTTCACATACAAGACAGCAAAAATATATTTGATCACGATCTTATGTAATCCATAAAGAAATGACTACTTTCAGAAAACTCGAAGAAATAATTTGATAAATAGCGAGCAAAAAGATTTTGTTGTTTCCAAAATGGCAAAACAAACGTGTTTAAAAAGTCATTATTTTACGACAACAACTAAGGACCGGTGAGTAAATAAAACTACGAAAACTGCCAAAGCATTTTGCAATAGTTAATGAAATCATTAGGCATACATTAAACATATAAAATGAAATCTCTCAATGCACCTCCTGATAAATGAAAATTGAAAACAAACTTGGAATCCTAAAACTAAGATTCCAAGACACACTTTAAATGCTAGAAAAAGTACATACAGATAATAAATAATTAAAAATAATTAATACAACTTTAAAACATACTTATCATTAGATAGAGCGGAGATTTAATTAAACACAATTTATTTACCCTGTCTAGAATAAGAAAAAGTTTATCTTACGATCAGGCAGAGTTCTAGTAATTTCTGACAAGTGCATACTTTTAATAATAGTTAATCTTTCAGGTGACTTCTCTTTATGACAAAGGCAAGTGTCGAGGCAAATTGGGGGTCTGGCTTAGGTCAGAGTTTTATGGCATCATGAAAGAACAGCCTAGAGCCCGAGGCTCATCCTTATTTAAATTAGAAATGCATCTTATTGCTTCCAATACGTATAGCAGCGTTTGTTGACATCATGAAGGCAAATTTGAAAAATCTCTTAAATGTTCAAACTGCGATTAATATGATGTTCCACAGATTAATCAGAAAGCCTCCTAGAAATCAGAAGCTGAACCAAGCGCTCTTAAAAACCTTGTTAGTCTCTAAAATAATAGCAACCACCTCCTTTTTTCTCACAGGCTATAGTTACGTTGCTACATTTCCCATGAAAAACCTTCCTTATTGTCGAATTCTATACCTCAGGCCTGGCAAAGATTAATTTCCCGCTCAATCCAATTTAAGAATTCCAACCAGGGATTATTGTAACCAAAATAAAAAATACAAAACTAAATCTCCACTTTTAGAATTAACTTTGAAACTGATACAAATAAGCAACAGGAATATAATTAGCAAGCTTGCCTGTTTTTAAGCAAATTGATTAAAAAAAAAACACGCGGTGAAAGTAAACTACAGTATTTTAAAATCAATTCTATAAACATTAAAACAATCTATTTTAAATATAAATGCATATGTGTTTTAAATAATAATAAAAAAAATTTAGCATTAGATATTTAATGAAAATTATGTTTCATTCCAATATCAGCCTTTCAAACTAATTGAGCACGCGCCTTTTGAGTGTTAAATAAATGAATACTCTCCTCTTCAATCCAAGATAAAGGATTTATGCAGGAATAATTTTCTTCCTGCATAAATACTATATCTTGGATTGAAGAGGAGAGTATTCATTTATTTAACACTCAAAAGGCGCGTGCTCAATTAGCTTGAAAGGCTGATATTGGAATGAAATATAATTGCAAGCACGGCGCTAAATAAAATATTTGCTTATTTACTGAAAATTAAGTTGTTTTTCCCTTTTTAATTTTAGTAATAAAACCATTGAATCAGAAATCAATCCGCTTCAATATATATATAATATATAGGGTAGATGAGCACAGAGTTTCACATGGCCCACCACTCACCATTCTATCTCATATCACTGATACCCTTATACACATATATGTCAAAAAGATAAATAATCACCAATATATGTATTTCATGCTAAACAAGCAATCATCAGTTGGTCCAGATTATCATCTCTACACATCAATTTTCAATTGAATGGACAGTTGAAAAGTTGGAGTGTGGAGTGGATTGAAGTCTGTCCATTAAAGTATGAAGATTGGTTATCTTAATATATATCTGAGCACTTATTGCATATATGTGTACAGATGATAATCTGGACCAACTGATGATTGCTGGTTTAGCATGAAATACGTATATTGGTGATTATTCATCTTTTTGACATATATGTGCTCAGGTGTATCAGTGATATGAGATAGAGTGGTGAATCATGTGAAAGATCTGTGCTCATATACCCTATATATTAAGAGTTGAATTTTAAATGCTTCTGTACTTAAAGCAGTCATTGTAATGAATAAGTATATTACAACTAAAATAAAACTCACAACTGAAAGTAAGAAATAAATTAATGAATCAATAAATAATAGTTCAAAATTATTTTCTTTTTATGCTCAATAAATTCTTCCAAGAACTTTAATAATTTCCTGAACCATTAATGAAGTTTGCAAAATTTTTATTCATTTAAATGACCAAAAACTCATAGTCAATAGAGAGGAAAAAATATCGTTAGACAATGCATCCCCACTTAAGCATACTTTATTTGTCAACTGTTAAAAGCTTACGATTTATTAGGATAAATTCCGAATCAACAGAGCTGTCCATGTAGTCTTGTACAAATTGGATTATAATTTTACTTACTTTAATATTCTTTATAAATAATTAAATAATATATAAATATCAATTTATAAAGTAATAAATATGCAAAAATATGAGTGATAAATTTCCCCTTAAAGTGCTAGTTGTATAATAAAGTAATAACCTATAATATGATAATAATCCACTTTGCAAACAAAGAATAAATCCAGTTTCTCTTATGGTCTAAGATCTTATTGGATAGCAGATTAAACAATAAAAATCATTAGGATGAATAATAAATCAATGGAAATGTCTACATAATCTCACTGAAATTGGCTTGTAATTGAGTTAATTTATACTCATTTTAATAACCATGTAAAGAATTTAATGTACATATGTGACAATAAACTATGTTTTACATTATCACATATTTCTGTGACTATGATATATATAAGATGAGACAATGGTCTAAAATTGCTTATGTCAGATTAATTTTAAGCTGCATCACATTTCATTATTAAAAATGCTCAAACTAAATAAAGTTTCAGTACATTCATGTTTACAACTGGCAGAATTACATTATATGAATTTTTAAAGTCTTATATGTTTTTTTTTTTTTTCAAATTCGTAAATTCTTCAAGATATTCTATAATTTATAAATCCCAAACCTAATGGCAACTCGTATTCATGGTTTTTTTCATATAATTTAGCTCATAATTTGAATATTATCCATAGTGCTGAAACCAGTTTCAAATTCAGCTTGTCCTTTTGGTTAGTTTAAATCCAAATTCCACTAAAGATAAGTTGAAATTATCTTGATAAAAGTTTTATACAAAACTGATAAAAGATTCATAGATCTATAATTTGCAATATCTTCTTTATCATCTTTCTTGAATATCAATATTACTATTGCATTCTTCCAAATTATTTGGTAACTAATTTTGCCAATATTTTTTCTATTTCTTCGTCTACTTCTTTTAAGTATGAATAATATTTCCATCATTTCCCAGAGTCCTTCTCTTTTTCACAGATTTAATTGCATGCCTCACTACTTCATTTAAAATGATAATTCAGAAAAATGAATTAAATATAATAATTACATTGTTTTCCTTTTATAATTACATAATTCTTTGTAAAACTCTTACACATACTTCATGAGGTCATCCTTTGTTTTAATAATAATTCCATATTTTCTTCCTATCAATGTTATAACTTTCTTTCTCATATCAAGATAGTTTTATTCTTTGAAATTATTTATTGTTTTCTATAGATTTCCTTGCGAATTCACTGTTATATATATTTCAATTTCTTTTGTACAACTTTATTAATCCCTAGAAATTCAATTCTTCTTAATAAAGCATTTTTAAATATTTTCATATTCTTTCTTTTTTTCATACATTCTCTTCTCACATTTGAAAATTTGTTAAATTAAAGCTTTTTTATATCTTTATTGAAGTTATTTGAAAACCTGGTAAATTAAGTTTTTTTTTCTAACAGCTGTCTTTATTTAAATTCTTTGTAGAGTCACAGTTATCTTCATATTGATTTCAATTAAGTTTGAACAATCTTCAAATGTTGTTAATATTTTAACATATTTATCAAGTTCTAATTTAAATTCACTGGAATGTTTCCGAAGGTTAGGACTATCAACTGTTAATTTCTCCTTTTTAGTAGTTTTTGTATCTCTAGGTTTGTATCAGCTCACAAATCAATTATCACTTCCTATGTTTAATCTATCAAAATATAGTTAATCAGAATACTGCATATGTCAATTCTGCTGAATGTTTATAAATTCATTTCTATTTAGCATTTTTTTAAAGAAGGAATTAATAATGTACAACCATATTCTAATTTATCTATAATATTTTCACCTTTCAATCATTTGCAATTAGTCTACCATGATAATTTTAAAATACTTGGTGTGATCAAAAGCATTATATCCATCTATATAAATATCTTCTTTTTTCATTATAATAAAGATCTTATTAAAACATAAACCTGAATTAATTATATATGCTATTTACATCAAGATCCTCTGTCTGATATATCATCAGTTTCCACAATGTTGTTATACTAATTTTTATTTATAATGAATCTTGCTCCAATTGTGCATGTCATATTTGTATTTTTATAGTAAATTACATATTCACTTTTCAAATTGTCTCTTCATCTTTTCTTTTAACTTCACAAAGTTCAATAATATCCTATATAATATTAGACAGTTTTCCCAATTTATGAAATAGTTTTCTACATGTGAAAGTGACAGATAGCTAAACAAAAGATCATTATGGGTCTCAAATCAGGAAATTTTTAGTACTTTTGTCGTTGGTACCTAACTATTGCTTTGTCTGGTGATTTTACAGTCTCCTGAAAATAAGAAGCATAATTTAGATTATCTATCATTATTATAAATATAAAAAAAATCATTGACACATTAATAAAAAAGTGTCAGGCAACTGAGAAAAAAGACCATGACTTTCCTTGATTATAAACTCATAGATGAAAAACAATTATCAACATGCTGGCTGACGTATGTTAGCCAGCAGCCCATCCATTTTCGTCTACCATACGAATAATCACATAGTAATAACAACTACATCTCTGAGAACATATAGCTTTAATTTTAAAAATTTACTATATTCCTTCAGATTACTGAGGAATCGAATGTCTCTTTTCAATAAACAAACTTTTTTTAAATGCTACATTTTTGTAATAGATTTTATATTTGTTTTAAATGCTTGATTCTATTAAAATGAACCCAGTTTTTTTTTTTTGTACAATAAGAAATATTAAATCTTACGAATTTTATTATTGAATAAATTAATATGTAGCTAATTTTACGTTAACGTGACCTACCTTTAATTTTTGACAGAAAAGTTTCCTTTTCTTCTGTTTCACTGTTTTCTGTTTTTTTCTCCATTTTACTAATAAAAAATTGATAATCACAATAGAATTAGCAGTAAAAAAAATAAAGTTTTTACGTGACACGTGCATTTGCAAATGATGAATAAAATTATTTACTTTATTTTTTTTTTATTTTTTCATAAATTAAAATCAATTAACTCATATCAAAACAATTGCTTTTAAATCCAATCAATCGTTAATTTAAGAAATTATTGAAAATAAATAACTTTCTTTTCAAACGGAATCGCCATTTCGATTAACCGGCTGGTTGTCCATAGCAACATTATCATCAATTAGAATTCTGGGTAAAGAATGACGTCCTCTCTAAGCAGTGAAAAACAAAATGGCAGAAGCGGTAAAGGTTAAAAAACCTCGCAATAAGGTAACAATGTAATATTTTTTTCATTTTTATTCTTGTTTTTAGAAGTTATATTTATTTTTAGAATAGAAATTATTCTTTTACATGATGTACTAACAATGTTTTAATAATGTATGTATAAATATTTTTTCACTTGCTAATGAATGATGGGCTTAAAAATGACTAATAACGTTTGGTTAAAAGAGTAAATTGTTTACATTGCGTAATATATTGATAATGCCAACTTATTTTATTTTGACATTTTGTTTAAAATATATATATCTTTTATATATGAAATCGCAACTTCCAAAATGATAATTTTTAGTAGAAATAGTTAATCTTTAGTATGCTGATTAAAAATTACGAAAATGCAATTATTTTTTAAATGCTTATTAAATCATTTTCTTGCTACAAAATGAATACTCTGTTGAACGTTTTTTTCTCTTATTAATCGATGTTAGTCATATGTATGCATATATTTATGTATATGTTAGCATATTTCATGAAATTTTTAAAAAGCAGTTTACATTAATGATAAATTATTTGAATATATTATTATGGATGTATATTTAAACATGTTATAATGTAGAATGTGATAATTTAATGTTTTTATAAAACAAAAACGAAATGTAATTATGCATGTATGAGAGGACATGATATTTGTGTTTAGATGATTAAACGGAAAATAATCTTAATTGCCCATTATAGGGCAAAAGTCGTCACATTAGCTTTAATGGATAGTAAAAGAAATATCGTTATTCATCAGGCAACTCACATGCCAGGTAGTGAGTGTTTTTCCCATTTTTGATTCTTGGTTTTTTTTTTAAAAAACTAATAACTAGATATCTATTTATTACCCAATAAATGGATGACAGTGTCTCAAGTTTTATCTATTTGATATTTTGGCATAAGAGGCAAAAGAACTTCATTGCACCTCAAAGTTCTTCATAATGTATATTTATTTTCGTACATATAACTCAACTGTAAGCAAGGTCTATTATAGATAATCAGTAAGAAAGAGTATTCATAATTTACTTTTTTTTTTTTTGACTTCATCTATAATATTTATGCCTATTATATATTATCTTAATATAAAATCAAATATACACAGAGACAAAATTCTCTGTACAATAGTGCAATTCAGTGCAAGCCAGAGTAATCAATGGAGGCAGGAAAGTTTATGCATAAAATCCCTATTTAGTGGTGCTACTGTATGGAGAGTTTTGCCTCTGTGTAAACAGCTTATGTAAGCATAAAGAAAGATGATCATGTGATGTTTAGTGATTTAAAATCATATATATTATAACTCCTGTTTATTATTATTTTGAAATTCAAATTTATTTATTTATTTTTGATGATTTGACCATATTATATAGTCTTTATTATGCATAGGTATATATTAACTATAATATACGATAATAATCGAATGGTTATTGCTCAGGTAGTCATGTGATATTCAAGCATCAGAGTGACTCACTATGCTCAATTCAAAAATCTTTTGCTTTTAAATCCAACATCTTACTACTAAATCAAATATACAATATATTTGTATATGATGTAAATATATTTATGTCTAAAAAAAATTATATATATAAGTATTTAATTTTTCAAATTTTTTTTGTAGTTTTTATCAGTGCATAAGTTTAAGATGTGGAAGTCCATTGATAAAAATGTAAAAACGTTTGAAAAGATTTAATTTTTTAAATGAAAAATAAACAGCCAGTAAAATTTAAGACATCATAAAATAAACATATCAATTTATAACATTAAATTTATATTTAAAAGCATATACATTTTATATTTACAGAAAAAAATAGTCACCTAATTTTATCACTTTATTATAAAATAATTGATCAAGTGAAATTTTTAGCTTCTTTTTGTAATCATAAATCTAATTATGAAATAATTATCCAAGATAATAGGAAATGTTTGATTTTTTGTTTGTGTGTGTGTAGTAAAATAATACTAATAAATTCTAACTAAATCCCCAAATATAAAATTCTTATAAAATCTTTGTAATGATTTATTTACTGTCTTTAAAATAAATATATCCATGTTATGAATGACTATATTAAGTGAGAGATTGTTAAAGGCCAATATATATATATATATTACTAGTTGGACGTTTTGCTCATTCTATTAGGTTAAAATAATATAATGTAGTGTAATGTAGTTTATGATTGAAATATTTAAAAATGTTTGCATGGAATAATAATATATGAGTTGTCAACAGCAGGTAAAAATAACTATTATAATACATTTTTGTAAACAATGTTGTAGGTCATTTTAAACTGCTACTGATAATGCATGTATTGTTATTTCATTTAACTATTTTTTAAATATATATTTTAATTCTCAACTACATTACAATGTTTTTTTTACTAACATGAACAAAGCAGATCCATGGCTTTGCATGCAATATTAAAATAATAATAAAAACAAAAAAGAATACAATGCAATTGATTATTAATATATATATAAGGAGCATATATTCTGAGCAGTAGAAATTTTTTTATGTTTTATTATCTAAATTCCATTTTTGATATATTGAATATCAAATAAAAATTTTCTTCCTTAATTCTTTTCATTTCTCTAGTTTGGAACAACTAAAGTTTGATAATTAAAATATATTTATATATTCCACTTTCATCTTCTAGCTGTATCCTTGCATTAGTAGAAAGTTTGGTAAATTAAAAATATATTTATATATTCCATATTCTATTTTTGTTATAATGAATGCCAACTCTAATTGTTCCCTTGCTTTAGTAGTAAGTTTAATAATTAAAGTATATTTACTTAATGTTTACATGAAATAATTACCAACAGTAGTATCACAAGAAAATTAACTTTTATTAAATGCAATAAACAATAATTTTAAAATAAATTATTTTATATTTTTTATATGTTAATTTTTAAAATGGCCACAAAATGTTAACATCATTGTAATATATGAAAGTGAGAAATTAAATATATGGCCCAAACGAAGTTTAAATAATATAAAATATATTTTTGTAATAAAACTTTATCTACATTACCAAAACTAATATCTCTTCAAATTCAATAGTATTACTCTTGCAGGATCAATGCCATTTTAAATTTTACTTTTAACACTTGTTGATTTATATTTAAGCTGAAATTCTAAAAGTTTATTAAATTCTTTATTATAACCGGTCTAAATTATCATTATTCAAATATGAAATTAAATATATGGTTATAAATGCAATTTAATTAAATTAAAATGTATGTATAAAATCAAATTTTATCTTGATGTGATGTGATGTACTGTAGCTTCTCCTTAAACAAAGTCAAGAATCTCTCAGCAATTATGCCCAGAGAATTAGCTACTTTATTTTATATTCCTCAGTCTAAGTTTTCCTATATTATGCTCTATCTCATTTCCACAACATAATCTTTGTCAACTCTATAGTCTTTATATCTAAATCCCCCTTATCTTTTCCCAAATCCAACATAAAAAACAATAATCCACTTTCTATATAATCACTTTTTTTTCTTCCATAGCTTCATTATATGCGCCCTTTCTGTTTTCAAGTGTTTACATTCAATTAACAGATGCCTAATATTTTCTATTTCTTCCTTACTTAATCCCGTTGGAGACTAAATCATCCATATTTTTCCATTTACCTGTATATTCTCTTGTTGCTAAAGATCCCATTGGAGCCTTAAACAATAAACTACTTTCCTTACTATTATCATATATTAACTCGTACCTAATATTCTGTTTATTTCTATATATTGTAAGCGTCTACCCGTATTATCGTTCTATAATTCCCGCATGTATACTTTCTTTCCCGCAGCTTCGAATAAGTATATTTATGAGCATGGGTTAAATCTCATCTCAAGCGCCAGTCTTACACTTTGATAAGAATTATACTCATCGAAAACAAATGAGTTCTGTATATATGTATATCTAGGGTGGCGCATCCAGACTAGCTCAATCTCAAGGTCTGGGAAATATGGTCTAACTAGAGAACAAAGCAAAGATAATTCCCGACCACGTCTTATATATCTACGTATACCATATGATAATTTACTTATTTATACATTATATTACCCAGTCCAGAAGTTATAACAAAACTAAGCTATAGGTTACTACGCTAGTTATCATTTAATTCTAAGCTTTATACACACCTATACATATTTTAATATTCATGCGCACAACCCATTTATTCTGATACACACATATATGATTCATATATATAGCAATGAAAGAGTGCAATTACACACCAGAATTGTTTATTTAATGTTTTTATTTTATTTAATTTAAACAAGATTTATTACTGTATTTAATATAGAGGTAACACAAGTCCCTTCATTATTACGCATTCATTGAACATATATATAAAGCAAAGGTCAATTTACCTTAATTACGATCGAATGTCCACGTGGTCAAAGCTAGCAGTCCGCACATTATAATTCTAAAGAAATACTGGCCTTATTAATATTTGTTGCTCCTAAGGATGGTAAACAGTCTGCAATGTGATACGCCAATAGTTTATCATAGAGGTGGAGTAGATGATTTTGTTCGCTTACGAGATTCAAGCTGCATGTGCTTCGTCGCCATTACACTTGATAAATTTTTTTAAACAGCAAGTTTCATAATCCGATTCAGGTGAGCTCTACAATAACAATCCACTGGGCCAGTCTAACGAAACCAACACTATTTAATTACCCCAACATTTTGATGGGAATATTAATAAAACTTCTTAATTAATTACACATTAATCCAATCCAAAATCCGTGCCACGTCTTTCTCTTTTCATTTCTAATCACCACTATATATTTTCAAGCTCAAAATATTTCTTTTCTTTTACACTCTTTAACATCGTATTTTCCCTTGTATATTCGTACGCCGCAGACCGGACCTTCCATTGTTTCCAAAATACCAACTTGACCAGTTCTCTGACTTCAGGACGACAGAGTCATTAACTCAAACTGCCCGCAGCAACTAATTCATTCTATTTCTGTAGCTTTATATGCCCAATGGATTCATCATGAAACACATGTTACCACCAATATTATTAAAATGTAGAATTTAAAAAAAATTAACGAACAACAAAATATATATGTATAATCAATAACAAATTTGTACAACTCCGGATATAATTGCCTCTTGTCAATCCCACATATAACCGTTAATACATATACACACTTTATAATAACACACATACAACTATATATAAGCATAGTCCATCCTCTAACAGATTAGTATTATTTTCACACTCTTTATAACAGGGTTCGAATGACTAATTATATATATCTTTTTGCATATACACAGTCACTCAATATCAACACTTGCAATTAACACTCTATATTGCATTATCTCTTGTATTCCAACCCCGTCTGTTACATACCCTCCTGGTGCAATAGCCTTCAAATTTCTCTGTGTATTTGAACGGCTTCTTAAACAACTCTTCCCTATCCTTTATTTCCTTCGGTACCACCTTTCTGTTTCGGTGGCCACGGTCCCTTTCCTTGGTCAAACTTTGGCTTATCTGGCGGACGACGAGCTTCCGGTTTGTATTGCCATCTCAGTCTGTGACTATCATCACCACCTTTTGTATGCATGGCGTCCCTACTAGCATGTCCTTCTTCCATCCCAAACTTAATACTTTGCTGATCTTGAACCTCCTTCCCTCGCTCCAATGGTATGTTATGGTCATATATACTCATGTCCAGAGCATTAAGCAGCTCTGTCACTTCTCCGATGGATGCGTTCCTCACCCCCAACATCATTCTTTCCACATTCATAGATATATTGTGCCTTACAATTCGAATGATATGGCTTTCTGATTAATGACACACGTCCAGTGTCCTCAGTCTCGCCACTTGGCGATGAAAGAACTGAGAGAAATATTCTTTCTTCCCTTCCTCATATTTCTCTCGCATCACTTGGTACTGCACAAGTTCCTGGTGGTCTTCTGACCAGAAAATCTCTCGTATCTTCATCTGGTACTCCTCGAAGGTTGTGGGTTGTTGGGACAATGAGTCCCACCATGCTTGGGCATTCCCGCTTAGATGACTGTGCGCTAGCACTAATTTACCTTCCTCTGGCATGGGATTCATGCCAAAGTATCTTCGTAGGCTTTGCAGGTGTTCCACGGGAGCTTCCCCCATTTGGCCTTCAAACTGCTGTATCTTCACGTGGGGGTGTATTGCCATACCCATACATTTTCCCCATATGCTCCGGTCTTTCAGTCTCACCCGCCTTCGGGCTCTGTTTTATACTCTCTTTCATCTAAACTTCCTTCTATTTCTTTATCGTCAGACTTCTCCGCCCTTTCCTTGCTTTCTATCCCCAGTCTTCGTTCTATCTCCTGAAATCTCAGTTCGAATCTCTCATCCATCTCCTGAAATCAGAGTTCTAGACTTTCTATTTTTTCTAAAATCATCTCCATTACATTTACTTCTTTCTCTTCCATCGCCTTCTGCTTTGCCCCTTTCTGTTTATTTTTTGGCTTCATTTTCTCTCTATTACTATTTTAATTATGTGCCAGGTTCGTCACCCCGGCGTCCAGTGGTCCACTGCATGATCCACCTGATAGACTATCCCTCATTACTATCATATGGAACGATATTGTTTTATAATATCCCAATGTTAGATAAAATTCTTAAACCCCTATTTTATAAACCATGACTTTATATATATATCACAGAACAGACATCAACGCTATTTTCCCCTCTGACCACTTGAGAACTTGTCTATACATATATTCACACATCGCAAAATATGCCAATATTTACTATATTTCTAAATACATGTTTAAATTCTTTCTGTTTTCTCTATCGCTTTTTTTTTTTTTTTTAAAAAAAAGAAAAATCTCCAATTTTCGTTTGGAAAGCTCTTTTTAAATTATGTTAGGACACTCTTTTAATACCCGTTCTCTACTATTCGCCGCCCCGTTCGTTGGGACGCCATTGTAAGCGTCTACCCGTATTATCGTTCTATAATTCCCGCACGTATACGTTCTTTCCCGCAGCTTCGAGTAAGTATATTTATGAGCATGTGTTTAATCCCATCTCAAGTGCCAATCTTACACTTTGATAAGAATTATACTCATCGAAAACATAAATAAGGGTTCTGTGTATATATATATATATCTAGGGTAGCGCATCCAGACTAGCTCAATCTCAAGGTCTGGGGACATGATCTAACTAGAGAGCAAAGCAAAGACAATTCCCGACTACATCTTATATATCTACGTATACCATATGATAATTTACTTATTTATAAATTATATTACCCAGTCCAGAAGTTATAACAAAACTAAGCTATAGGTTACTACGCTAGTTATCATTTAATTCTAAGCTTTATACACACCTATACATATTTTAATATTCATGCGCACAACCCATTTATTCCAATACACACATATATGATTCATATATATAGCAACGAAAGAGTGCAATTACACATCAGAGTTGTTTATTTAATGTTTTTATTTTATTTAATTTAAACAAGATTTATTACTGTATTTAATATAGACGTAACACAAGTCCCTTCATTATTACGCATTCATTGAACATATATATAAAGCAAAGGTCAATTTACCTTAATTATGATCGAATGTCCACGTGGTCAAAGTAACAGTCAGCACATTATAATTCTAAAGAAATACTAGCCTTATTAATATTTGTTGATCCCAAGGATGGTAAACAGTCTGCAATGTGATACGCCAATAGTTTATCATAGAGGTGGAGTAGATGATTTCGTTCGCTTAAGAGATCCAAGCTGCATGTGCTTCATCGCCATTACACTTGATAAATTTTTTTAAACAGCGAATTTCATAATCCGATTCAGGTGAGCTCTACAATAACAATCCACTGGGCCAGTCTAACGAAACCAACACTATTTAATTACCCCAACATTTTGATGGGAATATTAATAAAACTTCTTAATTAATTACACGTTAATCCAATCCAAAATCCATGCCACATCTTTCTCTTTTTAATTCTAATCACCACTATATATTTTCAAGCTCAAAATAGTTCTTTTCTTTTACACTCTTTAACCTCGTATTTTCCCTTGTATATTCGTACGCCTCAGACCCGACCTTCCATTGTTTCCAAAATACCAACTTGACCAGTTCTCAGACTTCAGGACGACAGAGTCATTAACTCAAACTGCCCGCAGTAACTAATTCATTGTATTTCTGTAACTTTATATGCCCAATGGATTCATCAAGAAACACGTGTTACCACCAATATTATTAAAATGTAGCATTTAAAAAAATTAACGAACAACAAAATATATATGTATAATCAATAACAAATTTATACAACTCCGTATATAATTGCCTCTTGTCAATCCCACATATAACCGTTAATACATATACACACTTTATAATAACACACATACAACTATATTTATATAAGCATACAGTCCATCCTTTAACAGATTACGTATTACTTTCACACTCTTTGTAACAGGGTTCGAATGACTATTTATATATATCTTTTCCATATACACAGTCACTCAATATCAACACTCGCAATTAACACTCTATATTGCATTATCTCTTGTATTCGAACCCTGTCTGTTACAATATATTTAAACTCTTTTTACTCTCCATACTAGTTTTCCATCTCTCTAACTCCCTATTCTTTATTAATAAATCTATTCTTTTATCCCATTCCTTATCACTATAATACTCAACAATCCTCCCATCTTTTGTACAAATATATTGATATAAATTCTTTATCCAAATCTTTTACATATCACATTACCTTTCTCACCCATCTTGTTTCCTGCCCTTTACTCATAACCCAATTAAATACTATTTTGGCTATTCTTTTATTGACCATAAACTGCAATCTACCAAACATTTTCATTTTACTTTTTGCATCTCTCGTATGAAAACTTGACTATCCCATTTCTCCTTAAATTGCCTCCGTTGCTGTCCATCCTACTTTCCTTTGAACTTTTTCTAATGCTGCCCTCTTTTTGATCTTTTATGATATCATTTGAAAACAATTACATTATAAATTTTCCAAACATTTTTATATTGCAAATTACAAATATGCTAGTAAAATTCTATATACAAAAAAAGAAAGAAAATCATGCAAGTTTCTTCAAGATTGGTGTAATAGTTATTCAGTTATAAAGTCATATATAGTAATAGAGATTATAAATTCTAATCTTGCATAATATTATTTTAACATCTCACTCATCGGTAAATGTTTGTTAGATGTCATTTGCCTTTTTCTGTTTTATTCATTTATCAGCAGGATACATAAATATATTTAAACAATTTTCAAATATATAAATACAATAAAATAATATTTAGAGTAAAAACAATTAATGAAAAGAAAATGATTCTTTTATCTAATTCAGGAATAAAATTAAATTATTAATTGTAAGAATATAAAAAAAAATTGCAAAATTTATATGAACATTTGATAAAATTAGCACATTTGGTTTTTTTGTAATTATTCTTGAAGACTATATGTGGTCAAAATGTCAAAAATAAAATATAAATTCACAAAAATAAACTAGAAACTTTAAATATAAAGGGGTACTAGCTTTATTAAATCTTCAATATCTTTAAATAAGCAAACATACTTTTTCCTCTAAAGAGGAACAATGAAAGAGAAGACATTGTTTGCCGTATTTCCTAACCATTGACCAATTTCCATGCATATTTTATTTTCTAGATAAGATTAGCTAAATACCCATTTAGCTTTAATAATTGGATGACTGCCTGAAAACATCCCAAGCCTATTTGAATATGTAAAATTTTCCAAGTTTTATGTTATAGCAACATGTGTCAGTAACAAGGCCTTTCATCATTAAAAATTGAATATATTGCTCTTTGAATTTAAATTTGTTTAGCTTAATCTCTTATGGTTTTATAAAGAATGGAAGTTTTATGATTAGTCCAAAACAAAGATGGATTAATTTTAATTAAACCACAAAATATCACATGATCATCATTTCCTATGCTTGCTCATAACTGTTATTAAAACAGGCAAAACTCTCCATACAGTAGTGCCACTCAGTGCAAGCTAGAGTAATCAATGGATGCTGGAAGGCTTGTGCATAAAATCCCCATCTAGTGCCTACTGGGTGGCTAAAGACATGAAAATGTATAGGTACTGAATTGAATTCAGACCTATATGAGTATATAAGCTAATGAGCTTAGATTGAAAATATTGGATTTTCAATTTTATTCTCATAGTTTTGTAATTAAGTAGAGATAAAAGGTAGCTTCTGGAGAATTGTATTAGATCCTAAGATCTAGGTACAGTGCTCTCAGATCCAAGGCTCCTCACTGACGAAGGCCACAAGCCAGAAACTAGTCTGGGGATATTGGATGAGTAGGCCCTAAATAGGAATTTTATGCACAAGCCTTCTGGCATCCATTGATTACTCTGGCTTGCACTGAGTGGCACTACTGTATGGAGAGTTTTGCCTGTTTTAATGGATTAATTTTAGAGGAATTTCTTTATGCTCTCTGTTGCCTTTTTGCCATAGGGATTTATAATTATTTATTTAATTGAAAAATAATTGATTAATGTTTAATGGCCTTATATAATTATAATTCTCAAATACTGTAATTTTGTGCTTGCTAATTTTATTTGGTAACCTTTACACTTATATTGTTTATTATTTTGTTTTTACTGTAACTTGTCAAATTGTAGCCAATTTTTTTTGCCTTTTATTTTCTGAAGATGTGTTTTCATTTATTTCTAATATTTGTTTCTGCTATTTTTTTTTATTTTTAAATAGCTCTACATTATAGATCAAAACAAAAATGAAATAATAAATAATTGTACTTACTTTATAATTTACAATAGGCTGAATAAAAGTGATTTTGTTGACATTTTGAGATAATGTGATTGAAATAAGAAAGTCATGATGTTTTATTCTTATGAGTCTTTATTTTTGGAATTCACGTATTGATATGCTTGTGTACAAGGGAAAATAGAAATATCTAATTTCTATTACTAGTGTAGGTTTTTGACTTTTTATTTTTGTACAAGAAATATGAATGATGTGAAAAGTTTATGTTAAGCTTATAAAGAAAAGAGATTTTTGGAAGATCCACTTTGTCATGAAAGAAAAAATTGAACTTGTTTCTAAAAAATTGTTTTGTTGTACTTACTGAAGAAAATAATAAGTAGTTAGAAGTAAGTTTAAAGTTGGATATTGAACTTGTTCACAGATTATTGAAGTTAAAAAATTGTGGTATCTGTAAATGTAGAAATTGTAATATTTGAAAAGGCACTTATAATCTACAAATTTTGCATGTGTAAATTTAATAAACTGCTCTTTTAATACTGAGAAAATTTTCTCTGCTTCATATAAGCATAAAGTCTAAAATTTATCATAATAGAAAAAAGTTCAATTGTATGGTTGAATCTCTGAGAAACATTAAATCAAAATAGAACTCATATAATGGACTAAATTATCTAAGTGATTTTTTTTATTATATTTTATGTATATTCCAATTTACTAAATATTTTTGTCAGTTAACTTTTTTATTTTTTAATTGCATAAAATCTGATTTTTTGTTTTAATTTTATCATATTTGATTTGGGATTTTATGTGAATTAATATGGCTAATATGAAAGTCCAAAAAAAATATGTCGTTCTATAAGAATGCTATTTATACAATTTCCAAGTGTCAGTGTTTCTGGCATGTGATAATAATGATAATATGCTGTTTGAATTGTGTAGCAGGTGCATTGTTTTTGACTAATTAAAGATGTTTATATAATTCTGTATAAGCAATTTTATATATCTGTTTCAAGGAAATAAGCAACTATATTAGATTTTTTGAAAATTGATGTAAGGTACAATTTTTAAGATTAATCCAATTAGCATTATTAAAAATCATCTAGTTTACATTATCAGAGAGATAAAATATCAAGTATTGTAATAAAGGTGAAAAAAAAAAAAAATGATTACACATTTGAAATTTAAAAAAAAAATTTTTAACATTTTTTAAAATTATTATTTTTATATTCTTTTAGAATTTCTAAATTTTATTAGGTAATTTTTTTTTATTAATGGATTCATTAAATTTTTTATAAAATTTCCAATAAAATGGAATATAACATGATGCTTATGGCAATTCATTAATCCAAGACATCAAAAAAAATAGAGTAATTAATATCTTGGGGGGGGGGGTAAAAAACATACTTAACCGAATTGAAGGTGTCTGAAAAGGATTTCATTTTGTTAGGTGGAATTTACCTAAAATGTAAACATTAAGTGATTACTATAAAATAATTAATTATAAGTAATAAAATGTTAATGTAATCATGCAGCGAAAGAATACGCATATAAATAAAAATGCACATATAACTTACCCAAGAAGACTAATCATCATTCATCTCTTATGATCACAAAGTCAAGGCATCTTCACGGAAAAATATTGGGTAGAGCTGACACATTAATCAATATTCCTGAAGAACCCAACTGAGGTAGAGTTTGAAGAGGTTCATTGTTTATCTCAATTTTAATTGATAAAAAGTAAAACAGCCTCTCTGAACACTTGCTGTGAGACCATCACATCACAGCCAAAACGTTTTCATACTTGTCTTTTAGACAGTCAATATACTTTCTTTATGAATGTTGTAAAACTATTGAAAATACAGCTTAAGTATTCAAACACTGGCTAACATCAGAAGCTATATTTTTAACTATGTATAATTCCTTATGGTACATATACCCATTATGGCTGTTTGCATAGGCCTATCATTTAAATCATTTTAATTTTGGGTGAATTTGCAACTTGACATTGTTTTTCAATTCTGTTTTTTTTTTTTTTTTATTGGCATATTCATTAATTTTGTGATAATTTTATAAATGAAATATTTAAAAAAATATAAAATTTAGTATTCACATGTAATAACAAGCTTCAGTTCTGGGATGCATTGTAAAAAGGCTTACACCTTGCTCTCCCATTATGTTTAGTGGAAATTTTCAGAAGTTGTCAGGATGAAGAGCCTGGTTTTCTTCTAGTTTCTATAAATACAAGCTGCCTATTCTTTCTTCATTTTTTTGTTGCTAGAGTAATTAGTAGATTAAAGTAAAGTAGTTTAGAATTTGTCAGATGGTAAAGTATCTTTAGAATCCGAGAATCTAGAAATTAGAAAAGAGTTGTTGATGCTCTAATCCATATCAAATCTTTTTTTATTGTCTAAAAATTTAATGCTGTATGTTTTATAAAATCTAATAATGGGAAGGGGGGATATTAAATATCATTGTTTAAATAAAAATTCACCAAAATAATAAAGCCAATTGCTCAAGGATTTAGAAAAGGTTTATAAATTTAGATAATGACAATCATCTCTATCTCAACCTGTAGTCAAGGCGACCTTTTATTTATTTGTGGTCTGATATATTTATATAGACACTAAAGATTGCTTGATTACAGGGTGAGATTGTTGATAGCTTAAGGGTTAATTGTTATCAAATAAAAATTCATAAAAATTTCAAATTTTATTGTAGAAAAATGTGGCATATGCCAACTGAAAGATAAAAAAACTAAATGAATGACATAATTCACATGTGCATAGTACATATGGTTTTTCTGTAAATTTGAAATGAAGACCAAAGAAATTTTAAATATTTGAAATTTACAAGAAAATAGTGATTGACCTGGAGCACATTATAGTGATAAAATTATAAATATAGAAGTAAAATTTTTCAATATATTTATGTTAAATTTTCTGTGTAAAGGCAGATAAGATAATGATAGTAAATACCATAGCTAAGCAATAATGCATGATTATCATCAATAGTAATTTGTCATTGATGTACTGTTTCTTTAAACAGTTCATTTTAACATCTTTATTTTAATATTATATTGTAATCTATAAAACAAATATTGTAATTTTATTAGTAAAAGTATTAGTTGCATTATAATTTTATGATTATCTTATTCAAACTGTGAAGATAACCTAACAAGGCATGAATAAATTGATGTCCAATTAATAAAAGCTAGTAATTTTATTTCACATTTTACCATCAGATGGTACATAATAATGGCTGAATTTAAAGATATGAATGTCTGTGTGTAGATTGAAAAACAGAACAATTTATCAAGATTTAATGTGTTCTTTGCATTATTATGGCTCTTTTTTTTGGTTAAACAATTTATTAGAATGTTACTTTCTAGATATATTTAAAAATGATTATTAAAGCATCAACTAAATTAACTTCCCACTTTATTAGATAATTATCATATTTCTGTGATGAAACTAGTGCTATAGTAAATTCTAGTTTTGTTATATTGGTTAGAAATGAGATGAATAACTCATTTATCATAGAATTCTATACTTATACAATCCATTTTGTTTAAGCTGACAATATGGCTGGGGTTATCATAGATAGAGCCATGTTCTGAAAGAAATTAAAATATCACACTGGTATATGTAGCATGATTTTAACATTAAAGATCTAAAATCTGAGAATTTTATCTTTCAAAAAGTTTTCATTATAAAATTTTAAAATCTCTTGAAAAATCATATCATTTGTTTACAGAACCTAGGGTTATATGAAAATTAGATTTAGAATTATTAGCATATTTACATTAGAAAATGCATATTTTTTCTTCATATTATTTTTCTTTATATATGGAGAAAGTCTTATATGTAGATTTAAAATTGAGTTGTGGAATTAGTATTTTATATTTTGTATATTCTTCTTCTCTGTCTTTAATTAAAGGACTAAAATAATTATATTTTTATGTCTACCCATATGTTTTTCTGTATTTCATTGTAATATAATGTGAATATTTATTTCTTTATAATTTTTTAAATATTGATCTATTGCATAATGATTGTTTTAATCATGTCATGTAGATTTTCAAAGTCATTTGTCAATTTTTATGGCGCTGTTTCCAAAGCATTTTTTTTCTTCCTAGAATTCAGATAAAATGTTGGTTGGAGGGGGATGGTGGATGTAATTTTTATTGTATAGTATCTCTTATTGCCATTTTTCACACAATTTTATTTTCATTTATGTGTTCTTGTTTTTATTTCTTTTTGTGCACATCAGGACACTGATACAACTCTGGATAACTTGTCTTTTTTTAAATATGCAATTATGAGATTTCATTCAATTTTAATCTTGCATTTGTTTCTGCTTCTGTATATTATTTGATGAAATCTGATCACTTCAAAAATTTATTAATAATCATTAAGTCTTTTAAACTATAAACTCTTGATGATTAATGCAAATAATACTGAAAACCAATAATTTGTTTCCTAAGCTTGTTGACTTCTATTTATGTTTGTAAGATAATTTCTGATTAAAAACTAAATTTATTATTAAAATTTTGTATGATATTATCATATAACGCAATTTTATAGTTTTCTATCTGCCTAATATTATTTATATTGAAACAGTCATATCTATAGATCACTGTTTCACCCACTATGTGCTATAGTAGGTTATTTATCTCATATCTTACCCAAATCAGATTGTGTATTTTTTTTATTAAAACTTCGAACTTGTGCTTTTAATAGTGTGGAGTATGTGCGTTTATAATCATCCGGTCCATGATAATAGGTAATACGCGTGTGCCAACCTTCGTTTGTTAAAACAGATGTAAAGCTGGCAGTATAGTTAGAATTTATTTATATAATCACAGTATAGTTTTAGATTTTATAAATTTATTCATTTAAGAATTTATATTTAATATTCATTTAAAATGATTTCAATTTCGGCTGTTTGTTTAAAAATTACACAGGCTGTAAGTTTATGAGTTTTAACATTTTCTCTAAAAAGAATCTTTTAGTGGAAAATAGACCTGATTTAAATTATAGATGAAAACAAATTTTAAAACTTAGTCAGGCATAAATTTAACTTGAGCAAAATCAGGGAACCTAGGGGAGAAGAGCTATTAACTTTAGATTTAAATATATTTAATAAAAAGAGAAGGGAAGAAAATTTAGCTAAAGGCAAGATTTGAAGTAGTAAACAAATGACGTTGCTAAAAGCAAAAGGGGGGGGATATCTCATGTTTTACCGCATCTACTGCCAGAACGTGAATAAAATGTATTGAATGTAGCCTCAGGCATGTCATTCGTTATGGTTTGACTTAGAAGCATGAGTAAGAGAGCTGAGGTATGATCAGATGTAGGATAGTACTATCCTGATTTGGTCAGCTTTTTGTTCTCTAGCTCGGATTCTCGGTCTGTTGATCAAATGTACAAACCTGAATGTTACATAGATTTTTTTTCCTGGAGTTGACGCACCATGTGGCTACAAATGTTTACATGTTCCTAAACAGTAATCAGAATTAGTAGATAGAAGTTAAGGAAGTAAACCATAATTTTAATTTATTCATAATTAATGGATAATCAAATTTATAAAAAATATACATAGTATATAACGAGAGCCCGGGGATTGAGACTTAAAGAGGTTTTATAAAGAGGTTGTCAGTAAGAAATGTGAGGAACATTTAAAATTTAAAAGGGACATCTGATTCAGAAGAGGATGAGCAAGAAAATGATTAATCGAAAAAAAAAAATTTTTTTTAGGGAAAAGCGGCAAGACAAACTGCGTGAGTTAACATTTATTTATTTGTGTATTTTAATGTGTTAAAATACATTAGTTAGCAAGCAAAGGGAGAAGATATGGGACAAAGAACAAGGGCAATGGAGGTATCTAGACATGGACAGTTTCCGGGGAGAGGATGGTGAGTCAGCTGAAAAGAAAAAGAAGTAATTCAAACAGAAATAAAGTAAAGATAGTAGAATAACATGGAGGTAGAAAGTAAGGAGGGAGAGAGGGGAAGAGTATTAAAGTCAGACAGGGAGAGAAATAAAAAAACAAGGGCAAAGTCTTGAGATCGGCGAGAGAAAGAGTGAGAGAGTAATAGCACTATGGAAGAGGAAATAAGCAGGCATAAATGAAAATTTAGAGGATGAAACCGGGCTGAGTTCAACAGAGAAAGGGAATGGGAGAGAAGAAAGAAGCTGTAAGTGGGGAACTGAGCATACTGGCTATGATAAAGTGGATGAAAGAAGAAAAAGACAAGGCAGAAATAGAAAGAAGAGATAAAGAGGAGATGCTTCGAGATATAGAGCAAATGTTAGAAAGCAGAGAGGAGAAAATAGAACAGCTACTTCAAAGCTTTAGAAGCGATGGGAAAGTTAACAATGGAGTGTAGGAAGCAAAATCAGGAAACCCTGAGAGAGTGTGAGGAACTCTTAGACATACGAGAGGAAAATGGAAAACAGTTGACGATAGTAAAAGGGGAAGTCCTCACTGTAAGGAGTAGGCTGGAACAACAGGGAGAGGTTATATACAAAGATATATTAGAGATAAGACAATGTGATATTTAAAATCAATGACTTCAAATGATACCTCTGGACATTAATAAGCAGGGTTAAATATCCAAATATTTGGAGAGAAGCTGCATATTTCAGTGCATTTTTTGGTTCAATATATTTGTGTGAATCAGCATTTTCCTGCAAACATGTGATAAAAACTAAACATAGGTCACAATTATCAGATCTACATTAGGAATCATGTTTAAGAATTAGTGTAAGTTCATACGAGCCAAATTTTGACAAACTTGCCAAAACTGTGCAATGCAAGTGTCATCAAAATAAAAAAATATATATTATTTTGTTTTTTACTTTGTAATTTTTTTTGTTTCTAAAATTTTCATCTAATTTATTTTAATAAAATTCTAAAACAATAATTTTATTTTATTTTCTCTATATTTTTTTGAATTTTTTTTAAAATTCAGAACCAGCTCTAGAGAATAATTATTTATAAGTAATTTAATAATTGTAATTTAATAAATATTTTATAAAGTGACATGGACTAATTGTAATACTAGAGGGAGCTGAGGAAATTTAATAGTCGTCATTGTAAAATATCTTTGACAGTTTGTATCTTATAGAAAAAAAATTCCTTAGTTCATAACTATCTTCTAAAAACATCACCAATATTTGTGAGTACTTAAAAAGCCCTTATAAAAAAACAACCGTTATTTTTTTTCATTCCAGCAAAAATTTTTTTTTTTTCTGGTTTCCAGTTCGAAGCCTTGAAAAAAATGTAGTCATCCTCAGGTACACTTTCACCAAAAAAGTTGCCCCCAACATGTAAAAGTTGGGCCATTTCTGCAATATACTATCAGAAATAGTAAAAAAAAATTACCAGCTGTATTTTAGAAATTACTGCTATTTGCACTCATATGCAGTTTACATAAGGAATGATTATTTAAAAAAGAATTAAGATTGGAGGCTACATAAAATATCAAATTATTGTTTATATTTTAGGATTGTGTATCATATGTAATATCCTAATGTTATTTTTTTTTTCCAGTTTTTAATTTCAAGGCCAAGTGCTAAAATTTTTGACTTTCAAGTTCTCACAAAATATATATTTATCTTAACTTTATTTGTGAAAAATTTTCTTTTTGATATTACAATGGGTCATATTTTTTTTAAAAAAGAATATTATGTAGATCAAAAAATAATTGGGCAAGCATAATGTAATTTAAAAACTAACTAATATATTGAAATAAGTTAAATAAAAGCGAGATAGCTTTGGAAAACAAAATTTTACAAGTTAGATTAGCAGTGAAGCATTGTGAGCATAACTCAACAGGTGCCTTGAGTATTGCAATATTCTTATATATCCTATTATTGAAAGCAACTATTATTACTTCTCTTGGTGTTTCTGAAATCAATGTGCACCGTGCATTCTGCCTCAGGTTTTGCTTTAAGTACATACAGTATACAATGTGTGTATATATATATAGTGCTGAATAAGTGCATTTATTTGAAACCCACAGTAGCTGAAAATATGAATAAAACTAAGTTTTTCTATTGTAACCCACTTATCAAAAATAGTGGTGTCGCAACAAATTTCAGAACTGTAGAGTGAATGTATCAGATATTACTGCAAAGGTATGAAGTTAATATATGAAGACTGAAAACAGTTTGTACTTAGTAGAAAGATTGAATAGTTTATAGGCTTAGGCATCAATAAATCCGTAAGTAATGAGTTATTGGGAAAATTGCATGCAGCATCATACTGTATCAGTCAAAACATGTTGATCCATCTAACGTGCTGGATCTCACAAAATATACTTCAAACACAGTCTAGCCCGAGATTTATGTCAGGGACCAACCTGAATTCGAACCCATTCTATTAAGCCCTAGATCAAATGCCTAATGAATACATATAATGATGAGACATGAGAATTCATTTTAAATCCGGCCCACTAGCAGAATAGAGAAGACAATGAGACTCAATATTAATTGCATCATTAGGTTCGCTAACTAAGGACTATGGATGGTACAAAATATCTATATAAAATATGATATAGACCAGAGTAATGGTGTGGATCGCAGAAAATAAATAAATATATTTAAACTGATTAAAATTTAAGTACTGTTTATTAATTAAATATTACGAAGATAGCATTGTCTGTATAAGCCAGACCATGCCATCAACTCATTAAAATATATATTTGGAATAAATTTAATGAAGTGCCATTTAGATTTACATTAATGACTTGTTAATTTATTTATACTCTCTATACCTCGGGTTAATGCAAAATAATATCATAATAATGTGCTTAAGCAAAAGTATAGGTACATAAAGAAAAGCTGATTTCAAGATATACGAGGCCTACAGCGAATATAATAAGTGTTTGCTTAAATCAATTTATACATTTAATATGGAATAAAAGAACTTATATTGAATTCAAGAATAGTGTGGACAAAAGCTTGCTGAGTTAGAGGCATGGAAGTGGTTAAGACACACGGGCAGTTGCAACTTTAATATTAAAAGAGAATGGTGTTACCAGTGGAGGATCAATATACAGTATGGAGTGCAATACATTAAAACTGCATGGCTTTGTGAATTAAAAATAAAATAATAAATAACAAAATTAAAACAGACAGGATGGCATCTCACAATGGACACCGTAGAAGGTTTTGTCACAAACAGTCTGAGTTTGGCATTGTATCATGAACTCAGTGTCTGGGTGACTTAGACGACATAAAATTCTCAGGTATGGCTTTCTAGTGCATACTCTATTTGGAAACCGCGAGAAGGAAAGGGAAAAATCTGAGCCATAAACCCCTGGAGAAACAAAGCATGTCTCAACAACCCATATGCCTATACCAGTAACACACAGTATAAAGCATAAACAAATATATAGAAGGGATAACTAAATAAGTAAAGGCGCTTAACCAATTCCTAAATAATTTTAGGATCGTCCACACATTCTCGACCTCAACTTTTTACAGTTCATAAGTTATGTGATAAATACAATAAAACAAGTTACTTTAAAATAAGAAAATGGAGGGGAATGCATGATTTAAAAGATATTCATAAGATTACACGTAGTTATGCATTTCTCTATATTATATAGTCCATTTATTAATTTCGCGCATATCCTCGCGTTATAAAAAAATGCAAAATATTTCTTTCTTGAAAGATTAATAAAAGGTAAAATAAAGTAGCCCTCGAACAAGCGATTTTATAAGACATTTACTAAGGGGTCAGTTATACAATTTACCCACAATAATATGGCTACTTACTAATAAAAGGTAAAGAAATAATTCGCTTGTTCGATGACTATCTAAGCACACTACTATAATAAAAGACAAAATAAATTAGCAAATATATTAGATAGAAAATATCTACCCAAGGATAGAGAGAAAAGCACACAAGTTAGGTTACAAAATATGTTATAGAATTATACAGTTTTATAATAAACAAGTAAAATTTACCTAGCATTAAAAGGAAATATACAACCCGAGCTCTTGGGTTTATTGAGGTTACCTCATATCAATTGGGCAGTACGTGCACATTTTTGTTTTCTCCGGTTGACTTTAATTGAAGGCTTTAATGAAAGTTAAGCAGCATTTTCTTGAGATGGCAGCTTCTTCGGTCCATGATCAATTTTGACACATTTTCAGCAGCAGTGGCAGTTTACAATAGGTACAGATATCTGATGGTATATGCCGCAGGTTGGCCATTTTCTCGAGCAGGAAGAGAGCCTTCCCGCCTGTCCTATTCAGACATCCTACTTTCAATTAGCAAAAGCTGCTATCAAAATATACGAATTTCTCTAATGATATAGGGCTGGCTTTAGCTTCTTGTAATAAATTTATAAATTTAAAACCTCAGTGAAATTCAGCTTTAATAAAAATATACTTCTCAAAATAATTCAACTAATCAAAACAGAATTCAAAGCATAATCAAAACACAGTATATTTAAAGCTGAGCACAGACTAAGAATAAGCAAAAGCAGAATGAAATAATAGCAAAAGCATAAGATAAGCATAGACATAGCATAACAATTAATAAAATCGGCCCTATATATATATACCAACAGAGCTTACAATATAACTACCCTGCAGCAGTCACTCTAGAACCAAAAATAGATGGAGAAATTAAAAGCGACACTTATCCGAATATCTGAAAACAGGGATTAGTAATTAATTTTACTTTTAAGATATTTGGATTAGAATTTTGTTTTAACAATATTTTAATTAAAAAATACTTGAGTGGACATCTGTTGTTTATCTGATGACAAAATATTTAAACCACTAATTAATGAATTTTACAAAGTTTAAGTAATTAAACCCATTGTTATCTCCCCAATCCTCATTTTACATAAAATTTGTGGTGTGATTTTTATAAATCTAAAAACAACAAAATTATTTTACTTTTAACTTCTAAATGTTTAAATCTATTTACTGTTAAATATTATTTTACTAAATGAAAACAAATATTATGAGTGTAATATTTCTAAAATAAATAGATTTAAACAAACTGACTTGAAATAATGAAACTATTATTTTTATTTAAGTTTTAAAGTATATTATCGCAGTCTGTGTGTAAATGAATATGTATACATGCACATACAATTTATAAATTATTAATGTTAGGGTTTTAAAATTATATATATCACAAGCATTAATACATTCATGATCTAATTTAGACAGGATTTCGGCATATAAGCGGCAGTACAGACACACTACAATAAATTTGGGTTTAAATTAGGGTATGAGGGCAGGAAAGAAGTGAAAGAAGGTGAAATGAAGATTTGTAAAGCAAATCTTACTGTTTCATTACTATGGTAAAAAGTTAAGAAAATAAAAAATTGTTTCATGGAGTAAATACTGACCATAGCAAGGAAAGATGTATATGAAAGTTTCATGGATGATAATTCTGATAATAACATGCTAGGTCAGCTGAAAGGAAAATTTTAAGACAGAAATCTATGATTGGGTGAAAAAAAATCCAAATTTTAATAATGCTGCCAAAAACTCGTCATGCAAGAAAATAAAAGAGGAATTTGAAGATAACCCCAGAACAAGAAAAATGTAAAAGTTTTAATGAAAAGGAAATATTTTGCAACATCAAACCAACCCTCCCCCCTCGGTTTCGTTTCCCCCTTCGCTCGTGGTCTCCTAGCAAACGCACCCCAAAAAGTTTCACATTCTTTCCTGTGCCATTTTTTGATGTGGGTTTCCGTCTCGCTTTTTACAGCCAAAGCCCCTCAATATCTAAATGTTCTATCCTAAGCCACACCCGCCCCCTACCATCTCCGGAGCTTACCCCCTACAAGCTCAACAAGAGTTTTTGCACATAAATCGTTAATGGTGGAGCTCTCCCACCCAAGCCACCTTCTATACTAAAACTAAAGCCCTAATTGATCTTTACTACACCCCAGCCTCCTTCACCTTGATGCCTTAACCCCTGTTGCTTCTCCGTCAGGCCTGATCTTACAACCCGCCTTCTCAATCCTACACCTTAGTGGACCTGGAAAAACCGCCTGTCACCCAATCAACATGACCGAAGCGTAGTGTCTGGTCATACTCTATTTCCAGAAAATAAACCCTTTCCTCCCTGCTGAGGAGGCTGGTTTTCCTTCATCGGAATTCTTCAGTCCATATTAAATCACCACACCAGGAAAATCAAAGACCAAAGGTCTCTAAATGACCTAACAGACATATATACAACTCAAGCACACAGCAAAATTTCACAATACAGAAAATTTCTTCCTTAAAAACCCTACAAAATCAAGCAAAATCCTGCATCCATCAGAACCAGCAGCACACAACCGCGGCGAGAGCACCCAGAGGGCACGGGTTCAATAAAAAACACACCCCACATCCTTTATACTAAGGTACCAATCTCTGGCTTCCAATGATGCAGCCATCAGCAAACAATCGCCAATTAATGCAAAAGGGAGCCCCCCAGTAAACAGCGGTTGGATGCTGGAGACCCCAGCGAACAGGCATCACAGAAATCCAAATTAAGAGTTCTCACTCCCTGACAGCTCACCTGGCCTTCCGCATCCCAAATTCCTCTCAAACACCTCAGTCAATTCCTGTTCCAATTATTAAAAATGATGTCCCGCCCGGCACAGAAACATGCGTCCCCCGTGGCCTTGTCCTTTTTTAAAAGCAAACCACAAACGCTAACAGTTCGACCAATATCCATGACCCCCGCTTCAAGTTTGGTCAGTCTAAGGACCAAACCAACCTCATTCTTAGCAATCTCGCCAAACCATACGGAAAAGGGTCCCCTCCGCTATGTCCATATAACGCACGTTCAATCATATCAGGTACCGTAAATCCAAACCTGCCGTCCAACGGTGTTGCAGCAGCCGATTCTCAGTCAACACCCTTCTGTATTCTGATGGAATCCTCCAGCTGCAATTGTTCAGTTATCAGCAATCGCTCAACAACAGAGAGTTTTCCCCTGCATCACCAGGTTTCAAGCCTACAAGTCGATCCCTCAGTCCCGCTCAGTGCCCTTTTCTTCACAGCTACATCACCCTCTTCGGTGGATTAGAAAACCCCCTGGATTTCTTCCTTCTCTCAATAAAGTTTCAATGTTTCGCATACATAGATGACATCTGGTTGTGCTTCCCACCATTAAATACCTCCCCATCTCATGAACATCTTAAACAGAATACAGTGAAACTGGCCTACAAATAAATTTTAACAAATCTTCCATCTGGAAGATAAGTCTGGTAAACAATCAACTTCTCGCAAACCCAAATCCCCATCTTCAAACCCACGCGGCAAATTCAAATCCCCATCACAAGCCCCCCCTTAGTTCTTTCATTATATGGAAAGGTTCCTCCTCAACGTCATGCCAAATCTCTATTTCTTCCATTCTTAAAATCCTAAACTTTCAAAATAAATTAACTTTAACTTCCTGGAGAGGAAGGCTTAAACAAGTTCAATGGCTCATCCACTCAATACACTCTTAAAAAACTCAAATTTCTACATATCTGATCTCTCCTATGGATATCCAACTATGAAAAAATTACACCACCCCCCCTTTTCCAGTTCGGTATCTTGCTAATAGATCCTACACTTTATAACCCATTCCTCTACTTAACCAAAAATCACTTTGGGGAAGCACACAATCAACTATATCAACAACCCATAAACCTAAAAATAACCAACCAAAGACCATTACCTTCAAAAGATGGAGCCTTGAACCCAAATTCCTGGACTTCATCATTAAAATTAATCTTGTGCGCTTCCCACAAATTGGTTTCTTTATCAAAGAGGTTTTACTAGCATTGACCCTATATGTGGTTTATGTGCTCGTGAAGATGAAACACAGACCATATTATACACGCTGTCCAAGACTTAAAATACTGAAAGATATAATCATAATCAATTCTTACATAAGATCTGAAATGATTTTCTCACTTGAAAATGCCATTAATAGTGGAACTTTTCAATAATAAGGCTCTCTATCTTTGTCCTTTATTCCATATGGATAGTGAGATGCAAAACTCTCATGGAATTACCGCCACAAATCATACCATTGTTTTACCAGATCTCAAAAAAATCAAGAAAGGATCAGCTCCTTGCTCAGTAAAGTCTTTGATGACACCTGGTCTCTAACCGCTCTATCCTTTTCCTGATTGTCAACTCCCACCTACCCAGAATTCTAGAATAGACAATATTAAAAAGAAAATAGTCGTGTTATTAAAAAAAAAAAAAAAAAAGCTAATAACATTCATCAAGTTCTCAGTTTCTCATATTCTACACAAACCCTTCATTATACCTAACCACATAAGTGTATAACAACTACTAACTAACATATTCTAGCCAAATGTTAATCAGAACTTTTTATAATATTATTGTACAATTTATTCATTAACTTACCCATTATCAAAATGTAATCACTATTTATTACTAATAAAATTTTTTGTTGAAATGAAATCCAAAAACTGGAAAATTTTTAAGCAAATGATTGAAATGTTTAATAATTTCTATCATAATCATGATGCTAATCATCCTATATCTGGAGGACAAAAGTCTTTGTTTTACTGAAAACAAGTAATAGTATCAGAATATTTAAATGCAAAAAAAGACATTTTGGGAAATTTAAAGGAGCCGTTCAAGACCAAATAACTTGCTGAAAAGATAGAGTTTTCAGTTTCCTGATCAGTAATTCAAATACTATGGCTTAGAGAAAGTGTGGTACTATTTCAGTCTGTGTTTGAAGAACACATTAAAATGTGAAACTTGTAATATAAAGTGCTAAATTAAATGACCTAAGCAATGATTGATAATAAATCTTGATGGTGCAAGTTTAGCAAACCATCTCAATAAATATGCTTAATAACCTTATATGAAAAATTTTAAGCAGTTACTAAATAGGATGTTTCAAGAAGAAATAATAGAGGCTATATATTATCTATGAATTATGAGTATCTATTGATAATTATAATATTTGAAACCTTCATAAAATCACAAGAGTTTGTGAATACCACATAAATAGGATTCTTTAAAGATTGTTTTAAGCCCCCCCCCCCCCCAAAAAAAAAAAAACAACATTCTCACTATTATACAAAAAAAGTGAGTTGTGATATCTTTTTAACAGAAAATAATGCTTTTATTTTATGAGCCCTAGTCATTCATTAGAGTGACCAAGCAACAGTTTTTTCAATAGCAGTCTACTATAAACATTTCTATAATATAAAATTTTAAATTATTGTTTAATAGTTAAATATTTTAAACATCAGATTTAAAAAGACAGATTACTTTTTTTAAATGATTTTGCACAGTTTAAAAATAGAAATTTATTTTGCATATATGCTTCCATAAAAATGATTTTCAAACCAAGGCTGAGTGGCATTTTTATATAAAAAAAAAAACTCTGGAAAAGAAATGTCATTCTCTGGGAAGAACAACAAAAAGATTTGCAACAAAAAGTAAGTATTCAGTAATTCTATAAACACATTGTGGCTATTTTTTGCTTGTTTATATGGGGTAAATCCAGTATTTACTTTGTGGAATTGCTTTTCTTCAATAAACAACAGATGGAAGATAAATTGTTTGAAAAGTTGTTAGTTTCAAATCCAATATCAGTCACCTAGAAATTCCACTATTTTCTTCTAATATCAAATATGATATTACTGATAAAAGTATTTTTGAAAGGTGAGGAATAGTCAAAATTTTCTTTGTTGAAGTGTTAAAAACAACTTCTGTTAGTAATAGAAATAAAAAGATTTGTAACTAGAGATCATGATTTGTGTTGACTTCAGTAGTTTTGACTTAAGAATAAGACAACTGAGAGAGTGGAAGTGAAAGAGAGTGGAAGTTAAATTCATTCAGCACAAAGTTCTGCTCTTTCTTTTATGTATCCAAGGAAATTTGATGATAAACTTAAGGTGCCTATATCAAAAATTTCGGAGAATTCCCTATGCCTCTCACTGGTAACTCTTCTATTTCTGTAAAGAAGAAATGGATGCGGCAAATACAATTCTTTACAATTATTTGCAAAGTTTAAATGAAATTATTTATATAGATTTATTTTTTATGATTGTTAGAATGCATAAAAGTACTCAGTTATTTAAGATTTTCTTGATTAAAAATAAACAAATTTTCTGTATAAAGGAAATGACTATTTATAACATGGATGTTATATTTTAAGGATTTTTTTTTTATCTTACTAAGCCCCCTTCCTTCCCATACACATGTTCAATTAGTTTATTTAGCTTGATTTATATTGAAAGTGGTCTTCCAAACTAATTGAAAATTTGAATTAAATTTTATTTGTAATTTAAGAATCAAAAAATATGATCCTTTCATGATCCCATAAAGAAACTTTCCACAGATAATGCAAATATATATCACATGATCATCATTTCATATGCTTACACATGCTGTTAATAAAGAGTATGTGATGTGATGCACTGTGGCCTCTCCTTTATCCATAAATTACAATCTACTGAACATTTTAATTTTGCTTTTTGCATCTCTCATACCCCATTTCTGCCTGAATTGCCTTCTTTGCTACCCCTTTACTAACATATAATGCATCATTACCATAAGTTAATCATGCTACTGTCACTCCCTCCATACAATTCTAGCTACATTATATTTATTATATGAAAACCCTGTTAATTTCTTTATCAGTCCTTTTCTTTGTTTCATTTATAAATTTTTTCTCCCATTCATCCAAGCAATTGCTCTGATTATTTAAAATGATTCTCAAATAGTTATATCTGTCGACCTTAATAAATTTTATATTCCTCAATAAAAATTCTTTTTCTTCTCTTTCCCTGGTATTTATCATCATTACTTTTGATTTCTCTTCACTAAATTTAATCCCCATCTCTTCACCCACTCTTGCACCTATCTTCAGCATAACTGACATCTTCTCTACTTTCTGTACACAAGGAGACATCATCAGCAATTGAGATCCAATAATGTATATACTTCCTAGCCCCCTATTAACAGTATGTACCGCTTCCCAGTTTTTCTATTGCTTTCTACATTTCTCTCATATATAACAAAAACAAAATAGAGGACATAAGGTAAACTTACCTTAGTCTGACCCTATATTTCCTAATTTATATGTATAATAATTATTTTCATACAATCTCTTAATAAGATTCACTAAAGCTCCATTCATTCCCACATTTACTAAACTTACCCATAATCTATTTCAATTTACTCTATTATATGCCTTCTCTACATCTCTATGAAAAGCATGTGTAACTGTCTATCTGTATTCCGACTCATATCCACAAGTTGTGTAATTACAAATAAACTATCTCCTATATGCCTATCCAATTGAAAAACTCCTTGCATTTCTCGACTATATTACTTTCTTCCATTCACTTTGTGACCCAACCACCATATATGGTGCAAAAACCTTATATAACACTGACATTACCGCTATCAGTCTATAATTGTTTAACTTTTTGTGATCCTTACCCTTCTCTTTAAATAGTAGCCTTACTCTTGTATTATTCCAACTATCTGGAAAATCTTCTGTGTCATCTTATTAAAACATGATAATAGGTTTAATTTTGCCCTATTTTTTAAATTCATTACCATCTCTACTGCCCATTCATCTAAACCTCTTGCTTTTCCACATCAATTTCTTTCCTACCTCATTCAATTCATTTTCTGTAAACCTAATATTCCCATCACTATATGCTTTTATGTCTGTTAACACTGCCCTTCACATCTAACATCTTTTCTATATCCTTTACCTACATATTTAAAATTGTCTCCAATTCTTTTCTACATCTACACTCTATTCCCTCGTCATCTAGCAATGCTACTTCCCTCTTCCCTATATTCCTTTTTTTTAACATATGTCCAAAACTTTTTATTCCCATCTTTCCCACTTGTATTAATATTCTCCAAGATTTATTATTTAATTTCATTCTATATAATTATCTATTTTAGGCAACTTCCTTTTTAAAAAATACTTTTCCTATTCAATATTAGATCTTTTTTACTTTCTTTATTTTTAATTGCACACATATTCTCTGCATGATTTTCCCCTCTCTTTTACACTTTTATTAACTCTCACTTTTCTATTCTTTTATTCTTCTGAATATTCTCACCTAAAATCCTATTTGCCACTTTTTCTATTTCCCCACACCAGTCCTTTCATGATTTCTTCTACCTTTCTTTTATATCCGTCATTTATTCTTATCATTATCCATCCAAATCTTTCACTGTCTTTTCTACTTCTATTACTATTCTTTATCACATTATTAATCATTTCTATTATAAAGAAATTATAATCACTATTACATACTCTCTCTTCATTATCAAACACTTCAATTTTTTATACTTTATTCATTCCCTCTTTCTCTACTAATACATAATCTATTCTATGAAATATATTATTTGTAGACCATGTCTATTGTTCCTCATAAATTTCCAGTGCCCAAATTCACACTGACAAAATTTTTTCAAAAGCTATATATTCTTGTTATCTACGTCAATTTCTTCAATATGCCCATTCATATCCCTATAATCATTGTCTTCTTTTTCTTTTTTTGAAACTCTATATCTTTAACTAGGCATTCATATATGCTACTATTTCATTCCATTATAGTTTTACTATCTCCAATGGTTATATACACTATAGCTACCATATATTCTAGTCTTTTTAATCTTATCTCAAACCAGATGTTCTGACACTTGAACAGTATTTAAATATTTTTTGACATAACTCCTATACTACCACTCCTTTTTCTTTTCTATGTATACTCTGCCACACCATGTCTTCTAGTATATATTATTTTCTTTTCTTATATGTGTTTTCACTACTGTTAATACTTCAGACTTTTTATTTTCAACTGCTTTGTTTAATTCCAACCACTTTTGTGGTCACTTACCACATTGCATATTCAAATATCCAATTTTAACAATTTCTTTTTTCCTATCTACTCTTTTATAAATTCTTTTGACTCTTTTTTTCTTCATTATATTTCAAGCACAAGTGCGTGTGCGGCGCAACTGCTCCCAAAAGCTATTAATACAAATACAAATAGCTAACTAAAAATATTAAAACAGCTGAGCGCTTTCAAAGGATCTTGCCTTCATAATCATAGCTTGCTTACGTTTAAATTTATGCAAATATGCTAATTCCATCTTTTTGATAGAGAAAAACACGTGTCCTTCCTGTTTATGGCATTGCTGTCGCGAGAGATAAATAAAGCCTCTTTGATCTTTCTTTTGAGGTCATGTCTCTCTCTACATACGATGGTAGGATTGTCCGGAATGCACTCATGGTGACTTGTGCACTGGTGCTGATCCTACCATCATATGTAGAGAGAGACATGACCTCAAAAGAAAGATCAAAGAGGCTTTATTTATCTCTCGCGACAGCGATGCCATAAACAGGAAGGACACGTGTTTTTCTCTATCAAAAAGATGGAATTAGCATATTTGCATAAATTTAAACATAAGCAAGCTATAATTATGAAGGCAAGATCCTTTGAAAGTGCTCAGCTGTTTTAATATTTTTAGTTAGCTATTTGTATTTGTATTAATAGCTTTTGGGAGCAGTTGCGCCACACACGCACTTGTGCTTGAATACATACATTTCCCAAAAGTAAAATTATTTAACTTAATCGGTTCATTATATTTGTAAATAACTTGCTTACCATTAATTGTACAGACCCATTCACTCTCCACATCTACATTTATATCCGAATCAGTCACCCTTTGTTTATTTCTTACATCCCATCCATTCTTCTTCTTTTTGATAATACTGCAATTTAAAATCCAATCACGTTTATAAATTTCCCAAACTATAATATTTTTAATAAATCAAACTCCCTAATACTTCACTTCCTTGTTTCATGCAACCCATCTTACTATATAACTCCCTCTTCCTAATAAAAAGATCCTACACATCCACCAACATAACATCATTTCTTTCACATAATTTTTTCAATCTCTTTTTAGTACATGCCCTATCTAACATATATCTAATATTGGATCTTGATAATAATCCTATTATTCCTATTCTTTCTTTAATCTTACTGAAATTAAATAATCAGTTCTATGTACTCATCCATTACTGATGGCTCTAACATATTATTTGTCTCTACCATAATATGCACATCTCTACTCCCTTGTACCAAACTCTTCATACAGTAGTGGCACCAAGTACAAGCTTTCATAATCATTGGATGCAGGAAGTTTTGTGCATAAAATCCCTATCTAGTACCTATTCATCCAACACCCCCATTGTGGCTTTTGTTAGAGTATTTGATTTGAGAGCACTGCACCTAGATCTTAGGATCTAAGGAACCATCCAGCAGCCACCTTTTACCTATTTGGTTAATTTAAAGCTAGGAACCCATTATGAAAATATTTTAATGTTTCCATCCCAAGCTCTTTCACCTGCATGATCATATAGATCTGTCAGTGTCTATACATTTTGGTGTCTTTCATTTTTCAAAAACCGCAGTCACCATTATTCTAAGAGCAGGATAGATATAAAATCATCAAAACCTCACGATTGCCATTTCATATGCTTATACATGCTATTAATAAGAGCACCAAACTCTCCATACAATAGTGTCACCAAGTGCAAGCTTTCATAATCAATAGATGCTAGAAACTAGTCTGGGGATGTTGAGGCACTAGATAGGGATTTTATGCACAAATCTACCTACATCCATTGATTATGAAGGCTTGTACTTGGTGGCACCACTGTACGCAGAGTTTGATACTCTTATTAACAGCATGTGTAAGCATATGAAATGGCAATCATGTGATATTTTGATGTTTTTATACCTATCCTGCCCTTAGGATAATGTTGACTGGGTTTTTAAAAAACCAAGATAGCAAAATGTCTAGCTGCTGAACTGAATTCAGATCTATATGACTATACAAGTGAATGAGCTTGGGTTGGAAACATTATGGTGTTTTCATCTTGGGCTCTTAGCTTTATAGTTAACTAAATAGATAATAGATAGCTGCTGGGGAGGGGGGTTGCACTAGTTCCTAAGGTCTAGGTGCAGCCAGAAACTAGTCGGAGGATGTTGGATAAAAAGTCACTAAATAAGGATTTATGCACAATCCTTTCTGCATCCATTGATTATGAAGGTGTGCACTTAGTGGCACCAATACATGGAGAGTTCAATACTCTTATTAATCCATATATATATATGCTTTTGAGTATTTTAAAAAAAGTTTTGAATTTAGGTTGTTTTTTAATTCAAGGTGAAAACCATGCCATATGCTTATACTTGTTCTGAAATTACATTAGTGTATATAAATCATATTGCATGTAAGTATGTCAGTAAATGATATGCTTATATATGATCAAAACTAAAGTATAGGTGGGCTATATTTTATGTTTACTGACAGTTTACATATAGCTTACTGGGTTTTTTAGTACTTCCGCATTAATTTCAATTAGTCTTTTCTGTAATCATACATCTTAATTCTTGCATGTATTGTTATTCTTGTATACTTTTTGCATATAAGTGTAAAATTACAATTTTCTGAAGATTTCAACCTGCTCTTTGGCTTGCTGCATACGATGATATTGGATCTGCAAGGGAACATTACCATTGGATTGAACATGTAAAACAGCTAAGGTTTTTTTTTATGTTGAACTTAAGTTTGATTTTATGAGAGTCATATTCTATGTATTTGTAAACATTGTTTTAGTATTAATTGCTTTTATTGAGAATAAATTGAGGAGAATAAAATATAATAAAAGGTTTTTATAATTTAATTAGGCAAGCTTATTGGAAATTAAAAATTGCAAAATTCAATTTTAATGACTTGTTTTAATTTTTGCTTCTGGAGTTAGGATATTTGCTGCTAATGTAAATAATTATGTGGTTAGTTGTGCAGTAGTTCATCATTCCATCTCCTAAATAATATGTAGAGTATGAGAACTCCATTCTTTAAATATTTCCATGAAAAATATTATTGAACACTTCAAGTCAATTCCTTTGCAGTAGTTTTCTGTTTTTTCACATATTCCTCAGATAGATGTGAAGTAGATTGGATTTATCAATAACTTATGATATAGTTTAACCATCTAAGATTCATCTGAAATAAAGATCACCTTTCTGAATGTTCAACCAAGCATCAATTGAAGAATTATGACATTAAAGAAAATTGATAATGACTATTTGTCAGAACTCCTAATAAGTTTGAGTACCAGACCTGAAAATGCCAGAATCAATCCCGGAATCTCCCATTCTCCAAGTCAAACGCTCTCCCATTCACTTTTCTTATGAAGCTCCAAATAATTTTTTTTTTTCCAAAAGTCAAAAAATAAAAACAGCTAGATTTGATCTATCTTGAGGCAATTGGAGTCTCATCAACAGATTTGGGACAATTCGTGAGTCATTGTCCTCAATCTCCTTTGTAAGTGGAATTTAACAGCCACTGATTAATGTAGATGTAGATTAACTGTAATAGGAGTGTCCCATTTTAATGTATAGATTTTATTAATTTTTGCAAATACAACTGGTAATGGACATTTAGTTGCCATCGAACATTTATGTGACCTCAATACAGATAGTTACTAGAAGAAATGAATTCAATATAGTTTCAATTCCTTATTTAAATTGGTAATGGTAAAGTCAATACCAGTGATGGACATTTAGTCGCCATCGAACATATAGGCAAGGATATGTATCTAATGTAGATAAATTTAATATAACTTTATTTCCTTATTTAAATTGCTAATGGGAGAGTCATTACATATAACAAATTTTACTGCATATCGTATTATTCACAAATCAGAACAAATAGACGATCACTAAGCACTAAAATAACATCAGTTATCCTCTATATTTCCCCAGTAAGATTTACCTCTCTTAAAGTCTATTTAGTTTTCCTGGTGTATTTATGAGCATCGACTTATTGACCTCAAGTACCAATCTACTGATTACAGTCAGAATTATACTGGGTGGCCTTCATAGATTGCTTCTTTTTTCTTTGGAGGGATTTGCCTATTCTGTGCTAATTCAGTATCTCGGGGAGGGCGATAGTTGCACCATTGGTAAAAAGGAATGTATCACAAGCATGGAAGTATAGTCTTTTAACTGGACTCTGAACCTGGTATTGATGCTATGGGGTTAGTAAAATCTAATTCTAATGTTTTATTACATCCCATTATTCCCACAACCCCCCAAAAAAGAAAAAATGAAATTGAACTAACTCCCCATGATTTCTGGCCATCTGGATTTAGCCTATGTTCACACATATGTATGTATTGTTTAAGTAAGTGCCTATTAACTAGAAAATAATTTACCTTGTGAATATTGTGAGAAGATACACACACATATTTCTTTTATTCAATGACATTTAATAAGGTTGACAATTATAAGACAACAACATAAATTAATGTAATAATTATACAGATTCTCTCCTTCCTATATTAGGAGGTTGAATAAACAGCAAATATTAAACAAAATATATATATATTTACCTTTGTTACCGGTAACAGATGAGGTTGATATATGTCAGTAAGCTTAAGTTTACAACAATGGATATCGGTATTGTCCCAAATAGTTCATTCTTTTTGTACAATCTTTTATTTGACAGTCATAAAAATTTCCTGTAGGTTTAAATTGAAGTCCTTGGGCACTGATTTATGGCAATGGGCAGATGGCAATATTTCCACTTTTTTACATTCATGGGCTACTGGGTAGGAATCCAACATATCTTAGACATGTTTATCTTCATTTCCCCTCTCTGCGGCATGTAATTTCTCCCCTGATTGCTTATGTATTTTAGGCAAAAAAAAAAAACTTTTGCTAGTTTGTCATCTTGGCATTAACATATTGACCCCTCCTTTTTTCTTCTTTTATTTTCTCCCGCCTACCCAAATGCCCTGAATTTTTTTCTTGAACCTTCTTTCCTTTACATTATATTTATTTTTAATTAATTATATAAAATATTCTGAGTCACAATGAAATTGATTTTAAATATTGGAAACATTTTAATTTTACCAAAATTCCTAATACTTATCCATTCATCTTAAACAAAATAAATTTTTCATATTTATCTGGCTTGACCAAACTATTTTTATTCATTCATATCCTCTTTTCGGTTGCAAAATTTGAACAAAACAAAAACCCTTTACCATAAGTATGGAATTTGGAATTTTCAAGAATTTGTAGAAACATGAAAGATTAATAAAAAAAAATATACAAGGATCATATTTATCTCCAAACTCCAGAGACATTACAGTGATGATGATGATGATAATAAAAAAAAATGTTTATTCAGTTGATTTCAAAATTAAAATTTATATATATAAACAAATTGTGTTTTTTAATTTTACTGCTTCATAATATTTTTAATCACAAAACAAAATATACATATTATATATATCTGTTGATATATTGGCTACATATATACATATATGTTGCGCTGGACCTAAGCAAATTATGAGAGGTAGTTTTACTTTGCAGCAGGGCTCAAACCTTATTCTTGTGGTACTAACATAAACCATGAAACATACAGTTAACAATTGTAAAAATCTATGGCTATTAATAGCAGAATTGAAAGATTTTAATAAAGCTACTACTGAATCTATCTCCTGGTTGGAATCCTTACAGATTTATTTAGATATTCTGTTACTAGGTAGATAGTTTTAAAAAATTGCATATGGTAAATAATTAAACAAATAAATAATTAATTGAACTGATTTTTTTCTTTTTCTTTTTGCTTAGTTGACAATAAATTCATAACTTTTAGCTTTTATAATTTACTACTTTGCTAATGCTGTAAATTGCATTAAGTGCTGTTGCTGCTGCTGATGAAATATATTGCATATATGTAAAAAAAAAAATCCTAATATATATTTCAAATGTTGTTATTCTTCCATTTTTTCACTTTGAGATTTTTTTTTTTTTTAAAGATGACTGCTGCAGGTTATTTTGTTTTCTGACTTCTTTATAAAAATCTGATATTGAAGTAATAAGTCACTTTTCTTTTTCCAGAGCATAATCATTGTGGCATGCAATATTTAATTTCCATGTGTTTAAAAACCCATTTACTTTTAAAAATAAATATCTTTTGTCATTTCATGATTGAAATCTAATGTTCCTATAGAAACATGAACACCTACTGTTTGCTAATAATTATTTGTTATAAATATAATTTTATGCATGTATCAGTGTATTATTTTGTTGATTAGATAAAGGTAGTGACGATCTTATTAATTTAATAATTTTCTCTCACTTTATTTATATTTGTTAATTGATATGTATATATAATTGATTTTTAAAAAGATTTCAACATTGAATTTGCTGGAGATCAAATGCTACTGCTGCATTTCCCTGGGAAATATCTATCTGAGAATATCTTTACTAATAAACTGATTCAGAGTAAGAGATGCTCTGTTAAAAATAGTTTGAAAAATGAAAACAATTATTTGAAAAATGAAAACAATTATTTGAAAAATGAAAACAATTATTTCCTGTGTAAGTACTAATTTATTTAATTAAACTTATTGAATGAGAAGTTTATTTTCTAATCAAATTATCAACATTTTGAAGTAACAGAAAATATAAAAAATGATTGCGAATTGATTTTGAGAAATATCTTGTAATATTTAATACAATTGTTTAAAATTTCAAAAAGTGAATGAGGTAAAAAATTATATCAGATAAAGGGCTGCTTATGTAAATCAGAAATATTTGTAAAGATCACAAAAATTCTAGAGACCTATTTTATAAATGATGCTTATTAGACAACTACCAAGCAATTATAGAAAGCCAGTTGAGTGTATGAATATTTTTCATAAAAGCAAAACTGGCAAAATGAATGCTTTATTTGAATAATAATGCTATGATCACAATCAAAATATGACAGTATTCAAGTTCAGTTTGGTTGGATCCCTACAACATTCAGAAAATATAATTGATGTGAAAGTTTGATGTTACCTATTTTTTATACAGCTCAAGTTTCAGATCGGATTGATAATCATAGCTTTATGTTTTCTAATAGAAAAATAAATTGAATACTGTACTTAAAAACAGATAGCCTTTTTAACTTTGTCTGAAATCACCACTAATTATCATTTTAATAAATATTTTTAATAATTTCTGAATGACATTAGGTTTTTAATATGTTGTATAAATAAACTTATGTTCTTCAAAATTAATTTTGGTTTGTATTTTCACATTCAGCTTTTTTGTACAAATGATACATTTTTTATGATATTTTGGTTTAAAATTGGAGTGCTGACTTAGCCACAGATGGGTTCTCTATGAGTATGCATGTCAAAGAAATTACTAAAAAAAAAAAAAAATTAAACAAAATTAAAGTCTATAGTAATAATAAAAATTAACAGTCTTTTTTTTTTGTTTATCTCATAGATTATTATTAATTGTCACTATCATTTTATTTTAATAATTATTCATTCTGAAATTATGCTCAAAATTACTATATATATATATATTTTGCAGTATTTGTGTATTTACTAATAGTAATAAGAGAAAACTTTTTCTCATTCATCAATAATTGCTTCTGTGTGAACCTGTTTGCTTTTTTTTCTGTCATATGACTAGTATTTTTTTTTTCTAAAAAAAAAAATGTTTAGTGTATCTTGAAAAAACAAATTTGTCATACTGATATATATTTATTGTTTCACAGATTGATTTGCTTTAAACTCATTTATTTTTTAATCTTTTTTTTTCTTTTGCTGCAAGTTTGCATATGAATTTCTATAGATATTTTTAGCAAACATTCAGGAAGTCAATTTGTATACTTTTTTTTCCCATCAGAATACAAGAATATTTATTTATTTTCAAATATAGTATATTCTCAGTATCATTCTCATAATATTATTATTTTTTTGCTATGATAGCCTCTTTTTTTTTTTTACTTTTTCATTACAGTTTTATATCTAACGATTGAGATTTCATTTGACTTTTTATATTTATCAGAATATAATTAAAACAGTGACTATAGAAAGGAATTTGTTGTCAACTGAAAGTAGACCCTTTGATTTCTTTTTGAGGTCTTAAAGAAATTGAGCTAGACAAATACTTTATGTTCCTCATATGTTTTTGTTGTTACAGCTCTTATTAATATATGATTATTCATATAGTATACAAACATGGATGTGCTGTTCATCAACATGCATCATCGAGTATCATAAGTTTACTGTTTTTTTTTTACTTCTCAGTTTAAGAGAAAGAAACATCATGGTCTTCCTTCTATTGTCTGATAATTCTGAACTCGAATATCGATTAAGTTTTCATAAAGCTGCAGAATGAATGTGCGTGTGAATGAATTTTTTTAAAAATAAATATATACAATCATAACAGAAGAAACTAAACCATAGTCCTTATTCCCAGGAGATTGTAAAGTCACCCTTCAAGGCATCAATTGGTGTCTGAAAACAGGTGCTTAGAAACTTCTGATTGTAGACTCAGACTGCCATTTGATGATGGACTATTTATTTAGAATACTTTGCAGATCATTTTCAAATGAAGGATATCAAATGAACTGGAATAAGTCTAATATTAAATGGGAAATTGTTGAACTTTATAAAGTTAGAAGAAAAAATGAAGAGACAATTGATTTAAAAATTGGACATGTACTTTGTTATAAAAGCACATATATTGAAATAACAACCTTGTGAAGATTGATAGTGTATCAGAAAGAGTAGCAAGATTGATTTTTCAACTTAATGGAAGATACCAAATGCTGATAATTCAAGATTGTGTCCCAATAAGTTATGATGGTGTAGAAGATTTTTATATGGATGTACAATAGACTTTTGATCAGATCAAACAACACTAATATTTTCATGGGAAACTTGAATGCTAGAATAATAGGTGTTTGAAAGATGAAAATGCATGGGTAAATTTGATGTGGTGATAGAGATGAGGGAGGACATAATCATGTAGAATTTGCAGAAAAATAAAAACTGTATTATGAATTATTATTGTGACAAAAATGCTAAATGGACATGGAAACATCCAAATAAAGGATCAGCAGAATCAGATTATATTTTGACTAATAGAAAATATAAATTTCAAGATTGTAATGTTGATGCAAAACCAGAGAGGCAAAAATTATTAAAAAAAAAATTATTCACATTTAATATTCCAAACCATTAGAAACATTCCAATGAATTTAAATAAGCACTTGCAAATAATTTTAAAAATGTTAATAGATTTTGAAGATGGTTCAGATTTGAATGAAATAAATAGTAAGTTAACTAGCTGGTCCAAGAAAGCAGCAAAACAGTGTTAGAAGAAAAGAAGGAATATGAAAATATATAAAAATTATCTATTAAGCTAAGAAATGAATATCTAGAGTTTTGTAAAATGTAATGAAAAAGATTTAAATCCTAATAATATAAGAAAATATAATTGTGATTTAGCAAGGAAAGTTATTGAAGAGAATAAATGTCTCAAAAGTGTAAAGCAACATTTTGGAATTGATAGAACTTATTTCTACAATAATAATAATAAAAAAAAAAATTTGAAGTAGTGTAAAAAAAATATATCATGAAATGTGTGGAAGAATTCTATGAAGAATTGCATAGCAATAAAGAACAAGAAAAAGTATCCCCTACAATTGCTACATTTTCTGAATTGCCCAGTATTTTAAATGAAGAAGTGGGGCATGCAATGACATCTAGGAAAAAGGGAAATCTCCTGGTAATGATGGAATTATAATTGATATCTTAAAAGCAGGTGAGAAAATAGAAAAATTGTTGACAATTTATATACCAAAGGTCTACATGATAAATATTTACCAGGTAATTGGCAGAATGCAATAGTAATTGTGATATTTAAAAAAGATGATAAACAAGGTATTAGATATTACATATCTATTTATTTATTTTTTATCAGTTCTATACAAAATTTTTACTAAGATAATTACAAACTTGTCTGCAATGAATTTTGGATTTTAACCAATGAAAAGAACAAGCAGGATTTTAAAATGGTTTTATCACAGTGGATCACATCTAGGTATTAAGAAAAGTTATAGAAAGGATTATGAAAAGGCATTGGATTATCAAGACATAAAACCAATATGTTATCATATTCTGAAGAATATTTATTAAAATGCAACAACAGTGATTAGATTACATAGTGATATCAAGATGAACATTTAGAAGGATGAATAACAGGATAATTCCATATCTCCAAAACTTTTTACAGCAGTTTTATAAGAAGTATTTTATAGATTAAAATGGAAAGCTAAGAGAATAAAAGTAAATGGAGGTTATTTAAGTCATCTAAATTTTGCAGGTGGAGTAATTGTTTTTGCAAATAATGCTTCAGAGGTTTAGGACACGAGGCAAGAGTTATCTTATGAAGCTAAAAAAGTACCACTAAAAATAAATACTAAAAAGATTAAAGTAATGTTTAATGGATGAGAGAACAAATGGATATTACTAACATCATTGAAATAAAGGCTGAAATGGAGTTGTGATGGACATATTAATAGAAGAGATGATAGCTGAGATCTTAAACTGGATTCTAAGAAATTGCAAAAGACCTAAAAAAAAAACACACGTGAGATGAATGGATAGAATAAGGAAGTTTGTTGATGTGATGTGGAGAGGAGAGGCTAGAAATCAGAGAAACTGGATTAAACTTTGAGAAAGCTTTATCCTGTGATGAATTGATAATGATTGAAAATGATAATGATGACAATAATTAAAATAATGCAATTGGCTTATTAATTCAGTAAGAACTACAGTTCCAGCAAGGTATTCACAAAGAGTCACTTAATGTAAAATCATACTTTTTTTATTTTTCATTAATTTGATATTATATATAATTTAATGTCTTATAATTATAGAGTATAAAAAGATGAACAACTATATTATGTCTTTGGTGAAAGAAGAGAATGTATTTTTATTTTTGAAATATTTTAACATATTTCATGAAATTTATTGTAAAAAAATTTTCAGAAACACAAAATATGATATTTGTGAAGATTTATTAAAAAGAAAATTTAAATTAATGCTCCTTCTATACATTACTAAAAAATCTTTGGATCTAAGTGTGCTTGATGTATTTTTTTATTGTTGTTTTATATTTATATATTTAAAAAAATTCTGAATTTCTCATTAACATTTGAGAACATTTTGTGTTATTTTTCTAATTCTTTTAAAAATAACTGATGAACATTTTCATATTACTATTATATGTTATACAATACATAATTTTGAATTGTGTATATTTTTATTCATAGGGATGTGGACTAATTTACATAATTCTTCTGCTTCTTATATAATGATTTTATTTATCTTCAATATTATTTTTTGAATAGTTTGTAGATAAAAATGGAAGTGCTAATTTATAGAAAACTGATTTTAAGATATCAAACATTATTAATAAATGTAATGTTTTTGTTTTTTTTTACTTATTAAAGCATATTATAGTAGAAATAATAAATATTAGTAAAATATTTTATTAGAAATTATTTTTTATTTATGATTACTATACATAATGTATATGTTGTATGCATAAGCTTTAATGATAAATATTTCATTTACTAATACTTTTACTAATTTCATAATTTCTTAGTTATTTTATTTTATAAATTTTATATTTCATTGGATAAAGGAATTCAAATGTTATATTTAACAATTTTTATTAGAAGGCAAAAATAAAATACTTTGATAATATTAGACATCACATACATTGAGTATTAATGGCATACAAAAATAAAAATTTACTATTAAATGTAATTCTAAATATATACAAGTAATAAATGCTTAATGTGAAAATTATTTTTATTTATAATGTTTGCAGTGATTGCTCTTTTCTTTACTCTAAAGCTATACACTGTAAATTTGAATAATCAATGAACACCAGATAATATAATGTAATATCCCCATCCTCAGGTCTGACTCTGGCTTTTTCCTTTGTCAATGAGGACTGATTCAAAATTTGAACTAATATACTCCTTTATACTATTTCAATTAATAACCTGTAATTAAATTTTTTGGGAATAGTATGTATACTGAACCCACCACTTGATGGCATTTTTCACACAACGCACATCAATATACCATTTTAGAGGCCTTAACTTACAGCTGACACTACAATAGGTGTTGTTTGAGCCATAACAGGCTGCCTGAGAGTGAAATACTATGCCCGTTGCATTGTGACAGTATTTTTCAAGTGAGCACTATTGAACTCTCACTCCGGTCTGATTTGATGATGGCCATATTTGAAAAAGATGGAACTCCAAAAATTCATTGTCAGAAATTTTTTAGAAAGCGTAGTGGAATTAGTTTTCCATATTAAGAAATGTCATGTCATCACACATGCCTCCCTACAGTTTTGAACTGCACATAACTTCAAAAAGTTATTTTTTTCAGCCTAGTTTTTTCTGATTTCGCATGCAAATATTCGTTTATGCGTGAATCTGTGCGAGAACAGTAAAATGTCATCTGCAAGTTGTCCAAATTGGTTGAAGGTGAGTGAATTGCCGGCCACAGAAGTGGATGCTATTGTGTTTTCCCAGAAAGAGAAAATCCTGCTGGATGTGAAGATATACGCTTGTGGTAGAAACAAATACAGGATCTGGGAATTCTGTTGCCACCCCTGCAAGCATATCTGTGTAATTCTGCATAAGGGAAGTTGGTACAAGGGCTCCAAAATCCCATTACCTACAGCTTTTGAGACTTCCCTGTTATTTTATTTGCATGTTACTTTTGACTGCTGTTTTATTTTTATGCCCCCAAAAATGGACTTGTTTTGGTCCACAACTTGTCCAAAGTTTCGTTTATTTTTGATTCAATAAATTATTTCATGGGAAACTGTTGTTTTTGTTGTTCACATGATTATAAAGTAGTTAGGTAATATTTGATGTTTCATTAACAGTTAAAGTAGGTAATGTTTTATTATACCAAAAAAAAAAAAAGTGTTTAAGAGTTTATCCAAAAGGCCTCCCCAAAAAAATAATAATAAAGAACTGTGCGGTAACATTAATGTTCAAAAAGAATAAAAAAAGAAGTCGATATTTAAAAATCAAAACAAACCTTCCCACCACCCTACCTCCCCCGGCTTAAAAAAAAGTGTTCTTTAAAAACGAACTATTTATGTCTTTTTTAAAAAGGCCCAAAAATTAATGAAGAACTTATCGCTCTCATATAAAGCTTTCTGTAATGTAAAGATTTGAAAAAAAAAAACCCAACCTCTTAATAAATTAAAAAGAAAAAAGATGACAATTCAAAATCAAAACAATCCCTCCTCTCCACCCTCTAAAAAAACAAGTGTTGGTTTATTCAAAAGGAATTGTTTAAGTCTTTCAGCAAATAAAAACATCAACAAAATAAGGAGATAATTTAAAAGCAAACCAACCCCCCTCCACCATCTAAAAACAACAGTAATTGTTAATAATAAAAAACTTTATGACTTTTAGGTAAAGAAAGTTAACAAAAAAATAAAAGTTACCGTAGTATTATGTAAAGAAACCAACGGACCATTAGTTGATAATTTAAAGGCAAACCAACACCCCTACACCATCTAAAAACAGAGTGTTTGTTTTTTTAAAAAAATGAAACAAAAAAAAAAAAAACGGTGAAAAAAAAAATCTTTGCTGGTTTATTGTAATATTATGTAAAGAAACCAGCGGATCATTAGTCGATAATTTAAAAGCAAACCAACACCCCTACACCATCTAAAAACAAAGTGTTTGTTTCTTAAAAAAACTAACGGAAGAAAACGGATAAAAAAAAACAAAAAAACTTTGGTTTACCGTAAGCAATATTATGTAAAGAAACCGACGGACCGTTAGTCGATAAATTAAAAGCAAACCAATAACCCTAGACTATCTAAAAACAAAGTGTTTGTTTATTAAAAAATGAAAGAAAAAAAACGGGTGAAAAAAAAAAATCTTTGGTGGTTTACTGTAATATTATGTAAACAAACAGATGCCCCATGAATCGGTATATTGATGTACATTGAGTGAAAGACAGCGCCATCAAATAGTAATTCATTTGCATAGTTTAAATAGTTCTGATACCAAATCATATATATATATATGAGACTTCAATTTTATGCCAATTATAAATTTATTCTACTCTTTGATTACACAACTTAATATAAACAATATCATATTGCTTTCTCATATGGTTTTTAGTAGTTATTAAATAACATATGGTATAGTGTTACATTATTCCTATATCTGTTATTGGCTTTCGCTTTCACTAGTGATAAATATAATATGGATATTATAGCTCTGTACTATCTGGTATCCATTGATTGCTCAAACTGATCTTAGAAGTATGTACATAAGTATTTGAAAAAGCCATATGATTTTCTTAGTATTAACTTATCAAAAGATAGAAGAAATATATAGAGAACTGAGATATCTAAAATATATAGAAAATAATCTAATGTCAGATCTACATTGTTATACAAAAATATTAGTTTGGGTTCTTAAGAGTTGTTTTTTTTTTTTTAAAAATTTCAGGTTATTAGCTTGAATAGTCTAAAGGAGTAAAAAATGACTGATAGATGTATAAATTCATTAGTTTTAGCTTTGAATCCTAGTCTTCATTGGTGAAGGCAAAAATCGATCAATCACTCTAGGGATGAAAATATTATAGCATAACCAGACAAGTCAGACTGCTCTTGGAAAATATAAAATATGTGAACTTATGAATAAATCATATAATACTGCAGTTCATACTAATATAATCATTAGGCACTTATTTTGTCTTCATAGACATTTAAGATGTCACTGTTGGAAACTAAAAAGTGTTAACAAGAATTCAAGGATTTATGTAAGCAAGTAACATTTGAAACATATTGGATGTACAAAAGATTTTTGATCAGACTAATTATTTTGAAATTATAATGGGAGGCTCTAATGCTAGAATTGTTAAATGATTGAAAGATGAAAATGCTTTGAATAAATTTGGTTATAGTGATAGAAATGAGAGTGGATACAGATTTGTAAAGTTTGCAGAAAAAGTAAAGCTTTATATTATGAATTCTTGCTTTGAGAAATGAACATGGATGAGGAATGGCAGAATTGAATTATATTTTGACTAACAGAAAATATGTATTTTACAATTTTAATGTTCTTAATAAAATCAATACAGGAAGTGATCATTGATTAATGAAATATAAGATATATGTTAATGCAAAACTAGAGAGACAAAAATTATTAACAAAAACAGTATTCACAGTTGATATTCCTAACTTTCAGAAATATTCTAATGAATTTGAATTAGAAATGTGCAAATTATTTTAAAATATTAATAGATTTTGAAGATAATTCAAATTTGAACTAAATCAATAGGAAAATCACTGATACACTTTTAAAAACTACAACAAAGACATCTAGTACAAAAGCAGATGACTAGTAAAATTTCTACTGAAACAACAATTTATGATGAAAAGAAGAAATATGAAAATATATAAAATGTTAAAAGGAATTGAATATCTAAAATTTAGTAAAATGATATGAAAAAGAATTAATAACAATATAAGGAAATATAATTGTGAATTAACAAGGAATGCTATAGAAGAAAATAAAAGTCTCAAAAGTGTAAAATATCTTGGTAGGAAACATTTTTGTAATAACAAGAAAAGATGGAACTATTACTAAAAAAATATATTCCATCATGAAATGTGAAGAATTGTAAAAAAATAGATTCCATCGTGAAATGTGAAGAATTGTAGTAAGAATTATAAAGCAATAAAGAACAAGAAAAAGTATCCCCTATTACTATTATATTTCTGAATTGCCCAGGATTTTACATGAAGAAGTGAGACATGCAATTAAATCTACGGAGAAGGGAAAAGCTCCACTCCAGGTAATGATGGAATTATAATTGATATCTTAAAAGAAACGTGAAGAAGTAATAAATTGTATACCAAATGTCTAAATGATAAAGATGTCCCAAATGATTGGAAGAATACAGTACTAATATTAATATTTAAAAAAGTTGATAAAGAGGATATTAGAAATTATAAAGCTATTAGTCCTTTATCAGTTCTATACAAAATTTTTACCAAGATAATTACAATTCAACTACAATAATTTTGGTTTTTAACAAACTAAAATAATGAGCTGAATTTGAAAGTGGTTTTAGTACAATGGATCATATCCAAATATTGAGAGAAGTTACAGAAAGGTCTAATGAATGTGAATTGCCATTGTGCTTTGGATTTGTAGATTATGAAAAAAAAGCTGATTTTATAAGCATTTTTACAATGATTTGGATCATAAAGTTATAGGCCAGGATAGAAAAGTATTTATCAGAATGCAATAGCAATGATAAGAATACATAATGACACTATGAAGATTAACATTGAGAGGGCTGTATGACAGAATGACTCCATATCTCCAAAACATTTTATGGCAGTGTTGCAAAAAGTATTTTGTGGTTTAAAGTGGGAAACTAAGGCAATAGGAGTCAATGGAAATTATTTAAGTCATCTAGATTTTGTAGATGTAATTGCTTTTGCAATTAATGCTTCAGGGCATAAGAAAATCTTGCAAGAGTTATCAGATGAAAATAAGGAAATAGGACTAAAGGTAAATGCTAAAAAGTCTAAAGTAATGTTTCATAGATTTTCTCAAAAGAAGAAAATAAAGATTGATAATAATACATTAGAAGTTAATAACTACAAATACCTTAATCCAGATTATTAATAATATGGAAACATGATGGATGAAGAAAGAACTTAAAAGGAAATATGCTGATGTGATTGAAGAGGAGGATTTTCAATAAGTGTGTTTTACCACTTCTTACTTATTTATCTGAGATTTGGACACTTAACAGAAGAGCAATGCAGAGTCTTCAGACTACTCGATGAAGTATGGAAATATGTATGTTGGGAATAACAAGATGGGATAAAAAATGAAATGCATGGATGAGAGAACAAATAGATGTTATCATTGAAAGAATTAAAAGGCTGAAATGGAACTGGGCTGGACATATTACTAAAAGATATTATAGTAGATGGACAGTTAAAATCAAACTGGATTCCATGAGATTGTAAATTATCTAGAGAGAATGTGTGGATGAATGAAATGTGTGCTGGGGTTTTATGGAGAAGAGAGGCTAGAGACTGGAAAAAACTGGAGTAAACTTGAGAAATCTTCATCCTGCAGTCGATTGATAATGATTGAATATGATGATGAATATACAGAATTAAGTAAAATTTATAGATTTACAGTATTTGAATACATTGGAAGTACTATAAGTATTTAAAATAAAAATATTTTTATTTTAAAAACTATTAACTAAATTCACATTATTTTTAAATAAAAATATTTCCACTACAACTTTAATACGAAATAATTATTTCAAGTAAATTAGGAGTATAATACTTCTCTTATAAGTTGCAAAGACTTTATCATATTGTAGTCATATTTTATTTTTACAGCTCATTGATATTCTTGTGATAATCCATATTAACCTCAGACCTTTACTCTTACTAAGGTTAGTTGAGATATTAACTATCAATTTAAAAAAAAAATCCTGTCTGTGACTTGGAAAAAATGGCAATATGATAGGTGCATATACTAATTACAATCTGATATTTTTTCACTGATTAAGTACTTTACAAACATCAAATATAGATAATCTTTATTTCATTGTATAAATGCACTTTTTTACTTCTATAAATGCTTTGGAGTTGTTATTTTTTTAATTAGTCTACATTTAAAATATATATATAAATTCAAATTAAACAAAGTTGCTATATTTTAATATCATGTAATTTGAATTCAAATTAAGAAGATTGTTTCATCAATAGATTTTTGTGAATAGTTTTAAATTTTCTAAAAAAAAATACTAATTTTCATTCTAGTAATAATAGTAAAATTAAAAAAAACCATAGAGCCCATTGAACATAATACTTTTATTTTTAAAAAAATCATAATTGTAAGTTTTTAGATTTTTTATCTTAAACAATATATTGTCTTGATGTTCAGAGACATTATTTGATTATTGTAAATTGATAATAAATAATAGTACCATAGCTATATAATACCTTGAGTTAAAATTATAGTAAATAAAATTATAAATAAAAGTTGGAAAATATATTAGTGTTTTAAGTATATAAAGTGTAGAATTTATTAAATTAAAAATTCTGAAAATCATATTTAAAAATGTATTAAGAATCCCTTTACTTTAAATTTTTGATGAAATTTAATTTAAAACATTTAAATAATAATACAATTTGTTTAATATTAGAAAAATTGTATTGCCCAAGCAAATATTTACAAACATTAATGTGTATTAATATTTTTGTAATGTAATTTTCACTACACCAGATACTTGTAAGACCTTGTGGTGGGATGTAATTATAAACATGTGACCAAAGATGTGAAAAAGATCTATGATCCCCAAGATGCACATTTCATGTTAAAACAGCATTCATCAATTGACTCAGACCACAATCTCTTACATGTATCTTTATCAATGTTCATTATATATAGAGATAGCAAATCTACAATTTCTTTGATGTATCAAACATGCTTCCCTCACAACATTGAGACCAATCACTTAACGAAGTATATTAATAATTTTTATGAGTCATTCATTAGACTAGAGATTATCCAATTTTGAATAATATTCTTGTAGTGTAATTTTCATTACACCACTCATATAAGATAGACTCTGGTTTTTTTAACACCTTGTGGAGGGATGTTGTCGTAAACTTATGACCAAAGATATGTCTCTGATTGCTTAGAAACTATTTCGTGCTGAACCAGTACTCATCAGTTGTCCCTGATTACAATCTCTTACACATCAAAGTTATTATATATATAGTATCTTGTGGATCATAGATCTTGTTCATTTGTTTATAATTACATCCTTCCACAAGGTATAAAAAGTGAATAGAAACCAGTCCCTACCTTGCGTGAAAGTGGGATAATGAAAATTTCACTGCAAAAATATTATTCAAAATTGGATAATCTGTAGTCTAATGAATGACTAACAAAAATTCTTAATATACTTTTATTAAGTGATTGATGTCAAAGTTGTGATGGCAGCACATTTATCACATCAAATTAATTGTAGTAATTTGCTATCTCTCTATATATTGAGCATTGATAAAGATATGTATGAGAAAGTGTGGTCTAGGCCAACTTATTAGTGCTAGTTCAGCACAAAATATGCATCTCAGAGATCATAGATCTTTTTCACATGTCTTTGGTCACATGTTTATAATTACATCTTGCCAGAGGGTGTTAAAAGTGGACAGAAATCAGTCCCTACTTTGTGTGGGAGTGGTGTAATGAAAATTACATTACAGAAGTATTATTCATTATTAGATAATCACTAGTCTAATGAATGACTAATAAAATTTATTAATATACTTTCTTTAAGTAATTGGTGTCATGAGGGCAGCATGTTTGACACATCAAATAAATTGTGGTAATTTTCTATCTCTCTCTCTATATATATATATAATGTACATTGATAAAGATATGTTTAAGAAGTTTTGGTCTGGGCCAACTGATGAGTGCTGCTTCAGCACTGTAGCGATCATATTTAATATGCACGCAATAAAATCCAGAGTTTTGGAAAATTATCCCAAGGTTAATCTAAATGAGGAGTTGAGACCTCATATCAGATTGCACCTTAGTCTCTTCACCAACACTCCATGATTTACCACCCTATGGATGACATATATGAGGCCACACTCTGAGTTCCTTAATTCGCGTGCTGGTAGTAGCAAAGGGTAGAGAATCACAATACCATAAGTAATATACCCACACACACATTTATAGCTGTTAGATGAATGAGATATTCAAACTTAAACTAACATGATAAATTTAGAAAATTGGGTTGAATGGAACGAGCATTGAATAAGATGCTGAACATGAATACATTATATATATATATTTATTGGAAGAAATCAATAATAATATGGCAATAGTGTATGAGGTTACATAGCAGGTGTATAATGATGAATGAATGAGTACAAAATCTCATTTATTTATGCTTTATACATTTTATCAATTAATTATTATTGCCAGCTGTATTAATTTGGCTATCTATGGTTAATATGCCTGACTTATGCTATGTCATGCCAAGGTTTGCTAAGGTTAAACATACAAGAATGACAACATTAAGTACAACTTATTTATTAATATTACATAATGAGCAATAAGTGTACTCCTATGCAGATTGTTTATATAAACTAGATCTGGAGTTTAGATCAATGGTGAACTGAATAATATAAAGGAAGACAAACTGGCGATTTGCAGCATATCTTCCGAGACTGTGGTGCTACATAAACTAATAAGGGTTGCGTCTCAAATGTGCAGTTACTTATAGGATTCAGTACCAAGTACTCAGTTCCATATGACTTGCTATCATAAATATAAGAACATTTAGTTCGGATGATCGGAGCAGCTTAATATATGGTTCTGGACCCTCATGTTCCAGTTTTAAAAGAGAGCTGTCCAAACTAATAATAATGGGGTGGCTCTTAAAACCAAAGCCCATTTTAATAAGAATATAGCAAGGTGTAATGCACAGATGTGCTTCTTAAAGACACATGCGCAACACTTTCCAAATATCAAGTACAAAATTAATAAAGCGTTAAATCTTTAGTTTCGATCTGCAAAACTACCATATGCCCATTCATAAATTAGCATACTTAAAACATACTAAAAAGGGTTAATTAAAATTATCTATTTTACCAATTAATCTACATAGTTTATGATAATAAACTAAGGAGGAATAAAGTATATTTGGGACTTAACTAGTTTCTCATAATATGCTTCAATATCATTCTTGCTATTATTTAACTGATAATTATTAAAGATGCAAACCTGAATTATACTAAGCTAAAACATAGTAGCTTAACATATATAAAAGTAGGTTTTCAGATCAGAGATTTGCGTGTGCTAAAAAGCAATATAAGATTATGAGTGTCTAATTATCTCTCTACTGTTATAATATTAGCAATCTCCACCCTGAAGGGTGACATAGCACAATTAATAAAATATCAATAAACAAAGTAATGAAGGCATATTCGCGGATTGAATAAATTAAGAATAATAACTAAAATAGTTATCATGTTTAACAGAAATATTACTAGTTTAACTTTCAATTAAGCAAGATTTGACAATATTATTTTTAAATAAGATCACATTAAGAGACTTAATAATTTAGAATTTTTACAGAGTTTTAATTATTATGAGTAGAATTTAGTTTAACAGTTTGTGCACATTTATAGTATAGCTAGCTTATAAGAATTATTAGTGATTTATGGAAATTTAATTTTCGAGTTCTACAGATTAATTACTGATCATGTTCTTGCTGAGGTGGCTTGCATGGCGTAGGCACTAACATTCCTGATGGGCTGCTTCATTCTTGATGGCTTTTTGGTAGGCTGCAGTTCTGGACTCCCTCCATCTCCTAGACCATTTTCCTCCATGAGGACAAAGGCAATGATGGGCCTTGGCTTCTCATTGTAAATTTGGGCATAGGACCTGGCTGTATTTGATTTGTAAAATGATGAGAGTCAGCTTCTTTTGAATTCAAACTGGGGTTTTTATAGCAAATCTTTCTCATCCCCTCACAAGCCATTAAGTTGTTTATAATTTTTAGTTTTAAATTTTTAAGTTTTAATAACTCTAATAAATTTTAGCAAAGTTAAAAGAGACAGCTGCAGTTATTGACAAGTAGAACCGGTTCAATAATTTTGTCTTTGTTTTTTAACTTTATTTTTAAATCATCTTTGAAATTTCAATTCTCAGTTTACAATTTAATGAGAGGTATTTCTGAGAAACCAATGACCTTGATTCTCTTTTTTTTTAAAAAGATATTTAAGTTGTCAATATTCTCCTATATGTATAAGACAGTCACTTCTGGATTTAAGATTTATATGTGAATACAAACAAATTTATAAATTTAATAATTTAAAAGAGATAATTTAGAAAAGTTGTAATGTTCACAAAATCTATAATGTTACAGTTTCCTTCTCGTAAATACATAGGTGCACTCCTACACAACGATGTTTCAGCTTACTTTAATCATTTTAAAAATATAACTATGTATACGTTATTATACACATACAGATTTGATTAATTAATTAATATACACAATATAAATACATGCACATGCTCGTTATTAGAGCTTATTACATACTAATCTATAGCGGATTTTAAAATATATATGTGAACTTGGATGGGTTTAAACTAGAAAAGAATATTGCGATAGAATATAGTATGTGGAACTGGATGATGAAAAAATCCTGTTACAGCACGAAATGGGTGTTTTGGGGATCATAGATCTTTTTCACATGGCTTTGATCACATGTTGCTGATTACGTCTCTCCCCAAGGTGTTAAAAGTGAATAGAAACCAGTCCTTATCTTACACGAGGGTTGTGTAGTGAAAATTGCATTACAAAAATATTATTCTTTAATGTGTGTTAATTTCATAAAAACTTATGATGAGATTTTTTTGTAGTCATTATTTTACACTGAACAGTAGTTTTAAGATGTGTAACAAGCTTGGCTGAGTACATTACAAATATGAAAGATTTGATTAAATTCCAAATATTTCTCAGTGCATTTGTCAATTTATTACTCATTAATGAGTATCATTGGTATGATTAAAGCATATTAATTCAGACTTACATTGTTACTAAATTTACATAAATAATAGCTTTTTTTGTAATGACTTGTACAATTATGCAGCTCTTGTCTGTGATAATTCTAGAAACTCAAGAAGAATTATATATAAGTTCAATCAATCTTTAGGTTGCTACTTTTAAGATAAACTTTTTATTGATGTTGCAAGAATGAGTCATTTATATTGTTTTGAATGTTAATTTTCATTATATTTGTTTAGTTATAGTTTAAGATTAATTTTGTATGAAAATCAGATCATCCTAATGATAAAGAATTATATTTAGATTTGGAATAAATGTGAAGTTATTGTCTGAGCATTAATTTCAAAAAAATTATATTTAGAATCAAAGTTAAACTTAAATTTGGCAATGGAATTTTTCTTAGTGGTATATAGTATCTTGAATATTGAACAAGAATTTTAGCTAGGATTATAGCACATAAAAATTTTGGAATCTGGATAGCACTTAAACAATAAGTATTGCTATGTAAAGAGTATACATAGGACAAATAGCTTTTTTATTACTGTAGAAGATACTTATAACTAATAATGTTTAGTTGATCATTTCAATTTGCATGCTTAAGAGTAGTCTTTGTTATAATTGTCACCAATATTATTGGAATTTGTTTATATGTCAATTATCATTCTGGCTATAATAATCAAAAACTATAACAAATTCAAACTAATTCTACAAATAGGAAAACAACTTATACTAATGGATTAGAGGAACGATAAAGAATTTGTATCAATATGAATTTATCTTGGGTAATATTTATTAAATGCTTCTAAAAATTCAAATTTAAACAAATAAATTATAAAAGTTTGTAATAATAATTTCAAACATCATGATAGAATACAGCAGTTATGAAAAAAATAGTCGAATTGTTCGCAGAAGTTAAATTTAGATAGACTAATCAGAATTTGCAAAAATGCTATTGGTTATTATATAATCATAATCCTCAATAATGTAATATTAGTAAATTGATGATAACAAATTATTAGCAAAAATACATCTCCAATAGTTATTTAATTTGTTAAATGGTTGAATAGTAAAAGTATTAGCTTTTTAATTTGCATTCTCATGTAATCAGATAAATAGAGTATATGGCAATATCAACAAAACAGGTAACAGTATTCCTTTATCTGTTGTTCTTACAAATATTTATTTCTATATTTTTTGTCTATTCTTGAAATAATATGAATTGATTTTCTTTCATTTGCATTTTATTTTTTTTAAATCTGTTTTCTTTGCAAAGCATGTCAGATTTTTTTTTTTTCACCAATTATACTAGATTTTTTTCAAATTTTTGTGGGACATGACAGTATTTTATTTCATATATTTAGAGGTTGGCATTAAAAATAAACAGATTGAAAAATGCAATTTTTGCTAAAGGAAACTTATAGTTTTTCAAATAATATAATTTTGTATATAGATAATCTTAGCCCTTATTTTCTCTTTAATAATTTTTTTGATCTTTTAAATATTATTAGTATTGTTGCAAAAATGGATCATTTTAATATCTTCATTTTTCATAGGAACAACAAAATCTTTTTTTCTTGACTTTTGTTGTTTACTTCCAAGATAATATGAATTTAATATTCTATTTTCATTTTATCATTATTATTATTTTGAATAAATAAATAAATGCAATTCATTTGTAATTTAATTTTTTTTTTTATGTTTAGAATAAATATATGATTTAATTGCAGAGCATACTAGCTCCCCCCCCCCCCCATTTTTTTGTGGATTTAGTCATGTTTTGACCTGTACTTTCGCTGATAAAATAAATATGTTAAATAGCCTAAAGCTTTTTTAAGAATTGTATTATACATGAAAAAAGATAAAATTACTGAAATTGATATTTATTTGTTTCTGAATTTTAAAGAAACTGAAAAGAAGATTAAATAAAATAATTTTAATATTTTTATGAAACTATGATATGAAATGCTAGTTATACCAGAATATTTTTTTATGATTAAATAAACTGATTTTTTTTTTCTATTATTATTATTTTTAGATTAAAGAAAAGAAATCCAAGAAATCAGAAATCTGTTCATCAAATATTCAAATTGAAAAAGGATTATTAGAAAGCATTCCTCAAAACAAAGAAGACAACTTAAATTACAATAAAGAAAAGAATAATGAATCCAAAACTGATAATGATAATAAATGTAATTCAATAGTTACCAATAGAGATATAGAAATTAATATTATAGAAGATTTAGAAAAAATTAATTTAGATAAATGTATTCAATTTAGAGATTGCAATGTTCAAAAACTCATGAGGACCACAGCAGAGAATAGTTTGATAATTGAGTCTAATGGGAATACCATGCCCCAACATATAGCTGCTTCAGATGAAAATAATGTTGCTTTACATAGTATAAGTGCTGATGCCATAGAACAATCTAGTAGTCTAGAATTAAATCAAGAAATTTCAGTATCTGATAATCTTCAAAACTTTAGTGTACATGATAGTCAGGACCAAGTGGTATGTTCTTACACAGATGAAACAGATGTTCTTGTGCAAGAAAATTCCAATACAATTGAAAGTCAAAATAATGTAGTAGATAATTTAGATTTATGTTGTTTAGTTGCAGAAGAAAGCATTTCGACAGAAGAATTCATTGACATCTCTGAGAAAGATAAATTAGAAAAAACCAAAGAGAATGAAAATATTTCAAGTGTTGAATGTAGGTTAGATCTTTCTGAATGTGGTACTGAAGGAAAAATGTTAGAAGGTGTAAATAATAAAACTGACATTTTTCCAGTACAAGAAAATAGTAAGGCGGTTGAATCAGTAATTGCATCATCATCAGCACCTTTAATAGATGATAGTAGTGCTAGTTCAGTTCATAACACTTCACCGTTTCAAAAAGCCAATATAGGATATGTTGCATCCAAGCTAAATGAAACCGCATATTCCTCAAAACTTTTAGAGGTAGAATGTACAGAAACAAATAATCAAAATAAATTACCCAAAGTAATTCACAAAAAAATTTATTCCTGTTTACCAAAAGTTAAGGATGATGGGTTGAAACCTTTCACTGATGCACAATTGCGCTCACTTTATCATAACATGGAGCTGGACTCTAATGAAGAGTTTGTGGACCATTTTATTCAGGTAAGAATAAAGAGTTTATTAATTGTTTTCTTTTAGGAAAAAATATGAAAAGTTTATTAAATGATGAATATTCTTTTTTTCATCTTTTTATTATTAAATATATCTACATATACATAAATAATAGAAATAAAAAATAAAGTATATTAAATGTTTTTATTGACTGTACTAAAAAGAAAAATAATAATTGTTTCTTCAGCTACAATTGGAGTTTTTAGATTTAACTTTAAATAAAACCATGGGGGAGGGGGATGGGGATACAGAAATTAATTGAATCAATTTCTTATTATAAAAAATAGATTGGCATAATTAATTTCTAGACCTCCCCCATGTTTTTATTTCAAGTTAAATCTAAAAATTACAATTGTGGTTGAAACATTTGTTTTATTCTTTTTACTACAAAATCGATAAAAGCATTTAATATAAAAAATTATCTATTATTTTTAAGTTTTTGGTATGGCACAGTAAATGAAAAAGTAAAGCTATATTGTACTTTAAATTGACTGGACACTTATAATTGATATATATCACTATATATTTCTACTATAAATTAAAATGTATATCCCTTATGTATATATCATATTTGATATGTATATATAAGTATTGTAAATGAACTTGACTTAATACATATAATATTGCTTTAAATCCATTTCATGCATATAGTTTATATAATTCATAAGCAGTAAGTTAATATATATATTCTTAATGTATGTATTACATTTAGTGTGTATATATAACTATATATGTATGTATAATAAATCAGTAATTAAATTTTTTATTTAAAATTGTTTGATAGATTTATTTTTATATTAAAACAGTTTTCAAATGCAGTTGTTTTAAATAATGCAAGTTTTCTAGTTTACATTTTTTTAAACAATTTTAAATAGAAAACTCAGTTACTGATTTATTATACATATATAATTATGTACACATTCTAAATATGATATATACATTAAGAGTTTAAAATGGTTTTAAAAATGTTATTAAATTGAAAGAAAAAAACTTTATATTGCCTTCTCATGATTATTATTTAAAACAAATGAAAGTTCTAAGAATAATTGTTAACTGCAATATGTGAAGTTATTGAATGTTTTTCATATTTTCCCCACCCTCTAATTCCATATCTATCAAACTAGTTGACACACTAAAAAGATAAGTGATTCAAATGGATTAGGGTTATATAACTTAATTATATATCAATTTTCAAGCAATTCTATTGAATTTAAATATATCAAACTTCAATTTTAAAATTTTATTCTAATTTGAAAAAGATCAAAAGTTAACAAATAAATTTATTTTCTAAAATCAATAAAAGCATTTAACAAAACATGATTAAAAATGCAAAACAGTTTTGAATTATAACAAGTAGTAAAATTTATTCTTTACAAGGATTGAAAACAATGTTCAAGTATTTTTTATTTCTTGAATTGGGTATTTTATAATTTTCAACTGCTTTAAAATTATTTTTAAAATATTGTGTGCTTAAAAATATTTACTATACAACAGCAGCATTCAACCTTTTGGGTAATATGTATCATCCTAAGAATATTAAAATTTTTTCATACTACCACCCTATATAAAAAATTTTGATATAAAAAAAATACGTAGACAAATAAAATAATAGTTTAATTTATTTAGAAACAATACTTATTATTATTGTTATCATCATCATTATTATGTTCAAAATTATTACGTAAAAAGTTTATCATTCGCATATTACCTGTAAGTCCACCACATAATATAAGTTGAGAATAACAGCTATAGAATATTATCAAGTAATAACATAACTAGTTCAGCTGGGCTAAACTTTTGCTTTAAAATTGTTTTAAAAACGTATACTTTTAGTTTTATTACTTTTAACCATATGATCATGTAAGGTTTGAATTAGATATATATATTTGTAATAATTTTGTAAGAAAAAACCAATTATAATAGAAAGTATTTTTACAGGATCCATTGAAATGTCATATCTCAACAAAAATATAAATCTGTATTTAATAATGAATTGTTTTTAATTTTTTAAAAATAATATTTACCAGTATTATAGATATAGTCATGTTATTTTCATATTATGAATATTAAATCAAATTTTGCTTTTTATTTTTATTGGCTGTTATTTATAATTAGATCCTCAAATATTGATAAATAATCTTATTTCAATTTTGTCATATTTAATTCCATTAGAATCAGCAGCAGAAGTATATGGAAAATCATGAATTGTACCGCTTGTTGAATCATTATTTGAAAGCACGAACTCAGCAGCTGAAAGTGAACCTGGAGGTTGAGGAGAACATACAAGATTACGTGAAAAACCTCAATGTATGGATGATGTTAGAACAGAACATTTCAGCAAAAGTGAGTCAAACTTACAAGAAATTAAGAATAATGTACAGAAGTAAATTAGATAAAATTGCATATTACTGTGTATTATCATATCAATTTTTTTTTTTTTTACAATTAATATTTTTAGGGTGTCTGTAATGATGGTGCCAGTGTTGTGGGGCATCATTGCTTTCGTAAAGCTCAGTTCAATGATACTCAGCATGCTCACCTTACAAAAGTACTCAAACTCATCAGAGACCAAACTAATGAAGTTCTTTCTTTGTACTCTTATTCATCACAAGTGGCACATCTTCAAGTAGAGTTGTTTTTATATAATTTGATTGAAAACTCTTCATTTCTAAGAAACATTCCACATAATGCACCTATTCAAGGCAAGTTTTTCTGAAAATTTTAATAATTCACATAATCTAACTTATTTGTTTATATATATATTTTCAATTTTTTATGCATATAAATACAAGATATATATACAGCAATAAAATGATTTTTTGGCTTTAAACTAGGATAAGGAGAACTGCTTTTGAAAGAATACAATAAAGATGTGATATTGTCATTGGTATTAATTTTCTTAACCAGAAAATACAAAGGTCTTATAGTTAGCATAAATCTTGAGGTTTCTAAAATATATAGAAATTGACTTAATGTCAAATCTATATAAATAAGGAAGGTGAATTAGTTCGGATTTTAAATATTACGGTTTTTGAAATTCAGGGTATTGGTTTGAATAATATGTGAAATGAATGGTCGCTGTTACATGCAAGTTTCAGTTTCCCATCCTAGATCTTACTGATGAAAGTAAAAGTTAGAACTGGTGTGAGGGTGAAGATTCTATAGCATAATATCAGTCTTAGAATAGGGTGAAAAGTCCTTCTCTTCAAAGATATAATATATGGTTGTTTTTTTTTTTTTTGAGGCACAAATAGCAAACAAAGTATAGGTTGTGACTGTTTATGAATATTTGTGATTAAAATCTTAAATCTATTATGTGCATATTGATGTTTAGCTAAGATAGTAGTGTATAATTTTATAAAGTATTTTGATGATTCAATGTAACTCGCTGTTATCTTGTCAAGTTTGGATGATTTGTTTTTTAAATTCTATTATTATTATTTATGATGTTAACATATTAATGAGTTATTTATTAGATTTGATCACAAAAACTGAAGTTGCTCTTGTATTAAAAAAATAATCAATTAGCTTTCATTTGTATTATTATTATTTTTTTAAATATTTGTTTATTTGTTGCTATTTTTTTATATGTTTAATAAAAGTGTTTTTAAAAACAAAAAATTCTTTTAATTTAATAGAAAATTTGAATTTTGTTCAAGGTCAATCTACCTAGTCATATATTTATTATTGATTAGTAAATAAGAATTCAGTTATTCTCAGAAGATAAAACAAGGAAAGAAAATTATAAACCCTTACTATTTGGGATTATTTGATTAGCTTAGTAATGTTTTGTCGTTCACTATTTAGGTATATTGAATTTTTTTTTTTTTTGTAAGTAACTTTTTAAAAGCTTTTTACTATTTATATAAAATAAATTTTCACTGTTTTAAAATTCTAAGTATGTTTTCAGTATAGCATTATGCACTGGGATTATTTTATAAACAAGCTTATATAATATTCAAATAATTTATATATTGTTTGTTTTTGTTTTTTGCACATGTTTGACGGTTTTTTTTTTAAAAAAAGTCCCTTTACCAAAAAAAAAAAAAAAAATGCAAAAGTGAATATTTTTGTTATAATTTGTTTATTTTGCAAATAAAATTACTGATTTCAACTTTCTAACAAGGATTATTGAAACTTCTACATTGTTAGTAAAAATATTGTAATAATTTTTTAAAAATTAGGAAAGTCCTAAACACAGAATTTTATGAAAATAAGAATATATCAGATGATATTGGTTTTATAAATACAATCAAAATATTTTTTTTATTTATTTACAATATACTTTTTTTATTTAAAATTTGAATTTTGCAGTAGAAACATAATATTTTTACTTTTATTTTTTTGTCATTAAATTTTAAAAAATTGCCATGAATGTAAAGTACAGTTATGGAAATAACTAATCTTTTATATGATTTAATCAAAAATAATTTTGAAGAGAAATATTTAAATAATTTTTATAAATAAAATAATGTTTTAATAATCTTTTATGTATTATGCTTTTTTATATTAAAAAAAAAAAGAAATTCTATTAGTTTTGTAATAAAATGAGTATAGAAATTGATCATCCTTATTGTTGTTCAAAGAACCATCAGAATCTTTTTAAATATTATAGTTAAGAAAAATTTAATGATTATACATTGAAATACATACAAAGTACAATTCAAATTTTATAATTGAAAAAGTTACATACTCAGCATTTCTAAGTGAGCATATATATGTATAATTATTTCAAATCACAATAATTATATATTTAAAAAATCAGAATTAAAGTTACTTTTTTCCATTGGTTTCTGAATTTAGAACTATGGAAATATACATTATAGACATGAGCATTTGTCACTAGATTGCGGAAAGCCAAAATTCTTTGAAAATATCAATTGGTAGAGGAAATGCTAAAAGCGATCTAACTATAACTAAACAAATTTTATTTACAGTACAATATAATAGAGTGCAAATACAAGTGAGTTCAAACACAAATGCATTGAATGGTAATTGTCCCTTTTTCATGTTAGCATATAGTGTTTTTGGTATCTGGCAACAAAATATTTCTCTTCACAAAATTTTACATTATAATAGTTTCATCTCAAAGATTATTAAATTCTTTATTAATCATATAATTCTATTACATATGTGTTCTAAGTAAAGGTGTGAACACTTATAATTTCACTTTTGCATAAAAACGACAATGCAGCCCAAATTCACCATAAACATCCCACCACACAGACCATTACAAAATTAGAATTATATACTGTGCATCTGATTCCACATCACTTTAGCAGCAAACAATAATAGCCTCTTAATCACTCAAAGCAAAAAAATAAAATAATTCATGGGAGAAATGTTTCTACCTGATGCAAATCACAATTATTTGAAAATACTTCAAGCAGGAATAATATATATTACAAGGAAGTCGTACATAAAATGAGAATGTGGCGAATAAACACTAATGATTACTATATAAAAATGCACACACTTATATATTAATCTTTAATTTCAGGCATATGTGAAGCAAACAAAGTAACAGGAAAACTGCCTATAACTGTAAGCACAATAAAATAAGCTTATTACATGATTTATATAGCTATGCTCACATTACATTAGCCGTACACATATATTTTTGCTTACATTAATGATATGTGAACATCTTTGGAAAGACCAATTTTAATAATACTAAATTTAAACTATTAAAAAAAACAACAAATATTTTTATATTTCTTTTTTAAAACTTTTTTTAAAAAAATATTTTTTTTTTAGGAGAAAGATTGACTTAAAACTAAATAACTATTTTAAATGTTAGCAATTGTGGAAGTAATTTTTTAACAATTTTGTGTGTGTGTGTGGGGGGGGGAGGGGGGTTAAGGAACAAACTGATTTCTTTTATCTCAAATATTTAAAAGAAAGCAAACTTAATAGTATAGCCTCTGCAAAAATTAAATATTCTAAACCCACCACGATATCAAATCCAGCAACAAAAATCAAAGTTTATAATGTTTAAGTAAAACATCTAAATTAAATTATAAACATCACTAGCTTGTTGGTCACATAATTTTAAGTCCCAAAGCATGGCTGAATAGATATTTTTTTCTTAAAAGTGGAATTATATATAATGTAACGGTCGCTGGCTCTCTCTATCCGCATTGAGCATGACATGCGTTTTCTGAGATCGAGCAGCAATTAAGAAATATTCGAAGGCATCCAAAATATACATTACTATAATCATACCTTTGAAAGGTTCGTTTACTGCAACCTTTACGCGCCACCTTAAGAAAGAGATTGCTCCCCTGCCCAAGGGATATGATCATGTAATAAGTAAAGAGCTATAATCTCTTATAAAAAATCAATAGAAAGTGAATGCCTAACGAATGATTCCCGATCCCGGTAAGTTTAATCCCTGACTAGCTCAATCAACTCATGATCTCGGGATGGTGGTTTGTTGCTTCGTTAACAGAAAAGGTCAAACACTAATATCATTATCAAATACACAGCACAACTCCGTACTTTAAAATTAGATATTAAATTTATTAAGCCCTCTATGATTATAAAAATATTTACAAAATAATAAACACACACATAAACGATAGTAATTAAAATTCAAGTGCATAATAAATTTTAAAGTTTCATGAATGGGAAAGGAATGGTCTGAAATTCTCCCCTGCTTACACTTTAAACTCAAAACAAAATTTCTTATAAAACAATGTGTATTGGCCATGGTATGTACGTGTTTCATAATAATAGAAAAAAAATGAGTTAGCCACGAGTTAATGATAGTAGAATCTTAAGTGTTCCAAAATCTGAGTCCTGCACGTGGCGGACAATAACAATTATTTGGAACACTTTCGTACACACTTTCATTCCTTATGAAAACAATCCTGCACTTAGCGGATGGAATAAATTTACTCGGGGAACAAACTCGTGCTAAACTACAATTTTAATCTTAAAAGTTCCATAATATGAGTCCTGCCCGTAGCGGACAATAATAATTATTTGGAACGCTGTCTTACATACTTTTATTCCTTATAAAAACAATCCTGCACTTAGCGGATGGAATAAATTTTCTATTATTTCAAAGCGAAACACATACATCCAATGACCAAACCACCCAATTATTTCTATTTAACTATTTTGAAATATTTCATATTTACTTTATCGATTCTTTTATAATTTATTTAGATACTCCAATGAATTACGTGAAGCTTTACGTTAAAATTACAAACAAAATATTTATGACTGAATTACGCAATTCATTGGCTCATTTAATAATAGCAATTTAAGTCAAATGATGAATTACTCATAATAAGACATAAAAAAAAAATATAAAAACATAAATAATACTTCCCGAAGTCTTCGTTCTTCTCCGGGCTATGATTTTGAGGGCGATATATATCTGCTGTGCAGGTGATTACTTCACAGGGCCTATATGGAGGTTGGCAAATTGTCCATAGCAGCTACACTTTCAGAAATGGAAAGTCACATCACAGGATGGCTATGTAGGACTCCGAGCTGTGCGAATGTACCGAACTTTGTTTTCTACTCCATGTCTATTGCGGTATCACGAAAAAAATCTTGATTCCATTTTCTTCGCGATATAAAACATTAGCTTAAATTTCAATTGTATTTTTCTTTTTCAGTCAATGAATATCATATTTCTTGGTCTGCGCCTTTTAAAATACGTTCAGCATTCCGAATAAATAGTTTTTACGCTCATAATTCTTTTTTTTCTTCTCTTTTGTCAGTACACTCCGGAAACTATACTGCTAACGGGTAAGAGTGCCCGTGAGAGTATCAACCAATGTAACCCAGCTAACTAATTAAATTTCACCTGACCAGCCTTTATATATCCCCCCCATTACAGGGTGTATTCTCTCATCCCCTCCACAAGTTATTGCTTTTACATTTCTGTTTTTAATTAAACAAGTCCAAACAATGGATTTAATTTTAGCTATCTTTTAATTAATTTCAGAATTTCACAGACCATTTAAATTCCAATCCCTTGATTTCTTTAAACAATAAAGTAAAATTACATTTATCTAATTAAATAATTTTGAATAGGTGTCAAGCCGAATAACCACTGATACAATTTCTACAGTTGTTTTCCAAAAACATTATACGATAAAAGAAAGAGGTCATTGGCTTGCCTGCGGTCATGAACATTAAGTTGTAAAAAAAAAAAAAATTATAAAACTGTATACTTGTTGTTACATAAAAATTGTTTTTGAGTTTTCCAAAAAGAATATTCAACAAGCAACAGAAAAAAAAATACAACATTTGAGAATCTAAAATAAAATCAAATCAAAATAAAATATGTTTACTGTTGGGTTATTTGCAAATACATTTCAGTTTCCCATAAGAATTTCTTTAACCCTCTGCCATATTTATTCATATCATAAATAAAAAACATATAGCATTTATTAACAGCAAAATACATATTTATATGTGGTGTCCGCATTTGTTTATTTATAGGCGTATTATCACCATTCATCCTATTTATTTTAAATATAGTGTGTGTGTAAGCAACAGAGAAATATACCTGCACAGACCACTCCTTTTATTATAATACGTACATTTGTTTGGACTGCAACTAATGCTTGCAGTCAACTTTGTGGCAGTCATTTAAAACTGACTGTCACAATACTCCCCTCCCTTAATGAGACTTCTAAATGGGTTAACCATTTAAAGTCTATATTAAATTACTTTCACTTATATTTAATATTATTGATGAATATACTGGTTCATTACAATTTAAAAAGAAATATTAGTTTATATTTGACTATATACAAGTGTTATTAATAATGAAAATAAAAATCTTAAGGGATATACTAATTTATATCCAATACTAAAGAATATACTAGTTTATTATATATGTAAAAAAAACTATTAGTTTATACTTAACTATATATATATACAGTTGTGTCATTAATACTGAAAATAAAAATCTTAAGGAATATACTAATTTATATTTAGCTATATACAATAATACTAAAAAAAAAAAATCTATTGAATGTAACGGTTAACGGTCACCTGTGCTAATCAAGAAAAAAAAACCCTGTATCTCAGTCCAACAAAGAGAAGCCCTATTTCAAACCCCCCCTCTGAGTTCCAATTCAAACATGAGCAGAACACCATTTATTTGCCCAACAGTAGCTAACCCACAAACACACAGTATATATGCCCAAAAAATAATAATAATACTGTTATTTATCTATGTTCGCTATATATGTCCCCGCTCATATCTTTTAACGAGACTTACAGGCATTTACATATAAGCCAACACAACTTGTTCACGGAAAATTTCAGTAAGTGCGTCCTTGCTATTTTTTCATACTTAGACTTATTAGGACATTATGCACACTGAATTGAATGTCCCAGAGTTCATTGTTCCTCTGCTATGCTTTAAATTAGTCTGGGTGTTTCGGTGTGTAATTTTAGTGGAATTAAATGGTACATTTTAGTACATTCAACGTAAGTACTGTCCGCAAACTTTCAATCCTTTTCCGTACATTCACAACCCTGAAGAGAAGACTAAACACAGAACTTCCAAAGTTAACTAACTAAAATGACATCAATCATACCCATGACCATAACCGCCACCTCAATATCTTAAGATTTGCTTGACCCTGATTTAGGTGTTGAAGGTCTGAATCCCTTCCCATGTCTGTATTTATGTCCATTATCATCATCGTTACTTTTGGTATACTTCCCATATGTTTCAGGACTTCGAATCCTATGCCTAGCCTTCCTATGCCAATGTGTTTGTCTTTGACCACTACCATTCCAGTTGATGGAGTTTAAACTGACATTTTCTAGAGTCTTATCCGCTAATTTATTGTGTTGACTCGTATCGGCTGCGTTTAGTATCTCTGCTACTTGTTTTATCAAATTTATTTTAAAGTACTTTTCTAACCTGGTACGGTATTCTACTGGAGCCTCACCTGTATGCCCTTTAAACATTCGTATCTTTGGATATTGGTTTATATTTGGTAAATATGTATAAGTCCTATCCCTCTCTACTGACTTTCCTACTAGTATATCTGCATTATTTTTTTGTATTTTATCTCTACCTTCCTGCAGACTATTTTCACCCTCTCTTACTTTCTGTTCGTTTTCCCTCACTACTATCTTCAAATTATCATTTCCTCCTTTACTATCTATATCACCTTCTGTCGCATGAGTATAAAATGTTTCATTATTAGCCTCCTGTTCATGTTTGTCATTGCTGCCCTGTGCTATCGCTTCCTTATTTTGGACTCTTATTTCCAATTTTTGTACCATTTCCTCCTCCACACTGCATATCCTTTGGGACAAGTCTTCGATTCGTTTTTCCATATCTTTTCTTAGATCTTCTATTTGGGGTGTTATCTTGGCTATTTCTTCTCTCATTTTTTTCATAAAGTCCACCATTATATTTATTAAGTTTTTTTCCATTTCAGATTCTATTTTATTTTGCTCATTGCCTTCTGTTTCTACCTTGCTTTCCTGCTCTATATCTCGACTTTCTTCATCCTTTTTATTTAATTTTTGCTCATCCATTTTTTTTTTTTTTGTAAATGATCTGGTCCACATGAATAAATACTATTTATTAGTTCTTTCGGTAAACCGTTCTTTCTTTACAATATCTAGACGCTAACAAGGTATTCTGTGTATTTATAACAAAGTATTCTAGTTATCTATTTCACTCTTTACTATATCTAAACGTTAACAAAGTATTTTATTTATTTCTTACAAAGTATTTTGTTTATTTATTTGTTATTAAAACTCAACGCTAGCAAAGTATTCTATTTATTTATTTCTTTTTTATTAAATCTCGGTACATTCGCACTTAGCTCACCCTAATTTGTTTGCCATCTATATATAGCTAGTATATGTTTATTTATTACTTTCCCTTTTTTTTTTTTTTATTCTCAATGTAGCTTGCTATCTGCCCAAACCTCTCCTATTAAGAAAATACTAATAATTTTTCTATTCCATTTATTATTTATATAACACGGCTGTGACCTCCACTATTAACTTATGTGCATACGAATTGCATTGTGCCCAATAACACGTTGGACGCCATTTTTCTGTAACGGTCGCTGGCTCTCTCTATACCGCATTGAGCATGACATGCGTTTTCTGAGATCGAGCAGCAATTAAGAAATATTCAAAGGCATCCAAAATATACATTACTATAATCATACCTTTGAAAGGTTCGTTTACTGCAACCTTTACGCGCCACCTTAAGAAAGAGATTGCTCCCCTGCCTAAGGGATATGATCATGTAATAAGTAAAGAGCTATAATCTCTTATAAAAAAATCAATAGAAAGTGAATGCCTAACGAATGATTCCCGATCCCGGTAAGTTTAATCCCTGACTAGCTCAATCAACTCATGATCTCGGGATGGTGGTTTGTTGCTTCGTTAACAGAAAAGGTCAAACACTAATATCATTATCAAATACACAGCACAACTCCGTACTTTAAAATTAGATATTAAATTTATTAAGCCCTCTATGATTATAAAAATATTTACAAAATAATAAACACACACATAAACGATAGTAATTAAAATTCAAGTGTATAATAAATTTTAAAGTTTCATGAATGGGAAAGGAATGGTCTGAAATTCTCCCCTGCTTACACTTTAAACTCAAAACAAAATTTCTTATAAAACAATGTGTATTGGCCATGGTATGTACGTGTTTCATAATAATAAAAAAAAAATGAGTTAGCCACGAGTTAATGATAGTAGAATCTTAAGTGTTCCAAAATCTGAGTCCTGCACGTGGCGGACAATAATAATTATTTGGAACACTTTCGTACACACTTTTATTCCTTATGAAAACAATCCTGCACTTAGCGGATGGAATAAATTTACTCGGGGAACAAACTCGTGCGAAACTACAATTTTAATCTTAAAAGTTCCATAATATGAGTCCTGCCTGTAGCGGACAATAATAATTATTTGGAACGCTGTCTTACTTACTTTTATTCCTTATAAAAACAATCCTGCACTTAGCGGATGGAATAAATTTTCTATTATTTCAAAGCGAAACACATACATCCAATGACCAAACCACCCAATTATTTCTATTTAACTATTTTGAAATATTTCATATTTACTTTATCGATTCTTTTATAATTTATTTAGATACTCCAATGAATTACGTGAAGCTTTACGTTAATATTACAAACAAAATATTTATGACTGAATTACGCAATTCATTGGCTCATTTAATAATAGCAATTTAAGTCAAATGATGAATTATTCATAATAAGACATAAAAAAAAATATATAAAAACATAAATAATACTTCCCGAAGTCTTCGTTCTTCTCCGGGCTATGATTTTGAGGGCGATATATATCTGCTGTGCTGGTGATTACTTCACAGGGCCTATATGGAGTTTGGCAAATTGTCCATAGCAGGTACACTTTCAGAAATGGAAAGTCACATCACTGGATGGCTATGTAGGACTCCTAGCTGTGCGAATGTACCGAACTTGGTTTTCTACTCCATGTCTATTGCGGTATCACGAATAAATCTCGATTCCATTTTCTTCGCGATATAAAACATTAGCTTAAATTTCAATTGTATTTTTCTTTTTCAGTCAATGAATATCATATTTCTTGGTCTGCGCCTTTTAAAATACATTCAGCATTCCGAATAAATAGTTTTTACGCTCATAATTCTTTTTTTCCCTTCTTTTTTGTCAGTACACTCCGGAAACTATACTGCTAACGGGTAAGAGTGCCTGTGAGAGTATCAACCAATGTAACCCAGCTAACTAATTAAATTTCACCTGACCAGCCTTTATATATCCCCCCCATTACAGGGTGTATTCTCTCATCCCCTCCACAAGTTATTGCTTTTACATTTCTGTTTTTAATTAAACAAGTCCAAACAATGGATTTAATTTTAGCTATCTTTTAATTAATTTCAGAATTTCACAGACCATTTAAATTCCAATCCCTTGATTTCTTTAAACAATAAAGTAAAATTACATTTATCTAATTAAATAATTTTGAATAGGTGTCAAGCCGAATAACCACTGATACAATTTCTACAGTTGTTTTCCAAAAACATTATACGATAAAAGAAAGAGGTCATTGGCTTGCCTGCGGTCATGAACATTAAGTTGTAAAAAAAAAAAAAAATTATAAAACTGTATACTTGTTGTTACATAAAAATTGTTTTTGAGTTTTCCAAAAAGAATATTCAACAAGCAACAGAAAAAAAAATACAACATTTGAGAATCTAAAATAAAATCAAATCAAAATAAAATATGTTTACTGTTGGGTTATTTGCAAATACATTTCAGTTTCCCATAAGAATTTCTTTAACCCTCTGCCATATTTATTCATATCATAAATAAAAAACATATAGCATTTATTAACAGCAAATACATATTTATATGTGGTGTCCGCATTTGTTTATTTATAAGCGTATTATCACCATTCATCCTATTTATTTTAAATATAGTGTGTGTGTAAGCAACAGAGAAAATATACCTGCACAGACCACTCCTTTTATTATAATACGTACATTTGTTTGGACTGCAACTAATGCTTGCAGTCAACTTTGTGGCAGTCATTTAAAACTGACTGTCACAATAAACATATGTATATTTATACAAACGGAGCTCTAATGGTTTACATGTGAAGTCTTTCCTTTATCGATTTTTAATTTTAGTCACAATACGGTATGTTTTCAGATAGTCTATGAAATTTTTTCTTTACTATTGAGAAGCACATCTGTTTAACTGCATATGTGAAGACAGCTAGCATAATATTGGATCAAATTCATTAAGCAGAGTTGAACATCCTAATGATTATGATTACATGGTGGAAAAATGTTCATTTCCATGTGCCTAGCCACATTTATTAATTCAACTACTGATAGAGGTTCAGTATACATTATGTTAAGCTGGCCAAAAACAAGAACAAAAAGAAGCATCAGATTGAATGAATTATTTTCAGAACTTATTTTTTTTTATATTATCCACTTAGTAAAATCCTTTTCTAAAATTAACAAGTGTACCTGTTTTTAAAATTCTTGGCAGTGTTCTGTTCTATCGTGTTAGCCGCTTGATGGTGTTGATGCTAAGCAAAAACACATATATAATGTTCCTGGGCCAGCGATTCTATAGAACTATTGACTTTATTTTTGGAATAGGAAATAAAAGTAAATTATATTACGATTTCCATAAAATTAAAAAATTCAAACAAAATATAAAAATGTAAGCCAACTTTTTGGAACAGTAATTAATCAGAGACTGGCTTTTTTGTGTGTCGATAAAAAATTACGTTACTTTTGAATAGCAAATAATAGTACATTCGAGACTTTTTTGGACAGTAATTAATCAGAGACTGGCTTTTTTGGATGTGTGTGTCTATATAAAAAGTTATGTTCCTTTTTTAATAGAAAATAAGAGTAAATTTTAGCCTTTTTGGGATCTTAATTAATCAGACACTGTGTTTTGAAATCAAAGTCAATTATATTACAACTTCCACAAAATTTAACAAATTCAAACAAAATTTTACAATGAAAGCTGACTTTGACCTTTTTGGGACAGTAATTATCAGAGTGGCATTTTGTGTGTGTGTGTGTGTATCCATAAAAAGTTACGTTACTTTTTTAATAACAAATAATAGTAAATATAGCGGAGACTTACTTGGACCATAATTAATCAGAGACGGGGTTCTTTGGGTATGTGTGTGTGTGGATCGGAAAAGTTACAGTACTTTTTGTAATAAAAAATAGAAGTAAATTTTACCCGTTTTTGGACAGTAATTATTCCAACACTGCGTTTTGGGGGGAGAAAGTAAATTAGATTGCAATTTATCTGCTAAACTTAATAATTATAACAAACTATTAAAATGAAATCTGACTCCGGTGTCTAACAATTGCCAATTTTCAAAGTTTGAAACAGCCACCTTACTTGGCTCAGACGATTTCTCACAGATACATTAATTTCATCAGGATCTTCAAAATAGTACTGTCTTGCAGCCTAAATTCCAATTTGTGAGGGTTACACAGTCCTGATGGAACAGTGACGACACTGTTAAAACTGTTAGAAGGTATTAGTAGGTCAGTTCACATGAAAAAAAAAAGTTGGACACGATGCAGTCAACACACCCTCACACAATACTGTAGTGAAAATAGATAACCCAGCATTATGATAAAGTGCATAACATAAGCAACTACAGCAGCCAATGAAGGCATTTTTCTGTGCTTTTAGCATAGAAAAAAACCACAGCAACTAGTCGGCAGTCGAGTAAGCAGACTGTCTGTGTTTTATCATAGAAGAGAAGACTATCTGCTTGGCTGCGGCCTCGGAAATGGCATATTTCTAGAAATTTAGCTAGAAATAGCGCCATCAAATGGCTGACAGGATAGAATAGAAAGAACACTACCAAATTCTTTAATGAAACCAGCATACATGTTTTATGAAATTCTTTAATTAATAAGCCCAAATGTTTATAAATGACACTTAGCCATCTTAATCCCTAAAATATATTTAATTGATATTTTCAAAATCTGAAACACACCTTAAAAGAAATTGATTTTCCTAGAATTTTAATTGTTCTTATAACAAATTCTACAATAGATTTATTTGAAATAAATTTAGTTAAAATAAACAGTTTTTTTTAATCTTTTAAAAACTCAAGTAAAATTGATTTTAAACACAGTCCTTTATTGATATTTGTGCATATATAATACAAATCTATATAAAAAAAACAATCAAATCTATATAAAAAAACAATCCATTTTAGAAAACTGAACTTACCCCACAATTGTCACCTATATATTTTTAAAAGGAATTATAGATTCAAATAGATCATTAGCTGTCTCATATAATTTTAATATTCAAATTTCCTGCAGTGTATGGGTATTTAAGCATATGGGAGGTTTATAATGAAGGGAAAGTAAAAAGGGTTTGTTGACTTATTTTCAATTGGGAAATTTCAGCAACCAAAGATGCTGGATCAGCGGTTTTGCATCTGTAGTTGCATTCCTGACCAATTTTTAATGTGAATATATATTTATTTTTTAGCTAAGTTTGATGTTTTGCAATGCCTCATATTTACATTCTAATAAAGAAATTTATTAATTGCTCTGTGAACTTTGAACCCATTTTGAATGAAAATGTGTGATTCCTTAAGAAAAAAACAAATAGAAAATTAATTCTATCTGCTGTGTACATTGGTGTTATACAAATATACCAGCAGGGTCGCATCCATAACTAACAAAACAAAAGGTAAAATTCATATGAATTTATTATACTTATAATAAAATATATATATAGATGAATGACTAAACATTTTCTAGGAAGACACTATATGTAGAAGGACTTCTATAGTGGTGTGTGTAGTACTTACATATATGCACAACTTAAACAGATTTTATCTCTGCATCCATTTTACAGAGCTTTTGCACATGTACTTAACTTCTCTAATTGTGCATGTTCTGAATATATAATTAATTAGCATTAAAATTTAGCACATACTAATTATATAAATTTTCTAGAATAAATATGATAAGGATTATTATGCCAGTACTATGCAGTAACAATTTACCAGTAAATACTTCATTTACAAAAACATTACCCATAGATATAGATATATATCAGCACATGCTTATATTGTAGTACTATAATAAATTGCAACTCCTCTTCTTGTTCCAGAAAATCAAACTATTTATATAAAATAATTTTGCAGTCTCTAAGGTCTATGGCTAGATAGAAGTACATTTTCTCTCTCTTCCTGTTTGATAGTCTTCTCTTCTTCCAGAAAAAACAGTTTTGAAGAGGAGAAATCTACTTCTGGTAATGTCTCTGACTTATTTGGCAAATAATTTTGGTCGATTAACTTTTTCTCACTGCTTATGGCAGCTCTTGTGATGTATCTGTATTTTCCTCTTCCCTCATGGAAGTACTATCACTATTTAATGTAGAACTGCCACTAACACATTTCTTCATACAATTCTGGATAATGAATTTTCAAGTGATTTATGTATCTTCTCATTCTTCTATTGCTAATAATCTGAACTTCATGTAGTTAATTATAATGCTAGTTATAACTCTTGGAAATCATTTTCTTTTCAGCATATTATATATCCAGACAGTATCACTTTTTTTTATAATTTTCATCATTCTAATAAATTTGCCTTGATGCACTATTATTAGGCATGAGAACTTATAGATGTGTTTGACATTTTTGATGCCTTAACATTTCAACTGGTTTCCTTTTAATCTACATAAAAGGAATGAAATGTTGATGGAACATTGCATCGATTAGAGATTCATTAATATTATTATATAATGTCTTATTTAGCACATTTTTGAATTCTATTCCGGATGATATGGTGGTGTGGATATATGGCTGATTCTCCTAATGGTAAAAAAAATCTTCACACAAAATAGCCACAAAGCCAGCTCCATTTTTGGAGACTATAATCTCTGGATAACCATGATATGCAAATATTTTCTCAAAACTTTCCTAGCATTTTCCATGCTTGTAGTCATTACACTTTTGTATTCTGTCCATTTTGAATAAGCATCTGTAAGTATCAAAAAGATAATTCCATTTAATGGACTACCGTGATCTAAATTGAGTCTCTGACATGGGTTAATTGCTTTACTTCAAGGCTCTAATTTCTTTGGCACCATCTTAGCCACAATCTGGTAATCTTCATAATGTTTTGCTATATGCATAATCTCACTATTCAAGTTTGGCCATTATATATAAAACCATGCTAATAGTTTCATCCTTTCAATTTCTGGATGACCTTTATGTAACAAGGCTAATACTTGCTTTCTATCTTCTGAGGATATTAACATTCGGTCTGTCATTAATATTCAATTTTTACAGATAGACGCAGGTGTTTCAAATAGCTTTTGACACATAAGGTGGGCAATTATTTGGCTAACTATGTTTTCTCCACTTCTGTAAGGCTTGGTAGTCAGCATCCTGTTTAGTCCATTCAGCAACTATTGTGCTATTCAGTGCATAGTTTCCCATGAGTCTATATAATTAATCAGTCAAATTCACATTAAAGTAGTAGCCTTGGTAGAGTGTCTGCCTGACTAATTGCTTTACTGTGTTTATACATTAGCTCTAAATCATATGCAGATATTAATGGAACAAACTATTCTCTAATTGGTATGTTCTGGAGTTTTCTTCTATTACCAAATATATCCACTAATGAATTGTGGTCAGTATAAATTTTGAACTTGAATCCATAAACATACTAATGAAATTCTTTTACTATATGTATTATTGCCTGAGCATCTTTGTATAGATGACTGTAATTTTTCTTTACAGGTATACACTGTTCACCTTCTTAAGGTTGATGTGATATAATTCCTCCTTTGCCAAAATCTGATCATCAGTGGTAACAATAACTTCCTATTCATTACATTAATGGACAAGTAAATTTTTGGAAATAAGTAGTTATTTTGCTCTGTTGTCTGCATTCCACTGCCCACCAATATGGTTCCTTCTTTAGTAACTGGTATAATTGCGTGATGATATATGCATTTTCCTTGAAGAAATTCTTGTAAAAATTTAGTAAACCTACAAGCACTTGCATGTCTTTATCATTCTTAAGTTTAGCAGCATTTCTTACTGTTTTCATCTTATTCAGGCCAGGGAACTTTGCATTAGTGTTAATTGTTTGGCCTAAAAAATTCATTTCTATAATGGACTAATGCACTTATGAACTTGTAACTTTGCACTTATTTTATCCAACTGCATACAAACTTTAAATACACTTGTTGGTTACTTACTCTCTGTGTCTATCATAGCTAATATGTTGTCAAGATAAAGAATAACACCTTCCATATCTTGAAACAAATTGCCCATTTTAGCTGGAAACGGATTTAATGTAATTGTAATTCCATATGGTAATTTATTGCACTTGAATAACCAGGTGAGTGCATATTATACATAACTCTGCTAATTTACTGGTGATAGGAATTTGGTAGAATACAGATTTTAAATCAAGCTTTGTGAAAAATTTTGCATTCTGCAATTAAGGTATTGTTTCTCAAACATTCGATATTGAATAAGCACGTTTGTTTATGTATTTGGTTAGCATCATTCATTTACCCTTTGCGTAAGTGGACATGTCCATCTGGTTTTAGAATAACCGCAACTGGAGTGGCCCAGGATGGCTCTTCATTTGAAGTTAGTATGCCTGTTTTGACCAACTGTAGAGTAGCTTCTTTCACTTAAGATTAACCCTTTGAGACCGAAGCACCCCTACGAGCCCCGGAACAAAAATTTAGACTTTCAACTGAGTTTGTGCGGAAACTGTAAGTATTGCACTTACGGTTCTCAGATGATTCGATCGGCCATTTTGTTACGGTTAAAATGAGCTATAACTTTTCTTTTTACGATAAAATTTGGATTTTTTATGAAAGTTTTTGTAAAATACACTTTTTAATTTTTTTCTTTTTCTTTTGTTTTTTAGATTTAATGACTGTAAATATGATTCACAGTCCATTGAACTTGTTTTTCAGTGTAATAATTACGTTCAATTACATGAGGGCTTTTATAAGCTCTCTTAGTAGAAACAATTTTTTTAGTAAAAAAAAGGTTAAAGCTTAAAAATAAAAATAAAACTTTATATCAAAAACGTATATGGATTACTGTGGGATATATATATATTATAATAATGCCTTTTGATGCCTTTATAATTGGATTGTAATTTGAAAATAATGCAAGCATGTAGACAGGATTCTGTGAGTACTCCTTTTATTATTATTTTTTTATTATTAATTATTGTTTTCTATAATTAAATACCATTAAAATAATATATATATGATACAATACAGGTGAAATAATATAAAAATGTTTATTTTAATATTTTTCTGACCTAGTTCTAGAACTCTCTTTTTATAAAAACGATCAACTTTTAGATAAAAAGCACATTTGAAAATTGAGAATCTTTTACCTCAATTTGTTTTATGACCTACTTTTTATTACTTTTTTTTATATATAGATATAATATATATATACGATGTAATACAGATGAAATAATATAAAAACGTTTTTTGAATTATTTTTCTCACCTAGTTTATAACTCTTTATTATATATATATACACACACATACAAAACAATATATATACAATAGAATTATATATATATATGCAAAAAAGAATATATATACGATAAAATTTGATATATACATATAGAAAACAATATATATATATATACGTTAGAATTTTAGACAATACATTTGAATAATATAAAAACATGCACAGCCACACTTTCATCTCCCACACACATATATAATCAGTGCTCATAATAAATTTGTTTATTTTGATATTTATTGATTTTTCTTATTCATTTTATCTTGGAGAAATTTTTGCTTGATATTTATTTTTTGAGTACATTTTATTTAGTTGAAAAGAATACACATTTTAGATCACACACCATTCCATTTTTCACTAATATAATATAATAAAAGTAATATATAATAATATTATACTATACTATACTTTACTATATAATTTAATAAAGTCCTTAACATCTTGTAAATTATTTGTGTTATTTTTTTCCCACTAAAAACCAAACATATTTCTAACAGATACCTGCATGCAAGGACAACCAAACATTCTAGCATATACTCTGTTATAAAAGTAGAATATGTAGGGTGTCTAGTAAAAATGGAACTTACCGTTTGCACTGTTTTTGTAATTTTTGCATAGAAAAATTATCTCAAGTAAGACATATTATATATCATTTTTTTCAGCATTTTGAGACGCATGTGATGAAGCTGACTACGAAATTGTAATTTTAAGTTATACCTTTCAAAATTGAGAATTTGTGAACCAATGTAAAAATAAATATGTTTAAAAATGTAAAAAAAATCTCCTTTTTTAATTTTTTTTTTTTTGGTAATGACTATTTTATCACTTTATTACATTCTTTCATATTTGCACTTTCTAAAAATGTATATATTTATATTTATTGTAATAAGTTAGAAATTTCATTTAAAATTATATGTCCTGTAATTTTTTTTGACATTCAAAATGGCCGTCGAGGGCCCTAAGGGTTAAAGTAAAAAAACTTTGCGTAATTTATGTGTAATGGGCTGTGTATTTTTAGTAGTTCTATCATGACCAAATTTGTTTTAAATTCCACTGGTGCTGATTTAAAAGGCTGTAGATATCTTATTCTGATTTCAGATTCAAGCTGTATTTTTTTTTTTTATTATATCAGTTCGAATTTCCATCAGTCCAAACCATTTTCTACCTAAAATGAGAGTATGGTCTTGTTTCATGATGTACAGAGGCAGTAATTTTTCTTTAGCTTCAGCTTAATCAGTATCATTAACTTTCCCACATATTTAAATCTTACTTCCATTCACATCTGTGATTATAGCCTCTACTTTTTTAACAACACTTTTCTACCTTTTGTGTTATTTTTGTTCACTTTTTCTCTGAAATTAAAGACTACCCTGCACTACTGTCAATTTTCATATTGATGTTTTGCCCAAGAACTCTTACATTCAGCGAAATGTCTTTATTATCTACATTATTTATTTTTTATGTTTACTTTTAAGTCTTAATTCTTTCTTCCCCATGATTTGAAATTCATGCATAACTCCCTTTAATTATTTTTGCTCTTTATATGACAAATACATGATAAATGTCCATTTTTTTCTTCTGTGTGACATTTTTCTTCTTTGAATGTACAGGCCTTTTTAAATGATCCTTTTCACCACTACAATAACATATAAAACTTTTGTAGGGCTTCGACAGCTCATGGTTTCAATATTCCTTTTATTCACAGTCATTTTAAATATTGACATATCTGTATTTTGTTGAAATTCTGCAGCATTTCCCATGATTAATTTAATTCATGGATTGCACATTTGTCAACCACTTACTTATATGTCAGTGCTGCTTCACCAAAGAGAAATTATCATAACTTATTATCAGTCAGTGCCCACAGCAATTGACTGTGAAGTATATCATCTAAATCACACTATTTTGCTAATCCTGCAGTGCTATATCATATTTTGATATTCCTCATTCATTCCTTGTTTCCTGTTTTTGAAATGCAAGTGCAACACTCATTTTGGTGTCGCAGGTTGAAAACATGTGCTTAATTTTTCTTTTAAGCTTTGGTTTATAAAGTCTCTTTACTATTTGCAAAACATTCATGCCTGCAAGCCACATCGGAGTTGCTTCCTTACTTCTCTATATACTTTATGTACAAGTACCAATTTTTTCAGAATTAATATCAAATTTCTTAATATTATTATATAATGTCATTGTATCAACAGGTTGTTTATTTCAACACAAATGTCACAACTCTTTCAATCATTAGATGTGCCAATGTACTTATCAGCTGCGGCATTCTGCTGTTGCTTACAGATTATACGTCAATTTGCTATTATTTGTTTGGGTTCTTCAGTCAAATGCTGCAACCTGCTATTGTTTGAACAGGTACTTTTATTGAGCGCTCTAATCTGCTGTGTGCTACAGAGGTATACTAATATACTAGCTGAATTGCATCCATATCAAACAAAACAAGTGAAATTAATACAAGTTTATTATACTCCTAATAAAATAATAATAATAATATCCATATATACAGATGAAATAATTAAATATCTTCTAAGAAAACATTATCTATATGTAGAGCATCTTCTATAATATATGTATACTTCTCTATATGCATGACTTAAACAGATTTTATCTCTGCATCCATTTTACACATGTTCTTAACTGTAATTTTTTTCTGCTGCTCATGTCCGACTTCTGAATATATAATTAGCATAAATTTAAAGTTCAGTGCATGCTAATTATGTAAATTTTCTAGAGTGAATATGATAATGATAATTATATAAGTGCAATCATGGCTATACATATTTCTGCACATACCTATCTTGTAACACTAATACATTGTGTCTAATATCTTTGGCCCCTGGAGGGAGGTATCCAATTACCATAGCTGTCACTTCATTAATGAAGACAAAATCATTAGTAAGATCAGCCTATTGCTTAGACTTCAGCCAGAAATTAATCATAATTAAGTACCTGTCTAAACTGCCAGAAGTTAGCTCTTATTTCATTTTTTTTTTTTATAAGAATATTTTCAGATAAGTAATTTATTGCCATTTATTACTTTGAACCTTATTATAAGTGATCATTTACTTATTTATTTTTTTTTGAAAAAAAAGACACTCAATTAAATTCATCATTGAACTTTACCAAGGATTTTACTAACCTTGGAAAATTCTATGAATATATTTAGACTTTAAAAGATAAGCTATAAAATAATAATAGCTACTTTAAAATTTAATGGGAGTGATTAGTAATACTACATAATCCTAATTTTTATCTCGTCCTTTTATTTTTCATGTTTACTATAATTAGATGCATTTTATTTGATTTCTATTATGTATTCTTAAATACACATTAATAACATATTTGATGCTGATTGTAAATTGTGTGGTTTTTTATTATAATGTATATATTTGAAATTTGCATATATGTTTTAATCGATAATTACTTACTTGTACAGCACAGTATTTCCTTTATTTCTTTCAAAATAATTATATATGATTTTTATACTTATAATAAACTTTTAGCATTTTTACCCCATGAAGAATCAGCACGGAGTCACCAAGATGTGGCAGCTCTTCGCCAATGCATAAGTATTCTCTTTCATTTTCAAAGACAAGCTATCAATGATGATCAATTTACTGATGATACTAGGCAGTGGCTTCATCAAGTGGTAATAATATTATTTTAATATAAATTCTGTATTTTAATTTTTAAAATAAATAATTAATTAACAATTGTTATTTTCTAGGGATTATATTTAATTGTTCATAGATTATGGGATGATGTTATGAAAGATATTCAGTAATTTAAATTGTGTTGAATATTTTTATGTTTGTTTTTTTTTTTAGCACGTTCTCTTTATTTAAAATTTCTTTATGTTTACCATTGGCAAATTTCTATAAAAACTACTATGGCTTGAACAGAACAAAGCACATATCTTAGTTTTTGTTTTTTTATGTAGAAAATATACATTTAGATATAATTCTTTAATGAGATTTTTGTTTTTGAAAAAATATTTTATTAGAAAATATTTTTTTATTAATTTTAAATTTTTATTGCATTATCAAAATGCTTCAGAAATGAATCATTTTGATTGCAAAGCAGAAAATAAAAATCATCTAAAAATTCATTAGTGATAATAACAATGATTTAGCAAAATATAACCAAAATTAAATATTAAAACAGGAAAAACTCTCCATACAGTAGTGCTACTCAGTGCCAACCAAAGTAATCAATGGATGCCAGAAGGCTTGTGCATAAAATCCCCATCTAGGGCCTACTCATCCAATATACCCAGACTAGTTTCTGGCTTGTGGCCTTTATCAGTGAGGAGTTTTGGCTCTGAGAGCACTACACCTAGATCTTAGGATCCAATGCAACCCTCCAGCAGCCATCTTTTCTCTCTACTTAACTACAAAACTATGAGAATAAAATTGAAAACACAATAATATTTTCAATCTAAGATCAATAGTTTATATAGTCATAGGGTCTGAACCCAGTTCAGTACCCATACATTTTGGTGTCTTTGGCTCTTTAACAACCATAGCCACCACTATCCTATTAGGCAGGATTGGTGTTAAACCACTAAACATTACATGATCACTATTTCTTATGCTAGCACATTACTGTTATTAAAACAGGCAAAACTCTCCATACAGTAGCGCTATTCAGTGCCAACCAGAGTAATCAATGGATGCCAGAAGGCTTATGCATAAAATCCCTATCTAGTGCCAAAGCTCCTCACTGACGAAGGCCGCAAGCCAGAAAGTAGTTTGGGGATATTGGATGAGTAGGCACTAGATAGGGATTCTATGCACAAGCCTTCAGACATCCATTGATTACTCTGGTTGGCACTGAGTGGCACTACTGTATGGAGAGTTTTGCCTGTTTTAATAACTAATGTGCTAGCATAAGAAATAATGATCATGTGATGTTTAGTGGTTTAAGATTAAATATCTGGGAATTAGTGATGTGTAAATAACAATGACTTATTATATACATCTTTGTTACTCTATCTACTTAATACAGTTTCAAAATAAATGTATTAGAAATATAATTTCTTTTAATCATATTGAACAGAATGAAAATAACATTTCAAGAAAAATTTCCTTACATAAAATCTAAAAAAAAAAATTCTAGCATAAAAATGTGAAAGAAAATTTTATTCTTAATATTATTGTATTGCTAAGAGAACATTGTAAGCATAAATCAAGAGTGTGCAAGCAAAATGAAGATGCATTCTTAAATACAACAATGTACATGAGCATGCATTTTGCCATAAGGTTTAGAAGTCCTTAAATGACAATAATAATACAACTGTATTTATGTTTTCATGCACATACTGTTACTGGTCATATTATTAATGACCCATATATTGACATAAATTTTCCCTTGTGATCATGATCGAACCAAGTACTTCCCACACTTCAATAAAGTATAGGTTATATTTCCTGATAATCATTGCACCTTAAAATAAAGAAAATCAATATTGAGAAAGACTAATTTACCAAGGATAGCTTTTATTTATTTCAATTTATTATGATCTTGAGCACCAATTTGATCAACCAAGTATTTCCCACACTTCAATAAAGTATAGGTTATATTTTCTGATTATCATTGCACCTTAAAATAAAGAAAATCAATATTGAGAAAGACTAATTTACCAAGGATAGCTTTTATTTATTTCAATTTATTATGATCTTGAGCACCATTTTTTTAAATCGGAAAGTTACTTTGCAGATCTGGATTCGAACCCTTCAGAGATTTTATTAAATTTTCATTATTTAGCACTGATTCCTAACTTATGGAAACAAAGATTTTATATATGACAAATTTATTAAACCATTTTAGTAACCAAAGCAATAGAGAATGTGAGACTGAGATTTAAATGGAAATAGGTCAGGTTTAAATTTAACAACTGCTTTATTTAGCTAATATATAACAAATATATATCAAACATTAATCAGGCATTTTAGATATTTGAAATATTATTCTGTAAACCCTTTTGTTATCTTATTGAGGAGTTTCTTAATCAATCTTATTTTTAAAAGCACGTAATCAATGATGGTACATTAACATTTGGATTATCTCTCATAAATAATCATGGGGAAACCTTGACTAGCATATAGCTATAATGATAAATATATTGATATTCGAGTAGATCATCAATTAGGCATATTATGAATATTTAAAATATTATTTTTTAACTTTACTAATATCATTTTTTAGAACAGTGAATGATTGAATATGTATGTTTTAAATATCTTATAAATAATTTTAATAAATAAAATATGGATTTTTTTTTCTTGTCACATAGATTTTACTAATTGAAGAAAATGGCTTTAACAAAATTTATATGAAATAAGGCATTTAAATGTTACATAGTACTGCCTTCTTAAAGAAATTTTACATTTGGGAAGAGTGAAATTTACAAAATAAAATAAATATGAATTTGATATTTACATGGATAAGTAATAAACAAGAGGGAAAAAAAAATGCTATTATCTATTAAAGTCTTTTACAATTGAATTAAAAAAAAATGTTTCTTACTGATAACATCTTTTGTTTGTGCAAATAGATAATTTAAATTACTTGGATATGTCTGTATGAATAAATACGATCTTAATGCCACTCCATTTTAGTATATAGGACCTTTTTTTAGTTACAATTTGAGGTCCGGTTGATTTATCACTTGAAATACATTTAGCTGACAACTTTATTTAGTTTACTTGAATGATGATGATGATGAATTTGTAAGTTTAACAACAACTTTTAATCTACTTAGTTAGATGCATTGTAACAACTAGACAGATTATGGCAAATCAACATATTTCTTTGCCAACAGACAATAGAAAACTACCATGCTAGGAATTGGAAATTTCTCTTTTGGGAACTACACTGATAGATGACAAAAAGTGAAGACATGCTTTTAAGAATCTTTAGCCATATATTTAGGCTATTCTAAAGCTACAAACTTCATTGGCCACTGTTTCAATTGGATATAATCAAGAGCATGTGGCAAACAGCTGCTAATTGATACTGGAATTATACTTATCAGTCAGCTCAAGTTTTAAAGTAATTACATAAGACTAACCAGTTTATGGAAGAAATTGTGAACAGGCTGGAGGTGGACTAGTATACATAGAAGCTTAGATGAAGCATGTTATAAAGTCTGATGAAATAAGGAAGAACAGGATAAAAAATACAATATTTGAGAGGCAAAAACATGAAATACTGACATAAGTTCATGAAATCATAAATTGCTTAACATAACAGATTGAAAAAATCCAAATAAAGAGCAAATGCCAAAATGAAATGCAGCTGGAAATGATGAGGTCAATCCAGAAAATAAAGATTGAGCAAAAAGAAAATAGGGACAATTTAAAAATAACTTCAAAGAATAAAATTATTAATAATGTCACATGAAGTAAAGCAAGAAAGGGATTAACATGGACATGTACCTTCCATAACACTTCCATTATCATAAATCAGTTTATAAAAATAAGTAGGTTTTTAGAACATGTAGTTCCAATCAAGTATCTCTGCAGTTTAGAGAGATACTTTAGCTTGAACTCTGTAGCTGATGATACAAAAATAGTTATAGCATATAGTAACCTATAGGCACATCTCAAGCCTGGTAGGATTCCTTACTCTAAAAAACCTCAGAGTTTTGATGAATTTCAGCAGGCTATATTAAAATGCTCCTGGAGAAGAGATTATTAAAAGAGAATTAAACACCAATTGACTTGAGAAAATACTGAACTAGAGAGCCATGCATGCCATTTCTTAGAACACAGGTGGCAAAACTAAGAGTTTTGATAGCAAACTCACTACCTGAAAATCAAGTCATCAGGATAGCGAGGCATGGTTTTCCCAAGTAATAGAACACATGCTCATTGGGACTGATTAAAAAATGGTAGAGCTGGTGGCTGAATTTTTAAATGTGTTTGATAGCAATAAACCTGCTTCCAAAAGAAATATATAAAAGAGAAAATGAACCATATAAATAAATGCTGTGGGATATAGGTCAACATGGAAAGGAAAACAAAGGAAGACAGATTCATTGACTGCCTTTATAAGATAAGAATCATTCAATAAACCAGAAATAGATCATATATAAATAAAAAGTATATACTGCCACTTATCAAATCATAAACCTCAATCGCCTATAGCAGGATGTAGTTATGCTCATAATACAAATATTAAAAAAGAGTTAGTGGCAAAAATGAAATAGAAGAAAGATTTTTGTGGAGATAGTGGGTGATTTTTAATTGTTGAGATTTCATTGCTGTGCTTTCAGTACATGTAAAGGATGAGCAAATTGTGATTAGCTTGAGGATGCATGGTTTTTATGAAATTCCATGGAGTATTTTTATCTTAGCATTGGTCACTTATTTTATGCTTTATATTCATCAGCCTTTGTTTCAAAAATAAGCAAGGCATAACTCTTATGTTGAACATTCATTAGCTTCTAAGATTCAAAATGAGCAAGGCATAGTTGTGGTTACTATTAATGAACAGTTAATTTGGGCCTTAGAATTGAGCAAAGCATCAATTTGCACAAAAGATTTTCATTTTACATATATGGTGATAGATTACTTATTGTGCTTAAATGAAATAGCCCTCTGATGATCATGCAGTATTCTGTACTCATTGTCTAGTGTCATGCTATCTAATCATTAAATCCCAATTGAATCTCCAAAAGAAAGCAGTATATTAAACTATTTGATGTTATTTGCTTCATTTTTTTTAAATATACAAATAGTAATTATGAGCCTAAGTCATAAGTCCATCAGCAATTAATTGAATAACTATGTGTGAGCATGACATTTAAAAAAAAAAAAAGAAAGAAACAAAGAAATAAAATTGGTCAAGATAAAGTAAAGATGAGAGATAGAACTGGTTTATTCTTCAGCCAAAGATAGGGTAATGCAGCATATGCTGAAACTGGTCACAAATATTAATATATGTATGTATATGGATGCTCAACTGCATATATGTATAAAGGTATAATTTATAAATGAAATAAATAAGTTATAAAGGAATTATAGAATTTTAAAAGACTGATCCTTTTAAAATAGGAAATAAAAGTTATTTCTAACTTTGTAAGATTAGAAGAAAGATTATTTTTTAAAACTAAAAACAGTTAAATTAATGAGAGTAGAATGCAGTATTATAATGGGATAGTGAACAATTAAAAAAGTTCAAGTTTAGATTTTCTTCATGATTATAAACTGTAAGCAAAAAGTAACTCATTAATTAAAGTCAGATATGTAATGGTTAAATTCTTGTATCCATGTGAGCAGTGAAAGGAAGAATCATCTGAGTAGATGGAAGGGAATATGAGCTAATCAGCTTTAGGAAATGAACCAATGAATGAACTCAGTGCAAATTGGATCAAGAAAAGGACTTTATTCTTGGAGCTTCATCTGTGCACATGGATTTATAAGCGAGTGCAGAACGTTGCCCAAATGCACACGGACTTAAAGTGCAGAGGGCTAACCTCTGAATGTGTGAACAGCCAGCTAGGACTCATCATACAGGTCGTATTGATCTTGATTATTATTTTTGTATGGTTATGGGTATATGTATATATATATAATTTGTAACATTTAGTTATCAATTACTAAGATTTGTTATTATTAAATTGCATTTACTATCATTAAATTAATCTGGGAATAGAAGTTCCCAGATAAGGTATCCACCAGTTTAATAGTGGGGAACATATCAGTATATTAAAAAGAATAATTTGAAAGGTAAAATGAAACTTTTATAATATAATTTTCTCTATATATCATTTCTGAGATAAAATAAAATTAAAACAGTAAACTACATATTTATATAACTAACTAAATAAAATATATATAAAAGGAAAAAAAAGTATTTAATTAGTCTTGAATATTTGATATTTTGATAAAATCTGATTAAGTACATAAATTTTAGATTATAGAATTAATAAATACTGAAGAGTAATTAATAATGTAATTGGGACAATAAAAACTAATTGGATAAAATAAGGAAAAAAAATGCACATAAGTCAAGAATATATTTGGCATATGGATTTCAGACTAGAGAATACCTTTGAAAAATCAGTGATAAGAAAAAAGTATAGAAGAGCTACAAAGTTTTTTGTATAGTGTCTTGTTTTCACTTGTCTTGTCTTGCTTGTATTTGTCTTCTTCTCTTAAGTCAGGAGTGAAATTGCATGCCTATGTAAAGTGCCAAAAGCTGAAACTCACAAATGCATTTCTGATATATTAACTGATAAAGAACAGTAATATTTTTTGGAAGATAATGAATAATAACTCTTATATAAATATCTTTGCTATGGCAGGCTCATTCCCCAGTGTATATTTGTTCTGACCTTGCCTTGATGTATACTACTAATAAAGAGAATGCATTAAACAAGAGTTTTTGCTGTTATCTGAGACATCCATTTATTAAAGACTCATTTGTTAAAATATTATGCTAAAAGGAAACAAATATATGTGTTTAAAACAAGAGAATTGAAAGAAGAATATTGGATCTCTATCCAACTGCTATTGAAATAATATTTAAAAATCAATCCACTTTACCTGTTAAATATTCCAAAGTGTATAAATTGAAAGTGGACCAGGAGCCAATCAGACCAAATAATTGCATTGAATCTGCATGAAGTTGAGAGTCCGTTATACTTTTGCTAGCATCTATGTGAATTGAAGTTAACCAAGAAACTGTCCAAATGAATAATCTCATAAATTTAAATCCACATAAAATCAAGTCTTCGCATATATGAGCTGAAAGTAAGGATTCAATGGACACATAATGTGGTTACAAAATAATTAATAAATGGATGACTTCATTATTAATAGACTTAAAAATATATGTAAAATAAACATATTAAAATCCACAAAAATCATAGTATATTTCTGCAAATATTATTTTTTTTCCATATGTTTCATAAATGTACATACAGCAGTCAATATTTTTTTTTTTTTATAATTTTTATTTTAATGTATTTTTTATATATATTTTTTTTACTTAATTTTTTTTTTGTATTATTTCATGAGTTGAACTCTTGTGTAAATATATAAACATTTTGAGGACTAATTCAATTATTATAGAAAAATAATTTATTTGATAATTCATTACAAATAGTTGCTAATCTCTTTCTCTTGAAATTCTCACATCAGTATCTATATTATTATGATACAGGTATAGATATTTGTTTTTTATTATTATTTTTGGCTAAAGATAAACAATGATTCATGTTTGCTGCATCAACAAAATAATTACCCTGTCAAATATTGCCATGAGACTCTACTGAGCCAGATTAACGGAGGAGTTTAACAGCAAATAAGTTAGGGAGAAGTTTGAATCCAATTAAATGTTTCTTATTATAGAGATAGCAATCTAATCCGCATTATGATCTCCATTACAAATAAAAATTAACTATAATGATCAGAATTGACCCTCTCTTTAATTGAATCTTTTATGGGAATGATGGTTAAGAAATATGACTGCTATTGATATTGAGAATAAATAAGCTTATCAGATACTCTGTCTATCTATCATAGTTAGTTAGGTCATTCATTTCAAGTATATTCAATGTGATCATTCCAACACACATTAACCTCAGTAGGTAAGTCCTTGTATATTTTTATAGATGTACATAAAGGAAGTTATATATGTATTCCATACATATTCTATAAATATATAAGTTTGTACAATTAATATACACATAATTACCATTGGTCTTGTTTAATTTTTATAAAAAAGGAAAAGATATCACTGTGAAGGTAATGATGTATTAAGGGTGATACAGATTATATTACATTGAGGAGGGCATAAATTATTTGCTGAAAATTGCTGTTATGTATTATTAAAATATAAATGTTATTTGTTATTATACAATATGTTATTTATTTATAAATTATATTAAAAAAAACTGTATAATAGATGATGTTTATTTCCATTTTTGATGATAACAACATATTATACATTGTTTGTTACTATCTATGAATTTTCAATGTCCATTCTGCAGATTAGAACTGAATGTTGCAAATATTATTATATTATTTTTCTTAATTTGATCAAATTATTTGACTCTTTCAAACAGGTTTGTCGCAATATTTGAAATTACCTGATTGTTCATCAAAGTTTATTCACGTTATAAAGCTTCTATACAATGGATTGTCTGAAACATTTATAATGAAAATGGTGTCAAACTAGGATGTGTACTAAGTCCAATTTTTGTTTTGTTTTTTGAAACATTAAATTATTATCTTCTTAAAACAAATATCATGATGCAATATAGATTTGATGTTGGAGTTTTTAATTTGAAGCTATTTAAAGTAAAAACAAGAACTTTATTTTATTGGCTTCTGGAACTATAATATAATGATGACTGTGTTACCCTTTTTCAGTTCAGAAACTGATCTAGAGAATGTTTTTAATATTTTGAATGAAACATATAAGTAATACTTTGGTTTAATAAGTAGTGTCACAAATTTCAAGTACTTTTTTAGCCAGTAATGAAAGAAATTTTTTTTTATTGCTTTATCTAGGATCATTGTTAATTTAACCTGCCATCATTACAAGCAGTATATTGTGCTCCATCAATTTTCAAATTTCCTAATTTCATATTTTTTAAATTGAATAGGTATCTGTCTCATTTTCTTAATAAGTATGTCTCTATTTTTCAAAAATCAAATTAATTTGAATTTAGCTCACATAGTATAAATTTTATGCTCCCTTTTCTCATTTAGCAGTATCTCATATTACTTGTAATCTAGATGGGTATACTTTTTTTTTTATCTTTTCCAAATGACTTCTTTTTTTTCTAGTTTTTAAGATAAATATTATAAATCTTATTGGAACTTATGGCAACAATAATAAAAGCAGATGTATTTCATTATAATAACTGATTATAAGAAATCAATCAACTAAACAAAAATAATTTTATTTCTCCATTTTCATGATTTTATGTTTTTTTTTTTTTTTTTATAAAAACATTTTAATATGTATTGTAAATAATGCTCATAATTAAAAAAACAAATAAATTTGAAATGGATATTTCTTCGTAAGAATAATAAGATATAACACTTGTAGTCTGTATATTGTAGACCACAATGTAGCCATTGCGGATTCAATTTAAATGTCTTAGTAGCTTTTTAAATTAAGATAAACTTGAATGTTGTGCTGCATAAATTCCAATGTTCTGCTGCTACATTTATTTTAAAAGTTAGTGATTTAGTTACTACAGCTATGTTGGATATGTGTAGAGTTGTATTTTGCAGACGTTTTTATGTAGAAATGAGATTGAATCCTCTATTATGTAATATGAATGCATTAAAAATTTTTTTATTTAAGAATGCTTTGTAAAATTAAAAAAATATGACGGCAAAATCATAAGTCTATATATGAACTTTTTATATATATTATTTTTGAATTTATTATTTTAAAGATGCATCTTCGTTGAATTGAGCATAAGAAGCAAAGAAATGATATCAGACCTATGATTTGAACATTATTTTCATGCAGCAAAAAGATCTCATTCGTGCTATAAAAATTATTTCAAAGATACCAAAGAAATGCTTTATTGACTATTTTTATTAGAAAGATATAATTTGTTCTAAAAATTAAAAGAACAGCATTGCATTATTCAAGTGAAAACGATCATATAAATATATTAGAATGTGTTATTGTTTTACTGATTGGTTTATATATTCTCATTAAACTCATCTTCAAATTTTACCAGCATTGCATTATTCAAGTGAAAATGATCATATAAATATATTAGAATGTGTTATTGTTTTACTGATTGGTTTATATATTCTCATTAAACTCATCTTCAAATTTTACTTTTTCTTTTGTCTTTTTAATCTTTATTTTATTTAATTTTTTGTTCTGAAGTTAAATGGGCATACTTGTTTATGAATAAATTTTAATGAATTAACTAAAACAAATATGATCTCAAATAGCATTGGAAGAGATAACAATTACCCCCCCCCCCAGTTTTTATTAATAAGAATTATATTGTTAAAAATGATATATATTATTTGAATTTATGATCGAAAATGGCATGAAAAAAAAAAGTCTAGAATTTTAAAGCTATATAGATGACTTCTTTATTTTTAAGTCTCAAGCCATTAATTAAGTTGTGCTATTATATAAGTTCTAATGCTAAATTAACTAATATATATTTAAATAAATGCTAAAATCAATTGTTTTGATATAAAAAAATAATTGAAGAATTTAAAATACAAAAAAAAAAATTATATTAAAATAATGAACCCATCCAACCATAGAGTTATCCATGTCAGTATTTTGAATGTGAAAGCAATTATTTGGTATTGAAATAAAAAAAATGTATGAAAATCATTTATTTTGATAATGGTTTTTTGAAATTGCTAATTTAAAAAAATAATAACAGTAAATTATGTAGTCATATTAGTAGTGCAATTAAATAAAACAAAAATAGAAAAATGAAGACAACAAAAAATTGGAAAATTATATAGGAATATGATAGAAATAAAAAAGCAGTCCAAATCTTTATATATATTCACAGTATATATATATTTTTATTAAAGATAAAATATTTAGTTAAAATTAATATACAAGTAATAAAGTTTATATATTACTATAGTTGTCATTTAAGCATATCCTTTAAAATACATTAATAATATGATTTATTAATATTTATTATCATATAATTTAGTATTTAATGTCTGTTTTTGTAATGCTTTAATTTATATAGAATTTTAATTATTTATGGTTTTAATAATTATATATATATAAACATTTTTGAATGTAAAATTCTAATCATTTATTATAGTAATAATCAGCCATTAAGCTCTCATTCCCAAATGCTTAAGATTTGCCTATACATAACCGTTTGGGTTGAAAGGATAGATGGATTCATTCTATCTTTTCACAAAGACTTTATTTTGTAATTGGAAGTGAGAATATTCATTTATAGTTAAAAATCAACAAAGCGCATGTGCATTAGTTTAATGGCTGATTATTACTATTACAGTTTATAAAAACATCGCGCTATAAAAAATAAATATCTATCATTTGTTATAAAATTAATATATTGTTTTTGATTTAAAACCAGGTTAAATGTTAATAATAGCATTCTTTGTTGATATGGTTGAATTAAAATGTAATTGAAAATTAATTAGTGCTTAGGTTTTTTTTAACTTATATGTATTAATAAAAATACAAAATTAATTATTAATGTAAATTATAAATTATGGCTATTTATTATTGCTAAACTTGGGTGTATACCAGTGACGAAGTGTGACTTTTTTAAGAATGGAAGCACACTACATCTTTTTTTTTAATAATGTTTTTCTTTTACTTACCACAACAATTTTCACATTTTTAAAAGATCGTGTATAATTTAAAATGCGATTTAGTTTAAATTATAAATCAATTTTATACTTTATTTTGCTTAGATTGCTTATATATAGATATATTCCATGTACTACCTTCATATATATATATAGGGTCTTATTATTTAGTCATTTACTATTTTTTTAATTATTTAAAAATAATCTGTAAAAATTATATCATGTCACACCTGCGTTTAGTATGACAGGATGATTAAATCAAAATTTTATTAAAGACAATAAATGTTTGTTGAAATATAGTTTAAGTTTTAAAAAAAATGTGTCGATTGCTAAAATCTTGTGGGAAAGTAAATGGCCAAATATAAAAAAACATCCTGTTCATGGATTAAAATAAAAGCTAAAAGTTATTTTGGTCTCTAAAAGTATCAAATTTCAATGGTTCTAATTGCTAACTTCACTGGGAAAATTTTGTTTATTAACAATGTAATTTCATCATGAGCAAACATAAATAGGCTCAGTTTTTTGCTACATATATACTCAGTCAAATTTTAAAAAAGTCTGCAAGCTGAAATCACGTCCGTTTGAATTTTAGGATGGCTGAATAATTAGGCAGATTGTGCTGTACCTCACACTTGAGGAATGGTGATCTTCATTTCCATCCTACATAGCCTAAATGGTACAAGCTAACAAAGCGATGGATAACCTTCCTGGTAGAAACCTACTGCAACAGTACTTCAAGTAGAGAGCAGCTGTTTATCCAGAGAACAAAGCCAAGAGACAAGCTGCTGGCCAGAAGTTAGGTAATAACTTTCATGACTATCGCAAGAGTTTTCAGATGAACTTTAATTATTAATTTTCAAAACAATAGCTATAGTAAATTTAAATAAATGTCCAGTTTAAAGTCTAATAGTTCAAATCTTTCTTTTACTTCAACCTATAAAACCAATACTAATACTCGCTTGCTTTACTGTAAAATATCAATGTAAAATCTATTATCTCGAACCTATTGAAGAGATAAACTTAATAATTATTTTGTGAATTAAATTCTGTTTTACTCTTGTATTTGCAGTGAAATCTATGCTCTTGTATATATTTAGGTTTTTAATATTTCATTTAGATATGTGTTGATATGCCAAATATATTTCGAACCAGAGCAGATATATTTTAATAATTTTATCCCAAAGATAATATGTCTATCTTCAGTTTAGTAATTATGATATAACGCTAAGTTATATTACATCCAAATCACTGTTTCAAAATTAAAATTCATTAATTAATAACTATTTAAATGAACTCTGAATTCGATTTCATATATAATTGTTATGGTTTGCATTGTTATACTGATAAATTATGATTTTAAACATAATTTTACTTAATTAATAATAGAATTCTGGCCATGGAGATATTAATAAGGCATATTTAGTTATTTTCATTAATTCCAATCCTCTTAAATATTTTTTCCCTCCCTTTTTATTAAATCTGATTAGAGATGTGAATTAATTGTTTGTTAAATGAGTGTATTAATATATTTAAGGAACCCCTCTTTCTTTATAGCATATTTTAAAGTGCCTGTAGTGAAGGTAGGTAGGGCTAGTTCGATAAGTTCTCTATAATATATGTTATTCAGGATTTATCTGAGACTAAGATTACCTTTAGTTTGATGGATGATGATTCGCATCGTTATCGAGCTACATTATTAGGCTCGAATATTAGAGAAACTTAGCAAACTGTCACAATATTATCGCTGTAGTAATTAAATTATATTTCTGGCTAGTATTGTTATTTATCATTTGGCAAACCATGATATTAAATGAATATTATCTTGGCATATTAAATTTTTATATGCATAAATTATTCGCTGAGCACGAAAGCCAGCTAATACATTTAAATGAATCCAAACCGTGATCCCTAAATAGTGTAATTTAATTCATTTTGTTTTTCATTACTAATAATTTTAATAAATGTATTTAAATTTATCCTGTCTTCATTATTCTTTTATCATATCCCAATCCAATTCACTTACTTATTAATTATATTACCAGATATTATTATACAAAATGTCAATATCATATTAGCTTAGCCATTGATAGATATTTAGTCCAATTTAATGCGATGCATATGTGGCTAACGATAGGATCTCATGTTTCTCCCTGTTTGGAGCCAGCTTGCAATTAAAATTAAGGCCCGTGTGTAACCTCAGAAATGTCATTCATATGGTGTTAAATCATGGATTGCTAGTCAATGAGTTGGAGCTTGGTTTGGACTCTGGATCTTGCCATCCCATTTCGATAGGCTTCCATGTGTTGGACTCTGGATTTTGTTATGTGAATGTACAAATCTGACTGTTACAATATAGATAATACATTATCACTATACTTTTAGCTACCATATGCTTTTAACATTCTTAAGTTTTAATTGTAAATTAGATTTTAGCATTGTGTGAACTTCTTATAATTGACATATAATGCATTAGTCAAACTCATTCCTTGTCGTATATAAGAACTATTCAACTGTTGGTAAAAAATTAGTCAAACTCATTCCTTGTCGTATATAAAAACTATTCAACTGTTGGTAAAAAATTGAAAGTCAACAGAAATTCCATTCAAAAAATAATGAGTTAGAATTATTCATTCTTTTTTTATGTTAATCAGACTATGATTAGTTTAAATATAGATAATATATTATCAATATATTTTTATCTTGTACAAATGCTTTTAACATTCTTAAGTTTTAATTGTAAATTAGATTTTAGCATTGTGGGAATTTCTTATAATCAACCAATAATGAGTTGATCAAATTAATTCCTGGCCATGGATAGTCAACAGAAATTTCTTACAATAAAAAAAAAAAGTTTGAATAGTTCATTCTTTTTTTATGTTTAGCAAAATAGTTGAGATTTTTTTTTTACATTTTTCAAAATAGCTTATATACACTAATGTATTTATTGATATTAAAAAATATAAAATTGCTATTAAATTAAATTCACCTATATATTAAATAATATGGGCAATTTCTTCAAAAATGAAAGTTGGAGTAATATGCATAATTACAGTTCAAAATGCACAGCAAAATCTAAGTATTAAACCTGTCTGTGTACCTGATTACATATCATTTTTTTTTAGAAATTTTTTATTAAACAAGTCCTCTATATTATCAAGACTATCACTAATAGTAGTCTATGTCTCAAAAATTGATACAATTTATTAGATAAATACATTAATTCTCTTTTTGAAATCTAATTTTGACCTTTGCATTGTTTTAGTTTATCGTTTAATGCCTGTTTTGAATTATGATAATGAAGAAAAAAATTCTGAAAAAGCTAAATGTTGTTGTATATAAATATAAGAATTTTTCATTAAATATGTTTACAATAATATTCAATGTAATTGAATAAAAATTTCAATAGTGATATTATCAGTGAAATGATTAGTTTCATGTTTCCAAAACACTTTTCATTCTATTTTCATAATCACATAATTGACATTTAAATAAAGCAATATTAGCATTGTTCTCTCCTGTGTTCATACTTTCCTTATTGAAATTTGAAAGTAAAGAAAAGTTATGCTTTAGACAAATATTTTTTTTATGACATGACAAATTAATTTGAGAAGCAATTTTAAAATCTATAAAATTATATTGAAAAGGGTTTTCATGTGTCTGACTTCTTTCATGCAATTTTAAAATGGTTTTTTGAGAGGTTTTGCAATCCCAAAATTTACAAATGAAATTCTTTTCTCCAATATGAGTTTTTTCCTGTGATAATAAATTAAATTATTGAGATCTATAATCACAGAAACTATAATTAAATGGTTTCTCTATAGTATGAAATCTTTCATGCAGTTTCAATTACTTTTGCCATAAGAGAACAGTGCTAATATTGCTTTATTTAAATATCAATTATGTAACTATGAAAATAGAATGAAAAGTGTTTTGGAAAGTCATGAAACTAATCATTTTTTTGATAATGTCACTTAAAATTTTCATTCAATTGCATTGGATATTATTGTAAACATGTTTAATGAAAATTTCTTATATATATATACAACAACATGTGCACGGATCTGATTAGAGGAGGCAACAGTGCAACCATCAACTTGAGAGGCCTGCAGAAACACACAAAGCTTAATGGGTTATCCCTACATTCCATAGATACATTTATATTTCAACATTCCTACAACTCTTTCTACAGAATGTCCCTGCAGTATCTCAACTCCTCGCCCTTTAAGGAGATCACTCCTACAGACAAGCCTCCCCCTGTTAGCACTGATTGGCTGGCAACCCTCACCCTCATCTCCAAATTTACTACTATTCCTAACAAGCCATCCTCAATGAAAATCAATTTCTGAGAAGCTTACTACATCTTTAATACTGATGTTTCTGCAGGATCAACTCTCCTCTGGCTCAACAACCATCTGCTAATCAAGAAATTTAAGCGATGGTTTCTTGAGCCCAAATTCTTTGTCTTCCTGTTGAAGATAAACCTCAAAGCCTTGTCTACTAAACACTTTCTTGTACATCGCCGAGAATTCTCAAACAGAGCCTCATAGAAGAGGAAACTTCTCTTCACCTCCTCTGCCACTGTGTTTTCCTTCAACCTTACAAAGAACTTATAGCCTCCATGCTAAATGATAAAATGCCTTCCTTATCTACTCTCATTGACAATATACTGTGTGGATCCATCCCAGAGATACGTTCAACAACATTCTTATTGTTTTCGCTATGTTTCACTCGGTGCTGGCTCACTTTTAATCATGTACTGGAGCATCAGCTTGATTTATATATTGACAAAATGGAAAAAATTCAGAAGAGGGACCAGGATTCCCCCTACATCTATGATGCCATATGGAAGCTAATTGACTTGCCTCCCTAAAACTGATCCCACTCATACCTGAATAGAAATCACCTATCCTGAAAATGATTAGGGGCTGATTTGCATGCATTCCTTTGAGATTGATTGTGATTTGCCTTACTCCTCAAGCTTATTGCCCAGACCCTGAGTATTATGACATTTACTTCCATTCTGAAGGGTCGGTTTACCTATACAAAGCTGTGGTTTTGCATGGACAAAGTTTAGAACTATCTTTGTACATTTCGAGACATGCAAGCTTAGTCACCTACCACCAAGACACTAAATCCCAGGCTCTTTCCTTTGCCTCTATGCATCATATTAGTCCTTATAGACTGTGCCATGCAAGATGTATCAATATTGAACTTCTACCTCTCTGAATACCATTTAATGTATCTTATGTCTAATTTTATCATAAGTTGTAACCAAATTTTAGAGTAAAATATTCTATAAAATAAACATTTAGCCTTTTCAGAAATTTTTTCTTCATTATCATAATTCAAAAGAGGCATTAAATTATAAATTAAAACCATGCAACGGTCTTAGATTTCAAAAAGAGAATTAATGTATTTATCTAATAAATTGTATCAATTTTTGAGACATAGACTACTATTAGTGATAGTCTTGATAATATAAGAGGACTTGTTTAATAAAAAATTTCTAAAAGCAATGATATGTAATCAGGTACACAGACATGTTTAGTACTTAGATTTTGCTATGCATTTTGAACTGTAATTATGTATATTACTCCAACTTTTATTTTTGAGAAAATTGCCCATATTATTTATTGTTTTTACTATACTATTTTATGTGCACCTTGTTGGATCGACTTTGTAAAGTTGAATTTATACATATTTTAGTGGATTTTTTTAAATTGAATTTTAATTAAAGCCTTTGAAAGTTTTAGTGAATTTTTCTACGGAAGTACTCATTCTGTTCAATACATGGATGCTCTGTCCCTGGTGCATACAGTTAAACTTGAACTAATCCTTCAAAAATCCAGTTATCTCCTGTACTTTTTTAAATATGTAATTGATTGTAGTATGTCATTAGAATGAACAATAGTCAATAAAACATATATAAAAAAATTAAACATATCAAGTTTTGATAAAAAAAAAAGTTAGCCAAAAATAATATCACGAGTGGGCAAACTATGGCCTGGGATCTATGTACAAGTATATGGATTTTTTTTTTATGTTATCCCATAAAATAGCTGAATTATATAAAGAAGCAATGTATATTTGGTAGCATGTGATAAGTCTTTAAATATACTTAGATAGTGTATAGCTGAATATGAGACAGGCACAGAGAACATACACATTTATGCACTCACATTCATAAATACAACACTGGATGTAATTCTAAAATTGCCTAAAATGAACTTTAAATGCTGTATTTTGTTAAAATTCCATGAAACTAGAAAATCAGTTTCCAGTGTGCTCCCAGTATTTTCCTCTACAATATATTCATGTATTGAAAAATGAAAACTTCTATTTTTTTTTTATATATGGACAGTCTAGGGACTTTACAGAAGTGTGTTTAGTCTACAATCAGAAAATTTTGTTCACTTTTATTCTATAACTATCTACCAAAAATATGAGTAATTAGTAGATATCTGAATGATATAATGCAATGATATTCACATCTCTAGATCAATTTCTAGCTTTAGCCTTCATCAGTGATGTCTTTAGATTTAAAGCTGGAATGCAACTAACAGCTACCTTTTACTGCTTTATAGTATTTAAGCTATAAGTCTGAAATTTCAAAAACCCTAAGAATTTTAAATCTAAATCAGTTGCATGATTGTATGAATCTGACACTAAATCATATTTCATATGTTTTAATGACTTGAGTTTTATGTTAGTTGTATACCTCTTTTTTCCTATAGCTGGTTAATGCCAACAACTACATCACATAGCTTTTTTTAAATTTATTCATACACATCTAAGAACATTTTTTTTCCTTATTATAAGGCTCTTGATTATTTAGGTTTACAGTAGGTAGCTTTAGAGTAAAGTGAAGAGAACTATTTTCTTTATTAGGTAAAATTTTATACAAACTCGGAAAAAATTATTTACAATTCAACTACATATTATAAAGTATATCATAAAAGAATAGACAAATAAAATGGTGTATAAATTAAATTACAAAATACATTTTGCAAATACATTGCAAAGGTATACAAAAGTAAGAAAAAAAAACTGAGGGAAAGAACTACCATGTTTGGAGAAGCAAACACCTTAACTTTATTTTTAATTTTTGAAATTTTATTATAAAACAGTGATTGCTCTATCTGGGAATAGGTTAAAGCAAAAATGCCATCTTAGGAACCAGTGGATAAATATAAGGAAAGTAGTAATTCTAATTGAAGGAAAAGGCCCCGTTTCATGTTATCATTGGGAGTGGCAATAGAGGACGCTCATGATTTAGTAATTGACTCAAAGATATGAACTACTTTTGGAAGCATATGAAGCTGAGAAAGTCATGTTATGTTGGTATTATTTTTTTTAGCTTTGGTAAAGGTAAAAGGGGTATACAGTTGGCATTGCAATGGAGGATACTAAAATATAATGAAACTCACATAATATCAGATCTATATAACTATGCAAGAGAGATGACTTAAGTTCAACAACTCTAGAATTCTTTTTGAATTTTAGTCTTAGCTTGAATTAGTATAACAGAATAATATTGGGTGAGTGTGAAATGTATTAATATGATCCAGTTTTAAGTCCAGAAATTTCACCAGTGGAGACAAATGCCAAAAACTTATCTGAAAATGGGAATACTATAACACTATATCAACAGAGATACAGTAATTATTCAAGTTTACAGTAGATGGCTCCCAATAGATTGAAGACTAAAATTAGTTAATGAAAATGTTTTTTAAAAAACATAAATTTGGAAATATTTTGGTTTTGTTTAAGAAATCTTGGCATATTCTATATTGTTGTGTTTTCAGAAAAAGTGTAAACAACCTGTTTTTAAATACCCTGCTGCTACGGAAAGGCTTCTTTATCAACACTGTAAAGAGAAATTCTGAAGGAGACATTTTATAGTTTTCTATTTTTATTTTAACCTGAAAGAATAATCTATGGTACTGTTTTATTAGATCGTGTCAGCTGCTTGATGGTGTTGTTGCTATGCAAAAACACATAAATATAATGTTACTGGGACCACCCTGTTATTTGTGAAAGAATAATAATCATACAGGTTAGCATAATTCATTTATTTCCTTAATAAATTTATTATGTAAACATACGTTATTGCAAATATTCTATTATAGTAGAATTCCCCATGTATGCCAGCGCTGGCTGGCAAAATCATCATCTCCCCCGTTTTCCTTAAAAGATAACTAACTACATCATGGTGAGAAAAAAAATGCTGATAATGCTTTAATATTTTTTGGGGGGTCATTTTTGAAAAGCAAAAATATTTATTTATTTATTGATTTATTACAATAGCTATCTTTGAAATAATATGTATATGAATATAAATGGCACATCTATTAAGAACGATTAATAATTTCCAACTCAATTGTTTTTTTGTGTTTTTAAGATTACTAAATGTATTCTTTGGACAATTTCTTTTGGTCTCTGGATAGAACTACGACAAATTTCACAGTCATACATTTTATTCCAAAGGCTTAATGTAATTCATTGATTTCCTTAATTAATTCCCGTAATTTAGTCGAGAACAATTTTATGCTACAAAAACTTTAAAAAGCTTTAAGTACAAGTGATCAAAAATTTCATCTTAGTCCTGCAATGTAGAGCAGATGGTATGCCTTTTCACATCCGCAAGAATAATTGAATGGTTTGGCTATGAGCCAATTAGATAAAACAAAAATCCTAAGCCTGCTGACAACCTGAAAAAAAAAAAATTCCATATTTTAGCCTGATTGCATTCAAATCTCTGGATATGTTCATAGTAGGCATTTATGCTAATTACTACATAGTAGACCTCTTTTTAGAAAGCAAATTACACAACATATTCATGAAATTGATTTTAGCAAAAAATTGAATTCAATTTTTTTTTCTTTAATTTATAACAAATACATTAAAATTGAGATCTAAATATGTTCCAGTAAATACTCCTAACATTTTTTGTTATTGCTAAAATTTGAAATAATTTATTGTTGCTATGTTGGAATGAATCATAAAGAATAATTACAGAAAGTTTTTATTGAAATAAAACATCTAGTGGAAATATACTTGGTTGTAAAAAATATAAAAAAAGCAAATGAAGTTAGCAGGGAGATGATTGATAAAATACAATAGAGAAGATAAATAAAAGTACTGAAAAAAAGCTTATATCAAAATTTAACATTACAATGAGATATAATTTAATAAGCTGAGAGAAAATGACGAAAAGGAGTTTATACTCTTAATAAGACAATATGAAAAATATATTTGATTTTATAAGGGCAGAATAAAGCAATTTTGAATTTTAAAAATGCAGAGTCACTATAATGAAACAATAGTTTGCATTGAAAATAGTAATGTTAACAAAACAACATTGGATATAACTTAGAAAATTAATTGACTTTTCTTCATCTGTTTTGTGGTAGCTGAGAATTGGCAGTGGAAAACAAGAATAAATTTGTTTACTAAATAATGGAGAAAGTTATAAAATTGAAGAATGGCAAAATATGCATATAATTGATGAAATTGCAGTTGAATTTCTAAAGATTGATTTGAGTATATTATTTGTTAGTAATTTAATATATGGCTGTATAATGGCTAGTGGCATTTTTTTCTACATTTATGATTCTACAAGAGAAAAGCTTTTGTTTGCAACTAATGATTTTAAATCAGTTAATGTAATCTTACACATTGCTCTGATACTTCTGATTGTTTTGAATATGCATTTTATTATAAAAATATTTATCTGATGCCTTATTTGATTTGGAAAGGTAGACAGTAATTAAAGGGATGATAATTATTAGAGATATGTAGAAAGAGGAAGGAAAGTTAATATTTGTTTGACTACTAAAAGTTTGTGATAAATTGAAATGAATTATCTTAATGAAGTTATTGAGAAATAATTTATATTTTAGGAAGAAAATTTTTGTGAGATAATTATAAAAGATCTCCTGTTTTCTTATTTTGATAAGATAAATTTAATTTAGTTTTGAAGGAAGGAGAGTTCATTATATCGAATTTATTGATAATAAGATTTTACAGATGTTGAGGATGAGTCTAATAAAATATGTATCATTGGCAGAATATGTAAGACTTGGATGAAAATAAAAATGATTAAATAATGACAGTAGTTGGAAAGAATAAAAAGATTGTTGTTGGACAAAAATTATAGAGGTTAATGCTTTTAAGTACTTGATAGTGATTAACCTGGTGAAAAATGAGAATTAAAATGATTAAAATTGTCTTTTGTATATGATTGAGTTTCTCTGTGGTTTATTGAAATTAGATTCAAGAAAAAGGTCTTATTAAATGTTGTGTCTAGTAAATCTATATTTTTAATGAAGATTCTAAAAATTAAGAAAAGTAAAAAAAAAAAAAAGGATTGCAAGAGATTGGAAAAAAAAAAAAAACTGGAATATTAAAATTAGAAATATAGAAGTATTCAAAAGTGTAAATGAAAAAATATTTTTTGTTAGAAGGATTGAATTAAAGAAGAATTATAAAGATTTAAAAAAAAAAAGAATTGATAGTTAAATGTAGGAAATAGATAACTATAAATATTTAAAGATTAGATGAAAAGGAACAGGAGGGCTTGAAAAAGATGACCTGAGGTAATATGTGAATTTGTTCAGCATTTGATTAATAATAATAATAACAATATATATAAATTACAGTCTGATAACTTCAATCATAATATTTATATTTTAAGTTTAAAAATAAATGTTTTTAATTAGAATTATAAATGTATTATTAATTTCATTAATTAAACTCCTAGTTTTTGTTTATTTTTTTTATTTCTGACAAATTCCAAATTACTTGTAATGGTTGTTTTGTTTTCTATTTTAATTTTACTCACATAAATTTCTTTTTTGTCTGAAGATAGTATGAAAGTTTATTAAATTAAACTTAATTATACTGTCTATTAAAAAATCTAAAGTGTTTGTGAAATTACATCCTTCTGTATTGTTAATCTTTCAGACACTTGATTAATTTATAAAAAAATTGTTATCATATAATATGTTCTTACACAGTAAATGTTAAAAATCTGAAAAAAAATAGAAAATTTATTTCTATTAATTAAAATAGAAAAAAATGATAATTAAAATTCAAAATTACCTTTTTACGTATTTGTTTTATTATAATTATAAGATAATTTTTGAATTTATAATTGAAAGTGATATTTTACAAACAAAATGAATATCATTATATTATTTAAAAATATTTTATCACTTTAATTTAATCTGAAGTTTTTATGAAAGAAAAATGTCAAGTACAGTCCCATCTGTTTTGAATTGTATAAATGATGAATTTTTTTAAAACAAAAAAATCCGTAAAAAATTGTTTCTATTTTTATGTCTTTTTTTAATTCATAAATAATTTTTTATATATTTTTTTAAAAAAAGCTGATTGATAGTCTTAAAAATTAAACTTATTATTTAAAATATTCACTGTTCGCTTGTGATTTAATAACTAAATCAATATTAATTTTAAAATAATTTTTTAATAAACTTGATTGTTCAAATTTAAAAAAATAAAATTGCTAAAGAGCATAGAACATTCTTACAAGAAATTGATCACACATACTTTGTTAAATTACTAAACATCACATGATCACCATTTCTCATGCTAGCACATAACTGTTATTAAAACAGGCAGAAACTAGTCTGGGGATATTGGATGAGTAGGCACTTGATGGGGATTTTATGCACAAGCCTTCTGGCATCCATTGATTACTCTGGTTGGCACTGAGTGGCACTACTGTATAAAGAGTTTTGCCTGTTTTAATAACGTTGTTACTAAATATTATAACTTATTGCTTGGGATATTCATATGAACTTCATAATTCCAATACTAAAACATTAATAAATGTGGGCTTATTATTTTTTACTAAAGTACACCTATTAAAAACTATTACACTTAACCGTTGGCTTAAAGTCATTAACAAATGTTGCATTGCTGAAATAGGATAAGTTAATTATGATGTCATAAAATAATAAGACTAATATTTTATCAGATTATGTAAGTTTACACTACACTCAAATGATCCAAAGCAGAAGTTTATGATCCATCAACTAATGCTATAAACAACATTCAAATTACAATTTACTTTGTAATTAGAATTTCTAGGGCTCACTCCTAGTTATAAGTTAACTTATTATTTTGATAACCACTCTAAACTGAACCTTACTTCAGTTATAATCTTTGCCAATTTTTTCACATAACTTAAGATTTCCTTGATTTTCAGATCATTTTTTCTACACACTTTATTTATGAAAATCTTATGCTACTTTTTAAATCTTTGAAGTTATCCTTTCATATATTTTTATGCATCTTTTAGCTTAAGTTCTTTGTGACATGCCTTAGTTTGGCTAATTATTATGCTGCTTGGCAAATCAGTTTAATTTCATCTTTATTTTGGCAAAACTATTCAATCATTACTAATGTTTATTACTTTTATTATCATTCACTGTTTGAAAGATTTGCAGATTTTTTGCTCTTTATGTCATCTGCTATTGATTACTTACAGTGGATATAATTCTTTTTTTTTTTTTTTTTTGCACACTGAAAGGCTTTGTTCATTTTTATTAATAATTTAATCTGTTCATGATTTGATATTAACAGAAGTTTGTATTGGATACCACCATTGTTACTTGTAACTGTATTGAGATTTTATTGCTATGATGTTAATAACAATTTCAAAAAACTAATTTAATGCACAAATTACATTCCTTACACTTATTTTTGCACATAATATTGATAATTTACTTAAATTTTAAAAGTTTGTGAATTATCTGTAGCTTGTATAATGGTATTGTATCTGCATGCAAAATTTTATTAAGACTCTGAACTTATAGGGAATAAAAGCACTGGAACAACTTTTAGATAATTCATTTTGAAATGAATTATTAAATATAACATAATACATATTTTTTGAAATGTAAAGCTATAACATTGCAAGACTCACTTTATAGATTTTGGAAAGATGTGCCAAATTTTTAATCTTCAGTAATTACAAATCAGAAGTAGCTAAAATATTTTTATAAGCAGAACTTGTTTTATTAAAAAATGTGAAAGATGTAATACATGCCGACAGTAGGTTTATTGCTTTTTATAATTAATAATACAAATAATTGTTTTTTTACAAATAGGAATTATAATCAGTCAAAATAAGAGTCATAGATCACATGATCCTATTCTCTTAAGCTTGTAAGTTATAAACAGTGAGGATTGCCAATTCCTCAACAAGCTTTGTGCTAAATGCTTAGCCAGAGAAAACATTTAAAATATCCCTGTCAGGAACCCCCCCCCCCCCACCCAAACCCCTGACCATGGTTTCGTACTTTGGCACTCCTCAGAGAGGTACCAGGTTAGGAATTATTATCAATTCCATTTTTTATAAACCTAACTTTTAATCATCATCATCATCAATGGCATCCTTAAACAGATATGGTAGTTCTAATTTTAGAAAAAAAATAAAGACAAAGAGATAATATAAAAATTAAATGTAAGTTTTCGTGTTTGTTTTAGTCCATTTATTTGATGTCTTATGATGATATCTGTACAATTAACTTTTCTTTCTGAAAGATTTCAAAATCTTGCCTAATGATAGTTCTCCATTGTATTTTATTCTCAGTCAGATATTTTCAATAAAAGCAATCAATATTGTAAGTTTGTCATAAAATACTTATTTAGAGGTAATCTAATACTATTAATTTTCTCCACTTGACATCTGATGATATTTTAAATAATAGATTTACTAGCATCACAATTAGTAAATTGATGAATATAATGCATGGTTTTATGACTTTATCATGAATTTTATTTAAGAATGCTTTGTAAGATTCTAAAATTACTATAAGTACATCTTTAAAATGTTATCTGCTTTATCTGTAAGTGATCAATATAACAATCTTATTCTGTTTTTGCATGATTAATACATACCTACATTGAAAATTATGTATTACATCTATTACCTTTTAATTTAAGCACATAGCATATATATAAGTAGTTTAAAAAAAGGCTTATTTGAAAAATTATCAGTTTCATGAAAAATTTCAATCTCTGCCTGGATTTAATTCCAGGTTATCAGCTTCCCCATTAAACTGCATGATTATTCTGCTTGCATAGCTTAATGCTCTCTTTATTTTAAGGTATTTGAACTATTATTAATATGATTTTTGCATATAGTTTAAATTATTTTAAAAATGTGTGAACTAATCATTCAATATGGTCGGTAAATAAATGTCTAACTATATCTGAAAGATAATTAGTCAGATAAGGTCATTTGTAATACGATAGTTTTTCATCACTAGCAATGAACCTAACATACAATTCTGAGTGATTAGCCATGGTTTATTTTTATGTAAATTAGTGTATGCATTTTTAACTTATATATTTTTAGGTCCCACTACTTTTGAGGATTGCCAGTATTTCCGATCATCTTTTTTTGATCAATCACATTCTCAGATGTCCTGCAGGTGTGGGGAAATGGGCTGCATCATTTTTACAAGTACTTCAACCTGATGTTTATGTGAATGAAAGTGCCACATTTGGGAGTGTTCTTCTAGATCATTTTGTGACCATGTTGGCAACACTTTTGACTCCACCCAAGTAAATATTTTGTAAATTCACTTTATTGTTTAACATAAATAATTGTAAGAAATTCTTTATTAATAAAATTTTATATGTAAAGTAGATTGACTTATTTAAAAAAAGGTTGATTACAGAAAATGATAATATAGTCTAAGTGAACTATATGTTTGAATATTTCTCATTTATTATTAATACATGAGTTAAGTATTATTGTATTTGTATTTTTGAATGTTTTGGCCCTCTTAACTTGAGAAATCTTATTGATTGATTAGATAATTTGTATTTTTCATGTGATGTTATATTTTGGAGTATTCATATTTAAGAGATTAAAATTATATTCATTTATTCATTATACTATGCTTTGATAGAACAGATTAATTCAAATAACTAATCAGATTATTTATGTATGTCTTTGGGCATATGGTATTGCTATTATTGAAAGTCTGTCTACCATAACTTATTTAATATCTATTGACTAAATTAATATTTACAGCAATGTTTATGAGTAAAGCAAAAGTCATTATTTTGTCAAATGAAGAATCATCAAGTCTTTTATTACATATGTATTTATCATTCTATTAAAGAACAATTCAAAAATTGTCTGCTTTCAGATCATAACTGAGTTCAGTAAAATAAATATATTTTATTGGCTTAAATTTAACATCATAGCATATTAAAACTTTCAGGTCATTAGTTTTGCATAACAAAGTATGAATATTTTGACTAATTAATGGGTTCAATATTAAGTGATTTATCTCTCTTGAATGATGGATAATTAGTCTATAAAACTTCTTTCATCATTTTTTACAATGGCTGCTAGTAAGTTTTTTTAAGATAATTACACATTTAAACTCCATCTCACATCATTTTTTTCAAATTAGGTTCATTTCCAAAGATATTTTTATTGATTTATGTTCAAGAATTGACATAGTTCACCAGCTGTTCTTTTTACCTCCCCAAATGTTTAATCCATTTAAACTTTAAAATAATTTGATTTTGAATGAATTTCTTTTGTCATTTTGGGGTGGGACTATTTAGAATTTTTGCTTTATTTTTGAAATCCAACATTTATATTTCATAATTGCTAATTTAAAGCAGTTAAAATTTATTGTGTAAAGATTTTCTTTTAAAAATTTTTGGATTATTTGATATTAGTAATGTGAAAACGTACAAAGGTAGTTAATTCTGTTCTGAAATTACTCCACATTATTTTTATTCTGTTTTTGTTCATTTTATTAATTTAGTTAATATACTACCTGGTTCACATAAACATTTTATTTTTATTTTTTTCTATTTATATCCATTTATCATAAATTTAAATTTTTTTTTTTTAAATATTACTTTAATTTTCTCAAGTTTATTTTCAAGGTAATCTTTAAATTGCCTAAATTTAATACACAAACTCTTGATTTCAGTTCTTGAAGCATTATAGCAAAACTATTATCTTAAAATAGCATTAATCCCTTGGTGTAGTGGTTAACACATCCTTATGCATACCCACAACTGAAATTCATATCCAGACTGAATTAATCTTGGAAATTATTTCAGTTCACAAGTAGGTTTAAGATTTTTTTTTTTAAGGAAGTTGAACCATAGCTGTCCCAGTTGTCATTCACTTATTGGTTTGTATATGAATATCTAGCTACCAATAGCTAGAGAGGAAAGATCCTAAATTAATCTTAACTGGTCAAATGAAGTCTCAAAGCAATTTAACTTTAATACAGTGTGAATCTCTGTTAGTGAGTGCTATAAAATGGTTTGCCTTGGCATAAAATAGTTTTGAAAAATTTATATAATTTTGATATCCTTTGAATTTTTTAGTAATTTTTTTCCAAATGAAAATTGTGTAAATTTTTTGATAATATTGCTATGATTCTTTCAAGTCTGCAGATTTTTTCTAACAATTGTCATGTACATTGCATATACAGAATAAAAACCCTTATTATACTCACTGAAGTCTAATTAATCTCACTGGAAATTTAATTTCATTGAATTTTTGACCTTCTCCGATCTTTAGCTTCTCTTTTCCACAACACCCCTGCACATTTTCTTTTTTCATCCATCCATCTCACATGTGGTCTCTTTCTGGGTCTTTTACAATCTCTTGGAATCCAGTTTAAAATTTCAATTGTCCATCTATTATCATTTCTTCTAACAATATGTCCAGCCCAACTCCATTTCAATCTTTTCAATAAGGTCAGTAACACCTGTTTGTTGTCTTACCCATACATTGCGTTTTCGATCTCTTCTTGTTACTCCCAACATACATCTCTCCATACTCCTTTGAGTGGTCTGAAGTCTCTGTATTGCTCTTCTATTAAGTGTCCAAGTCTCAGATCCATAAGTAAGAACTGGTAAAACACATTTGTTAAAAACCATTCTTTTCAAACACATAGGCGTATTTCCTTTTAGTATCAAGTTATTTCTACCAAAAGCACTCCAACCAAGTTTAATTCTATGATTAATTTCCTCCATTATATTTCCATCTGTATTAATAATCTGACCTAGGTATTTGTAACTGTTAACTTCTTCTAATTCTTCATAATCAATCTTTATTTTCATATTTTGAGCAAATCGATTAAACATTACTTTAGTCTTTTTAACATTTATCTTTAGTCCTACTTTTCTACTTTCATCTGCTAACTCTTGCAACATTTCCTGCAGCTCTGAAGCATTATTTGCAAAAACAACTACATCATCTGCAAAATCTAAATGACTTAAATACTCTCCATTTACTTTCATTCCTTTAGTTTCCCATTTTAATCCACAAAATACTTTTTGCAGCACTGCCGTAAAAAGTTTTGGAGATATGGAGTCACCTTGCCTTACACCTTTCTCAATGTTGATTTTTCCAGTATCATTATGTAATCTAATTGTTGCTGTTGCATTTTTATAAATATTCTTTAAAATATGACAATATCCTGGATCTATACCTTGATGATCCAATGCTTTAATCACTGAAGAAATGTGTATAGAATCGAATGCCTTTTAATAATCTACAAATCCAAAACATAATGACAACTCATATTCATTTGTTCTTTCTATAACTTCTCTCAATACCTGGATATGATCTATTGTACTAAAACCACTTTTAAATCCAGCTTGTTCTCTTGGTTGGTGGAAATCCAAAGTTCTCTGTAGATGAGTTGTAATTATCTTGGTAAAAATTTTATATAAAACTGATAAAAGGCTGATAGGTCTGTAATTTCTAATATCTTCTTTATCACCTTTTTTAAATATTAATATTATTACTGCATTTTTCCAATCTTCCGATACATCTTTATCATTTAGACATTTGGTATATAACTTTGCTAAAATTGTTTCTATTTCTTCACCTCCTTTTAATATATCAATTATAATTCCATCATTTCCTGGAGCCTTTCCTTTCTTCATACATTTAATTGCATGTCTCACTTCTTCATTTAAAATTCTGGGCAATTTGGAAGATGTAATAGATATAGGAGGTACTTGTTCTTTATTACTATATAATTCTTGATAAAAATCTTCTACCAATTTCATGATGTCATCTCTCTTTTTAGTAATAATTCCATCTTTTTTTCTTTTTTTAAAGTAACTTTTTTTTTTTTTTTTGCTTTTGATTACGGTCTTCTTTTTTTTTTAAAAGTAACTTTTTTTATTTTTTTTTGGCTTTTTACTTTCATTAAACTACCATAAAGGTAGTTCTTCTGGGTGAGGAGAATATTTTTCTGTTGAAGAAAGGCCACCGCATCTGCTTCTGTAGTCTGCCATTGAAATGTTTTGATCTCGAAAAAGTGTCGGAAAGTGTGCGACTTAATCGTGAACTTTGCCGAATTGTGACTAACAATCCTCATTAACTGAATTCTGACCCCTGACAACGAAACCAGGGGCGTTTGGAAAATCGTTACAATTTTTACGAACGAAAATAAAAAAAAATACATCGAAGCCAAAAAAAACAAAAACGTTATAATATAGTTTTCGACATTCAAAATACAGAAACCTTCACATCATACGCTGTACAATAGTTAAGAGTAATGTCTATAGAGAGTCTTGCATACTCGTCGCTAATGATGTTTAACATACTAGAGATGTTGGGGTAATGGGTGCACTTCAACATCTTAGCGGTTGAACAGTTTACTAGGTCGTAAGATCTATGAGCGGCCTTGTAAACAGCATATTTATGTGCTTTAGCGTAGAAACAGCGCCATCTTATGGCATGGATCAATCAATGCTGTATTACCCAAAATGGTGTAAAGAGTAGGATAATTATTAATTAAGAAAATCGGAATATTTCAATATGTTAAAAAAAAAAATCAATAAAAAACATTTCCATCAAATTCAAATACACACACTCTCACACCAAGCTGTAATAATTGTATGAAGTGTGCGAATTCGCCAAATTTATTTGCTGCGATGCGATACATGCTGTACTGCGACGTGACATAGCAGCCTGCCATATGTAGCACAACAATAAAAGTTGTATTATAGAAAACGCGGGTTCGAACATGTCGGCTGTGGAAACGGCATTTTTATTTGCTTTAGCACGTAAACGGCGCCATCGAGCGGCGTCTTTGTCCATAAGACTACAAACAATTTTTTTTTGTCTTGGCCTTATTTTTTCTTAACTATAATTATTTGCACAATATTTATATGAATTTTTGAATCCCTATTTCTCTTTTAATATATAATTTATTATCTTAAAATAGTCTTTGAATATCTTCATAAAATTTTTTAATTATTTTTATATAAAGGGCTGAAAATTGTATAAATATTTATTTGTATGAGTTATTCTTTTTTATTAATGTTTATTAATACCAAATATAACTAATTTCATTATTGTTTTTTTATTTTGACTTTGTTGTTTTATTTTATTGTATGTTTTTTTTTCATTTGACTTCTCTGATAAGTGTCTTAAATTTTTTATGGTGGTTTTTTTTTTAAATTGTTTTTGTTTGCTGCTTCACGTGAGATTTAATAATAAATTATGAATTGCTAAATTAAAGATTTTTGGTTGTCTATTGTTTATTATGCTGCCAGATGTAGACTGTATGAGAGTTTAGGCTTTTTTTTCTTGCATATATTTTATTGAACCTTCTCACCACCAAATGTGAATGTGAATAAATATTAAATATTTAATCATAAAATTGATATTTATTTATAAATAGTAAATTTTACTTTATTTATTTTGTTTGCCTGGATTAGAAATATTTCAATAGATTAAATATGTAACCAGAATAATTATTAAACAAGCATTTTTAGGTCAGTTTTCATTCATCCTTCCATTGAATACTAATATAAAGCAAGAGAATTGTTTATGAAGCTGTCAAACTATACAATCTCAAAACTCAACTTAATAAACTATAAATGACAGTTAAATTAGTATTTTTTTTTTTTTTCATGTGTCATAGCATCAGCCGGGAAGCGAACCCACTAACCTGGGACAACTGCTTGTAAAGCAGCTATCACTGACCTCTCGACCATCAATGCTTGACAAATTAGTATTGTTTATATGCATGAAGAATAAATAGTACTTTCAGTCTTCTAAGACTTTTCTGCATTATTTTTTCAACAGTTACTGATTAGTGAGTCAACACTATATTGTATAAAATGGAAGATGATCATTCATAGCTAATCTCCATATCTTAAAATGATTCCATTGTTCATCATCTCTGCACCCAGTGGATAGCTGCAACAGAGATTTCAACTAGATTTATGGTATAAATGTATTTAGTTTTGTTCAGTATTTGACACTGATATATTTTTTCAAAAAAAATTGTTCTGCGTACTAATGAAGAAAAGACTTGGAATTCTTCTAAAATGTAAGTTATTTAATTAGTTAATAGTCATAGCAAAAAATATAAAAAAAGCAACTTGAAAGAAACATTTGGATAAAAGTTTAATGATTTACATAATCAGAGTATTATTTTATAATAAAGGTATAAAAAAAAATTTTTAATTCGCTTTTGAAATTCATACACAAGGATAACTATATCTTTCATCATAAATGGAATAAAAATTTAATGAAATTAATGTTTTGAAGAGAGTGTAAATAGGAATGAAAATGCTTAATATCTTAAATACTGTATAAAAAAAAGTTAATATTAAAATATCAGTATTCATATATTTTCTATTAGCCATTTAAATATTATTCGAAAGTTATACAAAAAACTTAAAAGATGTAAATTGGTTTGATGTCACTAATAATACTAACAAAGCTAAGGAATATATAATAAACAAAAGTATCACTTTGAATAAATTGATGATTTTTAAACTAGGTGCTTTAAAAAACTAGCTATCTTTCAACGGGTTTGTAAGATTATATAGAAATTTTAGCCAGAAGGTTTGCTGAAAATACCATTGGACAGAATGTAACTGAAGTAACAAAGAGATCATTCAAGGTGAAAAAAAAATTGATTAAGTACATCAAATAACTTTCAGTAATGGAAAATGAGGCATAGGAATTGATGGTATTGCTTCAGAAATTTTTCAGAAAACTTTTCTTTGAATATAATTATGTCATTTTTTTGTTTCTGCATTAAGTCTGACTTTTTAACTATTTAGACTATTAATTCTTCTGATGTTTAGTGTTATTCTTTTTAATACTGTAAACATGTTTTTTTTTTATAATTTTTGTTTGCTACTTGTTTCTTATTTACCTTTAAGAATAGAGTCTATATCTGATTATTATCATCAGAGTAATTAAGTGTCTTCTCATATAATTTTTGCTTAAACATTATTTTAACTCAAGAAAGTTTTTGCATCAATTAATTTTTCATATTCCTTATTTTTTAATTGAACAGGTGGCATATGATCCTGATGATTTTATACTATTATTTTTCAAATATCCTTTCAATATTTTGTGTTTCAAGATCTATCTCTATCACTTGAATCTTATATATCTGAGATGTCACCATGCTAACTAGCCCAGGTTTTACTTTTATCTATATAATTGAAATGATTTACTGTTTTTTTTTTTTTTGTTTTTTTTTTACATTCTACACAATTTCCAACATTATTATGGTCCCAACTTTATTATCTTTTAATATTATAGAAATTGGCAGTTTATCCTTTATCAGTTTAATGGAATATTTCCTCATTTGATATTTCTTTTTTCAATTTATGTATTACTTTCTACAAATTTGATAGTATTTTAAAAAAAATAATAGGTATTATTTCTGTTTCCATTTTAATAACTTCAGAATACCTATTTATTTCTGTATGAAAATATTAATGAAATTTTGGCAGTGCATGACTCCTATTCTATAAATTTGTTTAACAACTGGTTAATTAAAAATGAATGAAAAATTATATATATAATTATAAAAAAAATGCGTGTAATATTTATTTAATGTACTGTTATGATATAGTCAATTATTTTGTAATTACTGCATTTATATATGATGGTTTTGATTTATTTTAATGATTTGTATTGTTATTGCTTGTTTTAATTCTGTTATTGAACACTAGATGGTTTTATGTCTGAAATAATTTGTTAATATTAAATAGATTAGTAACATTTGAAAAGGGCACCAAACAGGTGTTGAAAAAGGCTTTTTAAGTGTGATATTATTACTGAGATTTATATAGCTGTTATGAAGAATTCATTATTATTATCTGATTATTATTTTATGGAAGCCAGCATAAAGATTTTTATTCTTTTCCAATTAGAAACTAATCAATGCAAGCCATCATCTTACACCATGTACAAATAAGATCATAAATCACATATCACAAGCAGATTAGAGCTTTATGTTCAAGGAGAGCTGTCAAATATACAAACTGATTTCATGAAAATTGTAACCAATGGCATCATTCCTGAAGTACATCATTAAATAATAGAAAAATCATAGAATGCCAGAGAAAATCTATGTATCTAATCCTTCAATTTTGTTAACTATGAAAATTGTTGAATATTATTAGAATAATGGATGTGCTGGAACATTTCACTATACCCATTAGAAATTTTTATGAGTTATAAACTACAATTAAAATAGGCTACAATCACATTGACAAAAGAATCAGCAAGGCTGCAGATTGTTATCTTACTTATTCAACTTGAATTCTGAATATTGTAATGAGGAAACCACATTGAATAAGGACTAATATGGATTCAGAAATGATGGGGAAAATATCAACAACTTTATGTATTCAATGACTAGAGAAAGTACAGATAGGTAAAATAGGAAATTAAAAAACTAAATAAGAAGATGGGATTCTGGCTTAATATGAAAAAGATCAAAATTATGACAATAGGATTATCATCTAACTTTAAAATTGATAGTGAAGGAATAAAAGTGATGACCATTTTGCCTTTTTGAATCAATCAATTACAGTGGATTCAATAGAAAAGAATTGTAATACTCAGCAATTGCAATAAAATTAGCTTCTGGAAAATGAAGATTGGATTTGTTTAATATAAAGTGTTTCTTGGATTCAGTTTGGTTGAATTGAGAAAAGGATTATTGCTTTTGAATGCATTGATAAAATCTTTTAATAGTATCATAGAAAGTAAAGAAGCAAGTATGTATTTAATCAGATTAAAGCTGAACTTTAACTTGAGTCACAGATAATTGGAATGAAATTGTCTTATTTTAATTGTATATGATAAGACTTGGTTTAATTCATTATAATACTGGAAATTTTTGATGCTGAAAGAAGATAATAACTAGCAATGATATGGAAATATTTCATCATCATAATAGTTAATGTACCTTTACATATCTTGATAAATTCAATAGATATTAGGACACCTGGAGAAATGTATTCATATGATTGATAGGAATTGATATTAATTTAATGGCATCTGGAAGTTGTTGATGATGTGTTTGAAGTTATTTTAAAAATTACTTTTTTGAAGACTATGGCTTCTATCTTTTTAAATTTGTGTCTTGTTTATGAACCATTTTAATTAATTTATTATTCAATTAGAATTTGTTTTAATGAGGTCGTCATTTCCAGAGTTATGGAGATAAAATATCAACAATTGTTAAATATAACTGCTTTTATTTTTCAAATATCTATATCTTGTAGGAATAATTTACTAAATGATAGTTTGTATATGTAGAACAGACTTTTAAAAAATATCTGAACATAAGAGAACTTTGTTATGTAATCAAAGATTTTGGACCAGTAGAGAATGATTATGTTCTTTGAGCTTTTTTTTTACTTTTATCTTGGTTTTTAATATGATGATTTATTGATTTCCGATAAATCTTTAAAATAATTTCCAAACTGTTGAGAATTTTAAATAAAACAAAAAGAGAAAAAAAGAAATGTAATATTTCTTTTCTAATGATAAAACTAAATATAAGACATTTGTCTGTTTAATAGAAATAAACATTCTCTATTAAAATTTTTGGTGTAAGGAATTAGTGATAAATTATTATAAACTGGTTGTAATAAATATGAGATAATTAGCTGACATATTACTATTTAGGTTAGTCTTGTCACCAATACTTTTCAGCAGTAGCTTTGAAGTACTAGTCACTTATAGTAAGAAGACTCTAGCATCTTAAAAGTATCTGATTTCATATTTAAGATTAAAGCTATTAAAAAAGAAAGATAAGCATATAAGTGCCTCATGCATTAATCTTAGAAAGATTATAAATAATATATTTTGAGATGGAAGTGATTTTCAATTCAGAAAATATTAGTTCATTATCATAATTAATAATATATGGCATATTTCACAAAACATATTTTAATTTGCTATAATATTTTTATTAAGACTACTGCATATATTTTGACAGTTTTAAACAGTCCAAAGGTATCTATTGAAAGTGAATGAAATAGTATTAATAATAAATATTATTGCACAGTAAGACACCTTTATTTTTGGAATATTGCACAGTAAGACACCTTTATTTTTGGACTTCTCTATAATTTTTTGGGAGAGATATTTGATTATTTAAAATAACAAATAATAACTTTGTTTAAAACAATGTATTAATTTTATTCCTAATATTTTTTATTTTTTTTTATGAAAAGGTCTCGAGATGAATTTTTACGATCATTCAAGCCCAGCCCTTTACAGAGTTCCACTGAAGGTTCTTCTTCAGATAATCTGTGGGTTTTATTAGATTCAGAAGGCGAAGAGGTAAAATGCTACTAAATTTTATTATGTAAAACAATAATATTTATTAGGTTTAATGTAATCACAATCTTTTTTCTTTTTTTAATCTATAAATGTGAAATATAGACAAATTTAGTTATTAAATGTATTATTAAAATGTTGATTTCAAGTTTGATATTTAAGCATTTGTCTACATAGTTTTTTACTTTACAGTTTATTACTACATGAAGAAATATATCGAAATAAATTTTTTACCATTGCTATTTCATATTATTTTTGAACAGTTGATTCAGTGGAGAAACTGTGATCTGGTAAATAAAAGTTTCTGATTCTATTCTCTATTGAGGAAATGGCAAGCTTTGTTACTTTGAAAGTCAAACATTATTTGGTCTTATTGTCACCTGTTAATATGAATATTATTTATTAATCTATCATGTTTTCTTTTTTTTTTTTTCATTCCTAAAAAAAATACTTTTGTGATTTATTAGTTTAATATATTTATTCTGGTATTTTGTGTTGTATAAAATTATATATTGTTTATATGCAAATGAATTGCTATGTGATAAATGGATACTTAGATAATAATTAGTAGAGAACGGTTTTTTTTTTTTTTATGGTGTTTGAAATAGAGTGAAATAAATTGTGATTAAAAATATATTTAACCTTTTCTAATAATTTGTATCATTAAGAGAATTTAAACTATCAAGAACCAATCAAATAAATTTTTTTATGTAAAAGATAACTTTATTATTTAATCATTTCAAGAAAAAGAACCTAAGTGAATCTAGCAATAGTTAATCTATTGAAGATTGGATATTATTTTGTTGATGCAAATAATTTTTTTAAATGAACTTTAATGTAGGAAACAAAATAGCAATAAATTAATAAATCATTCTCTTTGTGTACATAATTATAATTTGAATGATTTTAGTTTGCTTAAGAATAGTTATTTTAATCTTCAATAACTTCTCTTCCTCTTTCCTTCTTTATTTTTGCTTTTCCAATATATAACATATAATAACCACATTCCACTCTAGGAACAGTCGAAACTGTAATATTAATAAATAAATATATTTTACTTCAAAGTGTCAAAAGAGTGGAATGTGGTTATTATATGTTATATAATAGTTATTTTAATTCAATTAATTTATTCTATGTGGTAATTGCCCAATTTGTCATCTAAATATGGGATTCTTGAATTTGTTGGGGGTAAATATTGATATCTAGATCTTTTGTTTTTAATAATATTGTTTTTTTATCATAAACGAAGCTTCTGGAAATAAAACCAAAATAAAACCAATTTAATGTATTTTATCTGATTTTGTTTTTAAAGTACGCAGAATTGATCTTATTACTGAAGGTTCGGCATATATTAATCATCACAAAATTGTACTTTTACTCAAAAAGCATTTAAATATATAATTTTTGAATTGCAGCAAATGACTAGTATGTTGAAATCAATTGGTTTTTGTAATCATGATCAATTTTCATGATTTGTATGACCATAGGGACCTTGATTTTCTAACAGTACAATTATTGGAATTACTTGAGAATTAATGTCATGCAATAACATGGCATTGAATCTCAACAAACAATATAAACATCTTATATATATATGCTTTTTTATTTGGTTTTAATATATTTTATTTGTACTTGACAATCATCTTCAGTTTACAAAAGAACAGAAAAAATATAAATGCAAATTATTTTTTACATAATAATTATAATCCTCTGAATGTCTGTATATACCTAAAATATATTAACAATAAAAAATAAAACTATTTGTATGAATAGGAATAAAAGCATTATAATATATTGCCTATTATATTAAAAATATATTTGTAATATATATATTTGTATGCATATTTATATGCAATGCATGCATTTTATAGCTATATCTTATAATACTGTTATGAATGAGTGTATTTTAAATCTCTTCTACTAAGTCATCATTTAACTAAGACAATAGGCATTTTATAGTAGCCATATTTTGAATTGTGAGCTATGCCAAAAGAAAGCACATAGAGCAGGGTTTAGGGAAATCCATTTTATCATCTGTATTCAAGCTCCAATATCTCTAAAATCAAATAAGGTGAAGGGAATATGCTGAACTTGCATTGTCATAATCCATAATTAACAACTTATTTGACTAATATATACTTTTTTATGTCTTAGTTAAATATTGAGTTTCATTCATAGCATATATCATCATCATCAACCATTATCAATCCACTGCAGGATGAAGGTCTCTCCAAGTTCAATCCATCTTCTCCGATCTTTAGCTTCTCTTCTCCACATCACCCCTGCACACTTTCTTATTTCATCCATCCATCTCACATGTGATCTCTTTCTGGGTCTTTTACAATCTCTTGGAATATATGCAACTTCTTGTGCTGAAAACATCCATATGTATGCAGGCATATTGACAATAAATTCTATAGTTTATTTTTATTAAAAATCTGTTGTATATGAAATATAAATATTTAGAAATAAAATGTGTGTTAATGTATGTATATTTTTTAAAAAAAAAAAAAAGTTTCAGTTGTATCTGAAAAGAAAGTTAAATCAAAATTTATGCTCTTGAAAACTTTATTGATTATGTGGAAAAATCGAAATATTTCCTAATATTAAAAAGTATATAATTAAAAGATTTTATAATGACTTATTCATATATTTCTTTTATAATATTTGTAGTGAATAATAAATATGTACCGTATATAATGTATATATGTTCATATTTTTGTAGGATGAAGAAATTCCTAACAATGTTCTTCACCTCTATGAGAGTGATTTATTTGCCTTGTTTAATCAGTTTCCTATGGATTCAGTTTTCAAACACATGCTAGGCATTTTTAAAGATGATGAAGGTAATTAGTAGACAACATTTAATTGAAAAATTGTATGTTAAAATGAAATAAAATTGTTCATTTCCAGTTTTTAAGGGATGACAGTGAGATGCTTGTATTAATATGTGAGAACTAATGCTTATTCTGCAAAGTTGAATTAAATTAAATGCAGTTAATGTAATATATAAAATTAAAGAGCTGTGTTATATTTCTCAATGTAACTTGATAAACATGATATGTAATATATATGCTATTCTATATATTTTGTTTTTACTTTATACAGTTATTATAAATTCTCATCTTTTTAACAATTTTTTTTTCTTTTAATGTAATAAACTCTTGGAACATTTAAAATCCCAGTTTTTAAAATAATTTATAATTACCTTTTTTTGTTGCTTTTAGGCAATGATGTTTATGATATTAGTTTAACCAATGAGAACTCATTGCTGAGGCTTCTAGCATTTGCTACAATGCTTGTCCGTTTGTTACGAGAGGGCCTAAAAACTTACCATTCCGTTCGTTACAAACAATTTAACAAACGGCTTGGGCAGTTTGTACGGTAATTAGCATTTATGTTATTAAATATTATTTAATAAATGTTTAATATATTACTTATATTGAATACATTTTTATACATCTATAATACACATAATTCTTCTAAACATGTCAGGAAGTATTTAACATAGAATTTTGCATTTCCTAAGATTTAATTTATATTTAAATTTATTTATTATATATTAAAGTCTTTAAAAAGTTTTGGAAAAACTTATATAAACTATTTATCAAAATGTACATCTTTAGAAAAAAAACTAAAAAATTTTAAAATGTGTTAAATTTAGAAAAATTAGAAGTTGAGTTTAATTTCAATCAAAACTACATTTATTTTAATGTAACCTGTGGATTTTCAAATTGAAATTAATGATGGTTATGAGTATGAAATTTTTTTATTCAGTACATTATTCTATTTTTAGTTATTAAACTGCCCCCTTTCTTTATATTTATTACTTTATTTATTATTTGTTATAATCTGATTAAAATGTTAAATAAATTAAACATATCTTTCTTCACCTTCAGTTATGAAAATGGATAATTAAAATAAAAGTTTCAGTGTATTTACTAGTTAGATGCTTTATTATAGTTTAATGTATTTAAGTAGTTGGAAAATTGGTTAATTGCTAATGGAAGTAGTGGTAAAGTTCTTAGAATGAGAATAGTAATGTCAAAAAACAATCTTTGATAAAAGTAGAATATTTTATTTGATTCATTGAAATTGGACTTGAGAAAGAGAGTATGAAGTGTTTTGTTTGGGTTGTAGCTTTATATGGAACAGAAATTTCAAAAGAAATAAAAAAATGATCATGGAAGAAAATGGAAAAGATAAATTGAAAGAATAAATATAACAGTGTACTAAAAAATGAATATTTTTGGGAGAAATTTTAAAAAAAATGGATTGGTTAGAAATACTTGGAAGTAATAGAATTATTGATATATATTGAAAGATATGGAGAGTGATGAAGAAAAGAAGTTGATAAATAGCCTTAAGAGACAAAATAGCTATAAGGAAGGGTATAATGCTGCTCTTATGAAGGTAATATGCTCAAGTCTTAGACTGTCAAGCCGCCATCTTGAATTTTAAAGAAAATTATAACAAATATAATTTATAATATATTTTCTGTTTGAATACAATAAATATATATATGTTGTTAGAAAGAGCAAATATGAAAGAATGTAAAATAGTCATTACCTAAAAAAAAAAAAAATTAAAAAAAGAGATTTTTTATACTTTTAAACATGTTTATTTTTACATTGGTTCACAAATTCTAAATTTTGGAAGTTATATGTTAAAATGACAATTTCTTAGATAGCTTCATCACATTTGTCATAAAATGCTGAAAAAATGATATATATCACTTATCCGAGGTAATTTTTCAGTATAAAAATTACAAAAACAATGCAATTGGTAACTTCCATTTTTACTAGCTGACTCAGATCCTGTCCTTCCATATCAGGGTATCTGCTAGAAATGTTTGGTTGTTCTTCCATGCAGGGTATCTGTTAGAAATATGTTTGGTTTTTAGTGGGGAGAAAATAACAGGAATAGTTTATATAAGGTAGTATGCAAAGAGAACTATAGTAAATTGTAATGTATTATATTATAATATATTAATTATTATATTATTGAAAAATGGGGTGTGACCTAAAATGTGTATTCTTTTCAAGTAAAAAGTGTATTCAAATAAATAGAAAACAGTAAGAACAGCTTATAAGATATTATGTAAAGAGAACTTTAATAAATTACAATGTATTATTATATATTAATTATTATATTATTGAAAAATGGGGTGTGATCTGCAATATGTATTCTTTTCAAGTAAGAAGTGTACTCGAAAAAAAAAAAAGGTCAAACAAAAATTTCTCTAAGATAAAATGAATAAAAACTGTAACTAAATCAGTAAACATCAAAATAAACACATTTATTATGTAACCAGATGATTTGGCTCAATTACATTAAGCCTTATTCAAATGATCCAGTATGAAAATTTTTAAATTTCAATTGGCTATAATTATAATATATTGAAAATCAGTGTATAAAACCAGTAGTAGGTTGAAATGCTTGTTGGATTATAAATTTTCAAATTAAGTAAAAGCTCGCCAATAAATAAATATCATGAGAGTGATGAAGACTTAGACTGTTTGTGATACACTAGAAAATCTGATAGAGTGGATATGAAGTTCATAGACATTTTATCATAGGGTCTAGTTGCAATCATATTTAAAATGATCATTTAATAGTATTAAACCAATTTGGAAGTATAAAAATATTTAATACTTTATTATTATTATTAAACAATAATTAAAAGAAAAAATCAATTTATAATTCTTCTAAATTTTGTAAACAATCTTCTAGTATATTGTACTGTAGTTTAAATTGATATGAAACAGTCTAATTAGTTATCACTAGAGGGAGAACTATTAATTAGTATTTACACTATTAGATTATTGGTCCATTATATGTACCACAATCCATTGCAATAAAAATAATAAATAACTTAATAGATAGGGGGAGGGGAGTCAAAAAGGAGAAACAAGATTAAAGATTCAATTCTTCACCTGCAAACTTCAAACAAGAAAAAGTTGAAAAAAAATCTACAAAACTATTTTGGAAGTCAACAAATTTTAATGATATTGTAATTTTTCAAGTATGGAGTAAAAAAAACTTCTACCCTAGTATACATTCAACTATAATTCATTGATTGAAAATCTACAAGGCCATGCTGGAAGGAAAAATGAGACTTACATTAATAAATCCATCTATTACAAGAGGAGACTTCAGGATTAAACTGGAAAAGAAAATAGTAAACATAAAGTTTTTTTACGTATAATAACTTTGATCATAAAATAAATCTAAAAGCTTTATCTAAATTGTTTAAATCTAAAACAAAAACGGTAAGCGCTCTTTAGGAAAAAAAAAATGTACATTTTGTTTTGAATTAACATCGTAAAAAAATAATTGAATAAATAAATCATTCGGATAGATTTTGAAATTGTAATTAAATCAAGTGAATTTTATTGCAAATAACACAATATTTGATCAATTTATAAACATGGAAACTTATATAATCTGATTAAAGGAAACAATAATCGTCTGCTTTCGTTAAAAGCGCTAAAACTCTTAGCTATGGAAAATCGTAATACTAAAACGATTACACTATTAATAAATGCGAAGGAGGTTTATAATTTTAACTATAACTCAATTAATGTAAAGATTAATAAAGGAAAGTAATAAATCTTCATAGATTTTTTTTAAATATATATATAATAATAATAATATTTACAAATACTGACAAACTAAAACTATACAAAATCTCCTTAAGAACTGCTAATAAAAACTTTCATTTAATAATAATTGAAATGAAGAAAAATTAATTCATTGATAAATGTGGGAACTTATGCTATTGTTCTATTAAGCAAAAGAAAATTGACTAGCTAATCTATTGGAGTGTTATATATTTTTTTTCCTCGATCAAAAAAAAGAAAAAAGAACGATGAAAATTAAAAGACGTATCCTATACCTATGAAGGCAAATAAGATGCTTAACCGACGGTATTAATAGTTCATAGAAATTGTTATATCTCAAGGTATAATATTTAGTATTATAGAAATCGGAACATAATAAATGCAAAAAATGTTTTAAAAGATTCGGACTATTCCGGAGTATTGTTATAATAAATTGCTGCGAAAAAAAGAAAATCCATAAGTGCATTTAAAAAAGTTATTGCTCTTCTTGGAAAACCAGATACTTATATGATAGTTTAAACTTTTGGATAAAATGCTGTAGAAAGATTTTTAAGCATTTGTTTGTTCTTTTCAAGATTTTGTTTCTATAAAAATCTTTGAAGGCCTTATTTGTTTGTATTGCCAAAATACATTCATATAAAAGAAAGGAAAGAAAAAAAAACTATGGAAACATCGTTCTTGAATTGTATGTCCTAGATAACTTCATTTCTCCATTGTTTAGCTCATATTAAAATACCTAAAAGGATGAACTAAGGGAATAGAATATCCCATTAATAATATTTTTTTGTTGTTATTGTTGTTATTGTTCATGTTATCAAAGGTTTATATTTGAATTTTATTTATTATTAAGATATATTTTATGACATAAATTTATAATAGGTCTGTAAACAGAAAATGATACACATAATTGTTTTTACAGATTGATATAAAGGTTAATATTACACTAAGCTTTACAAAATAGAGATACTCATTTCTTACACATGTGAATAATTTATTACAGATAAACAGACAGAGTCAAAGTGGAATAATAGTTCTTTATGATAACCTAGTTATTTTATATTATAGAATTACCTTATACACATTTTATATTTATTACAGTTTGCCTATAATCAATATGTCCAAGTTAGTGTATAATCTGCCTTGTTTCTTTGACTGTGTGTAGTATTTCTTATTATAGCTATATTTTATAATAATTTTAAAATATTTCCAAGTCGTTTGACTTCTAAAATGTTGGCTTGCCTCTTACACTATCAGTTTTGCATTAGGAAGTGAGATATTTATCTTTAGCTTTAATGTGAAAATTATGTTTATCTTGCCATTGTAGTGATAAAGATTTGTAAGAGTACATCTAATGAATATATGAAAATAAAGCTGCTTTAAACACTGTGTTGTGTATAGGATGCATGGGCAGAAAGAGAATAGTCTCACCCATCACTTACTCCACGAGTGGATTATTTCATAGAGGCCAACGAATAAAGCATGCTTAAGTAGCAGCATCATTCCCTAGAGAGAGGGTTTATTTTAAGGCACATAGTTTATTTCCCTGTGTTGAGACAAAGTCCACACATATATACCCAGGAAAGAGGTATGGGATTCTGCCATATTATCACACAACGAGGTAATGTTGTCGTAAAGTGCCTCTTTTAGTATCTTATCCCTTAGGAGGATGTGGAGTGATTTTCTCACTGGATATGGCGAAGATATTTTGTGTATTTTTAAATTTTGTATGGCAATGATAGGATAAAGTTAATCAAGGACACTTGTCACCTATAATATTCAGTTAAGACAAATAGTGTATGAGTTAGGCTATGACAACTTATGGATAAGCCAATAAAACTTACCAACAAAACTTATTAAGAATTATAAGATTTAGTTTATGTTTAGCGTAACAGGGAATGCACACATACGCACTGTCATTGATGCTCATCAAGCAGTAATTCGCTGATGGATCTGTAAAGCCTTTTTATAATCAGTAAAATTGTTTATGGACATAGGCAGGATTAATATCACGTATATATCTGATTCTTAATGTCTGTATCCATATTTAGAATATTCTTTAGGTTAAATAATAAAAATCTAACTGTATGGTTAACTAATTTCATATTGAACAATATTGAACAAATTATACCAAAGAATAATTCTATTATTATGCTTAGTATGATAATTACCATTAGTATATTCTTATATACAGCTAAGAAAGCTATAGTGAAAAATGCTGCTTCCAGCATTAAGTTAAATGTTAAAGTTTGTCAATTACCTTTATAATTTAAAAAACACGCTTGTTTTGATTGTAATGCTTATTTATGCCAAGCAGTGTTATATACCTGTTTTATCATATCCAATAGTGTAAACTTAACTAACAATTATGGGGGCAATAAGGGTATTATAGTATTTGATTATATTATTCCCCATACATGTTGTTAAAGAAAATACCTTGTTTCATATATGCTTTCTAGAAATAGACATTTAACTGTTTGTAATATTAATAAACTTTGTAAATAATGTAAATAAATCTTGTTATTTTGAAATTATTATCTAGTTGTCCATGATATTATTGCTAACCATCACCCGCATTATTATTATCGTTATTGCTATCCACACATTACCTTGTTATTTCAAATTCATCATTAATCAATGTAGTATAATTTACTACATATTAATACCATAATAAATTTGGTATTTAAATCATCATCACTTTATGATTTAAATATTGTTCACCTGAAATACATATATTATTTTAAATAATAGAATAAGATGGAATAAATAATTTTGATATAGCTTATTGATTTGAATCATCAAATACATCATTTACTGATCTATGATCACATAGATCCTAATTATTGAATAAAAGAAAATTTGTAAGTTGTGGCTCGATTAAGAGTTTGTGTGTAACTTTAGAGAGTTAAATTTCATATTCAGTTGATATTCAGATTGCTAGACATTTTAGTAATTCTAAGTGCTTATCAGCAGTTTTGTCTGATATAGTTGGGTAGTGGCAAAATCCCTCTCACTGACCCAAATATATCTGGAAAATGAATACTAATTAATTTATTTGAACCCTGAGAAGAATAAGTTAGTAGTTCATAGTATGATATTAAATTTATGGTTAAGTTTTTATATTTAGAATTGTTTACTGGATTTTGATTTGAGTTATGTTTATTTTACAGTTGTTTTATAGTCAGCATAACTTAACATGTAAAGTTCTTCTTCCTTATTTTTGAGTTTATATTTTGTTTTAATTTGATTGTAAATATTCTGGTTTGGTTAAGCTTGGAATCCATATTTTACTTTAGTTTATCTTACTATTCTTTAATTCAATGTCAGTTTATAGTTCTGGATATTATCTTCCATCTCATCTGACATCTAGATCTTTCTTTATTTCTTCATTTTTATTTCATCCTAATTCACTATCATAATTAATTCACCATTCACTAGCTCTTATTCCATTACCATCTTAATCAGTCATTAGCTCTTAGTCTGTCATTATCTTAACCCTTCAGTATTCTAACACATCTTTCTCTTCTCTTTGCGCTTAGACTCATTTCATTTTATTATTCAATTCTTATTTATCTTCATCAGCCAGTTAATTATTTACATCCTAATTTATTTACTGCTTAATTTATAATTCCAATCTCATATTCATTTCATAGACTGGATTAATTATTTATTGGTTTGACAAATAGTAAATTTATATTATAATATTTTGGTTTGGGGATTTTAAAGCTAGTTTGACTAGAAGTTATTATCTTTATAATCACCTTGTAATCTTCTTTAGATTTATAGTTTCATGCTAATCAGTTCAATAGACAGAAAATAATATCTTTCTATTTTTACATTTTAAAAAATGTGAGTAGCATAATTTGTTTAGGTTTTATAAAGGTGGATTTGATGCCCCTAAAATGTCATACTCAATCATTTACGATTGCTAGCATAGGAGAGAAGGTTACAATTATAAGCTCTGATTATATATATATATGTGTGGGAGATGATATGTGATAGTGGATAGCTGAGGGTGCATGTTTTTATTATCATTGAAATGTAAATTGTCTAAAATTCTACAACATATTTATTATCTTTCTATACATATTTTATTATATAAAAGAATAAGAAATAAAAAATAAGTAATAAAAAACACTACTCACTGAATTCCTGGCCATTGCGATTCATCAATGTTGATTCCAAGTTCAAACTCTGGTCATGAAGAAGGTCTACATTCAATTCTCATGTTTGTCCTGCAAATAAAATGACTTCACTAACTTTTTTTTTGGTTAATGAAGTTTCTAGAGGTCGGAATTATTAAAAATTAGCTTCTACAAAGAAGAAAGCTTAAAATACATGCATTGGCAATCAGAGCAAGCAATTGAAGCAAGCCATGAGAGTCCATACATTTTGTCAATACTAAATCTAAAAAAAAGAGAAGAAAAAAAATTAAAAATTGCATTTTAAAAAAAAAAAAATATCATAAAAAATTGAAATTTCATTGTAGCAAAAAAAATAGATCTTTTTGAACAAAGAGAAGGCTCACGAATGCATACATTGGCAATTGAATAATCTCAGCAAGCGGCGAGAGAATCCATTTCAATGGTAAAAACATTTTATGAATGCAGAATAAATCAAAAAAAAATTAAAAATTGCATCTCAAAAAAAAAATCTAAATTTGATCATAGAAAAAAATTTATACATCATTTTAAATGTAACAAAATGGAAGATAGAATGGTGTGAGAACTGTAAGTATGAGAAGTACCAATTTCGCATAAACTCAATTTAAAATCTAATCATCTGAAAATGAATACAAAAGGGTTTTGGAAGGGAAAGAGTTGCTCTTAAACTACTTTTATATTTTGTATGAGTTTTTATTTGATTTTCATTAATGAAAAAGTTTTTAATTATTTTAATATATGAATTTTTTCTACAGTACAGGCTTTTTCATACCTGCACTCTAATATGTAATATATAGGGGATTTTAACTCAAACTTTTACACGACCCTCAACTATCCATGCTATCTCATACTGCTGACACACTTGATCACATACATGTCGAAAAGGTAAATAATCACCAATATATGTATTTCGTGCTAAATCAGCACTCGTTAGTCGGTCCAGATTATCATCTCACATATATACAATCAATGCTCAGCTTATAGTAAGGTAGCCAATCTTCATATTTTAATGGACAGGCTTCAAACCACTCCACTCCACAACTCTTCAGCCATCCATTTCATTGAAAATCTGATGATGGAATGCTCAAAGCCCAGTGTGTCAGCAGTATGAGATAGCATGAATAGTTGAGGGTCATGTGAAAGTTTGAGTTCAATTCTCCTTTATATTAATTATTTTAAATAAAAGCATGAAATAATTTTATAATTTGAATGAAAATATTAAGATCTTACATTATATATCATGTATTTGTATATATATTATAACGGGACGGTCCTTTTCAGGACTCGATGAAGTCGCATCTAACTTTAGTCAGATTCAGGGTCTTCTTGTAGAATGCCACAGACAAAATAATGTAAAATATAATCCAATCCACTCTTAATAACCTCGTTACTCTCGGAATTTGAGCTCAGGGCAGAAATCGCAATTGACTCTCTTCAAGCATTTCCACAAATATTCCATAGTAATGATAAGCTATGTATTCTTATAATTATATATTTTATAAACTAACTAAATAAAATAAAAAAATGAGACCTGTTTAATTTTAAAATCAAGTTTAACACATTTATTAGTCAATAATAGAAACAAAAATATTATCACGTAAACCATAGAAAATATTAAAATTTATAACTATAACCTGTGCTTATATATAATACAATAATAAACGATTTACATATATATAAATTCAAAATCATGTGTACAATAAAAAATAATATTATACATCATAAATCTATATATAGTGTCATTAAAATGATTCTGTGCGTGTTATATGTTTGTACAAGATATCCATTCACACCAGAATAATAATAAAATATTTTCCTATATTAATTACATTAGTGATTAAAAAGAAATTATGATAGATGTCTAGTAATGTTCAATTTGAAAAATAATAAACTTACTTCCAAATTGAAATGATTTAAAATTTTTACCTTAGTCAAACATCGCTTTGATCAATATATATATAAGCATCAACACCTATATTTTATTAAAATAAACAATATTAAAAGTATTCAACTTAATATTTTTCTTCTTATTCTATTAAAATCAATTTTATGAAAAGAAGTAATTTTTCCATGTAAATAATAATTATCCACAAAGGAAATAAAGTTTAAGATTTAATAAATTACACAACTTTATATTCCAAGACAAGAAAGAATAATGGTTTTATGTTCCTCCTTAGATGAATATTGGAAGATAAAGTTCATTGGTGATCAACCTTCAAAGAGGCAATCCAAATATCCCTTTAGATATTTTATGTAGTAAATAATTAACATCTTCTTCTGTAAAATACTCCATTATTAAGACAGCTTTTTATTGGAAATTATGATGATTATATTTTAGGCATTAAGTAGGAATAAATTTACATCTTTAGATTTTAAACATCAGCAGAAATCTTTGGCATTAATTGTCTAGCCAGAGAACATCTTGTAAATTTTTGACTTCTTAAACATATAATTTTAATAATCATTTCAAAGAAGTTTCTTTCTCTTAAACTTTGTCAATTTAAACGATCTTTAGATCTTTATAAATATTAAATATATATATATTAAAAATTACTTTTTACAAAGAACATACAATAAAGTTCATAAGTAAATTAACTATTTTCTTAACTTGAAGAAAGTTTTGAAATAGTGAATGTTCTTTTTTCTTAAATGTATTTTAAATTCGAACACATTTAAATTTACCAATGTAGTTATTGCTTCAATAACTAAATAGAAGATTATTATATGACAATTTTAGTTCGTTTTTATACTTGGATTAATTTCTGAAAGCATATCACATAAAAGCTCACACTCTTTATTGTTTAAATATACTTACAGTTTATAATGAACTCCAAACATTTATTTCCTTTGTTACAATGATAAAATTCGATGTTGACTTAAGGCTTTGTCAATGTCAAGTTTTGGTTAGTAAAAATACCATTAGTTGGAAACATTTATTTATGTGTGCATATAAATAAATTAAAATAATTCATTTTTTAGAATTATTCTTTTAATATTTAATTAGTTTACGTATATATATAATATGATACAAAAAACTAAGTGCATGTTAATTTGATATAGGCACAATTAAATTCATAAACAAACATTGTTTTAGGTGAGGCTCATATAGTACTCTCACAATATATATATATTATACATTTTTATTTAATTTATAGAAAAAAATATTATGTTTGTGATTTTAGTAAATTACTTTAATTGTTACTTATAATTTTGGGGAAAATATATCAATTTAATAATATTGAAAATAAAATTACTATCATCTAATCACTAATTTCAAAAGAATTAAATTGTAGAATATGTAGTTATTTTGCATATTTGAATAGTAATTTGATAAATAAATGAATTTAAATAAAGAACTTTATTACATGTGTATGTGTTTGTTTGGTTTTTACAGCCATATTGTCCATTCTGTATCTGATCATTGGCATAACTTCAAAAGATATTATCATTACATTCCTGCACCAGTAATGGTACGCTTGCAGCTGGAATTTGATCAATTCTTCACCAGAGCCATCAATACAATTTTTTGTTCATCTCGGTAAAATATTTTCATTGATATTCATTTTTATTATTGAATTATACTGAACTTTTAATAAAATTTTCTTACAGTAAAAGTTATTTAAATGGATTTTTTTTTCTAAATTGATCTATTCTTTTTCTACATTTATTTATATATTTTAAAGAAAAGTCAAAAATTGCATTTGCTTTTTTTTTTTTAATTTCAGAAGTGGTGCCTGGCAATTCATGTCAGATCTTCCTTTTAATTCTCTTTCTATCAATATGATGTGGAAGCTTCTTTGGATGTTACATAATAATTATGATGAGAGTTGTGAGAATGTTGATGACCAACGAATTCCTTACAAGGATAAGATGCAAGGTTGGATTAATTTTTATTTTGTAAATAATTCTAAGCATTAGGATTTTATTATATATTCATTTTTGCATGAATATACTGATTATTATTTCCAGTATTTTTACTATCTTTGAAGAAAGTAAAATAATAATAATAATAATAATAAAAATTTTCATTGTACTAACATTTTTGAAATTCTTTAAAAAAAAGATATTAATGTTCATAAAATTAAAAAGAATTTAGGTCCTTGCTAGCTCTTAATGAGGAGCAGAAGAGGGTCTATTAGCATTTCAGTCAATCCATTTATATTTATTTTATTTTATTATTATTCATAATCACTATGGATAGAATTAACCTATGATTTCTTTCAGTGAGAAATGCATAAAAAAATTAATATTTATGTACTAAAATATAAGATTTAAGATGTAAATTTTGCAGTGTTTGCTTCTGGATAGTAATGTAGAATAGGATATCTAATATTATTTTTCAGAAACAAATATTATATTATTCTAACATTGGTGATATAAAAAAAGTAAAATGAAGTATGCATAACATAATTTACTGTTAAAACTTCAATGAATGTCTCTTTATCAGAAGAATGAAGCAATTGATTAATGTGAAAATTTATATTGTTTGAAATAATTTTGGAAAACGATTTTATTTTACTTTTTAATTCAAAGTATGTTTTTAATTTGAGTGCTTCTGCTAAGATAGAACTGGAGGCATTTTTTGTATTTTGTATATATATTGTCTCAGAATTATTTTTCCCAATTATTATGTTGTATAAAGCAGAAGAACTGTTTTATATTAAATGGGACATTATTGAACTTTGTGAAATTAGAATAAAAGGTGAAGAGACAATTGATTTAAAAAGTGGACATGTACTCTATTATAAAGGCACAAATGTTGGAAATACAAGTGGAGTAGGATTCATTATAAATAAAAAGTGGAAGAACAACATTGTGGAGATTGATGGTGTATCGGACAGAGTGGCAAGATTAGTTATACAACTTAATAGCAGATACCAAATGCAGATAATTCAGGTTTATGCTCCAACAAGTTTTCATAGTGATGAAGTAGTAAAAGATTTTTATATGGATGTACAAAAGGCTTTTGATCAGAGTAAACATTTTGAAATTGTTATGGGAGACTTTAATGCTAGAATTGGTAAACAAATGAAAGTGCTGTAGGTAATTTTGGTTATGGTAATAAAAGTGAGAGAGGACATAGACTTGTCGAGTTTGCAGAAAAAGAAAAACTTTATATTATGAATTCTTTTTTTGAGAAAAATATTAAAAGGAAATGGATATGGAAGTGTCCAAATGAAGATACAGCAGAATTGGATTATATTTTTACTAACAGAAATTACATATTTCAAGATTGTAATGTTCTTAATAAATTTAACACAGGAAGTGATCGTCGATTAGTGAAATGTAAGATACGTGTTAATGCTAAACTAGGGAGACAAAAATTATTAAGTAAAACAATATTTACAGTTGATATTCCTAATCTTCAGAAACATTCTAATGAATTTAAATTACAACTTACAAATCGGTTTTAAGTATTAGTAGATTTTGAACATGATTCAGATTTGAATGAAATTAATATGAAAATAACTGATACACTTTTAAAAACTGCAATAGCTGGTAGAAAAAAGAAGCAATTTACCAAGTGGATTTTGAACATGATTCAGATTTGAATGAAATTAATATGAAAATAACTGATACACTTTTAAAAACTGCAATAAAGGTAGCTGGTAGAAAAAAGAAGCAATTGACCAATAAAATTTCTACTGAGACTAGAGATTTTATGAAGAAAAGAAGGAATATGAAGCTATACAAAAATGATGCATTAAAAAGGATTGAATATCTCGAATTTTGGTAAATGGTGCGGAAAAGAGTTGATTATAATATAAGAAAGTATAACTGTGAACTAGCAAGGAAAGCTGTAGAAGAGAATAAAAGTCTCAAGAGTGTAAAACAACATTTTGGTATTGGTAAGAAATTTTATAACTGCAATAAGAAAAAAAGATGAAATTATTACTAAAAAGAGAGATGACATCATGAAATGGGTAGAAGACTTTTATCAAGAATTATATAGTAATAAAGAACAAGTACCTCCTATATCTGTTACATCTTTAGAATTGCCCAGAAGTGAGACATGCAATTAAATGTATGAAGAAAAGAAAGGCTTCAGGTAATGATGGACTTATAATTGATATATTAAAAGAAGCAGGTGAAGAAATAGAAAATTTTTTAGCAAAGTTATATACCAAATATCTAAATGATAAAGATTTACTAGATGATTGGAAGAATGCAGTATTAATATTTTAAAAAAGGTGATAAAGAAGATATTAGAAATCACAGACCTATCAGCCTTTTATTAGTTTTATACAAAATTTTTACTAAGATAATTACAACTCGTCTACAGAGAACATTGCATTTTCACCAACTAAGAGAACAAACTGAATTTAAAAGTGGTTTTAGTATAGTAGATCATATTCAGGTATTGAGAGAAGTTACCGACAGGACAAAATGAATGTGAATTGCCATTATGCTTTGGATTTTTATATTATGAAAATGCATTTGATTCTATAAACATTTCTTCAGTGATTAAAGCATTGGATCATCAAGGTATAGATCCAGAATATTGTCATATTTTAAAGAATATTTATAAAAATGTAACAGCAATAATTAGATTACATAATGATACTAGCAAAGTCAACATTGATATGAGTGTAAGACAGGGTGACTCCATATCTCCAAAACTTTTTGCAGCAGTGCTGCAAGAAGTATTTTGTGGATTAAAATGGGAAGCTAAAGGGGTGAAAGTAAATGGAGATTATTTAAGTCAGATGATATAGTTGTTTTTGTAAATAATGCTTTCGAGCTGCAGGAAATGTTGCCAGAGTTATCAGATGAAAGTAGGACTAAAGATAAATGTTCAAAAGACTCAAGTAATGTTTAATGGATTTCTCAAAATATAAAAATAAAGATTGATTATGATGAGTTAGAAGAAGTTAACAGTTACAAGTACCTTGGTCAGAATACTAATACAGATGGAAACATAATAGATGAAATTAATATTAGAATTAAATTTGGTCGGAGTGCTTTTGATAAAAATAACTTGCTACTTAAAGGAAATATGCCTATGTATTTGAAAAGGAAGGTTTTTAATAAATGTGTTTTACCAGTTCTTACCTATGGATTTGAGACTTGGTTACTTAATAGAAGAGCAATACAGAGACATCAGACCACTTAAAAAAGTATGGAGGGATGCATGTTGGGAATAACAAGAAGAGATCGAAAACAATCAACAACAAAAATCAAGTCAATCTTGTGACTGGATTTGAAAAGGATCCACTATATGCAGACTAATTATCTAGTCACTGCCAAACATTGGGCAGGTTATATTAATAATATGCACAGACTTAAGTACTAATCCATCAGAATATAAAAATAATGCTGGGATACACATGTTGATTATCAATGCTCTGGCTATATAGTACTGTTATTGTATTGGCCAACTATAAATTTAATTTGTAAAATAAAAAAATATAAATAAAATGTAGTGCATGAAGATTAAAAGTAATACCGTTGTGCCATCCAGGATTATTATCTACATATCCAAAACACTAACATAGATCCCATATCTTTATAAGTAACTATTCTGCTCTAATCTACCATCAGGAAGCAAGAACTCTATGAACTATTACTGTAAGGAAAAGATAAATAAATAAATATAACAGTTTATACTAAATAATTTATAAGTTTAATCTACTATAATTAAATAGCTCTAGTAGCATAATTTAAAAATCTCTAAATTCTAAGCCATATTAAAATCAAGTCAAACATACTGCTAATTCATAGAACAGATAGTTGGAGGAATTAATAGTACAAATTTTTTTAAACAATTATTTAATAAACTAACTGATTAACAATAAACAACAATTAATAAAAAAAATGATAATATGAAATTTTAAACATTCATGTTATAAAAAAATATGTATTTTAATTAAAAATTATATTAACCAGTTGATTTCTATTCATTAAATTAATTAACTTTAATTTAATAAGTTGAATTTTGGAGGGAAAAATAAATGAATGAAAAGGATATAAAAATGTATTTCAAAAAGGAATATTTAAATTTAGTAAAGTTAAATTTTCCAAAAAAAAAAACTCTTTTTATAATTTTTAAGAAAGAAAAGTTAAATAGGTTAAAAAACATGTTTTACAATAAAATATGAAATTAACGACATGATCCAAAATTGATAATTCTTTTATAAAATTGTTACTTTTATATAAAAAAAACATTTTAAAACTATAACTGAAAATATAATAAGCACATAAAAATATTTTTAACCATGGTTTTTTTTGCAGTTATAATTTTTCAGTGTCCATGTTGGTTTTTTTGAAGGTTTCTACACCATGTATATGATTAATTTGTTCTTTTTCTGATGTGTTGTATTTCCAGGTTAACAAACAGCAAAATTTTATCCATTTTCTTTCCACTAAAATTCCCAGGTTAGACTAACACTTACAGATTCTTGTGCTCTTATTGAAGACAAGATTTGTTTCTGATTATGGTACTTAGGTATTAGACCTGCTACACCTTTTCACATCAATCTGCTGATAACTTTTTTAATTTTGTGATAGCATCAAAGAATGTATACACCAGAACTTCTGACAAACTTAAATGATAAATTTGTCAAAATAGACCATGTGTACTTTTTTTTTAAACATTTTCGCAAGATTTAGAAAGTTAACAGCAAATTGATACATATGTGAAAAAGTGTAGTCGGTTTAATATGTAACTCTAATTGCACCAGACAATCTTTTTCTGAGAAGTTCATTTTTAATGATTAATATAAATTTTATACAAAATAATGAAAATAGACACATTATAATAATAAATAAAAACATCTCTCATCCCATTCGCACAAGGTACAAACAACATTATGTTGTCGCACTAACCATCAGTATTGAAATGGTATATATATTGACACATATCCCATTTAACCTATTATGTCCCATAATAGTCATTATCTTACATTTAAACCCTACCAAGTACACATATATTTACGTATATATGTATATAGCTATGTATAGTATGTATATCTGGATATGTTTCACATGTTAAATTAAGCATGAGTATCTGCATGTTTATTAAAGATATAATTGTGTAAATATCGTTACATATGTATTAACTCTTTGCGTGATCGATTCCTTTAAAAGCGAAGTGGCTTGACGTCACTCTAAATCAGTCACTTTTCGTACTACGATTACGATTTTGCGTCCGTTTAAAAGATTAAAAAAAGTTCTGTAAGATGCTGCCCTCTCTTGAATTATTTTACAAGTAAAAAATCAATAAAAATGACATATGTCAAACAAAGGAAAAGTACCGCCTTTTCTTGAATCTTATTGGCTGTTAAATTTTGACAACAAAGAAAATGGCCGCCAAAAAGTAAAGAATTACGATCTGTTTTTGTTTTATTTCGAAAATGATAAACGAATGTTTTAGACCATTTTAACAGTATTTTTTGACAAATTATAAATTATTTTGATAAAATATGCTAAAAATAAAATTATTTTAGAAAAATAGTTAAGATTTCAGGAAGAATTATTTATTTATTGTAATGTACTTATCGCAACGTAAAAGTGGGAAGAAATCATGACATCAGCAAATCTTTTTCTTTGGCGAGAGACGTTCCTTTTAATTTCTGCCGCTATCGAATATTTTTCTAATTATAAATCAAAATTTATTTTTGAAAAAACTTTCGTTCACTTTCATAATCTGACAAATTATTAATGTACTTTTTACAAACGAAACTAAAGTGAATATAATATTAAAAGATGAATATATTTTGACAATTGACTTTGTTAATTGACACTTCAGTTTGTGAATTGGCCAATTAAAAGTTTTGACTTTTACCTCACTTGGCCAATAATATAATTAGCAGTTTAAGAGTTAATGAATTTATATATATATGCAAGTAGAAGTTGTAACATAATAGGTTTAATAAGGTTACAGTGCAATTATATTTATATTTTAAATCTTTAAGTTGTCATAAATTTAATGGATAAATTTATTCATTATTTGACTTAAAAATTTTATATATGTTCTCAATTCTAAGGGTGACCACCATACATATAAAGCAAAATGTTTACGCAAGAAAATAATTTAGTTTTAAAAATATTAAATAATTCTTGGTACAAAGATTATGCCACATGCACCTGGTTAGATTTGCATGAGAGTGAAATGTTAATTTTAAAAATAACAAATTTTAAAGTATATCTTGGACAAAGCAAATGCATCCATGCATTACTATTTTTATTCGCTAGAGATTTTCTTTTGTCTTTACCAGGATGAAAATGTTAAATTTAAAAGTTAATAAAGAAATGTTAAATTTAAAGATTAAAATTTAAAAGTTGTAAACAAGTTAATAAGTTTTACAGTGAGGGATCGGGAATGTAATATAAAACCCCCCAAATTTTAGCATTCAAGATCTCTCATAAAATAATCTAAGCAGTCCCGCCAGGAGCTACACCCATTTGAAAATTAACATGAGTGGCTAGGAAGGTCAACTTTGCCATCTTCTGGAGGAAACCAGTACCATCAGCTGCCAAAGAAGATACAATGAAGATAACCTATTCAGAAGTGCCAGTGCTTATTTCAAATGTTGGACAACTCACCCTAGAAGAAGATAGGTAATATTTCTTCTCCGCAGAGCTCTATAAATCTTTTAAAATCCCTCATAAATTCTTTAAGCTAGCTATCTGTCTCATGTCATGAACATTCATAAATTCATAATTCTTAAATAATTAAATCGTTTAAAATAAATCTTTAATGTAAGTGAAAAGCTTGCCTATTTATGTAACTTTAAAATTAAGTTTCTAAATTTTGTAATAATTAAATTGTGTTTATATTAAATCTAAATATAACTTTAATAATCTTGTCTATAAATATAAACATAAATGTAATTCTAGAATAATCTTCCTTTTATAATCTGCGGCCATGCCTATTTTCTATTTTGCTTATTTGTTTTATTCTTAATTTATATATTATATGCCATAATTTCAAAGCAAAGAAGTAATTTAGTAAATTTTCATGAGAGACGAGTATAAGCTCTCTTGTGTAACTTTCTCATTGCTTTTTAGCTGACAGAAATCTCTCCTTTGAAATCTATTCTAAGAGATAATAACAGACTGCTATGTGCTCATTGTTATCTATATTTAAATTGTTAATATGTATTAATTTGTTTATTAAGGTTTGTGAATTATTATTATATATCTTAGTTAGATAATGGCAGGGATGGTACCTAAAGGCATATTTGTAAACATAACACCCAAAATAAGCTTTCCTCCTCCCTAGTTTATTATATAAAATATGCAGATTCAATATTTCTAAACTAGATTGCTATTAATGAACCCCTCTTAGCATATTTAAGGTATGCTAATTTGAGAACTGGGTCAAGGTAGTTTCACTGATTAAAACTATAGAATTTCACGCATTTAAATTTGTCTTTAATTTTAGTATTTTATAAGCATTACGAATGTGTTTTTACTAAACACTATCGCCTTGCTATGTTTTCTTTCAAAATGGGCTTATGGTTATAGGCCACTCATTATTAATTCGGACAGCTAGATTCCTAGAACTGGAACATGAGGGTCCAGAGCCCCCGAACTAAATGTTCTTTATTATGCTAGCAAGTCGCATGGTCCAAGGGAACCAAGTACTGGTTACTGAATCCCGTGAATAATTATATATTTGTACCTCAACCATTATTTTAGTATTTAGCACCATAGTATCAGAAGCCTGGCTACAGTAACAGTTCGTTCCGCCCTCTTAATTATTCAGCATTGGGTCGAACATGGAATCTGGTTTACCAAAGGAGTCTGTATGGTGAGTGTATTTGTTGTTCATAAATAAAATATTAGAATGAATAAATTATAAAGTTTTATTTGTATCATCCCGGTAATATTTGGCTTCTCAGTGGCATACCATATATATAGACATGAATCTTGATCACAGATAATAATATATGTATAAAGTGCATTCTAAATAGGATGAGATCTCTGTAATTTAAATCATCTCATCAATGTTGTAAATACCTGTGCGTGTGAAACCCACAATCAATGCACATCTATTTGTTATTATATTAATCAGTTTGTTATTTTGAATAATTAAAGATATTTAAAATTTAATACTGTTGAGCGTCTATCTCGTAATCCATTCCAAATCAATCCATTAGTTTAAATTTATTAGTATCTATATACATTGGCCTATTAAGCCATAAGTGTATGTTTATTTAATATTATTAAATTATTAATTCATGAGTCTCATGTTCCACCTTTTTCTCAGTCGGCTTGTGAATTAAATTGAGTATTACATTACAGAGTGCTGGTAAATGACTTGAAATGTGGTTAGATTCAAGGTCTCAACCCCTCATCTGAATCAACTTTAGTGTAATTTGCCAGAGGCTGGATTTTATTGTGTGAATGTACAAATATGACTGTTACAGTACTTCCAACTATTTTACTTAAAATTCACAAAAATAACATGAAATTAACAAAACAGGCACTAAAGCAAAATTACCCACATGGTCAACAATCCCCAAATGTTACTTTAAATTAACAACAAAAAAAAAGTACTAACGTATATTTGAGGCTGTCATGAAATCACAAAATGTACCCTAAAGCAAAATTACTACTCAAAACAAAAATAAGACTACATAAACAAAATGTAAAAAAAATTGTGCTTATATTTAGGCTGGCATAAAATTATCAAAATAAACACTAAACCTGAATTGGTGAAAATATAATACTACATAATAGGCAAATTAAATCACTTAAAATGAAAACATACCATGTATATATAATAGCAATTATCACAATGAAACAATCGTTTGTCTCTCTGCAGAAGTTCTTCAGAGGATATTTTTATTTTATTTTAACAGGATCTTCTTTTCTTATGCGTTTATCAAATTTTTTTAAAAATGGATACTTAAACATGTTTATGTGATATAATACCTGCATGGTATCTTGATCAAAAAATATTAACAAGTAAATGTATTTTGTTAAAAATAAAATAAATTAAATTAGTACAGTTTTAAAATTAAGACATCCAAAAAAAATTAAATTAATATTTTTTTATTTTAATGGAATAATGTAAGTGGATAGATTTTATTTTGTTCATGATGGAAATGAATGTGTTATCATTATGCAGTCTCTGCCACTTAAATTCTACCAAATAGAAATCTGGCTGCTGTTATGCTCATCCTCTGGGTGTTTTATTATATTATTTTGCTGAACCCCAGGGTCTTTCAATGTGAATCCTGGTTTCTGGATTCACCAAATTATATTTGTGGTTCACACAAAAATGGTCATAGCTGGCAGCTCATAATTCATTTTATACAATTTCCAAGAGTCCAAATAAATTATCGAGACCTCATCCACATTTTGTTTCATGGCTTCCATCAGGGTTATCGCTATTCTGTCATCAATTGAAATGATGAAACACCCATCCATTTTCCGATCAAACATCCATTGTTTTGAAAGTATTTGTCCAGCTTGGTTTATTTCTCTTTGTGGAAAGGCTCTTGTCAATTTTAATGATTTTGTTAGGGCCTAGTTTTACAGTTTTTTAGCCTAACATCGCAATGGCACAAATTTCTCTGCACATAGTTATTCCAGTCTATTATGATTTTGTCTGTTAAATTAAGTTCTGGTTTTACCCATTCTACAGATGATAATTTGTGATCCCACCTGTAAATAAATTGGATCATCATCAGAAATGGAATTCTGGATCCTTCCAACCACATTCCCTTACAAAGGCCTATTTTACTATTATATATTTGAATGTTCCATGCCATTGCTGGTCCGAAGTATGTATGTAAAGAGGCATAGTGTTTTCATTCAGACACACTTTTTCAGATGGCAGGATTATTTTGTCTTGAAAATATTGGATTGCATTGATCTCAATAGTGGGTAGATCCCCAAATTTTTATTATTTTATACTATAACAAAAAAATAAAGATAATATGAATCAGAAAATGGAAAAGTAAATCAAAATGAAAGCTACATATATTCACTTATTTCAAATCAAAAATAGTATATTAGAAAATACAAAAAAATGTAGTTGATAGCACTATGAAATAAAATCCACAAAAAAAGGCAAAACACTTCAGAAGACTTGTCCCAACAAAATCTGGATAATAAATGATGAGTCTAATAAGCAGAAATTGATCAAAATTTTGAATGTGTAAATTTATCACTTGTCAGAAGTTCTTGTGCATACATTATTGAATGAAATTGCGGAATTTATTTAATGAGGTTACAATGTTAGATATTTATCACAGATGTGAAAAGGTGTAGCAGGACGATTACTCAAGTAACCAGATTATTGCAGAGGTAATGTTTTACATTTTGGTAGAGACACATATTTCATGGAGGAAGACGATATCTAGCTTTTATAAAAGCAAGAATTGACAATTTTGGATAATTTCATATTTTATTGTGAAACATGTTTTTAATCCTTGTTGTATTTTATATTGGACTATTTCCATCATCGAATATGAGTATTGAATGTCTTTAGAAAAATTTAACTTTATTTAAATACTCCAAATACAATCAACTGTTTAGTAATTGTACATCAAACAGGTTAGTATATGCACAATGTTTCGAAGGTATTATTATCCCCTCTTCAGATGTTGCTGGCCTGACCAGTGACAGTACTAGCATGGGATTTGAACCTGGACTCTTGCCAAGGTAAGAGTCAGTAGAACTTTTATATACTTAACTATGAGGTTCTTCGTGATTTCTCTACTTTTTCCCAAAAGCAAAGTTAATTAGTGATTTTCATACATTATGTATAATCACACTAGGTTGGTTTATGGGATTTTTTGCCATTGTCATGTGAGCAGCAGCTTTAAATTTTCCTCTTTGTACCTTTTCTTCTCTATCCAGTATTTTTATATTTTCCTTATGTTCATTGACATATACATGGTCTGCTACCTTAGACACATCTGTTTTCTCTCTTCTAATCATCAGTTTGTGTTCTTGCAAGCACTTTTCAATGGGAGACTGGTCTTACCAATATATGTTCTTCCACATTCACATGGTAATTCATAGATACAGTTGTCTCATTGAAAAGTGCTTGCAAAAACACAAACTGATGATTAGGAGAGAAAACAATTGTCTAAAATAGATGTTAACACCAACAAGAACATCTTATATATTTATATGCTTGCTTACATGGTTTCAAAATCATTTCTTTTCACTGTATAATTGAACCATTTATTATAAACTTTAGTTGAGGATTTTGTAGCACTGTATCATCTGATTTTCATTGATTACTCAATCTTACAGTAGAAGACTAGAATAGAGTGAAGATAACTGCTTTTTAAAGATATTATTGTACTTTTTTATTAATAACATCAATGAACATAATTCATATGTATAGTGGTTTATGTAAAAATTAATGTAATTTTTTATGGTATCATGAATCTTAATGGAAATTATTTAAAAACTTATTTCAGTAAATTAAAAATATTCTAATATTTACTTTGACATGGTAATGATTTAAGAAATTGTAACAAGAAAGTCAGTAGCATTTACATTTAGTTCATTTTTTAATATATTTTATAAAAATTCCAACTCTTGAATCTTGTGACATAGTGGTTATTAGCACATTCGCTTTGAAAGCTTGTATTCTGGGGTTCATGGTCAGACCAGACAAATTTGTGAATTTTTTTTAGGGCACAAAACATGCAGATTTAAAGGTTTTTTAAATTTTTTTCGGGTAGCTATCACTTCATATCAACTGAGCTAGTCATCCATCCACTATTAGTTGGAAATTAGCTTAAAGATAAAAATCCCATATTGATTCAGCTTGATCAGGTAAAGGTTAATATGCTGACACTATAAAGCCAAAATACAATTGTAGTATAATGCTACTTTCACTACTTTTTGAAATGGTGTCATGTTTATAAGTTCAGTGCCCATGGGTTTTTTTTTTTTGCCATTAATTAATTCCCTATTTTATTTAAATAAATTATTGAAAAATTTCATGACAAAACTATATGTAAATGTGGCTAATAAACATTTTTGTAGAACAGGTATTAAAATTAGTTGTTTTTTTTAAAATCTATACAGAAAACATAGTCTTGTATGCAAAAGAATATTATATACCTCCAGGTTATATAAAGATTTAGAGTTTATTTTTGCAGGTTTTTTTTCCTTTTTTTTGTGTGGATATAAGTAAAGATTTTTAGTTGCTATGGGAACTAAGAACTTCATATGTTCTTTCTATTATCTCTAGATGATTTATTAAGCATAAGTGTTTCGGTTGAAATTAAAATATTAAAGATTAACTGCATAATTTTATAAAATATAAGCAAAATTAAATGGACATAAGATTTTTAGATGAATACTATAAAAAATCTTTATTATATTTAAAAAATTTGTAGGTTGTCTTGTGATAGCGCAGTCATAGCCGCTTGACGGCGTTAATTATGTGTAAAAACACATAAAAATGCCGTTTCCGCGGCTGTTATTACAAGTACTACAACACAGTTGTATTACACCTTATTTACAAGTAATACAACACCTTTGTTGTATTATTTACTTATGCCGCTGTATGGCATTTCACAGTAGCGTTTTTCACCATAGTGTAGAGGATTTTGCACAATTGAATATTGACTATCCTATGGCGTTACAGTGTTTATATTTCAAGTGTACATAATTTTTTAAATATAGAATACATTTTTTTTATTTGTATGTAAATGATGTCGCGTAAATTATTAATAATTTAAAGACAGTCAAAATCCTTCCCTCCACAACTTTAAATGTTTAAAACAGTGGCAAAGAGTAGGTCCTAACATGATTTCAAAAACATAATGTGTAAAATCACATTTCTGCGAGTTAATATACGAGACAAGTGAAATGGCTGATCAAAACATTCCTATACTTGCCAACCACAGATTCTGACGCTGTATCATTTTTCCAAAATAAAAATGTTTTACAAAATGAAAAGCATTGTGATCAACATCGTATTTAAAAAAGACATTATTGTTTTTTCATGTTGTTCTAAAAAATTTGATTGGGGGAGGGGGGATTTGTTATTGTTTTTATTAATTGAAAAAAAAAAAATCTTTTTTCTAAAACTAATGGAAACCCGGTGGGATTGCTGTTAATTAATGTATATAAATAAAAACAAGCGATCTAAATTTGTTTAAAAAAATTTTTTTTTTCTTTTTATTAATTGTAGTCTACTTTTGTTTGTCAAAATTAAATTAAACAAAAAAAGCGGCAATCAAAAGACTATCCAAAATATTTATTGTTTTTCTTGTTTGTAGTTGAACAAAATTTTATTTTTAAAAAAAGAAGTTTTTATTGTTTTTATTAAAAATATATATTTTTTTAAAAATATATAAAAATATTTAACGATGTATTCAAAAAATAAAAGCCGTAAAATAAGTAAATGTGTGCTCGTATGTTTTATTGAATAATAAATTGAAATCATCGTCTTCGTTCTGTTATAAAAAAAAGAAAACATATTTTGTTAATTAAATTATATAATACTTTAACATATTTTTTAAAAAAATAATTATATCTAATTAAAATAAGAATTATTTTAGTAAAATTATATTTAAAACATTGTGATTGCTTTTAAAAGTGTTGACCTAGTTTCGTAATATTTTATTGTTTTTTCACATAATTAATGCCGTCAAGCGGCCACGACCGGCTATCACATGACAACCATATAATATACAGTCATTACTTTTTTTCTATTAGTAAATAAATTAATGGTTAATATATGCCAATGTAATCATTGTCTTCCCACTTTTAAAATAGTTCTGCTATTTCATCTTTACTCAGGCAGAAGGAATTTTTTTCACAAAAAAAGAGCTTTTTTTTATATATATTTATCCAATCATATGATTTGAAAATTTCAAATGTTGTAACTTTAGGACACTAGATCTTTATTTTCCCAGAAGTTTTTTTTTTTTTTTTTTAAAATCAAATTCCTAGAAGTTTTAAAGAGGAAAACTTGGTAGTAGTATAAAATTAAGAATGATATAATGGATCATATAATTTATTATTATAGTATGGAAAGTTCTACATATGGCTTTTTAAAGAAGCTGTTTTATATACATATAATTATAAAATTCTTTTATAAATTGTAAATAATTGTTTTATGAGACTTATGTTTATATCTATGTATATTTAATGCTTTTTATATTGTGCTTGCATGTTCACTAAAATACTTTTATATTCATTTTTACTTGTTATAGATTCCATGATAAAAGATTTATTTTCTGAAAAGTTACAGCAAATGCAAATTTCTGAAGCATTCTATTTGCTGACAGTATTTGCTAACATGGCATGTTCTCGAGATCATTCAGAAGATCAGTTTGTTGAGACAATTGCTGTTGAAATCTATCAGGTATTTATTGTCTAGAGTTTTAGAAATATGGAATAACATTTTTTTTTTTATATGGTTTTTTTTATTTCATTGATAATTTTTAATGTAAAATCTGGGGGGGGGGGGGGCGATACAGTGATGTGGCATTTGAATATATATATATAATAAAGAAATGTTTACTACTAATAATACTTGAAATGATCAAATTTCAATGTTAAAATTTGTCCATAATGTTGCCTTCTATATATAAAATTAAAAATAATCAACTTAAAACAAAATTAAAATAGACAAATTACTATTGTAACGGTCAGATTTGTACATTCACGCAACAAAATCCAGAGTTTTAGTAAATCATCCCAAGGCTGATCGAAATGAGGTTATTGAGACCCTCGGTCCAATCTCACTTCAGTTCCTTTACCAATACCTTACGGATGACATATATGAGGCCACAACAGTATTTTTTCTTAAGAAAATGGATATTTTTCAAAGTATAGCTATATAGATGTAGTGTGACCATAATTACTAAATATGGATTGAAATTAAATTAAGAGACTGCAAACCTCTCGCGCTTATTACTATTCAACAGCCAATCAGATCATAAATACAAGACAGAGAATTTAACAAGATTGGCTGTTGAATAGTAATAAGCGCGAGAGGTTTGCAGTCTCTCAATTTAATTTCAATACTGTTTGCGCTTTGTGAAATAAATATTATTTAAATATGGATTGTGATTCTTAAAAACTAATAGTTAACTAATTAATAATGAGCAAAATTGAGACACTAAGCAGAAGTTAAAATTTAAATTAATTTAATGAAAGCCAAATATAAATGGTAAAACTAATAAATGAAATAATAAATTTACAATAGGATTATACAGATTGTCTCATTCACAGATGAAAATTTTAGGGATTACAATTTATTAATATTTGAAGTTTTTGGTTTACATGCAGGTGATGATTATAGGAATACAAGCAGTTTTTGGTTTACTTATATATAGCATTTCCAATCACTCGCAGGTGAGTTTATAGGTTACAAATTGTTTAAATTACTTTACTTGCTATATATATATATCACTCACAGGTGATGAGGGTTTGTAATTTATCAAGTTACATTTTCATAAGACTTATTACTACGTTAAAATTAGTTTGGTGTGTTCATGATAATCTATGCCTAGTTTATGATATATATTGGATTTAAATTTGCTTTAGAGCTAGCAGAAGTGATTATTATTATTTATAAAGAATATTTTATTGAACGCGTATTATTTAACATATTCTCTATGTAGCTTATATGCCTATAAAATTAGATTCTGTTTCAGATCAGTGCTGAAGTATACAATTATATGGCAGGATGAACTGATGATTGGCAGTCAGACTTCAGATACCACAGCATATACAAAATATACAATCTGAGTCTGTGCATCTCGAAGGTGTACGTTCTCATGGGATTCGTACCTAGTACCGGTTCCCTTGTACCGTACCCATTGCTGTGAAATAGAGACCTTTTAGTCCGGATGATCGAACAACTAATTTAATACTCTGAATCCTCATGCTTCAGTCTTAAATATGCGGAATGGGGTGGCACTTAAAACCTACGCCCATCTGAAGAAGATAGTTGTCCTAACTAAGAGTAATGGGGTGGCTCTTAAAACCTACGGCCATTGGAAGATAATGTATAGCAACAAGTATGTATGCCGAAGCGTTTCTTTTAAGGACGCATTCACCCTGCTGACTACATCATTATATAATAAAATAGGATGCAAAACAATAGTTTCCTTCCATGAAACTGTCGTCAATCAGTTCATAAGGTAGCATCTATAACTATGCTATTTAAGGAAATTTATGAATCTAATTTGCCTAGCGATCTATATAGGCATTTATATAACTAGTATAATGGTCGGAGTAATCATTAAAGTCTTATCGTATCTGCGCTATAGGACACCACCAGGCTATTTGAACCTGGTGGTGCCAATTATAACGGTCGGGGAAGATGTGGAGTCTTACCGTATCTGCCATACAGGGCACCACCAGGCTATTGGAACCTGGAAAATTTATATAGTAGGCAGATAGCGCTGTTAAGATCTAATTTTTACATATGTTTTATTCCGACCACTAGCTCAGGGAACAGCAGAGATTTATAATATATGATTTTATTTAAAATATATCTTCAATATTAAAAAAAATATTTTTTAAAATAAAAAAAATAAAAGCCTCTGCCAGTAACAACACACACACAAAAAAACATTTATTAAACATTTAAAATTGAGGAATAAAATTTATTACTTTAGATTGGTTATTAATTTTGAAGTTTAACTTATTATTTTAAACAGATGGACATTTTATAAAAGTTGGTTTTATAATGTTGAGTATAGATAGGCTACATAGATTACTCAGTTAAAGACTTTTCAAAACAATTGTTCAATCTCAGACTAAAAGTTCGTAACCAGACCAACACTTGCTTCCTGCTATACGAAATGCAACCTATGCAATATGAATATGCTAGCATAAAACCACGCAGGCAGGAATGTGCGTCCGCTGCGTGATATTATTTGAAGGACATGATCTTTGTCCAGTACAGGAATGTGCGTCTGTCTGGCGAAGGAATCATGTATATGAAATAAAGAGAAATGCTATGTATGGGGGGAGAGTGATCTTACTGCCAACTTATAGTCCTTATCCATAGACCTAAAAAAAGGGTCAATGGCGCAGGAAATACGTCTGCGTCCATTGCAACGCAATGACTACATCTTTGGGTCATGCATTCAATTGGGCTTTGCCCTGTATGCTAAATACACTTCACATTGCATTGATATAAACACCCATATATCCCTCCACCAGCATCGACCTAATTACGAGACAAATAGCCTGAAATTAAAATCCATTCAAAATAAGCATAAACGATTAAAATATAAAGTTATTGATGTAATTGCAGAGGGAAATTTACAATAAACCCAATGGCATTCGTCATAAGATGCCGCATTGACACCAACAACTTAAAAGATATACGAATAAATACATTTTTAGATACTCAACATGAGGTATCGTATTTACCGAATATTATATATTTTAATCAATATGCAAATAAAAAAATAATTAAACGTTAACGAATCCATGCAGCCATCCACACCCAACTTAAATTTAATACATTTAAATAATTTAATTAATACATATTAATAATAAATAAAAAAATGGAAATGATTAAAATAGCAAACTTATATAAAATAAATATTAATTGATTTAGAGTTCTATTCTGGGTCAGATAAGAGTCCATTTATTTAATTTACTTTTTTTTTTTTACTGATTGATTACTTATTTTCAGTTAGTCATTGCAAATTTATGAAAAGTTCCTACTAGATAAGCAAAAAGAGTTTATACTTTCCAGATTCTGCAGATTCAGAGGTCCATCTTCATGATCACTTAGTAGACTGTTGTTTGTCCTTTTTTTAAAAACGAAGCCGCTACTTGCCATTCCTTTTGATCCATAACTGTCATAGGGAGACCTCAACTGGTTGTCAAGAAATTAAATCTATTGCAGACTTCTACATCGTGGAATCTGCAATACAGCTACTTGTTTACTGGTTCGAACTTTGCCTTTAACTCAATTTCCACTTAGTTTTTAATATTTGCTATTGTTAAATCTGGACTTTAAAGTTCTATTCCCTAGAGTTTTCCAATTTGCGTCATAGCTACATCCAGAGTTAAAGATATATTCCCTAGAGTTTTGCAATAACCCTTAGTATGAATTTATGCTTGACTGAATTGTATAATTTGTCTTAATTATAATTTTAAATGGGTCAAGTTTCAGCCAAAGATTATTTTTAGACGAAATGTTAAAACTCATAAACAAAATTACAGCTTGTGTAATTTTAAACAAACAATAGAACTTGAAAATTATTTAAATGAATATTAAAACTTAAACGACTAATTTTATAAATGAAAACTTATTATTTTGTTATGTACAGAAATTTAACTACACATTGCTATGTTTACTTCAGTTTTAACAAATGTAAATGAATATGCACATATATAAATATTTATAACTGTATTTTCATATTATAGTTAACAAGGTGATTATACACGTACATACATGGCAATATTACAAGCACACTCAAAGTTTTAAATTAAAGAAACACACGCAATCTGAGTGAAACGAAATACAATACACGCACACACACATAACTAGTATAATTAGATTTAAATTTAACATAATATTAGCATAATATACGAGGATTTGGGTATAGGTATACATAAAGAAATACTACTATAGTATATAGTAGGTGAAACAGAAGGCTGATAGATCTGATTGTTTCAGTATAAATAAAAATATTATTTAATACATCAATCTGGCTTTCATTTCTTAATGGAACTTTTCAAGTTGTCTTTTTTACACAATCGCATGCAATGCACTGTGATTTCTCCTTATTTGGAGTCAGGAATCTCTCAACTACTATGCTCAAAGAAACCTGTTAGGCACTTTATCTTCCCTTTCCATTTCCCACTCTACGTTTTTCCCATACTCTTCTCTATCCTGCTCCATCCCATTTCCACAACATAAATCTTTGTCAATTCCATGGCTTTTATATCTAAATCCCCCTTATTTTTTTCAAACCCAGTATAAAATCAAGAACCCACTTTCTGTATAATCACTTTCTTTATATTTATTCTTCCACAACTTCATTATTTGTACCCTTTCAGTTTGCAGGCATTTACATTCAATTAATAAATGCTTAATATTTTCTATGTTTTCCTTACACAATTTGCAGACTAAATCACCCACATTTTTCCATTTATATGTATATTCCCTTGTTGCTAAAGATCTTGCTCAAACAGTAATCTACTTTCATTATTATTATCACAAATTAACTTGCACCCAATATTCTGTTTACTTTTATATGTATTTAAACTCTTTTTATTCTCCATACTAGTTCTCTATCTCTCCAACTCCCTATTCTTTACTAATTCATCCATTCTTCTATCCCATTCCTTGCCACTATAACACCCAACAATTCTAACACAATCTCCCATCTTTTGTATAAGTATACTGACATAAATTCTTTCTCCAAATCTTCTGCATATCATATTATCTTTCTCATCTATATTATTGCCTGCCCTTTACTCATAATCCAATTAAATCCTATTTTGGCTATTCTATTATTATCCTTAAACTGCAATCTACTGAACATTTTCCTTTTGCTTTTTGCATCTCTCATATAAAAACTTGACCATCCCATTTCTCCTTGAATTATCTCCTTTCCCTGTTCACACATCTGTATGTAATGCAGGTCTTCCTACTTTTGCTTGGTACTTTTTCTAAGTAATCTAACATCTCTTTACTAACACATAGCACATTGTTACTGTATGTTAATACTGCAACAGCCATTCCCTTCCATACACTTCTAGCTACACCATATTTTTTATATTAAAACACTGTTAATTTCTTTACCAGTCCCTTTCTTTTCTTTGCTTCATTTATCAATTTTTTTTCATATTCATCCATGCAATTTCTGTAATTACCTAAGATGATTATGAAATAGATATACCTATTCACCGCACTTAACTTTATATCCCCCAATAAAAATTCTTTGTCTTCTCTTTTCCCAGTATTAATCATCATTACTTCTGATTTTTCTTCACTAAATTTAATCCCCGTCTCTTTACCCATCCTTGTGCAAACTTCCATATCTTCCTTTCTTTTAGTTTACAAGAAGATATTCAGATAAAAGACCCAATAATGTTTATACTCTCTTGCCACCTATTAGTGGTATCTTTATTCCTCTTTCTAATCTTTCTATTGATCTCTCCATTTTTCTCAAATACAACAAAAACAAAATAGTAGCATGGGACATCATTGCCTTAGTCCCATACCATTTTTAATTTTAACTGATTCTATATTCTCTAATTGATACATATAGTGATTATTTTCATACAATCTCTTAATAAGATCCACTAAAGCTCCATCCATTCCCAAATTTATTAAAACTTATCCATAATCTATTTCTATTTATTCTATCATATGCCTTCTCTATATCTATAAAAACTATATATAACTGTCTACCCATATTTCTAGTCTTATCTATAATTGTGTAACTACAAATAAACTATCTCCTATATGCCTATCCGATTGAAAATCTCATTGCATTTCACCTACTACATTATTTTCTTCTACTCATTTTGTGACCCTTCCAGCCACCATCTATGTGAAAACTTTATATAATACTAACTTTACCGATATCGGTCTTTCTATTATCCTTACCCTTTCCTTTAAATAATAGCCTTACTCTTGTATTACTCCATCTATTCAGAAAAGAGTGCTATCTTAAAATCTCTTGCCTTTCGACTTTTCAATTTCTTCCTTGCCTCATTCAATTCATTTTCTGTAAACCTAATATTTCCATTATGTCCTCCACATCTAACATCTTTTTTATATCCATTACACTACTTAAGATTGTCTCTAATTCTTCTCTAGAGTTACACTCTATTCCCTCATTATCAAGTAATACTTTTCTCTCTTCCCTGCATTCCTTCTTTTAATGTATTTCCAAAATTTTTTACTCTCATCTCTTCCACTTTTATTCATATCCTCCAATAATTTACTATTTAATTTCATTCTCTCTCTATAATTATCTATTTTAGCCAACTTTTTTTTTTTTTTTTAATATTTTTCCCATTTAACATTAACAGCTTTTTCACTTTCTTTGTTCTTAATGGTACACTTATATTCTCTGTATGCTTTTTTCCTCTCTTTTACATTTTTATTAAGTTTCACTTTTCTATTTTATTCTTCTGAATATTCTCACCTAAAACCTTATTTGCCACTTTTTCTACTTCACCACACCAGTTCTTATATTCACCCCCAACCAACTCTTCCATGATTTCTTTAACTTTTATTTTATATTCTAACTTATTCTTATCATTCATTCTTTATCCACATCTTTCACTATTTTTTCTACTTTTATTACTATTTTCCATCAAATTACTAACCATTTCTATTATGAAGAAATTATGATCACTAACTCTCTCCTCGTTATCAAACTTTAATTTTCCTTACTTTATTCATTCCCTCTTTCTCTATTAACACATAATCTATTATGTGAAATATATTATATCCAGAGCATGTGTATTGTCCCTCATAAATATTTATTAAATTTCTAATGCTCAAATTCACTCTCTAACACAAATTCCTCAAAAGCTGTCCATTCTTGTTATCTACATCATCAATTTTTTCAATATACTCATTCATATTCCCTATAACTGTTATTTTCTTTTCCCTTTTTTATGAAACTCTGTATATTCTTAACTAGGCATTCATATATGCTATTGTTCAACTCCATTATAGTTTGTCTATTTCCAGTGGCTATATACACTATAGCCACCATCCATTTCTTGTCTTTCTAACTTTATCTCAAACTACAGATGCTCTTGTCATTTAACAGTATTTAAATATTTTTTTGATATAACTCCTGTACCGCCACCCCTTTTTTCTTTTGTATTTATACTCTTTCATACCAAGTCTGCTAGTACCTCAAGCTCTTCATTTTTAACTGCTTTGTTTAATTCCAGCGACTTTTCTGATCTACCACCGTGCATATTCAAATATCCAATTTTAACAATTTCTTCTTTCCTAACTACTCTTTTATAAATTCTTTCGACTCTTTCCATTAGATTTATAAATAACTTGCTTACTATTAATTTTACAGACCCATTCCCTCTCCATATTTACATTTATATCTAAATTTGCTACCCTTTGTTTATTTCTTATATCTCATCCATTCTTCTTTCCAATAACACTGCAATTTAAAACCCTATCCTCTTTTATAAGTTTCCCAAACTATATTCTTTATAAATCAAACTCCCTAAAACTTCACTTCCTTGTTTTGCTAAGTGCAATCCATCTTTACTATATAACTCCCTCTTACTAATAAAAAATCCCACACATCCACAATCATAACATCATTTCACTCACACAATTTTTTTAATCTCTCATTTATAGAACATCCTGTATTTAATATATATACCTATTGTCAAATCTTAGTAATAATCCAACTATTCCTACTCTTCCTTTAGTTTTTCTCAAATTACTAATCAATTCTATGTACTCATCCATTACTCTCTCCGATGACTCTAACAAATTATTTGTCCCTGCCATATCATACACATCTCTATTCTCTTGTTTTTTTTATCTTATCTCTAACATCCCTAATTCTAGCTCCAGGCAGACATATTCTTACATACCTGTTTCTGTTTTTCCTTGCAATTATATCTTCTCATTTTCTAATCAGCGAATCTCCTATCAGTATTGTCTCATGGTTTACTTTTCCTACTTCATCTGTAACATTCTTTTCCACCTTCTGGACTTCCTTATCTATGTTTTCCTTATCATTCCTATTCAATAATTTTTTCATCTGTTTATACTTCGTCTCTAACGATTTTAATTTTGCTTCTACATCATATACCTCTTCCTCTATTTTACTTAATCTTTGGCTAACCATCTCCATTGCACTACTTATTTTTTCATCCATATTTTTTTTCACTCCACTAAAAACATACTCTATCCTATCTTCCTCAACTACATTTTGCTCCATTCCTTCTGGCTTCTTCCCCAATGAACATTATTTACATTACATCACAATTTTGTTTTAAATTGATTATTTTTAATTTTAATAAAGATGTTTATATTCAAAGAAGTACATTCTTCTATTCTTAACTACGAATATAAAATTCAAATTTGATCTTATCATTTTATTGTATTTTTTTAGAAAATACATATTTTGAACCAGTTTATAAAATATGTGGATCAAGTGAGGAAATCATTCTCTGTGTTTTGGAATTTTGTGTTTTTATATTAATATAAGTTTAGACTTTCTAATATCTTTAAATTAGATTATAAGATAATATTCAGTAAAAAAATACATTTAAGAGCAGCTTTATTACTGCTAAGAATTATATAGCTGTCAAAACGCACACCATTTTTTAGAATAAGCATATCTTATTATTACATAAATTTAATGAATACTATTGGGAGAACTATTATAAGAATTTAAAATTCCTGCCAAAAATTCAGTGAATAGAAGTACACTCTCTGCTCATATTAGTCTCTTGTGCTATTCTAATATTAGTGAAACTTATTGTACTTCCATGTGATTATTTTTTGTCATTATTTGTAAGATTTTTCTTTTTCTATTCTAATGGAGATCTACTGATAAACTTCTATAATTTGTCATATAATGTAAAGATAGAGATGATAGTAATTTAGGTATTAATTTGTGAATTGCAGAATCCTATAGGAGATAAAAAAAAAAAATATTATATATACGGAATGAATGGAATCGGTATTATCTTATCATTAAGTGGATTATCATTTGAAACATCATTCGTTGGAAAGAAATTTAAGTGCACATCTAATTTTAAGAAGTATGATATGATTGATGTCTGAAAGAGATAATTTTTGGTTGTTTGACAGTCATATATATCTGACCTGAGATTCACTTATAATAGTTGCCAAATTCATATAATTGTTTTATTCTTTTGATATATTTGTATCAATACTAGTTAATACTACAGATAAGTAGTTATATGAATTTATAAAGTTTCATTTGATATATGTAAATTTACTTTAGAAAAATACTTGTTTCTGATAAGTCTGACTGTATAATAGTTTATTAAATTATTACATAATTACATCACAGAATCAGTCTGAATTTCAAAATGAAACAATTTTTATTTATTGCAGTATTCAAGGTCAAGAAAGGTATAAACATATATAATGTATAATGAATATGTAAAATAATAATAATAATTGTATAATAATAAGAGTAAGTAAAATAATAATAATAATTGTATAATAATAAGAGTACAATAATGTAGAATAAAAGTAATAACTGTAAAATATAATGAATATGTAAAATAAGAATAACTGTATAGTAATTATATATAACGATTGTGTAAAATTGCAATGTTGTTAAATCATAGAAAGCTCAGCTGACCTTATAGGGTCAGAAAACTGTGTAAAATACCATATATGGTGAGGAATGTAAAAATACTGCGTGGATGTGAAAACTTATGTGAAAACACCATATATGGTTAGGAATGTAAAAGACTCCAGAAGTCTTGAGGGGTATATAAACCCCCAGAACCTGATCTAATTGTTCTGAGTTTTAATTATAAGTCAGAGACTCCTGCTTCTGTAAGTCCAAAAGCAGGACTAGGGTTATTATATGCAGGTCGCCACGACCTTTTATTATTTTATTATGCCTTATAATAGGCAATGTATATAGTTAAAATTATTCATATTAAACTATAATCTTACCATCTCAATTCTGCCTTTGTCCATTTATTTACTTGCTGGTCATAAGACACAGAAAATTGGCGCAGTTGACACAGGAATCGAATCTAAAAGAAAGTGGCAGTCAATACCGGAAAGGAACTACAGAAAAAATTTGCTCGGTCATCATAGGATTGAATCTGGAAATAATTGCCTAAACAGCAAACTGAGACAAATCATAAGTGGATTTGAATCAACAAAGAAATGGCAAGCATATCACAAGTTAATATATGCATGTTTAATGTAGAAAATCCGAGTGATTGGCCGCTGTATGATCAGAGGATCAAAAACTACTTTATACTAAATAGTATTATCGAGAATACTGTAAAAGTAGCCTCATTACTTTGTTTCGCAGCCAGAGAGTAATCGAAATAGCGAACAAACTATGTGGAAATTCGCTGAAGACGCATAAATACGATGAGCTCGTAACACAGCTAAATGAATTTTTCAATCCCCAGCCATCCAAGTTTATTGTTCAATTGCACTTTAGAGGCAGAAGGCAAAGAAAGAATGAGAAAATAAAAGAATATGACATTGGTTTAAGAGAGATGGCAAAGCCATGCCTTTACGGTAAATATTTAGAGGTAGCTCTACTCGAACAGCTATTATATGGTATAATACAGCGTTTCCCAACCTTTTTTGGCTCGCGTAACACTTGGTAGTACATCACGCTAAATTGTACCACTTCATAAAAATGATTGTATTTCGTGAAATTTGTTATTGCGAGTATGTTATTTTATTTGCATTATATATGTTATAGGGTGACCAAGTATGTGTTCACATCACATAATGAGACAAATTACATTGAAACACGCCTAAATGTCACGCCGGATTATAAACTTACTGAAATTATAAACTCACTGTAACATATATATATATATATGTATTTGTTCAAAGTTTCATATTTATCTACTATTTTGTCATATTTCGTTTACTAATAAATGGTTTTAATAAAAACACAAAATTATAAAAAAACAATTAATATATTTTCTTATCATAATCAAATATTTTTATAAAATAAATTTAATGAGATCCTTGTACTTGTTTCAAAGAACATAATTTTTTGAAATTTGGTTCAAAAAATGCGTTCATTCTGTTTCGATACTTATTTTTTTAAAAAATATATGAAGAAAAAACTCTTTCTACTAATTCCATACTAGTAAACGGTAATAATAAATTAAGAGCTTTCTCAGAAAGTTGTTCATATTCTTTAATGTTTAATCAAAAATTCATTAGATTGTGTCATTTGAATTCTACTTGTAAAGTTCTGTTACATGATAATTCTATTAAATTTTCTTTATCCTTTATTGATAATGATGTAGCTTTTTCTAAATTTTCTTCATAGAAGGGGTTTGAAATCCAATTATCATTTGTGTTTTCGGGTTTTGGAAAATATTCCATGAAAGACAATTTTAATCCTGTTAAATGTGCTATTATATTTTTTATCTTGAGACAGACTAACCTTATTTTCAAAGAAAAAAATATGTAGAGTTTCGAATACTTTCGGTTGATTGTTTTCGATACACTGTTTCCAAAAATCTAATTTCTTAATCATACTTTCAATTTTATCATTAACATTAAAAATCGTTATCGACTGTACATATTAACAACTTTACTGTATAATATTATTAATTAAAATAATTTTTATGAATTATAGGAAAAAACATTTCTATGATTTTTTATGATTTAATTTTTTTTTTATTATTTATGTCCGCCATTATTGATTATTTTTCGTGTACCACCAACCAGCAACTCGCGTACCACCAGTGGTACGCGTACCACAGGTTGGGAAACACTGGTATAATAGATGACCAGTTTAGGCAGATCTTATTAGCAATAAAAGATCTAACTTACAAGGAAGCAATCCGATGTGGAACAGCTTACGAATTGCTACTTGACCAAGCAAGAGACTTCAGAAATTTCACGAGACCAGCACCACTTCAAGCTACAATATTTAAAACGTCTGGAATTAAATCCAAACCGATAAACAAATTAAATGTTTCCGATGTGGAAAAATCAGCCACAAAGCTCGTGATTGCAATATTTCAGAAAGTGAAAGTTATCAGAAAATAACCGAGTATCCCGAAAGATGGCACCACCATAAAAAGCCTAACAGAGAACTTGCATGCGAAGTGATGGAAAGTAGCTACATAAAAAGTGCTACTATAGATGAATCTGATCAAATTATGATAAATGTAAAACTAATCGGCAAGCCAATAACCATGGAAATTGATAGCGGAGCAGGGGTATCGCTGATAAAGAGTAAAGATTGGGAAAGACTAATCCAGAATTTAAAATTCCCTCCAAGGGTAGAGAAGACTCAACTCAAGGCCTGGGATGCTAATAAAAATCCCATAAGAATATTAGGAGTTGCAAATGTAAAGGCAGAAACAACGAAAACTAAAGAAATACTATTAATATATATCGTGAACGGAGATATTAACCCAATCATAGGCCGTGAGTGGTTCGCGCCCCTAGGTATAAAAATATGCGTTATAAAAAAAATTGACATAGAATCGCAAGTCAAAAATAACTACCCCAACCTGTTCAAAAAAGAAACTGGAAAACTAAAAACCTCGGCTGTAGATATAGAGTTAAGAGACAGAGCAAAACCTATGTAACAAAACCTCGGAAAGTACCTAGATGCCCAGATAAAGCTGAATTGCCTAGAACAAAAATTTTCGTAAGCTATATTGACCAGCTCGCTCCAAATAGTATTAATAGTCGCATTATAGCAGAATGAACTAACGCAGATTCTGGCTACAGTGTGCTCAAAAATTGGATAGGAACCAAATGGCCCGCTAGATAAAGGGTTGTGGAAAATATGCAAAAGGCTATCCGTAAACAAAGGCTGTATATTGATGAATAACAAAGTGCTTATACCTAGTGATGGTCGCATAAAAATACTTAGATTACTACATCAGACTCATCCAGGAATAGTTAGAGCAAAAATCCTGGCACGCAACTGTGTATGGTGGCCAGGAATAAATAGAGACATCGAGCTATATATTAAAAATTGCGATAAATGCCAAATCCCAGCTGAACTTCTGTTTCAAAAGAAAATACAAAATAAATTATCAATCTTGCTGCCACCCAGACAAAAAAGTAATGAGAGAGTAATTGGAGGAAAAGAGTTTGAAATAGACGATAACGTTTGGTCACTGAACAAAAATAAAAAGACTTTTGAAAAAGCAACCGTGACAAGTAAAATTGCAAATCAATTAGCTAAAATTGAAACTGATGTTGGTGTAAAACTGCGGAAACACAAAAATCACTTGAGAAGACGATATCCGCCAATAGTAAATAATGGAAACGAGGAAGCATCAAACTGCAACAACGTGGAAGCTTCAACCATTCCGGAGATTGACAATCCCGAAGTCGAAGAATTGCCAACAGATAAAAACTCTTCCGAAACTGAGATAGCCACATCGAAACCACCATCAACAGACAGCAAAGACCGCCAGCAACCGACAAGGACTAGAAATCCCCTGTCTCATCTCAAAGACTATCTTAGGTGAAAAACCATACTTCTGGAGTGAAGGAGGAATGCAGAAAGGTATAAACATATATAATGTGTAATGAATATGTAAAACAATAATAATTGTATAATAATAAGAGTATGTAAAATAATAATAATAATTGTATAATAATAAGAGTACAATAATGTAGAATAAAAGTAATAACTGTAAAATATAATGAATATGTAAAATAAGAATAACTGTATGGTAATTATATATAACGATTGTGTAAAATTGCAATGTTGTTAAATCATAGAAAGCTCAGCTGACCTTATAGGGTAGGAAAACTGTGTAAAATACCATATTGAGAAATGTAAAAATACTGCGCATATGTGAAAACAACATATATGGTTAGGAATGTAAAAGACTCCAGAAGTCTTGAGGGGTATATAAACCCCCAGAACCTGATCTAATTATTCTGAGTTTTAATTATAAGTCAGAGACTCCTGCCTCTGTAAGTCCAAAAGCAGGACTAGGGTTATTATATGCAGGTCGCCACGACCTTTCATTATTTTATTACTCCTTATAATAGACAATGTATATAGTTAAAATTATTCATATTAAACTATAACCTTACCATCTCAATTCTGCCTTTGTCTATTTATTTACTTGCTGGTCATAAGACACAGCATTTATATTTCTATTATTATATGATACTTATAATCTTCAAAACTAGTAAAGTGTGAGATGATCATTATGAATTAATAAGCATAATTATATATTTATTTTATATGATGTTAGTTTATATACAGAAAAAAATTTAAGTCTATTGCTTATATTTGTTTGAGATAACAGTTTCATTATAAGGAATGTTAAGTATTAAATGAAGGAAATTAAATGTAATTTATTTATGAATATTGATTTAAAAAAAGATCATTAATTAAAGAAAAAATAAATTTAAGGATGTTTTTTTTATGCTTTCTTAAACTACATATTATTCTTACATTATTGATTGATGAAAATTAAATTAATTTTTTAGAGAATGCTCATACTGCATAAGATTAACTGAACACAGTTAAATATAATATATAGCAAATATTGCTTAATAAAAATTATTAATTGAAAAAAAAAATTGCTTATGTTTGTTACACATATAGGCTGACTTAAAAATCTCTGTTTACCATTATCATTTGTTTTTATGATAATTTTATATAATGTTGAGCATTAATTCATATTACCTATGAATATAACCTACAAATAAACATGTTTTGATCTGATTTTTTTAACATTTCAACTTTTTCATGACAATATTTGTGAATACTAAACTCTATTTTTGCTATACCATGATGACAAACTTAAAAATGTCTTGATAATTTTACAGTTTAACAGTTTTGAAGTAATAGTATTCTATTTCTACCAGTGTCTTTTTTAACAGTTAATACTTGGAAAATACACAGTGATATGATATGATGAGATATACTGTAATTTCTCCTTAAACAAAGTCAAGAATCTCTCAGCAATTATACCCAGAGAAACCTGTTAGCTACTTTATTTTATATTCCCCAGTCTAAGTTTTTCCATATTCTGCTCCATCCCATTTCCACAACATAATTTTTATCAACTCTATGGCCTTTATATCTAAATCCCTCTTAGCTTTCCAAACCCAACATAAAAACCAATAATCCACTTTCTGTATAATCACTTTTTTCATATTTATTTTTCCATAACTTCATTATGCATGCCCTTTCTGTTTTTAAGCATTTGCATTGAATTAACAGATGCCTAATATTTTCTATTCCTTCCTTACATAATTTACAGATTAAATCACCCATATTTTTCCATTTACATGTATATTCTCTTGTTGCTAAAGTCCCGTTTGAGCCTTAAACAATAAACTACGTTCCTTACTATTATCATATTAACTCGCACCTAATATTCTGTTTATTTCTATATATATTTAAACTCTTTTTACTTTCCATACTAGTTTTCCTTACAGTGCAAGCCAGAGTAATCAGTGGATGCAAGAAGGTTTGTGCATAAAATCCTTGTCTAATGCCTACTCATCTAATATCCCCAGACTAGGTGCTAGCTGTGGCTTTATGCACAAACTTTCTTGCATCCAATGATTATTCTGGCTCGCATTAATTGGTGCTACTGTATAGAGAGTTTAGCCTCTGTGTAAACAGCTTGGGTAGGCAAAAAGAATGGTGATCATGTGATACTTGGTAAGTAACTTGTTTCTGCTAAAAAATATAAATATGGGTTATAAATAATTTTTTTTTTGAATGCCTTTTTTTTTTTAACTTTTTATTAATAGGTGTATACTATATTCACTAATATATTTTGAGATTAAATACAAGTATATTATAAATACTTATAAGCTAGATGTAATTATAGATGTTTGAATATAGACTTTCAAGCTCTCTTTTGTCATCCACTCCATCTTATACAACAGATATCCATGACCACATACATGTGAAAAAGATAAATGATCTCTAGTATATGTATTTCATGTTGAACCAGCATTCACCATTTGCTATCTTAATACAAACCGAGCACATGATGAGTGCTGGTTCAGCACTAAATACATATATTGGAGATTATTTATCCTTTTCACATGTATGTGGTCATGGGTATCAGTTGTAAGAAATGGAGTGGATGACAAAAAGGAGCTTGAAAGTCTGGGTTCAAACGCTATTATATTTTAAATGTGTTTCAGTATTCAATATAAAATGCTAAATGTTAATTAAACATTTAATGATCCTCTCAGAGATTATCAGAGTAATGACTTTTCACTTAGCATACTTTAAGGTAGAGATTTTTTTTTTAAAAAAGGCTAAACTTGAATTAAAGATCATCTTTTTTCAATAATGAAATATGTATATTTATATTTTACTAATAAAAGCCATGGATTCAGCTTCTATACACTAATATAGTCTCATCATATTACGTAGTATTTTTTTTTTTTTTTACAATAAGCTTATTGACCTATGAGTTTTATTCTTTTAGCGAATAATAATTAGATATATATTTTTCAATGGGCTACCTGAAAAAAAAATCCTAAGGCTATTTGTTATCTGAAAAATTTCCAAAGTATTAGTTACGTTTTGTTTGTCATCAAATTGTGGTCTTCGGCTAACAAACCAGCATGTAATAATTGAGGTAAGGGAGCTCAGACAATTAAAAATAATTATAATAATTATATAAATTATTACAATTATATGATATAAAGCACTAATGTACACTCCATTTAACTTGTAAAATAATATAGGCGCTATTGCACCTGAACGCAAAGCTATTTTATGCTTAAAGCAAAATAAAATTATACTATTCTGCGAGCGCTTTCAAGAGACGTGCTCTCATCTTCATAGCTCTAAGTGAATTAATGATATGCAAATTATGCAACGTTTAAGATTAATTGCTCCATTTTCTTGAGATCGTGAAGCATGTGTCCTTGTGGTTGATGGCGTTGCAATCCATCGCTATGAAGCAGGCCTCCTTCACTTTTCTTTTTAAATCGTGCCTTTCTTTGCAGACTAGGCTGACATCTTGAGGTTAACACTGATGTCCTGTTATTTTTTGATGAATTGCAAAAATTGAATAACGTAATGGGTCTGACTGAGTTTTAATATATGCATATTTATGTTGTTGTAATCTGGTTTCTATTGCTTCCTTGGTTTCCCCATAATATGAGGCTCCACAATTTGCATGAGTGCATGCAATATTATAAACGGCTTGAGATGTTTGAGACAGTACTAATTTATCTTTAGTGTTACTCCATTTAACTAGAAATGAATCTTATGATTTATTTAGAAGTTAAATAATTGACAATCTCTGAAAAAAATAACTTAATAAAAGAAAAGAACCCTGTATTTGCATTTTTAATGTCAGAAAACTGACTTTGTTAATGACATACCTCTCTCTCCATCTAATATTATCATTATTTTTGAAAAAAAATCAACATATTGCTTTGATTTTTAAATATAATATGTAGTTATATCATTTAATAAACAGAAAAGAGCTCTACCTTTTTATTATACATCTAATCATAAATCTTGTTAGATAATCTAAACTTAAAATAAAATAACTTGATATAATAAATAAAATTATTTTATAAAATTATTTAAGATGGTCATAGTTCCATGCACTTATTTTTTTATTTTTATATTATTCCTTTTTTCTAAGATAAATAACTTTATTTTTCAGATTTCATTTGTGAATACTGTAACTCGAGAATCTTGTTCTAAGGTTGGACGTCAGCTACTTGCCAGCATTGCTGCAAAACATCCTTTTATCATCACAGTGCTGGTTCACTGTGTGCAGGAGACTATTTCACAAGTTGGTCTGGTTAGTTGTTTTTTATTATATTTGAAGTTTGTCTTATAGATTAATATTTAAAGTAATTCATATTTTTATATTATTTATACTCTGCATTTTATTTTGGTTTATAAGGACATTTGTTCTGAGTTTCAATCTGTTACATATCTTTTGATCTGATAACAATTTGGATATGGATAGCTGATCAAATTTTAACAAAAAAATACTGTATACTATTAAATAATATTTTTGTAGTGCAATTTTCACTACACCTCTCTCAAGTAAAATAGGGACTGGTTTCTATCCACTTTTAACACCTTGTGGAGGGATGTAATCATAAACATATGAACAAAGGCATGTGAAAAATATTTATGTTTCCCAAGATGTACATTTCATGCTGAACCAGCACTCATCAGTTGGCCCAGATCACAATCTCTTACACATCTTTATCACTGTATAACTTTATGCTTATTTAGTCAGATGATATATATATATATTATCATATGTAGAGAGATAAATTAGGAATCAGAAAACAATGTCAATAATAGTAAAAAGAAACTAAGCTAAAATTATTAACAAAACCTCAATTTGAATTATAAAGACCGATCTTATAAAAATAAAATCTATGATATGTATTTGATTTAGCTGAATTATAAATTGTGCTGGAAATGGTTACTTTAGTTTGAACATGAAACAAGAAAATCATTTCATTTATTTGTTTGTTGCTTATATTATTGTATGTATTAGTTGCAGTTACATTTTTAATTATACTTGTTCGATATCAGTGGGTTTAAAAAACAGATTCCTCCCCCCCCCCTAAGTATATATATATAGTATTAAAGAAGAGTTTAAGAAATGTCAATTTTAATTTCTTAAATGTCAATTTTAACTTCTTAGCTTATGATGTAAATAATTTAAAGTTCTTTCTGTTGTTTTATTTACAAATGATATTTATTTATTTTATGTTGCTTTTTTATTATTTCTTAAATATGGATATGTGGGAGGGTGTTGACTTTTGAGTGCATTTATATATTAGTTAACATTTTCCTACTATAGATTTCAAACTCTTTGTTTTTTTTTACATTATGAAAGTTTGTAGTGCATATTGTGTAAAATGTGTTTCTATTTGTTTGTTGTTTTTTTGTTTAATTATGCTTTAATTTTAACTGTTTGTTTTTTTTAATTGCTTTTTTTTTTCATTTCTTTTTTTTTCTTTCTTTCTCTTATCATTGTTGTTGTGTCATCGCTCTGGGTGGTATTGCAGGCTGACAAGAATCAGGTTACTTTTTTTTAATGTTTCCCACTAAGTTCTTCTGATTGCATGTTAGAGCAATCATTTTTAAAATATTGACAAAATGCCATAGTACTATTAACACTTAAGGGAATGAGAAATCAGAATTATGGTGAATAAAATTGTTCGTGCTTTTGCTATTTTGAAACTATTTTTACATTCTTAAGTAAAAAATTAAATTTTTCTTAGATCAATTTTTATATGTATGTCTATGAATTTATATGGAATATAATGTGCATACTTGTGTGTATGTTAAACTTTTAGACATGCATAGATGTATATTATCCAAATTACTATAATATACCACTTCTCTTTTTGTATTTCATTTAAGAAATTTTTATTTCCTTTTATTTCATGAACTTGCAGTTTTCATCAGATTTCTGTAAATATTTATTTATACTTTCTACTTTTTCATTTCAAATGATTATGTTTATTATAGATTTGAAATGAAAAAGTAAAATACATTTGTAATATTTAAATACAGGCATACTTTATATTCCTGAAGTGTAGATGTAATTATAGAGGATTTAAACCCAGATTTTCAAGCTCCATTCAGCTATCCAATTTATACACGTGACCACACACATGTGAAAAAGTTAAATGATCTCCAATATACGTATTTCATGCTGAACAGCACTGCTGAACAGCACTCATCGCTTCGTCCAGATAATCAGTGCTTAGTTTATATTAAGATAGCAAATCTTTAAACCTTAATGGATAGACTTCAATCTACACCACCATCTGACTCTTCAGCCTTCCATACCATTGAAAATCAGATGATGGAATGCCTAAATCCCTTGATAATGCCAATATTATTGTCATGCCATTTGACATATGCAATGTATAAATATGAAATTCAAATATTTACAGATTCTTGAAGAAGGCTTCAGGTTCAGCTGTATCAATTAGAAGGAAATAAAACAAAATAGCTTTTAAAAAATGCAAAAAAAGAGATGTATATATTTGTGCTTACATATAGGCAGTCAAAATTATAAAATATATCATAGATTTACAATCTGTATCTAATATTTTGTATTTTAGTCATATTTTGTCTTTATCAGAGATTAGTTCATGTCTTACAGTGACAGAATTTCTGTCTCTGAAGAAAATTTCTAAGTTTCATATTTAGAGCATCTATCAGTGAGTATATGAATTAATCTCTGCTATACAATTGATGAACAGCATTTATATAACAAAGGAAGATAGTGTTATTAATTATTTGATGATCATTTGTCAAGCCACTAAATGAGGGGGAGGGGGAGATGCTACATCATTTAATAATCTTTAATAATACAATTATTTGGGTTAGTTATTGATCTACTCACAAGAAAAATCGTTGCCTATTTAGAAATAAGAAAAATAAAAGTTTTACCTGCTCTCTTTTTGCTTTCTGGTAAAAAAAAAAAAAAAGCACAATAAAAAAACATCTTTTTTAATATTTATTATGATGGTGGAATGTGTCTGAAGTCGATTTTTTTGTTTTCTTTTTGCATTTTTAATAAAATGCTTGTGAGCGTTTTTTTACAAGAAGATATAGAATTTATAGATAAATAGTACAGTAATGTAAATCATGAATTCAGCATGCATAAATATATAAAAATTGCATCATAGTTCATATTTTTACATTTTTATACATTTTAAATAAATAACAGCTATCCAAGAGAATACATAATAATAACTATGAAATAATCATTTTCAAATGCAAATATTATATTTATAAATTAAAATGACTGTAGAAAGTTTGATTTCTAAAGCATTCTTATAATACGTGCATTTGAAGACCATTATTTAATAAATATTTACATATTTCATTTATAAATGTATGATTATCACATAAACACTAATAAATTAAAAATATATAGTTTATAGATTTTTAGTTGTGTCTTTATAATTTTGTGTGATTTTATAATTAGTTAACACTCTTTAGTATTACATTTTATCTGTTAATTAATGCTGTTTATTTGAGATAATGGATTAAAAAATAGTTATAATTTTTTCATTACGACATTTGTCATTTTGATATTTTTTTTTTTTTAAAGTAATTCACTAACTTTTCCGAAATTAATTATTAATAATGCAGACAGCAATTAAAGTATTTAAGTACTTTTAAGAACATATTCATTATTTATGATATGTTTTTTTTTTGTAATATTTATCATCAGTTTAAACACAAGAAATTTTAAAGTTTTAGATTGTATAAATTATCTTAGATATGTTGTTGTTTTTTTTTTTTTTTTAGTTTTAAGTTATTAAATAATATAAAAATATTTATATATGAAATCACATAGCTCCAATAAGCAGAGGTAGATTAATTCAATTGGGCGAAGGTCGTGGTAGCATGTCTTGCAGTAAAATTTGTGAGGTTTTTAAAAAGTATTTATAAATATAAACATTACAACAAAAAAAATTCTAAGTCATTAAGAAAAAAAAAAAGAAATTGATATTTAGTCAAATATTTTCTGAAAAATAAACAATCATTGTGAACTCTATACATTTCATTTGGAGTAAAAGAATTAAATAATTTTTTTTCTTAAGAAAATTCCTTTTTTTTTTATTTATCAATATAATTTAATATGTTATTATTTCAGAAATTTAGATCACAACATTATTGAACATAATTTTTTTACAAACTAAAACTGTGATATCTCTGTAGATATGATGTTTAAACATGGAACATTAATAGATTATTAAAAACAAGCAATCAAACAGACAATTGCATATAAAACAAGAAAATTCTGATACAAATGTGTTGATCAAACAATGTAGCCAGTGGCAACAAAATTTTATTAACAAAACATTATAAAATCTAAAAGAGAAATAAAGGAAAAAGAAAATAGATTCAAAAGAATCATTATGATTAATGAGATAAAAAGTTAAACTATAAATGATTAATTCAGCAGCTGTATTCCCCCCCCCCCCCCGGAATCTGATGCTACAAGATCCAACACCCATTTTAATCCACTACTATCATCATAAAAACTTTTAGAAACATATTGGTAAGAAAAAGGAAGATAAATTTTGACCTAATTGTAAATTCACTTAGAAAACACAAAATGTACTTTTACTTAAGAATAATGATATCAAAAGATCTTATTTATAAAACTGTGTTAATGGTACAGGAATGAACAGGCATTATTGCTTATTAGTATTGCCACTATATCTATTTATAGAAATATGGAATTCTATTCATTGATTGTGAATTGAAGGCTTTAGCTTTAAATTGATGTTTTACTCAGCATATGATTCAATAATGAAGTCATTTATAGTTTGATTGTGCTAAATATTCAAATTAGATGTTTTATTTTGGAATGACAAACATTTAAAAAAATTATCGATGTATAAATCAAAATTATATTTAATATGAATGTATTCAACCATTTCACAAAGACTTAACATTTTCTAAAGGAGTTAATAGTTCAAGTGGAGTAAGATTCATTGAATGAATGGCTGCTACAATTTCTGCTATATCACATAATTCTTTAGTACAATCATAATTTCCAGTTCCTTTGCATTTCTGTGCTTACTAACTAATTTTGCCTTTTCAACTTTTTTTATTATTATTCAAAGTAATATAGTACTTTTGCATTGACTTCAGAACTAAAAGTCTCTGGATCAAAGTTAGCTTATCATTTCAAATTTTAATTAACCGTTCTATTACTTTTAGTAATTACAGAACATTTTATGCTATATTTTTGAATGATATTTTATTGCTACTAAAGTTTTTATAGAAAATGTTCTTATGCTAAATATTATTGAGTATAAGTATTGTATCTAGCATCTTAAAGTTTTATGCATAGTTTGATAGCAGTGTAAGTTGATTATCAACTTTTATTTATGTCCTGAATTATATAATGTCTATCAATATACAAAATTCATTGAAGGATTAAAGATTTTTTTTCAATATGCATTTAATTTTGCAAAAACTGTGTAAAGCAATTTTCTAATGACAAATATTTTCTGTCAGAAAATCATCTGACAATTTAATTTGGTAATATATTAGTCCTGCACTTTCAATCACTGCACAATCAGGGACATAACTTTTTACTTATCAGAGACTTGTGTTTCATAACTTATATTGCTGTTGTCCATTGCTACGTTCAAAATCAAATTTTGAATATAATATCAGATTTAATAATATTCTTTTGTTGTTTTTTTCTAAATAACTAAATTATGCCTTATCCAAAATTAATTTTTCTTCAGAAATTAAAAACCATCAAAGAAAGAGATTTGAAGTTAGCTCCTCACATTATAGTAAATTCAACATGGCATCTTATTAATATTGGACATTCCACTCTGAAAGAATGACTTTTCTTCTTCTCCTTTTTAAGTAAATTACTGATTTATAAATGTATTACTAAATTTAATAAGTTATTTTAACTTTTTCTTTTATTATAAACATAGTTGAATAAACCTGTTTTTGATAAAAAAAATTAAATTTGTATTTTTTTAACTATCCTCTTGGGAGTTTTTTAATGTTAGTACATAATATTATTTATTTATAGTATTTTTCTTAATGGATTTACTATCTTGTATAGTCTTTTGTAATTATTTGTTAATGCTATATTATAGATTTGTTACTCTGAGAAAATTTTATGAAATTTTAGTTAAAATATCCTTTTGTTTTTTTGTAATTATTGAAATTTGAGCTTAGTATATTACTTCAAGATCATTGTTAAAATTGTTATTATTATTGTTTCTACTAATGACTGTTTCTCTAGTTTTTCTATTTAAAGCGTAATATTTCTTAAGTTATTTTTCTTCTTCAACATCATTTTTTTATTACTCATTATTTTAATGATACTTTCTATTAAAAGTTGCCATATATGCAATAGTAATGAATTTGAATGATAAAATTTACATAAAATATCATCCTGGTACTTCCTGTTACTAAATGTCACATGATCTTAAAAAAATGATTGATTATTTATTTTACTTTTATTCAACAAAACATTTTGTCAGAAAAATTGTATAAACACATATGAAGAGAACAATGTATGTTGATGCTATTTTTATGACAACACTTCATTTATAGTAAAGAATTTGTGAATTACCAACAGTCTGTTTGAAAAAAGATTAGAAAGTAAATTATAATAAAATTATAATAATGTTAACAAATTTATATTATTTAAGGACATGATAATTAATGAGAAGAAAATTGAAAAAATGAATAATTATGCTTGCTTAAGTGAGATGTTATAACCTGAAATAAAATAGAAGTAAATAGAACACATAAATTAGCTGAAAATACATTTGGATAATCTTAAATATTGTTTTTAAATATAATATGTCATTCATTTAGCAATATGTTTTTAAATAGCATACGTTATTTGTTTTGATTTATGGTTGTAAAATGTAGTTTCGGAATTCTGAAATGATTACAAGAGGTATGGAAGTATATTGGGAATAATGAAAAATAAGGAAGGATAAATTAAGCCCCTACTAATATTGATAGTATTGTAAAAAATAAGAAACTAAATAAAGATGATATGGCTATATAAAAAGATAATAATCAATTAAGTAGGCAATCCTCAGAAAATAGTGTATTTACTGACATATAGGATGCAGTAATATCTTATACACATTTTTAAGAAAAAAATAATTTTCTACATTTTTTTATGAATTTCCATAGTGATTTACTTTACTACTTTTATAATTAGTTATTTCTACAAAAAAATGTAACAGACAAAAAAATGTAACAAGAGAACACTATAGTTAGGTACCTTTTAGTCTTCATCCTCAAAACTCAGAAATTCATCTTCAGAGTAAATGAAGAATCACCTTCAGAAACTGAGTCTTTGGGTAGCAAATCATTCTCTGTGCCATCACATGAGTTAGTAATTTCACATTTCTTAAATGAATTTACAACTGTTCATGTTTCACAACATCTCAGGAAGTTTTGACTCATTCACAAATCTGCAAGATGTTAGGCTTTTTTCTTCTTCCTGATGGGGTCACTTCAAAATCTGTAGACTGCCTCCAACTGTTCTATTTCTCCTTCATGAATTCTTTAAATAGTTTATTAATGCAGACATCTAAAAATTGAAGCTGTCTCATTAAGCCATCTGGAATTATAGCTAATTGAGTTTTTAGTTGGTTGATTTTACTTTTTACAGCTTCTGTTCCATCATTCCGAAACTGATTCCATACTGTTAAGGCAGGTTTTTTAATAGTCTATCAAGATGCCTATCTATCCATAACTTCATCCGTCCAGCCAAGAAATCTCAACATAAAATATCACAGGACACCGATAATGTTCTGAACAAATCTGCCAAGTTTACAAATTTAAACATTAAATCATTAAACACCATATGATCACCATTTCTTATGCTTGCTCATACTCTGGCTTGAACTGAGTGGCACTACTGTATTGAGAGTTTTGCCTGTGTTAATAAGTTTAAATATTACAGTGCATTGTTGAAGTGACACATGCACATTGAATAATCATAATCTTGATATTTCAGTGGATCTGAACTCTATTTTACTGGGATGTTCCCTCTTTCAGTAATGAAGCATAAAATATATCTCTCAACTTATTATTTTTACAGAACGGAAAAAATATATAGAAATGATTTGAAACCACTGTTTTGCAAAAGGACAAAATGCAATAGAATACTTATATATGTATAGTAATATAAACCAGAAGTTTTAGACTGTCTGAAATTTCAATTTAAAATTTTGATTACTAGCACATAAGATACATCCCATATTTTAGACATATTTTGAGGGGGAAATGTGTGTCATATATATGCTGGAAAAGATGGTAATTACTTTAATATCAGGTAATGAAATAAAGTTTTCTGAATCTTAGAGAAAATAAAGATTGTGGAAAACTGGAAAAAATGTTGCTTTGCAGTTGAGTTACAATAACTGCTGGTAATGATAATATTTGCAAGTACTTTTAATAATATTATCTTGGACAGCAAGTATTTTTTGAAAAAAATATTTTATAAAGATTATTTTTGCATATTTATAATCAATATATTTTAAATTGCTTAATAATAACAGTCAAAATTTAGAGGAGTGTAAAAGAAGCAATTAAAAAATTTAAATCTACTATGGATGAACTTTGAAAATATTTACAGCCCATCAATAAACATGAGATTATTATAAAAGATTTTTGTAATTATATTAAGAATATATAAAATCTTTTATTTTTATACAAAGGTTAAAGAATATGAATGAGTCAGTGATGAAATATCTATTAATAATTTAATCAGAAGTGTTAATTGGCAAAAGTTAGGAAACCATTATAGAAATTATATATTCAAAATTTTAATTACTGACAAAAATTCATTTGTTAAGACCCCCCCCCCATTATTTACTATTAATAAGTCAATTAAAGTTATAGATGAATTGTTGGAGCAAGCTAATTATAACGTGAAAGGCTAAAACCTTTGACAGAAGCGCCTTAAAATGCTTATGTGACAGCCATTCAGATGTAATAATGACTGCACGTGGAACTCAATTCAAGATGAGTGACTTATTTATATATAAATTTAAGTAGAGAAGAAGCTGGGTCCCATCTTTTTCTCGTGTTCTGGCTTGTGTTCTTGAATTGAGAGTTCCACGTGCAATCATTATTACATCTGATTGGCTGCCACATAAGCATTTTAAGGCGCTTCTGTCGAAGGTTTTAGCCTTTCACATTATTATTAGATCATCTTCTAGCACTTAATAAATTTAATATACACCTGGATCTCTTTTTACACGGACTTATTTAACACGATTTTGAAGTTACGCGATTCGTGTTTCACCGGAAGTCGACCTCCGATAATGCGCTATTACTTTAAATAATAAATTTCGCGCACTTACGTTATATTGAAAGTAATAGCACATTATTGGAATTCGACTTTCATCTTAGTAATTTCAATGTTTTCAGTGCTTTATAATAGTAAGATTTTATGCAATAATGAAATTAAAATCATGATTTCCACATTTTATGTATACACCCATTAAATTTTACAAGATTATAATGTAAATTTGTTCAAACATTGTGCGTGTTAATTTTGCATTTTAAATCACATTCTGTTTTTGCTTTTTAAAAAAGAACGTAATCAATTATTAATCACTTAGTGTCCCGAGTTTATTTTTAAAAGGTGAATAATAGCAGTGGGCACAATTAAATTTGACAATTAAAATCTGATTTTTAATTGTAATTAACAATTTAAAAATTACTTACGGGCGACTTGAAATTAATGTGATGTAAAACGAAATTTGATTTTTAAACGGAATTGAAAATTAAAGTCAAAAATAAGAATTTAATTTTTAGTTGTTAGTTTTAATTAAATTTTTCCCAGCAGTGGTGAATAAATGTCTTTTTATTATCATAAGTCTAAGTTCATAAACAATTATTAAAATCATCGTCTCAAAGATTAATTACTAATTACGTTGTCAACAGAAAACCATTAACACAACATGAGAGTGAACTTGGCGCTAGTTGTATTTCCTCTTGTGAGAATAATTGCCGAGATATTTTTGACTTCGTTTAAGGAGAAGCCAAATACATCACATTACATGAGAATCTGATTTTTTTACTAGTTTGCAAACAAACATGTTTTTCAGCAAATAACGACAATAATTAAAACGTGTATAAAAAATGTAACTTATTGTACTGTAAATTATGCATAAAAATATATTATTTTGAATAAAATTAAATATTATAGTTAAAAAAAGTTTGTCTTGTATCAATTTTTTTCAAATTTGAAATTTTTTATTAGTCATATTTTATTTCCTTATTTTTTTTTTGCGCGAATTTTAAAGTAATTTTACATTGGTGCTTTGCTTTTACGCGAATTTTGAAAAATCACAGACCGCATCCCCCCTTTTTCAATGTAAGTTACGTCTATTTTTGCGCGATTTCGTTTGCGCGTGTTTTCTGAGGAACCTATCTATCACGGAAAACGAGACCCAGGTGTATTTACATTTGAGCAAGCTACTTATAGCATCCAGAAAAAAGAATTTATCACAGAAACATTAAACTGGATTAGTGAAGAAATTGTTGCAACAATAAATATTAATATATGTAAAATGAACCACAGATGGCCAATGGGGCTACCATTTAGTGTAGTGGTCTGCAGTTTGTATCCAAAATTGAAAAACTAATTATTCCAAAATTTGAGAGTGCCCAAAACTATTTTATATTCTAGATGACAAGCTATATGCAGATGATGGAATGATTGATCAAATTTATCTAGAGTTTTGATGTCTTCCTTGGTCTGGACTATTGAGGAGGAAAACAAAGATCATAATATCAAATTTTTAGACTTAAACATAACAAAGACAGAACAATGCTTTGGAATATAGGATAGAATTGAAGCTATAAATTTGAGAGGCATCAAAACTTCCTGGTTCCATAAATACACTGGGCTGAAAGGTTCTCTCCATAGAAACTTGAAATTATGTAAGTTCAAGACAGATCAGACAAAAAACATACATATACACCAAAGATTTTGTTAACACGGGGTATAATCATAAAAAATTAATTCAATAATAACTAATTTCTAAAATCTCCAATCTGAAGACAAAAAATGAACTAGTCTCTTATGTGTCTAAAATTGTACAGAAATTAAGAAAATTATGGATCGATAAATGTAACATCAGTTTTCGGTTGTCTCTGTCATTAAATAAATTGTTCAACAACTTCAAAGATAAAAGAACTAGAGAGGCTGCACATCAAGTAGTGTACAAAATTGCATGTAAAGATTCAAATTCTTAAAGGCTTACTATGGAGAATAGAGAGCTAACCTGTCTAAAAGACTGGCCCAGCACAATTACTTATACAATCGGGATAAGAAAGGCAGTGAACACTTATCAATATTCGTGGATCATGAACTATAGTCAGGCCACAAATTCGATCTACCTGACATCATTTGTTCTGAAAGAGATGACAGAAGGTGAAAGAAGCATGGTTTATAACCAAAGACCCGCATGCTATAAATAAAATAGAAAAACTGGCACCCCTCTTTCCAAAAAATGACATCTATTATTTTCTTTACATTTATTGGAATGTAAATTAACTACTGAAATTCAATTTTATGCAAATTTGATTAATAACAAACAAAGCAATTTTAAAATGAGAGTTTAACAAACTTTAATTGTATAATGCTATGATTATGATAGGTTTAGTTTTGAAAGCACTTAGCTGAGTAAAATAAATATTTATAACATTGAAAAACTATTGTTAAATGTTTAAACATTTACTGAGTTATTACTCAGTATATTGTGAATAAAAAAGCGTTTTAGTCAGTCACTAACTTATAATTAATTATAATTTTCAATTGATTTTTTTTTTTTTGGAATCTGTAAATGAGATTGTAAAGAGTGAATTCAAAGTATTGCACTTTGTTTATATTTTTTTCTATTTAAGTGGAAGTCATGGAGTTATAATCTATCTGTCGCCCTTAAATTTTTCTGGTGGAAGAAAAGAAACTAAAGAATATAAATAAATATATATATAGTTGTTTATTTATTCTTTGATTTTTATAAAAAAAAAATCTAACTTTTAATCTATTACTTTTATACTTTGAATTTATTGTAGATTATTTATTTTGTAGACTTGAATAGTATTATATTGCGTTTTTTTTTTTTTTTTTTACATTTACTTTAAATGTTTTTAAATATTAATAAATTTATATTCTTAATTTTGAAAACCAATGTAAATTAAAATGAAAATAATTCTACTAATGAAAAAAAACATTCATAAAGTTCTCTGTCATTATATTAATGTTATTATATTATTAGGAATTTCATTTATTTTTCTAATTTTTTTTTTTTTACTTTCTTAAAATTTAGTGTCATATTTTCTTTTTGTTTTTTCCATGTGGTAATATTTTTTAACTGTTTTTTTTATTTCATATTTTTGTTTTGTTTTTCAATTGTCTAGTCTTTTTTGCTTAAATTCTCATGCTTTAAAGGAATCTTTCATTGGTTTTTTTTTTTCAATTCTCTTTTTCTTCTATTTTTGTCATTCTTATTATTCCCAGTTTTCCAAATATATTTGATTCTTTTGCTGCTTTTGTAATTTTATTGTTCATTGAATTGATTATTTTAATTAAGCAAACTAATCATTTAATACTATGTGCACAAGGTGTTTTATATATGAGGGTTGTTTATTATTTTTTTGTCTAGTTTTTTTATGAACTTTATTATTTTATTAAAATGTATTTATATTATGATGGGTTGAAATATACAGTAATCATAAATGCAATTAATGCCAAATATATTTAATGTAAGTAATAATATAAACAAGTAATGATAGCTGATGATTAACTTGCCTCATATTGATTTATTATTTTTAACTTAATATAAAAGAGCTACATAACAATGCCAATTGCATATAAATAAATATTATATAAATGAGCATATTCAGTATGTCCCTGTGAAAAAGTGACTAGTGATTAGTTCTCCTTCCAATGTTCCTGCAGGATCATCTCTGAATTAACGTGATACATAGTATATAGTTTATAACAATTCACAGCAAAATTTTAAAGTGCTAGTGTGTTTGAATCATGAGTCATGACATGAAATGTGAGTATGTTTTAACCTGTCCTTGAAATAATGTGCCAACATTAAACTTAATGTAAATTGTGTGTCTAATAATACTTTGTAAATATATATTAAATGCTGAGATTGTAAATATATATTAAATGCTGAGATCAAATGCTATAATTATTAAGATGATCAACTCGGGTCCATGATCCTAAATAAGATAATTATATTAATAAAATGTGTAAACTTTTGTAGACTTTAAACAGTGATCCTTGGCTTTTTATTACCATATATACAATTCTAAAAAGAATTATATAGAATCCACACATGCATACATGAAATTCTATTATCAACTAGTGCTTGCTTCCTGGATAGCAAAAGACTGACTTATACATGTCTTCAAAGAATAAAGTTGACAAAATATTTAATCATGTATCTAAATAAATTTATGGCAATAATTTAAAATAGTGATCATTAATTTTATTAATTAATTAGTAAATAAAACTAAAAATCTTATATAAATATTTTCCATTAATGCAGATAGGTTAATATCTGATTTTGACTTATTTACAAATATTGCATAAATATTGTTATTTCATTAAATTGAAAATAGTACTATATATAATTTTATACTGAACTTTTTCTATTGTCTTATTATAATGTTTTTAGAAAAATTCAAAATTTAAACTTTTCACTATAAATTAAAACTAGATGCTGGGAATAGTTCAATATATAATTATAAATGAAATGCTATTGTTCCAATCTTTCAGATAAACATGTAGTAATATTGTTTAAATTGTGGTTTATAGATATATGCAAATGTTAAGTGATCATGAGTAGAATATATTTATATATACACAAAATAATACAATTATTAATTATAACTTATTTCTAATCTTAAACAGAAGGAAATAAAATAACAAATATAGTAATTTGTTTAAATATAAATGTCAAATAGTTATAAATAGGGCACATTTATATAAGCATATATGGAATCTAGTACTATAAAATATTTAATTTTAATTCTAGGATGAACTGTTTTAATGATATATAATTACATTTGATTTATAGGTTAAGGCTATTTTATAATATAAAGACATTTCACCTCTTAATAATTTGCTTTTAATTTATAATGCTGAATTAATTATTCTTGTATATGTTAAATATTCTGTACTTGTCTGCAGAAAATATAAGAACCTATTTAAAATTTTAGAATTTTTATTTATCTTTCAAATAAAATGACAATACTAAAAATATTTGGACCTTCTTTTTACATTTTTTTTCATATAAACTAAACCAGTTTTTATAAATAAGTAATAAAATTTATGATATTATATTTAAAGTTGTAAATATTAATTCTTATTAAGCGCAATGTCAGAACGTAATACTTAAATAAGGCTATAACCTTAGTATATTCACCTTGAGTGCTTAATTTATTACACGAGAGATTTATAGAGGTCTCTCATGTAATAAATTAAGCACTGAAGGCGCATGTACTAAGGTTATAGCTTTATTTAGATATTATACTTAGTTTTTGTGTGTGTGTAATCTCACATTGTTTAGTCATTTTGTCTGAAGTTTTTCAATTTTTTTTTCCATTAGCTCCTATTAGGGAATGATTTTTTTTTTTTTGGAGCTTCTATATATATGTAGATCAGTTTCATATAGAGATATTCTAACTGCTGCCAGTCTCTGTGCTTGTATATTCGATTAGATCTATCTCATATGTGGATTGTCATATAGAAATAACTTGGTTAACTGAAATAATCAATGCAACTACTTTTGGCTTTCACTTCACACCTCTATACTTACTGTATTTGAAGTAGAGCTATTGTTGACACATATTAGGCTATGATTAATGATACAGATCACAACATGCATCTCTGCACCCCAAAAAGTCGAGTCAATATGGAGGCTACTATAAACAGCTTTAACTCTCAACTCTCCTTTTAATTAAGATGAATATCAGTATTTATAGCATATATTAAGAAATGTATAGATAGATAACCAGGAAGGTTTAAGTATTTTTTTCTTTTTAATTAATAAAAGCAAGATTAGAATTGCATTACAATTGTTGCTTTTTATTATTTTACATTCATCAAAACATATTTACATTTTTTAAATTTGAGAGACAAAAATAATTTCTTAATTGTTTTCTTAATGTCTTTTAAAATACAAAATATATTAAAATTAATTTTTATAATTATTTGTCTCTAAGAAAAGCACCTTTGATTATATAAAATTAGGTTTCTGTCTTTCGTGAGATTAATAATTTAAGTTAACAATGTTTTTTTCATAATCATAAATAAATTAAATGATCCCTTTATATCAGAGAGACCTTTTTTATCTAATTTTAAGTATTTTACAGCAGCATTTCCCAACCACCGGTTCATAATTTTTTTTGCTAGTCTGTAGCATTCATGCAAAAATAAAAATGTGACTATTAAATCCATTTTTAGAAAATCTGTCTCAAAGAAGTTCCAATCTTCATGAAAAAGAAGCTCTTATTGAACTACTGTCCGATATTACTCTGGAATCCAAATTTAAAGAAACTACTTTGATCAAATTTTGGATATTTGTGAATAATGAATATCAAGACTTTAATAAGAAGGCTTTAAAATTACTGCTATTTATGTGAAAAGACATTTTCTTCATTAACATTTCTAAAAACAAACTATAAAAAATCACTTGGATTCTGATTCTGCACTTGCCTTTCTAAACAATCTTGCAGTCATGGATCGAAAAAATTATAAGTAAAAGGCAGGAATAAATTTCACATTGAAAATTAAATATCAATTAATGATTAATTAATTTTTTTGTAAATCTATCTCTTATGTATTTGTTAATATTCTACACATTTGTTTGTAATCTTTTGATAATTTATTTGTAATCAATTCAAAACAAAAATCAGACATGATCACTTTTGTGAGATATTTTATTTCATGTTGATGTGTTACTTGTTTTACTAATTATTTGTTAATTTTTTATGTATTATTTGATTGTAATCGATACAATAAAAAAATAAAACTTTTGCAAAACATATTTTGTAAACTTGCTGATCCGCGAAATTTTTCTTGGTCATTTGCCTGTTCGCCAAGGAAAAAGATAGGAAAACACTGTTTTCCAGCATTTCAAAATATAAATATTAGCCATTTAATAAACATTCAAGTCATTCTGGATTTAATATTTATGCAAATCACTTTTGAATATGTTTATTTGTTTATTTCTTTTATAAACTTCAAATATATATATACACACATATACTATCATGATTACTTATTCGTAATATTATTGGCATGAGACAATCTGTATTTATACTCTAGTACTGTGTCATTATTTAGCATATATTTGACTGTTTTATTTGAAAGTTTTTGAATCTCATAATCCTCTTGAATGTTATGAAAAAGCAGAACAATTACTTTTTTTAAAAAAAATTTATGCAAATAGATTTTTATCATCTGCAGATTAAAGTATTTATTTTTTGACAACAGTTTGTGGTGCTTTTTGTAGATCATTTTCATTTTAGATTATCATTTTTTTGTTTAAAATCCTGGAATACATTGATACTATTACTTTTCTCAGTCAGATTACCAAATATTTACTTATTTTATCAATATTTTTTGTACATTGTAATAGATTATCATCTCTTTTTTTGTTATTTATTAAAATGGTTTGTTTGTTTTTGTATATGTATAACAAGTTTTCTTTCTATTAAATAATGATTACAGTTTTTTTATAATTAATTATTTATTACTTCAGGTTGCCTTGTATTTGTTTCGTGAATTGCCATTGAAGCTTTGGAAGCCTACTATGGATGACTTGCGAGTAATGCATGGTTGGCTGATGGACAATGTTTTAAACACTCCTGTTAGTCAATTAGCACGTATGATTTTATCAGGGATGAACTGGTCCATTAATGAGCAGGTAAATTTTTGATTGCTAACTGCTAATTTATTTCTATTCTTGATTATTTTATTATATAGAATATTTTGAAAACAAAGTAATCAGAATACTTGATTGTAATTTTTATTAAAATGTTATTTATAAATATTAGTTGACTTTTTTTCTGCTTGCTATAATATAAGGATTATTTACATCTTGTGTTGTGATGGTTTGTTCATTCAACCTGGTTATTGAATTCTGGGATGAAACTTAGAATTTAAGTGTTAACTGATAATTTGTAAGCATGTCTAGAGTTTTTTTGCTTATATTCAATTGATAAATGAGTATATAAACCATTGAAGTGAAAGATTAAGAATCCCACTTTAATCTGAATTGATCAGATGACTTTTGAAATTTAATTGTAATATATAATCTACACGTAAATAATGCAAAATGTCATTGTATAACATTTAACTATATATTTGTAATATTAAAACATAAAAGTTTTTTTCGAGATCTCCTCTATGTAAACATAATATATTTATTTTAGCCTTTAATTTACATTATGTATGTTGTGATTTGTATTATTTTATACTGTAACGGTCAGATTCATACAGCCAGCAAAACTAATCATAAGAACCAAACGATCATTAACTTGCATGTCATTGTGTAATATCAACATAAACAGTACCACAAACAATGCAAAGTCAAAATTCATTACCTATTCTCCAGGACAGTTTCCACATGCCTACTGCATCTGATGTTAACATATATGCCCTTTTCTTATATCTCGCTGAAGTCACGGAGATACAAGGGATTCTTAAAACTAACTTAAAAAATGCTAATTGTGGTAAACAAGACACTAATGTGAGCGGTAATGTGTATATAGATTTATTAGTAACAATAAAAAAAGCAAAGAGAATAAAGTGAAATAAAAGTTCATATGTCTGGATTTAAATCTCTTCTGTTACTAATGACTAAACATCATGGTTATCGCTAGCTTACATACAGTAGAGGGAGTATAGGCTTTACTTGTTTCAATAACCTCTAGAATGGATATTCTACAATGATTTAATTATTAATAACTTCTTAATTAAGTATGGTGAAGTTAGGAGTATTTATTTAACTATATTGAAATCACAATTATTAATAGATGACCACCATTGACTTGGAATTACGACTGGCTGCACAATTGCAATATCAGGGTTTAAAAATATATTTTTAAAAAAAATACTGAACACTGTACTAGGTTATGTATAAACAGAACTATATCCAATGATGAGATAGAGCTGGGATATATTTGCCTTGGTGAGACCATATCCAGAAATTTCATCTGATTAGAATCATATGAAGCAGGAATGAACATATGCTCCTACAACCAGTAATGAACTTATCACTATCAAGCAGGAAATTCATCTGCATTGATAATAATATTAATGACAGTGAAGATTATCCAAATACATCTACCTTGGCGAGACCATATCTAGAGAACACTAGCCAATCCATTTCTACAAATTGGAATGATATCTACTTGCAGAACAAACATACGAATTAATCACATAAAAAAATAAAATAACCCCACAACACAATTTAAATAAAAAATGAGCAATAATTAATAATTATTTATTAAAGCCTGGAAATTGTGGTGATTATTAAAAGAAAAGAAGCATGAGTAGCCACATTATAAGTGTGCACAAGTGATCACACATTACCTGGATAAATTAAGATCTAATTGGTTCATCCAATAAAAATACTTAAAAGCAATAAAAGATTCTAATAATTCTTCCTTAATTGAAGGTTCACTCTAAAGATCACACTCACATATACCAAGTAATACATTACGTGATAGTTCGAGAGATCTGTGATTGAGATATATAATTATTATTCAATATTTACTTCAAATTGACCTTAACTTATCGAGGCTAATGCAAGTTAAAAGCCATATATTTTTCTCTTTGAAAAATAAAATTAACTTTATTTTTAATATTGTTTTCAAAACTAGTTCAACTTATTTTAAATTTATTAAAAAGCATAATTGAAACTCTTGACAGATTATATTACAGAAAAACAATATCTTTGAGCCAGGTGAGGAAGAGGAATTGAAATGTCTCTGCTTTTGATTAAGTAGCTTTTTTGGTGGGAGAGTGATTCTAGGAATTTAAGAAAATAAAATATTTTTACAAAAGAGCCTTTCATTACCTGATCGCTCAGTATCTAAATCTATCACATATTTATGACTTAAGAATAACTGCATATAGCAATATATTCGATCATTCTTTGCAAATGCATCTTAGTTTAATGCATATATATATAATATTAAAATAAAATTAAATAATAAAAGTAAAAAGAGAAGATCAACTGTATATGGATTTTTATTTAAGTTTTTACCAGTCTTTTGGGATTGCAGTGATCTCATGGCATGAGTTCAATATTTCTACAATTATCTTCATGAAGGATTTTAAAAAACACAGTAAGATATGAAGAGCAGCATTTAGATATAATGATGCATAGCTTTCATGGTGAAATTCTCATTCACTTTATCCTGGATGGCTCTTTCTCAGATAATAGTTAATTTGTTATGGAGACAGATACTGGTTCAGAATAACATAGACTGAGGGTGACATGATTGACTAGGTAGCTTATTATTTCTTGAAGGCATGGCAATTCAGTAGGCTAAATTCATTTATGATGGCAGAAATATCAGTATACAGGTTCAACAGGTCAGCAGTCTTCAGATATGTACCCGTTCACAGACTAAATAGGGTTTCCAAACTAGGGCTCCCCTGTGATAGTGATGGGGAAGCATATACAAGTTTTTTATTTGCTAATGGTCATTATGCATGGCTTCTAGCAGCCAAATGATTAAATGAAGTTTCTTAAAAAATAACTTTGGAGCGAAATCTTGTTGACAAACTTGAAGAATTTTTCCATAAAAGACCCTGATTTACACTATTTTTTCAACAAAGGCATCTGGATTAGTTTTAATTAAAAATATTTCTGCTGATAATAATTTTGATCAGGGCTTATCTAAATTTAATCCTTTTCTTTTTTATTAATTAGTAAAAATTTTCAAGTTTCGAAGACTCTTTTTTTTACTTGCATTTTTTATGGTAATTAAGCATCAATCAACACCTTTTTACTGTGAGGCCAATTATTGTAATCATTATCTTTTAAATAGATAATACCAAGACAGTTATTTTACTGTTTATTAATTAGTTTTAATAAGAAATCTACCAATGTCATGTAATTAACCTGCTTTTACAAATTTTATTAAAATCTAATGTTAAAGAATTTTAAATAGCTTAAATTTAAATTACTTAATTGTTTATCAGAATGTTCTAGAATCTATTATGCAAATATATATGTTTAAACTATCTTCCTTTACTACAAATTTATAAATCTAGAATTAAAGAAAGTTAAATAGATTTAATTTAAATTCCTTAATTATTTATCTAATCTTTTAAGGAATTTTCTAGATTTTGTACATCTAAGCTAATTGTTCCTGACCCTTTCTACATACACATACGTGTGCCTACATTCCCTTTTTACAAGCCTTTAATAAATTTTTAATAAAATAAATCCCCCCTTTATTTTAACAGAATTTAGAATATTTAAAATACAAATTGGCTTGAAATGTATAATATATGTAAGCATATATATAGCTTCAATACATATATAAAAATAATCAGAATCAATAATAAAATTGTGCTAAAGCAATCAAAAATATTTATAAAGATAACAAAAGTAAGATGTATTAATTATACAACACATAATAATTAGTATGTGTGAAAAATATATAAGGATATATAATTTTCCATTCATTTTTAATAGACTAATTGTTAATTAAATTTATTGATGTTTTATATATTTTCATATAATTATCTTTATTGTAATTAATATTAGTTTCATATATTTCCTTCTGTAAGTTTTTTTAATGTACTTTAAAAGTTTAATATTTTTTATACAATTTATTTCATGTCCATATATTAAATAGTGAATATATGAGGCAAATTTATCATCTGTCTATTAATTAATTGCATTTTATGTTCTTTTACTCTTTCATCTGATTATTTTCCCTATATGTCAGTATTAAATCATATTACAATTTCCACAATTAATTTTATATACTATTCCTTTTTTATATTTTATTTTATAATTACATATTCTCTAGATTTTTATTTTTTAATAATGTATTATAAATTTTAATAATTAATATCAAGCAGGCTATGAATAATATTTATAATGATTTTAATAATAATATATATATTAAATTTACAAAAATAAAATTTGAAAATAAAAATAAAGTATTTAGATATAGAAATTAACACATGTGGACAATGATAACCAAATTATATTAATATTTCATTTAAGAAGATAAATTAAAGAAAATAATTTCTTTAGATTCACAACGTGGGTGGTTGCAAAAGATAGCAATTATTAAAAATTTTAAATATAAAAATGATAAATATAATATAAAAATATAGCTAATTTACAAAAGGAACAGTTTATTGAGTTATACACAAAGTATGGATATAACTCCAAAAATATACTTTTTAATTATAAAATATCCAAATTAAATAATAATAATATTATTATTTTTATTGTAAAAAATATTTTTTTTATTTTACATAATTATACATAAATAAACATAACACATTATGATATAATATTTTACATTATAAATTTTACAGAATACTAATATTTTAATGAACCATAAGACAATATCAAGAAATAAATGTTATTTAATTGCATTATAAAAAGTGATTAAACAAAATGTATAAATAATAACTCCTACTGATAGGCCACCTCCCAAAAGTGGAAGGCTTTGGATTCAAAAGCAAATCTTCATAGTATTTAACTATCTAAAAATGAAGAAGCCAGGATCAATGTTCAACAACAAACTAAACTACTGGAACACATATGATCTTATGAATCCGGAAGAATCTAAAATTGACAATATTCTTTCGATTGGGATATCGAGGTTCTCGAGGTTGATCAAACGTCTAAAATTGGAACCGAGGTTTGTTGATTTTTTAATCAAGGTCAACCTCAGGGCCTTGCCTATTGCTGACTTCCTACATAGTAAAAGGAATTATAATCTGGACCCTACATGCACACTGTGTAGGCGTAGTGATGAGACAATGGCACATATATTGGAAGAATGTCAAATTTGGAATAGCATAAGAAACATTATTAAATCTCTCATTAAAAACAAAGAATCAGCTTGTGTAAATTTGACTAAAGCCTTCAAGAATGGACATTTTGAAGTCATAAGATTGGCAACATTTATAAATTTTTCCATTTGGTCACTGAGAAATAAGATCATCTTCGAAAGTGGAGAAGAATATGACATGATTAAAATGTCCTTACACTTATTAAAAGAAATTAAAGAATTAGACCAAAAATTTTCTCAGAATTGGATGTTTAACCAGACCTGGTCCCTAATAAACCTAAAACAAAGTGTAGTACCGATGATGAAAAGAATATAAAGTTGTAAATCCACAGATACTAAGAAAATTTGAATGAACCATTTACCTAAAACATTTTAGATAAACTTTATATGGAAGAGATCCAAGAACTAGAAAATGCTATTATAAAGTTATTCACCTAATTGATGATTAATAGGAAAGGGCTTTCATTTGATTAATGGATCAGTTTTAATTAATGACCCAATAAATATATTAAGACTGCTTTAATAATGCTTAATGGTAACCGATTTGTTTACTGTAAAGAATCTATGATATATTTCGTATAATTTTCAGTCTTAGGTATTCTATGAAAACCTGCTTTTAAGTAATTTTTATGAGTGTTATCCCTATATTGGATTGGCTAACCTCATGATCTATAAGTAAAGTGTATGGCTTTCATATATGGTTCATAATGACTAATCTCTCGGAATTTAAATGTTAAATTAATACACACAGAAACATTGGAAGTGCTCTTCACTTGGTAAGATAAAGCTCTATAGACTAAATGGCCAAATATGGTTTTTAATCATTGTCTACATGTTTGTAAATTAAACAAACTTATATGTGTAACACCATCATATATGTGATATACATGATTAGATTAATGTAAATGGGCCACAACTATGATTTCTGGAATGGGAAGTTATATGTCTTCAATTTCTGGTGATAACTAATGTCTTAATGTAATTGATATGAAATTAATTGTTTTTTCTATGTATACAAGCCTAACCTCTGATTTTGTTAACTGGTCTCCATAGAGATTGATATGTAAATGTCCTTTTTTTGTAAATGATTCTTATGGTTTGTGAATAAATTTTCCTTTTGAAAGATATATATAAATCAATGCATAAAAGAATAAAGATGAAATAATATTCTATTTTTTGTCATCATCTTTATTGCTGCTATTGCTTAAATAAAATCATAAAGCATTTTTTATTTAATTATCTTTCTATCCACAGCCACATTCTTAAGTAATGTAATCCTCACCAATAAATAAATTTAATCACTGCCAAGCTTTCTATTGCAAATGGAGTTCTGTTTAATAGTGCAGTTTATTTATTTAATAACTCCCACAATAACTATGACGAAGATTGAACATTGACAATTATTAGACCACTTCTTATTCATGATGTAAGTTTAATATAGAAATAATTTACTTTTTGTCTGCTTAAAATTTATCTTGAAAAGTTTATTTTTAAAGTGAATAAACTTTGATTTGAGTCACAATATATTGGCTATATTTCAGAATACTTCATAATAAATAGAGGACAGTAATGGTTTTTAAATGTATAGAGATCTATAATATCTTCCAAAATCAACAATAATGATGGTCTGATCTAAGAACTTCAGCTGTACATTTTATTGAACATAAATATTCATAAATAAATAAAATCATTGTTTATTTTTAAAAATATATGTATACATTAAATATTTTATTTTTCTATAACTATTTTCATTTTCATAAGCAGATAAAGCTTTATTTATTGGCCTATTAACCATTCACTTATTTGGTATATATTTTTTATCACCCTTCCTTGCATGAGAGATATTGCTTTTTTTTTCTATATTCCATGTTGCATTTTTTTATATTGTGTCGACCCCTCCCTCTTATCTTCAAGCTGTTAAATTTGAAACAAATCTTAATTATTACTAATGCTAAAAGAATAATATTATTGATTCATATTTACTGTTTAACAGGTTGATTGAAAATATATTTTTTAATCTTTTCTTTTAAAAATGGGGTTTGAAACAAATATGTATATATATATAACTTCATACATATGTTTTTGTAATCTATGTTATTATTTTTGTACATTATAAAATGCTATTAATAGCTAAAATTTAGTAATTTACTAATTTGAAGGAAGAAGAGTGGACAGCATATCATAGCTTATAGAACTGACCGCTGCAATTTAATGCTCATATTACACATTTTATAGACATGACTGTAGTTATCATTATGCATGAATTTTAAAATAATGTTACAACAACTATTGCATCAATTATGAATTTTATTTATGTTGTTTAGATAATAAGTTATTGGATTAACTTTAATTATTTACTATTTATTCGTCATGAGCAATATTTACTGCTAGTTATTCTGCTAAATTGTAATGAGAGTTAATAAAGATAAGAAAAAGAAAATTCAGAAATGGACATAGAACTGAAATCAGTTCTCAAGTGTGAACTGATAGTGTAGGTGATGATTTAAATCATTAATTCTAAATAATTTTTTCCTCTATAGAATAAATTTGCCATTATTTATAAATATAAGTAAGATATATAATGTGTACTATTATTTTCTTTGATTACAATGTTCTTAAATAATTCTTTTGGAAATAATTATTTGTTGTGGTGATAAATAATCTGCCTGAATATTGTTTCAGTGTTCTTTTAAATTTGTGCCATCATTTAAAGTCTTAAATAATAAATTAAAGATTAAATTACTTATATCAAGATTAGTATTGGGATCACATCAATACCCTACATCAATATTCTAGTCTTTTTTTAAAAAATATATATATGGCAATTATGCACATAGAGAGCGTACCAATAGCTCTAACAAGCTCGTAAATTAACAAGTGCGGTTATGAGAAATATTTAAAATCTCTATCCAGAACACTCTTATCTCCAGACCATGGTTTCGGGCTTATGGCCCACGTCAGTGGAGAGCTAGAATATTCGGACACTAGACCTAAAATATCAACTCAAAAAACCAGCACTTATTTCAAACGTATATTTAAGAAGAAACTCTGGATTTTTCGGACATGAAAATGTCTTTAAATCCAGCTATCTAACCTAAATGGTTTGGGACTGAAGTATATTCAGATTTCCATATTCTAATAGGCTCAGCATAGCCAAAGCCTTAAAGGTAAAATTTATAATTAATAAAGCAATTATATAACATGACATTACTTTTATGAGCTTGTAATTAAAAAATGCACATAGAGAGCGTACCAATAGCTCTAACAAGCTCGTAAATTAACAAGTGCGGTTATGAGAAATATTTAAAATCTCTATCCAGAACACTCTTATCTCCAGACCATGGTTTCTGGAAAAATCCAGAGTTTCTTCTTAATATCGTTTGAAATAAGTGTGGTTTTTGGAGTTGATATTAGGTCTAGTGTCCGAATATTCTAGCTCTCCCCTGACGTGGGGCACAAGTCCAAACCCTGGTTTGGGGGGATATGAGATTTTAAATATTTCTCATAACCGCACTTGTTAATTTACAGCGTACTTCTTGTGCATTTTGTAAGTAATGTCATGTTATATATGACTTGCTTTATTAATTATTATATGGCAATTATTATTATCTTATTACTTATATAAAAGGTGATTGATGTTCTGGTATGTGATAGAAATTGTGGAGAGTATGAGAAGCAACAGATTCAATAATAAAAGAATGATTGATATAATTTTTGATGTATAATATTTGGCTTGATTTTAAAAGGCAAGTTTATTTAGTTATAAGAAAAGTTAACTAAATGTACATTATGTTAGTAAATATTTTGTAATACAGATGATTCAAAATAATATGGAAAAAGTATAGTAAAAGTTACAAAAATTTCAAAGAAATAAAAAATAAATAAATAGAGAAAAATCTCAAAAAAAAGTGAAATAAAACATAGAAAGAATAGTTGAAGAAATAGAAAAAATCAAATGGGAAATGGTAAAACTTAAAAATTAATTTAGAGATTGTAGTCTATTAGATGGATGTGGAAGCTGTAAAAGAATTTGAAATGGGTATAGCAAGTGATGAATTTATCATTAATATAAAAATTATGGAGAAGATAAACATTATTAAATTTATAGAAAAAAATGAAAGTGGACACTATAGATGAGTCAGAAGTTCATGTGGAGGAAACTATACATTGGATATGAAAATTGATAAAAATAATAAATAATTTCACATAGGTAAATCTAAAACTTATAAAGAATATCATTAGTACATTTCTTACAGGGAATGAATTGCTTGTCTTAAGTATTGGAAAAGTAAAATACAAAATTGCTTTATACAGTCGAACTTGCCACATCCACCCCAAAAAAATAGTAAATCGACAAAAAATAATATAGTAAAATTTAAAAATTAACTAGAAAAATATAAATTTTATGCTTATATATATTATTTTCTGATAAGTCACAACCATTTTTTTCTCCGCACATATTCACTTGCACTCATTCTATGATGGCAGTCTAAGAGAGTTTTTAAATAATTAAAATTTCATTTAATTGGTTTCAAAGCATAAGTCAGTGATAATAGCAATTCTGCTAAGATTAAAAGAAATAATATTTATAATCTTTTTTTTATTTAATTTGTATGCATTGAATTTATTATTAAATATAAGCAAATATCTTTCTTCTTATATATTTATTTAGTGCCATATCTTGTTCTTATTATTGTTTTATTTGCTTACTGTTTTATAATAATAAAAAGAATGAAATAATGGCAGAAAACATATGTAGGCACAGGATAATGTTTTTTTTAAAAAAATTGTATAATAGTTTAACAGAAAAAAGACTAAAAGGTAGATAAATTTTAAGCAATTTATATTCTTTAAATCTTGATTTTAACAGGCTGCACTTTTTCACTACGCCAACAGACCGGCCCTTTAAGCAGAGAAATATAATATCACAGATGGATGAAACACTAACGGTGCCTATAACCAGACCGAGGCTATACAAAGTATAACCTACAATCACCTTTCCAGGCTATAGCACTTTACAACTGCTAGATTCAAACCCTGCCATCCAAAGCACTTTATTTGCTTTGAGGATTAACCTCAAGTGCCACTTAACCACAGGTTCTATAGTCAGCATGCTCCAGAGTGACAAGTACACAATCCAGCACGTGACATATCCCAAGCTAGCTCCTTTTCTCAATTGTGAGAGGGGAATCTTTGGAACACTCACCCAACACGTAGTTATTTATAAATTAACCTACTAGTGAAGCAGTTTTAAGAGAGAGAATCTATCAAACAACAATTACACAAACAAATATTTATTTTTACATAATACATAATTATAACACAATGTAATAAAAATTTACATAGGTATTATTAAAGATTATGTTGGCTGTAACTATGAGAGTTCATTAAAGTTCCTTTCATTCACATATATGTGTAGATATTTATAATAGGAGAAATATTCACCTAGGATTTAGAATAACACGTCACATTTTCATGGATTCAGTTCCTTGCTTGTTTGCTTACTTGTCGACTACTAACCAGTTGACTTTTGATTTCCATCAATGGTTTCTGGCTTCTTTTCTATTCTTCAAGTTTATAATGAGGGACAGAGAGATTATCGGCTGGTCACAAGGCAAACATTGGTTTGGAGGTGGATAACATCTGATGGTACTGAGGACTTGGGATCGAAAGCTAGCCAAACACTTCTAGTGTTCTTTAGCACTGCATGTTACTAGGTCGGCATTCAGTGAAGATAGGTTGATGAACACGCATACTGGAAATATGGATAGTTTTTCTAGCCATTTTCTCTTTAATTTTTTTAATAGTAATACAGCAGTGTTGAATAAGAATTTAACTGCATCTGAATAACATTTCGCCTGGGAATTATATAAATTTCTTGTCTCTGTTTTTTTTTTATTTCTCTCATTGGTTTTTTTTTTTTATCATCCTCAGTTCAAGTTTAATTAATTTTATACTTTTTATCTTAATCTCCATATTCATCTACTGTTTTATTAGGATTAATTTTTGCATTCTTTGGTTATCTAATCTTATTTCAAGATTAATTTACCTTTCTTGATAAGATAGTGTGTGTGTTTTTTAATTAGTTCAGATGGAAGTTATCTTTTCTTTTTATCTGCCAAGTAATCTTTAATGAATTGCAATTTTAAAAGTTTTTTTTTTTTTTTACAAATTACATTTTTAGTCTGATTTTATTTTTACATTTTTTCTTTATCATTTTCCTTTTTTTTTTCATCCATACATTTTTTTTAAAAAATTTATAAGAAGGGAGTTAGTTTTATCTTTTACTAAGAATTACCCCCCCCCCCATTCTTTAATACTAAAACCTTTTATTTTTAAAAGAAAAGGTGATGCAATACTTTATTTTTGCAAGTTTACGTTTCTAAAAAACACTTTAAAAATAATATTTTTCTTTCTATTTATTATTCTCACCTTTTTTTAAAAAATCAATTTGATCATTTATTTTTAAATAATTATATATGTAATGCAGAATATATATATCTTGTTCTTATTATTGTTTTTATTTGCTTGTTGTTTTATTAATTTAATTAATTAATAATAATAATAAAAAAAAGTATAAAAAAATGAAATAGTGACAGAAAACATATGTAGGGAGAGTTATAATATAGTAAAAATTCTTTAAAAATGTATAATAGTTTAACAAAAAAAAGACTTGAAGGTAGATAAATTCTAAGCAATTTAAAAAAAAATTTTAAATTGTATAATTAAGAATAAAAAGTGTAATTAAATTAAAATATAAACTAAATTACATAAATATGTTATAGGAATGTAGAATATAAATATCCAACTTCTTCTCGTTTATATACATATATTCCACATCATCAACTAAATAATAAATAAAAAACTTGTTGATTTTGTAGATACGCTAGCATACATTAGTATATAAAGATATTAAAAATTTTTATGTCAGTGGCCCAGTAATGTTATATTTTTGTGTTTTTGCACAGCATCAACACCACCAAGTGGATGACACGAGCTAATAGAACAGTACCAATTAATTTCCAGACATTCCATACTTTTATTTTAAATTAAATATGAAAATCCCAATTGTGATTGAAGAATTAATTATTTTTTATCTTTTTAGTTCATAGTAAATAAAAGCATTTAATGTAAAATATTTATTTAGATATATTTTTGTTTGTTTATTTACATTTTTTTTGCATAGCATATAATTGAAGTTGTGTATATTGATACAGCATGGTTTGCAGCTTCATTATATATAAATATAATAATATATTTGATATTTCTATTATATTTATGTATTTGTCATATTGTGAAGTTCTGATGAAGACTGTTGGATTGTTGAAACTATAAGCATATAAAGCAATAATAATAAGATATTCATCAAAAATGGAAAGAAGTTTCAATCCATTATGCTGCTTTTACATATATTTAAATAAATCAATGATTTAGCTGTAATATATATATATATAATAATCATCCCAAAAAACCTCTTTTCAGAAAATATTAATTTTTGCCCTTTTCAATGTGCGTTAGTGTAGAATTACAATCTACATTGCATACATAGCGACATTATTTGTTTTTTATATAAATTTACTATAACCTGTTAAAACCATATAATATTTTTAAGTCATACAAAAAAAAACCGTGTAAATGTATATTACATAACCTTCCATTCATTTATCATTAGCCAATTATTAATCAAATTAATTGGTATTTTATATATGTTCATACAATTATTTTTGTTATATTTAATGTAACTGATTTCAGATAGAATTTAAAGGACTTATATTTTTGACACTATCTATTTTCTGTTCATATTTTAAATAATAAATATATACGGCAGATCTATCATCTCTTCCGTTAATAGCATTATTATGTTTTTTTTTGCTTTTTTATCTAATTGTTTCTCTATATGTCCATAAAAAGCCATTCAGCAACTTTCACAAGTAATTTTATATACAATTCCCTTTTTATATTTCATATCATCTCTTATTTTATAATTACCCATTAATTTGTCAAGATTTTTACTATGTGACTATCTTATATTAATACTTTTATCTATATAATTTTTATTTTTTAATAACGTATGATAAATTTTAGGGAAATATGAAAGTTTTATCCACTTTTTATTATTCTTATATCTGCCATTATTAATTACAATATAATTATTATTAATATTTGAATTAGGTGGTTTATAATTAAAAAAATATATTTTTAATACTTATAGGGTTATATCCATAATTAGTATATAATTCAATAAATTGTTCCTTTTGTAAAGTAACTATATTTCTATATGTGCTATATCTATCATTTTCATGTTTAAAATTTTTAATAACTGCCATTTTTTCTCTTCGTGTCTGTTATGAATGTATAGAAATTATCTTTCTTTCTTTATTTTCTTTAATAAAATGTTTGAATATAATTTTGTTATTATTATCTATCTTAATCTGTATATCTAAATATTTTATTTTAACATCAGATTCTATTATTATAAATTTTATATTGTATTGTAACAGTCAAGTTTGTACATTCACATAACAGAATTCAGAATCCAAGCAAAAGAGACCGAAGCTGACCAGACTAGGACTGTGACATCCCAAGTCCGACCACACTTCAACTCGTGAGCCAGGATTCCAAGACTCAAGACCCTACGAATGACCACCTTGAAATTACCCGTAGCATATCTTTTTCCACACAGCCGACATAGGTCACGGAGACGCAATAAGACTAATAATTAAAAGAGATTTTTAATTGTCTAAAATATATCACTCAATTTAACTTAATGCATAGTTTTCACATATATAGACTATAAATAATAATTAGAATTGGATTGAATTAGATCAATAACGAGACAGAGAACAAAATACATTAAACTAATTATAGACTTATTTACAATTCTTCTATCCATATTTCATTTATTTACAATAGCATTTCAGCGTAGAATGTACGCAAACATTGGATAATTCAAAATAGCTTTACATAAATAATCATTAAATTTTCATAGATGGGTTTAACATGTGCCAATCTTATGAATTACTTTACAATTAATACATAATCAATCACTACGTTATGTCTATAAATCTCGATAAACCAATCTTATTAAATTTGTGGCTGTTATATAAATAATTATATTGAACTTTGATCATGAATTCATTTACTAAAATATACAATATGACTTAATAACGAGCGCATAAACCAGCTCAAGTAACGATCGATCGAACATGGCTTTCGAGAGAAAATTTCAGAATGCTGAAAGCGTTATGTTAAGGTGGGAGAGTTGGCTGAAATAAGATTTTACCAATGCGCTATGGCACAGGTAAACAATAATAGGAAAAGTCGCTCTGCGGATGGATGAAATAACTTCAGGGTTCTTGTGACAAACGCCGGTACCCTGTAACCGATCGCAATGCTGCGTGAAAGGAACATTGTGTTCAGGAAATGGCGGGGGACTTACGTGCTAACCTGGCCTTGGCTCAGGCTTCGCTACTGCTCTACCCTATAAGAGAAGATGTGCTGGCAACGCCGTGGCTCCATCTTGATATACGTATATTACGTATAGCAGCAAAACGAGAATAATTTTATAAAATAATATATCACATCCGCCAAGCAAAGAATAGTATATTTCATACTATGAAATACGAGACAATAGCATATTAGCTCTATCAAATTGGGACCAACTCTTGTGTAGCCTGATAATAAATGTCTATGCTACTAAAGGGAATATTAATACATCTGTACTTTGACATGCTCGATCTATAAGGTTACTTATAGATAATAAATACTTTAAGGAGGGAAAGTATATTTCTATGGACTTAAGAACTTAAATGACAAATATACTTATACATACGATCAAGGCTAAATTTAATTCTTAATAAAACTATAAAGTTAAGTTTTTAAATGGTTGATTTTAAAAGAGCCACATTTCACATATTAAATCATTTAAATAATAAAAAATAAGATTTCGAAACAGCGCAGAAAGTTGATGCTATAAACAAATTACACGAAGATTTTCAAATAAGATCTTTTTAAAAATATGAAATTAAGTGCCCACTGTTTTGAAATATTGGCATATAAAATATAATAAGCATTTAAAATAAGCAAAGAAATATAGACACAACCGCAGTGATATAACTTTAAATTAGACACTTATAATTTACTTTAAATGAAAGGAAAATATAAAAATAGTCAGATTATTTAAACTTTAACATTAAATTTTGATAGCAATTGACATATTTAAAATATTAAATGGATTTGAGTTTTGGTTACATTTAGTTTTATAATTATTTTAAAAAGAGAGTTAGCTAACTTATATAGATATATTTACACACAGAGCTCTGCGGTTTGAAAAATAAAACGGTACCAGTATTATTTATCTGGACTGCAGGTTCTTGGCTGTTGGTTTGGTGAGTTTGACTGGGCGGCTGGTGGCATCATCTTTCCATTATGTTAGGCTTGTCTCTTCTGTCGGCATGATGGTGGTTCAAGCATTGTAATGAGAGAAACCCCCGTTCTCCATGCGGAGTCACAGCACCAAAATGCCCGCTTTTAGCCGGACATATTAAATATTAACAATCGTGAAGACTGGCTGCAATTCTCTCTAAAAATATGGCTGTCTTTCCCTTGTTAAAAATACAGAGTATTTATATCTTTTCCTTATCGGAATCTATCGCCTCAAGACTCACTAAACGCAAAAATTTAATTAAATATTTTTCAATTTATAATCCAGATTTTTACAATCTTAGATAACTTATGTTAGAAACATTCCATAAGCTATTATTATAATTAAGATTTTTCGTTGCAAACAATTGTCCAATTTAGATTTTAAAATAACTTAATCTTATCTAAGGAGCTTTTAATTAGTAAATTTTGAACTAGTTTTACTTTTTATGGATTCCAGGTGTGGTCGTTAATGACACTTGTTTACAACCAGAAATCTTTTTAATTACTTGACCAGCTTTTATTTTTAATCTTACATATAATAGAAACTCTTTTTATTTAAAAACAACCTTTTAACATTTTTTTAAAACGCAAACCTTTTTACATATTTATTTAAAATAATTTACAAACATATTTTGATATAGCTTTTAAATATATTTTCGAGAATCTTTTCCCTGAAATATATTTAAAACAAGAAATCTTTTAACAATTTTTTAAAGAAACATTTAATATTATTTTTTTAGATAACGGCTTTTACATATTTTAAAATCATGTCTTTCTTCTATATAGCACAGATTATATATCCACATACGAAATTACAATATTAAACAACAAAATTAATAATTTACTCTTAACTTAAATAATATAACGAACATTTTTAGAAATATTAAGTAAATTTAGTACGCTATAATTTTCCTAATCCTATCTAATTATAGCGTTGGTTCGCACATAAATATATAATACTGTTTAGACAGACATGAGCGAATTTTAAATTTATTAACATTTAAATAGGTTCGAACTTAGCACAGATGAATGTGTCATTAGGTTTGATGGTGAAACGATAGGGGCTTGGAAAGTTATAGTTTCAGTATATATTATTATTAAATTTTTTATAAATATTATTTATATCTCTTTTGTTACCAATTATTAAAGTGTCATCAACATATCTAAAATAATGTGTTATTTCTTGATTTAGTATTCTTTTTTATAACTATTTTCATTTCCAATTCATTAATAACTATTGATGACATTACCCCACTAATTGCACAACCCATTATCCATCTTTTATGTATACTCCAATATTCATTATTGTATTTGAAATATAAGCTATTATAACTTAATGTTAAACCTTCTATAATATGTATTATATTTATATTATTAAAGTACATAGATAATTTCTGTACTAATATTTCTATATTCTTAATTTTTGGAATACTAGGATGCATTTTCTCAATATCCATTGTAAAAATATCTTGGTTTCTATTCAGTTGTATCTTATTTAATTTATTTATGATAGAATCTATATTTTTAATGCAAAATTCTTCATAACCAATAATATTTGCCATCATCATCATCAACCATTATCAATCCACTACAGGATGAAAGTCTCTCCAAGTTCAATCCATCTTTTCCTATCTTTAGCTTCTCTTCTCCACATCATCTCTGCACACTTTCTTATTTCATCCATCCATCTCACATGTGGTCTCTCATGTTGTGTCCATATACTGATAGGAGATAGGACTTACGGAGAGTCAACGTGCTCGCCTATATGGGTACTGCGCTAGCTAACCCACTATCTCAACCACGCTATCCGATTCACTGAGTTAGAAGAAGTTAACAGTTACAAATACCTTGGTCAGATTATTAATACAGATGGAAATATAATGGATGAAATTAATCATAAAATTAAACTTGGTTGGAGTGCTTTTGGTAGAAATAACTTGATACTCAAAGGAAATATGCCTATGTGTTTGAAAAGGAAGGTTTTTAATAAATGTGTTTTGCCAGTTTTTACTTATGGATCTGAGACTTGGACACTTAATAAAAGAGCAATACAGAGACTTCAGACCACTCAAAGAAGTATGGAGAGATGCATGTTGGGAGTAACAAGAAGGGATCGAAAACGCAATGTATGGGTAAGAGAACAAACAGGTGTTACTGACCTCATTGAAAAAATTAAAAGACTGAAGTGGAGTTGGGCTGGACATATTGTTAGAAGAGATGATAACAGGTGGACAATTGAAATTTTAATCTGGATTCCAAGAGATTGTAAAAGACCCAGAAAGTGACCACATGTGAGATGGATATTTGCTATCCACTTATTTAAATACAAAATTTCTGTAGAATCAAATCATTAAAATTAAATAATAATCTCAATGGATTATTATCTTTATGAGCTTTTAACCTTAGTAAATTTATGAATTTTGATAAGAAGGATACAAAAATTTATATTGATTTATACTTATAATTTTATGTTTTCTATTTTATGTAATAATTTTATGAATTTATTTTTTATAATATATTCTTCTTTTTTTTATTTTATATTCTGTTCTTTCCATATAATCCTTAGAATACAAAATAATTTGATTACCTTTATTCTTTTTATATATTGTGATTTTTTCACTATTACATATATAATTTTTTTCATTAGTAATTCTATATTTATATTCTTTCTTAAAAGTTTTATTTTTATATACTAAAAAACAAAAATTTTGTAGATAAAAGCATTAACATAGGATGATCAAATAGTAAAAATCTTGACAAATTAATAGGTAATTATAAAATAAGAGATGATATGAAATATAAAAAGGGAATTATATATAAAATTACTTGTGGAATTTGCTGCATGATTTATTATGGACATACAGGGAAGCAATTAGATGAAAGAGCAAAAGAACATAATAATGCTATTAATAGAAGAGCTGATAGATCTGCCTTATATATTCATTGTTTAAAATATGGACATATAAAATAGATTGTGTCAAAAATATAAGACTTTAAAATTATATTAAAGAAACTAGTAAAAGAAAGATATATAAAACCAATCACATTAGTTATAACAAAAATAATTGTATGAACATATATAAATCATCAATTAATTTGATTAATAACTGACTAATGATAAATGAATGGAAGGTTACGTAATATACATTTACTCTGGTTTTGTTTTTTTATATGTCTTAAAAATATTGTATAGTTTTAATAGATTATAGTTAATTTTATAAAAAAAGATAGATGTCACTTTGTATGCAATGTAGATTGTAATTGTAAATTAGTTAAAAGCACATTGAAAACAGCAAAAATCAATATTTGCCAAAAAGAGATTTTTTTTGTGTATGATTACTATTATTATATCATTGATTTATTTAAGAATGAGATATTGTATTGACTAAGCATATAGGAAAAGATATATAATTACTTATATTTAAAAATAAAAGAATTTGTGAATTTTTTTTCTTTAAATGTTAAATTGAAAATTATTCATTTAATTGTAAAAAAAAAAAATCAGATTATATTCTGATGTTTGTCATTTACAGTACTAATAAGAAACTGCTCATTTGTGAAATAATGAAAGAGAAAAACAATTCCAATAGAATTTTTAAAATTATAAAAGAAAAAGGAACACTATCAGTTTTGTTACTAATATTTTTTTGAAAGAATATGAACACATACATAAAATAGATCTTATATATATCCTTTCAATTTAGTATTTTCACAGTTGTTTTTAATAGTTACATTATTTTATTTTTATAAAAATTATAAGTTCAGTATATATTGTAATCTTTCATTTAAGTTGTGCTGTATAGATCTGTATATTCATGATAAAAAAATTTTGCTGTGTTTATGTGTGTGTTGAAAAGTTGCTGTACATGTGCAGGACTGTACATTAAACAACATGTATTGTAAACAATGTGAAAGCTATCTGCTAATGTACCATCATCCACTAAAGGGCTTGGAAGTTAGTGGTTATGGCTGTTCATTGTTCACAAAATTTATGGGAACATGATTTGATGTAAAGGAATGAAAAACACACCGAAATCAAATTTGTTTCTGTTTAATTATTTATCTATTCATATATAATTGTCTGAATGTTTCCACAATATTCATTGTATATCTAATATAGAAAATTTGATCAGCTAATGCCAAATTTTTCACAATCTTATGGGCAAAAACTTGTTAGAAAACAAGAAGAAATTTTTTCGCTGACATCATGAGTGATTTAGTTAAGTTTATTATTGATATTGTTATGAGAGAAAGTGTGGACTCTCTTGAAAATTCCTTGCTTGAAAGTAAAGAGGAAATGGTTATTGGTATATTCTGATAGCATTTGACATGAAAATAAATATTCTAAGGGATCCAATTTTATTTAGTCACTTTAGAATCTATTCTCTAAGCATTGGATCTCATATTATAATTAATTAGTTTTTTAACAGCAAGAAAAATTTCAGTTAGTCACATTGAGGTTTATTTGTATTGCCATCTAATATCCATTGATTACTCACATTTATATTGATTCATGTTAGAGTGGAATAAAAACTGATCATATTATCAATGAAATAAATATGGAAAAAAAGACACATAAGAATCACATAGGTCATGCACTAATGGAAAATAAGAATATAAGCTATAACTGTGATGAAGATGGACAGAATATAGGTAATTTATGAAACTGAAAGATGAGATTTGAGAAGTTGATGTTTGTAGCATAATTTTTGACTTATTTTCTTCAACTAATATGATTTCTTCAGAGAAAAATTATAATGCAATAAAATGTTGGGATTCAGCTATGATCTTTATATCAAGAATATTTTGGATTTAGATCAATAAATACAATTAGAATGATAAGGATTATATATAAAAAGAGCTAGTATATTATTTGCTTTATTAATGTTGAAAAGGTATTTGATAGAGTGGATTGATTATTTTAATAGATATTTTAAGAAATATATGTTAAAAATTTTAAGTAGGCTCCTTACAGAAGAGATAATTATTAAGACAGAACTATGACAGGAAAGTCTGCTTAATATATATTGTAACCTTCTCCTCCGATCATTAGACAATCAGGCCTACACATTTCTGTAATCATAAATAAATTATACCGCACATTTTGGACGCTATAACCTTACCTGTAGCCTTCCCCCCTAATCTAACTAGTCCAATTTACACATTTGGAAATCATATCTTTCTCTGTAACTTCCCTATCTACAACTAATCTAGAATATATATATCTAAATAAATGATAAACTAAAGATGATTTCTTTATTAGCTAAGCTCGCATGAAACTATAATCTTAGAGAAGATAACAAGGTGGATTAATAATTTCTGGTCAAGCTAGCCTCAAAATCCACAACAAGGAAACAAACAAAAAATTATAAAATTAACTTCATATTGTCAAACTAATAAATAAATAATAATTAGATCGATGGAATGAATATGAAATTAGAAGTATAAATTAGGCAATAAGTAAATGAGGATGTAAATGATTAAGTGAATGATACAAATAAGTAATAATTAAATAATAAAATAAAATGAGTCTGAGAATGAAGATGTGTAAGAGTTAATGGATGATTAAGATGAGAATGGAATAAGAGCTAATGAATGATGAGTGAATTAGGATAATGAATTAGGATGAAAAAGAGAATAAAGAAAGATTGAAATGACAGAGGAGAGGAATGATGATGATGAAAGATGATGTACAAAACTCTAAATTTGATATTGAATTAAATGATAATAAGACAATTAAATAAAAATACAGATTCTAAGCTTACTAAGACCAGAATATTCACCATAAAGTCAAAACCAACTATACATTTCAGACAAAAGAAGTAATAGATAGTTTAAAGTTTGGTTAACATTATATCTCACAGTGAATGTAACACAATTCCACTCTAATTACAATAATTAACTGGATACAAATTTACCCTAAATTCAAATCTTATCACAAATTTATATAACTTATCCTTCTCAGAGTTCACATAGTTTAAAGGGAGATATACAAGATACACTTGGGTCAGTGAGAGGGATTTTACCACTACCCAAGCATAACACACATAAAATAGCTCTTAATAATGAATTGAATTACTAAACCATATTTAAATAAATTCTATACATTCCCTAACTATGCTAAACTTTAAGTTCCAATAAGTAAGAGTAATTTTTTCAATAGCTAAACATAATAGCTTTCCAACTTTCTTTCTTCATTAATTAGAAACAAGGTGACCAAGACCAGTGAATGATAGATCTGTGGATTCAAATGAACTGATCAAACCAATATTAGGTTTTTTTAATATTTTAATATATCACTTAAACTAATATTCTTTAGGTTAGTATGTTTAATTATTAAATTATAATGCCCTAGATATACTCATAAATTATAGGGCTTAACACAATTATTCTGATATACCTACATATAGTGACCTTTACAATATTGATTGATGACAATTTCACTATAATCACAGGATAGGTCGATAGCAATAACAATAATATAATGTGTGGATGTGTTGATTAGCAATAAGAATACTGAAGACTAAATAAAATTTTAACACAACAATATTTATTTACATTATGTACAAGTCTCTTTCAGACACATTACACGAAACAAGATAAATCCATTCCAAAGTTAGGGATGGAAATTAATAATGTGGCAAGTAATGACCAACTAATATGACAAACATTTTAGATATGTTTGTTTATTATTCTATCGGGTAGACTAAGATAGTTAAACTTATTTGAGCTATTTTAGCATTGAAATTGCAAACAAAATGTATTAATATCCTTTGGATATACGCAACTTTTAAATAAAAAAAAACAATTCTAAATTACAATTTATTATATCAAATTGTAGCTGTTTGTGTTATTAGAATATGATAAGGGCAATTATCACACCTTAATACAAGTAATAATTTATTATAATTTACTATATAAAATTTTTTATTGCATTAGTGCGGGGAAAACATCATCAGTTAAATGCACACATGACACCAAAAACATTCACTATATCCACAACTTAACCATTTATTAATTAACTGATCTTACTATTCATCAGTAAATACCTACTTGTTGAAACCGATCCACATTGTCCATGTACACACCTTGCAGTTCTACAACTCTAGTAAGTTTTTTTTTTTTTTTTTTGGTTGGTCTGTTTATAAACTGATGAAGATTACACAACATCAGAAAGACACTATTTCCATTAGACAACACTATAGCTATGTCAGACTTTATCTTATCCTTGCTATTCGATCTAAAACACACTACACTTTATCATACACGGTGGAATATTAACTATATAACTTTTTGAGGGATCTAAATAAAGGAGGCTCTACAAAACAAACATGATAGTTGTATATCAAGAAACAACATAATAGTTGTGTAAGAATATGGCCAATTCTGATACCTTTTCATAGGTATAAAAGTGTGGGCAGTGCCTCTCCACTGGAAAACAGAATTCAGACCATGGGATCATCCTCTTTTAGGCTTACTATGCTCTAAGCACTAACTCTTAATCAGCCCCAACAATATCATCCTCTCATATTAATCATAATGGGGAATTTTTCATCATCCCATGTACAATATTAATTATTATTATATCTAAGGCTCTTATATATAGCCCTAATTCATCCTAAAATCTATCACAAATTCCAATCAATACAATAGCAAGGTAAACAACACTAATAATCTAAGTGGAAACATAAATATTCCATTGCACATTGCAGAAACTTAATGTTTTATAAACAGACCACCAATATCAGTAAAATAACTATTAATTATTTCAAAATAATAATTATACCTTTTATTATAGTAAGCCATGTACACTTAAACAAGGAGGATTAAACTACATTTTGTATTTAAAGTGGACATTTCGTTTATAAGCAAAATTAAGCAATAATAAAAAAAAATGCTTATTAAATTATTTTATATAATAGAACAATGGTATCATTATGTGTATATTTTTGACCAGTTTGGGTCTATTTGTTCCCCTCGATATAATATTAACATCTGTTTTAGCCGTGAAAGAGATAAACATTTCTCTTTCTTACCAGATAAATAATATTTAACATTATGCTTTCCCTTCATTGGGAAAATAATATAAATATGAATAATAAATGTATATAACTTTATACACAGCTACATCATTACTTAGTATATTCTATACCCTGATATATATAAAACCTAATATCTGAATAACACATGAAAGAAAAAAAATCGCATTACAATATTTTATATAGCAATTAACAAACTAAACAAACATTACAGTTTCTACCATTGGACTTTATCGAAGTTTGATTCATTCTTATAAGTAAAACACATGAAAACGGATATGATAAGCAAACATTCCTAAGTAATATATACACATATATTTTGGTTATCCGGTTCAATATTAACATCTTCAGACAAAATTCAAACATTTCTCCAATGACAATAGAAATCCTTTATCGGTTTGTGTACTAGTGTAAGCATACTGAAGCAATATTAAAACATTTTTGAGAATAAGACACTTAAAATAGGTTTAATTAATATCTATTGATTTGTCTATTTTTGTTTTTCTTCTTTTTTTTTCATCTGCGCGAAGATCTGTCATACTCTTAAATAATCTGGGTGATTTTAAAAACCGTTTAAAATGTTATTACGTTGCAAGTTATTTACTAACGATAAATAAATACGATCTTCTAGGCGATTTTAATTAATCTGTAACATATATTTTTTCAAATGTAGCACAATTATAATCAGCTTATTACGATCTTTGAAAATAAACTTTTAAATCATTTATGAATTTTGTTTATTTTGTTTTTTTCGTTTTAATTAATATGTAATATATATATTTCCAAATGTAGCACAATTATAATCAGTTTATTACGATCTTTGAAAATAAACTTTTAAATCATTTATGAATTTTGTTTACTTGTTTTTTCCGTCCACAGTAAGTCACAATCTTAAATAATCTGGGTAATTTTAAACACTTAAAATATTATTACTTTATAAGTTGCATAATCAAGAAAAAAAAAAAAAATCAATATTTCTTTATTCACTATTATTGGCAATTTATTTCATATTTAAGAATGTTAAATAGAATTGATTTAATATTAAACGGCTATTAATATAAATACGTGACTACTTCCCGGGGAATATCAAAGCAGACGATCTCTCTTTCCAATGACATAAGAAATATTTTATGCATTTTTTTTCCTTTTTCAAACTAATTACTTTATATGATTTAAAGTGAAATTTTAATTTCTTCATTATTTCTTAAAATGATTTAGAATATTTTCTTCAAATATTAATTTATACACAAACGGATTTTTCTGCTTAATGCTGAATTAATGATAGCACGAAAATTAAAATACTTTAATCTTTTTTTTCTCTTCAGTCTAAATAACTTTTGTGTTATGATAAGTTCTGATAATTGGTTAAAATAAAGAAAACAAAAATAAATGCTTACATTTTCTGGTATTATTTTCCGTTCCAAATAGTACATTTTGGCAAATACTTATTCAAATAGTGGTCCTTCCAGTGTTTCCTTCAGTAGGCAAAGTTAAGAATCTAAGATCGATGGAAAGTTGTGTAGAGATTCACAGGGTTATTGAGTTTACTCCATAGTATTCAAATCCATCTATCTATGAAATTTTGTCCCAATTAATTTTTAAAAAAAATTATTATTTTGTAGCTTATTTCTTCTATTTTACTTCAGAAGTGGAGTTGTAGTCTTGTTCCATTTACATTTCTTAGAATAGTCTCCCTCCCCCTACAAACTTTTATATTATATACTTTGTCTTATCTGGCAGGATTGGTTCTATTATGGGCCAATCACTGTAAAATGTGAATAAATTAAGTTTTATCCCTCTAGTGAGAATCATCTAGACTGATGCATTTCAATTTACATTAAAATATAGTAGTTAAAGATTGTTTATAAGAAAATTTAAAAGAATTATAAATTGATTTTGATTGTTTAAGTTTTAAATACTTTCCTACTTTCAAATTGGTTTTATACTATTAAAATATTATTTAACTAGCTATTGTGATAAAATATTTATGACATAAATATCTATTCCATCAGACTTTCCAGTGTCTCACAAACAGTCAAGATCATCATCACTTCTTAGGATATTTATTAATGAGCTTTTGCTTAGTGGGAAAATTATAATCCACAAGCATTTCATTCTATAACTAGTCTCTACACATTGATGTTCCATATCTTAACAATTATTACCAATTAAAATTTAAAATTTTACACATTTATCCACTGGATCAAACCTACTATCTTTGAGCCAAAACATATGGTTACAATATATATATATATAGTAAAAGATAAATTTTTGTTAATTGAGTCATTCGCTTTGCTAAGAATAAAAATAGCATTGGATGTCTTAAAAGATTAAAAATGAGTCAGGCAGGAAATTTTATAAGTTAGTGCTTTTAAGCATTAAGGTAAGGTTGACTGGCAATGGATAGGAATAAAGATATTAAAATGAGGACTACAATGAGTAAACAAGCTGATAATAATTTGAGAAAATAATTATACTGAATTAAAAATTTGAAATAGTTTATATGTAACAGAAAATTGTCAGTTAGATAAACAAAAGTAAAAAGACGGGAGATTTTTAAGATGTGGATTTGGTAATAATTGAAAAAATAGGATTAGTAATGCTGAAATATTGTAGAGAGGAAATGTAAATTTTATTATTTTTTTTTTGATAAAGCACTATTTGGATTGGACATATGGTTAGAGATAGAGAAATTGTGAAAGGTATATCAAAATAGTTTGTGCAAGTTAAGAGAAAGATAGGTAAGAAAAGAAAGGGAATAGCCTTGATTGTTTGAAGGTAGAAAAATTGTGGAAAGAGCTTGGAAGATCATTGTGGGACTAATGTATTGGATCTTTTTTGACCATATAATTTTAGTAGTGTTGATGTTATGTTGTTTACCATATGGCGTATATCTTTTAATAAATCATCTTGCAATTAATGGATAATTACCATTATTAAGTAGAAGTAGTTCATTGAAATTTCTCGACTAACATTAAATATATCACTTATCAAATTCTTCTTAAGAGCAAATAATAAAGTGTATATAAGGATCAAAGTGAGACAATTATAAATGATATTTTTATGAAGACATGAATCTTTATAAATCTTGTTAAAAGCTTACTAATTGTGGTATAGAGACTGGCATATATATAAATGCAAGTATATGTGGGATCAGGGATTTCATCTTCCTGTACTTGTATACATCTGTTGCCAATGCTGGTGTCAGATTTTTAAAACTGGTTTATATTTATACCTATAAGACATTTTTTGTGTTTAATTATTCATTATTAATATAATATTAAAATTCATTATACTGTCAAAAAGTTATCATAAAGTAATGAAAAGAATTATGAGTTGTAAAATATTTCATAAAAAAACTGTTTGCTATAAATATAATTTTTTGACTATATTGACTGGTTGAATTTACAATCTTTGGACAAGTATTTGATAATAAAAATGAATGGACTTATATTTTTTTAATGATATTCTTTCATATTAAAGTGTTATTAAATAGATCAAAATGATTTAAATTTTTTCACTAAGCGAATTGTAAACAGATTTTATGAAAACATGTCCAATATGATCAATTATTATCATAATTAAATTGATTGTTGGAAAAATAAATGCTAATGTACCAGTTGTGTTAATGAAAAGTTTGTTCATACAAATTATGAGCAATGAACATGTTGTTAAACAGAAATATTCCACAACTCAAGTCCAATTTGTATCTACATTTTAAAATAAATAATGATGTCAAGTGAAGAAGTTAAGTAAGAGATATGTATTTATAAAATTTCTTAGCATTTTCTAATAATAAATTATTTGAAGGCAAGAATTTGATTAGGACATTGCCTGGTCTAAAGGATGGTAGATGTCATCCTTATTTATATTTGATTTAGATTTGATTTTATTTATTATCATAATTATAATATTTTTATTTAGTTATACAAGTCATTTACTAAAAAATATTAGATAATCAGTTGTAAAAATTGTAAATGCATATTTTTAATTGGGAGGAGGGAGCTTAATTTTAAATACTTTTTTTTTTAATTTGAAGCCATTATAGATCATAAAATTATAAATTTGTCAAAGATTTGATGTGAAACACAACTATATTACTAGAATTATGAATTATTTAGAATTATTTGCATGTATTCTTATATGTAGTTAATATATATTAAATATGATTGTAAAAATGTTTTGACCATGATTTATTTTTTGTATAATAGGATTAAACATTATATATTAATATAAAATAATATACATATGGGATTGTATGTCATAGTAATGTTTTTATTTTTTGGAGTTATGTATTTTGCCAATCTGTTTGCTTATATATGATGTTGGGTTTTTTTGAATATAAATATTATAATCTTATATTTTTTAAGGCTAAGAAATACTAATAACTATAGTTCTCACCATATAATAAAGCAAGATCAACTCTCTACTCAACTGTAAATTCAGTAATCAGTGATTACCAAATGTGTTTAAATACCCTTTATATATATATTGTATATTAAAAATTTCATATATACTATATTAAAAACTTCATTGTAGTGATGTATTTCAATTATTAAATTTACTTTTTTTATTTATTTTTCAGGGAGATGATCTTTTCTTAGATATTTCACTCCATAGAAAAGTAGCTATCATGTTGGTTGAAGCTCATTTAAAATTCATACCTGATCGTCATCAAGGCTATATCACAGAAAGTATTAGACAGGTTAATATTATTATTTAGTTTTTGTTAATTGGATTAAACTAATTAATAAAACTGGCATGATAGAGATTATTTTCAAAATAAAAATGGTATGATTTTATTACATAATTGTGTAGAGTGTATGCCAGTCTACTCATTGTTTAAAATTACATTATGCTATTGAAGCCTTTGCATTACCATGAAAAATTAGAATAGTGGTTAAAAGATTATTCATGATTACAATAATTATATAAATTTATAATATATAGTATTATACTGTAGATTTAAATGTATTGCAGGCACACACAACTAGTATTTATAGGTGTATTATGCTCTTGATTGTCAATCAAGACTGAAGATTATTATCATTTTTTTTTTTTTAATAGTTAAAATGTTGGCATTCATCTGTTTAACTTTATTTACTATATTCAAGTAATACCTGAGTTTGCGGAGATTTTTTTTTTATCAACTTATTAAAAAAAAAAGACTAGTTCCCCTCTGAATGAATAGAACTTATGTATTTAATTAAAATAGTATTGGAAGGCAATGAAATTGTTAATTTTTGACCTTTCTTCACATTTTTACAGGTTGCAACTAGTAATGTGTAAACCATTGATTGCTTTTGTCTAAATATATAACATCAAAATTGAAAAAGTATTTATCTTCAAGTTATATTTTGAATACTTTTTTTTTTTATTAGTTTGTTTCTAAATTCTCAATATTTTTGTAATTTTTATTTATAATTTTGACAGTTTATATTGATTATTAAAGCAACACACACTTCTTTGATCTCTTTTTTGTGGATTCATTCATTTGAGAACAAATTTTAATTCCAATGGTTTTTATTTAAATTGACATTTAATGTGTCATGAAGGATTTAATTTAAAAGTATTTTTCTGAATGTTTTTTTTTTTTATCTTCTGCGTAATTAATAATTAAGTTTTCTTTAAATAACATATTATATTTAGGTCTCTCAGTTGGCTTCTGCTGTCCGAATGATGCAGAGTACTGAGCAGCAGTTTTTATCCTGGGTTTGGGAACTAATACCTCGGCTGCATCTTCATGTCACAAGCCTTCCTAGTGTGTTATCATCTTCTACACGAATCCTGGATTTGCCTAACTTATGGGGGGATGTGGCAATGCATCCAGTTCTGAGAGCAGTACAAGAGCGACAACCCTTAGGATGTTTTGCTGGGATTGCTATGTCTCGGACAGGACATGAGTAAGACATTAGATTAACATGTTTAAAAAAATAGAAAAACAGTTTCATTCTCCCCCCCCCCCTAAAAATTGCAGATAGATTAAGTTGTTTGAAAATAGCATCATATTTATAATAGAACTTACAAAATGTTTAGGACAATTACTATTTATAAATCAATTAGTTAAAACTATTGCTACTTTATTGCAAATCTTAAGTTTTTCATAATTATACATATGAAAGTTATTACAGAGTGAGAATAAACATTTATCTTTAACTGAACAGATTATTTTAATATTATTCTGACTTTTATATTTAATATTGTAAATTATTATATTTTTGGATTATTTGATAGTTGTTCAAAATATTAAAATTGTAAAAAATTGTAGTGCATATTTTGCAATAAAATACTAATATTATAATCTACAGATCATTTACACTTTTATATTATTTGTAATCTCATTGAATTAAATTATTTTGAGGAATATTTTCACTGTAGATAAAAAAATCATTAAATATCATATAAACAATTTTTTTGTGTGTGTGATAAAAGTTATCCTATTAGATAATATTTGGTTGAAATAATTTTGTATTTATAAACTATATGTTTATTATTAACATATTTTAAATAAAACATTTTTAGATGTTTAATAAATAATTGATGTTAAGATTGTCATAGTATTTTTATATAATTTAAATATTGCTACTGAAAATTTTTTAATTTGTATGTTCTGTTTATTTAGGCTGACAGAGTTTTGTTCTGATGGTGTCAGCTGGCTTTCAACTCTTGTGGCAAATGGCTATTATATTCCTAGCATCCATATTTTGAATTTGGTAGTCCCTCTTTATTATAATGCTCGGCATTATCTTCTTCAAAGTGAAAAGTAAGCTATCATGTTTATTAATTAGGATAAAATAAGAGTAAAATATTTTTGAATATTTTTAGCTTAAAATATTATTCACAGGATGCCAGCACCCCAATTACAATCAGAAGTACTGCTATAATACTTGGTCTATTAGTCTAAGGGAATATAAAATCTGAATATAATTAGGACAAAAGAAATGATGATTGCATTTGGAAAAGTTGCAACATTTTATATATTTTATAAGAAGAATATATATTGATTGAGAAGTATTAATTATGCAATATTTTGATATATATATTGAAACAGTTATGCTGTTACTCATATAGATATTCAAGAGACCCCCCCCCCCATTTAAAAACGTCTAGCGTGATTCAATCTAATTGGGAACGCAATAAAGCTGTAGTTTGTTAAAAAAAAAAGAAAAATCATATTTTTAATTTTGTGATTGATGGATTTAAATAAAATGTTAAGTTATCTTATTTTTTTTTTTTTATCTGTCTCAATAAAAAAAAGAAAAGAAATTAATTATCCAATCATTAAAAAGAAAAAAAGAAAAGATACTTGAGTTAAACTGAGGCAGTATTCAAATTAGGAACGTCGTCGGAAGAAAAGAACTTTTTTTTTTCTCTCTCGTCTTACACAGAGAGGCAGAACATATTAAATTTTTTGTTTTAAACAAAGTGTATTACTTAATTCTTTTGACATATTAAAATATAGCTCTAACAAAACGTGAGAATGGAAAAAGAAAACTTTGCTAGAGGAATTATGAAGACAATGGGATAAATTAGCGGCTTCAATCTCTCCATGCTGTGCCATGACTCTCCATAAATGAAATAACCCGCCTTCTTTATGAATAAACTGGATTGTAAAACTGGAAGGTAATTATGTTATAAGAATATTAAAACATCTTTATCTTACGTTATAAAGTGAAGTTATGAAATAATTACATAGAATTTGTTTTTATAAAATATTAAAACATGTTTATCATACGTTATAAAATGAAGTTATGAAATAGTTATACGCAAATTTATTTATAAAAATATTTGAACGTATTTACTATATAAATCATAAATGCTTGACTGCTTCTAAGCTTCTTATAATGTAACAGAGTTTATGTGTAAGAACATACTTCTATATTTGGCTAAATTATAAATGCTTCAATTATCAAACGATAAATGCTCTACAAACCAAGAATTGTTGAGTTCAAATATCTACCAATCAGTAATAATTCATAAAATGATGAAATGCTGTATAAACCATAAATGCTTGACTGCTTCTAAGGTTCTTCTCTTAAATGAACAAATGAATTATTGTATAAACCATAAATGCTTGACTGCTTCTAAGGTTCTTCTCTTAAATGAACAAATGAATTATTGTATAAACCATAAATGCTTGACTACTAAAATAATGAAATGCTGTATAAACCATAAATGCTTGACTGCGTCTAAGCTTCTTCTCATAAAGGAATACAAAAACAAACTATTGTTGAATTAGAATATTCACAAGTTTCTTCTCATAAATGAATTCAAAATAAACTATTGTTGGATTGGAATATTTCCAAGCTTTTTCGCATAAATGAATTCAAAATGAACTATTGTTGAATTGGAATATTTCCAAGCTTCTTCTCATAAAGGAATACAAAAATGAATTATTGTTGAATTGGAATATTTCCAAGCTTCTTCTCATAAAGGAATACAAAAATGAACTATTGTTGAATTAGGATGTTTCCAAGTGTCTTCTCATAATGAACGTGTAAATGAACTATTGATAAAGAAAAAAGAACTGCTTCTAGCTCTTTCATAAGTAAAATGAAAAAGAGTAATCATGTGGATAGAAATGAACTTCGTTAGAAATCGCTAATTAATTGTTATTTAATAAATTTTTTTGTTACTAAAAATCAAATTGGTTATCCAGTTGTCCAGTTTTGTTTGTTTTATCGCATCACTCACCAATTATAGCACTGGTTCATGAGAATCTCATGTTCTCTGAGCTACGTCTGACATAACTTGACCTAGGCCAGTCTGGTTGTAGTGATATGGAACTCTAATGGCGCTCTGTGGGAAACCAAACATAGAAATATTTAGATGTTTCCAGTCTCTATGTACTACATCCTCTGATGAGCAGGAAATATTGTTGTAGGGGGGCATTAACATCTGCATTAAGAATATCAATTGATAGTTCCTTCCTGCAGCATGCTCATCAGAAAATTGTTACAACTGATGTGATAAAAGGGTTTGCAATATTTTGATATATATATTATACCAGTCCATACTCCCTGCGGAATTCTTTTCCTAATCTTGCACTGAGCATGAAGTGACCAAGATTCAACAGGTAAAGAAATGGATATCAATCTAGCCGATTGTCTGTACTCATGTATATTGGTACTTCCAACTAAATTGATAGAAAGAGTGGATTGACAGGACTCTTCCAGTTAAAAACACCCTTTAGTTGATATCTTATTTGAATGCCCGAATATTTAGAACAATGGCAAGTACACACCTTTGAAAAATTATTTACAAAATAGACTTTTGCGCGCCACTTCTAGAAAAGAATCAAAAAATGAATTTTTCACCCTCCTAGAAGGATGTGCAATACCATTTGTTCAGCGGAGCATAAGAATAAGATTTAACACCCCGGTAGAGCGATATCCCTTTGTGGCTAGCTCAGTCACTCTACAATCTAGGGTCTTCAAATGGGTAAGTTAAATGATTATTACCGGTACGTGGTTGATAAAGAAAGAATACATTTTGATCAATATAAATAATAATATGAAAATGAAACAAGTTTAATATTATGATTAAATATTTATTTAATCCCAAATACCCACCACCGTTTCATACTAATGATGATATAATAACAAAATACTAAATAATTAATTATCCCAAACCATATGTCTTCGAGGCGTTGAAATAGATAAAATACAATTTTAAATAAGAAAAATAATAAATCCCTAAAGCTATTTACAATGTTTATAAGTAATGGAAGTGGTCTGAGCTCTTTTTACCCAATAGAAATAAATTTTACTTTGTGTGATTTGATATACAGATATGAGATTTTCGGTCATACAGGCATACACTTTTACTGATAACTTTAAAACCTTTTTATTGATAGCAAATAAAAAAAAAAGACAACTAGGCATACGTATATTTGCAATATGAGATATTTCACTAATTTCATACTTTTCAACAAGTCAACAAGGTTGCATTGGCTCAGATACTATATCATACTCACCATAAGGTACTGTATCTATTTCCCTCTCGCTATAGACAAATTCCTGTACATGTATATACGCGCATCACAATTATACACTTACTATTACTTTAAATATAAAGTTATTAGAGTACTTGCTTACAGGGAATCTATAATAGATCAATCCCTTCTTGCATTCATCATAAGGTGCAGCTGTAACAAAAAAAAATAACTTAAAAAGGATATACGGTTAAATACATTTTTTAGATATTCAGCATGAGATATCGTACTTACCGAATATTATAAGCGTATGTACGCATATACATACATGTATATCCATATATGACGAATTCCAGGAGTAACAAGAGGAAAATGAATAGCAACAACAAAAAAAAAGAATCTCATTGCAATCTTTGTTGAAAATACTAGAATTTGAAATAGAAAAATTGATTCAAAGGATTTAAGTAAAAGCTTTATCATTTATGCCCGTAATAACCGCAAATTCATATACATATGCGAGACATTCTCTCTCTTTTTTAAATGATTGATAATAATAACAAAAAAATAATATATTTAATCGGAAATATCAAAGTTAATTATCTCAATATTAATAAATATCTTAAAATAAACTTATATCTGCGTCTTCATTCTTCTCCTCTGGGCTCTTGAGTGGGCTTCAAGTTAACTGGCTGTGTGGTGAGGATTTCATCCATTTAGCAAGGTGGCGTTTGTCATCATCGTGGCAGCTGGAATTGGTGTGGTCACATCTTGGCGGCTTGGGACAGAGAAAGGGCGGTGCACTGGCTGATTGTCTACCCCATGGTCATTTTACTGGACTCTCTGGTAGATTGCTTCATATTTTCCTCTGTTTGTATATGAACATAAATTTTATTAAATGTTCATTAAATCTTAAGAAATCATTAGTTCTTAAAAGAACTGTACAATGGATTTTTTCTTAGAAGTTATCTGCTGTAGTCTACTCCATAAATTAATCTCAAAAAACTAGATGATTTACCAATTCTGGAGCCAAGGTAGTGAATGATTGCCCAGAACGACTGCCAAAAAAAGAATGAATCTCACAGCACTGACTAAACTATATCAATCCCACTAGCCCTCTGAGAAGTATGAATTAGCCAATCCTTTCAATTTATCTTATCATTTAGATTATAACATTTCTTACAATTTTTCCGATTAAATTCTACATTTTAAGTTTAATATAATGGTTTCCATCTTAACTAGCCCAGACCACTTGCTTACAAAATCAATTCAAAAGAATTTTTAAAAAGATAACAGTTTAATTATAGCATTATCAAACATTTTGCTTTTGATCAGATTTTTGCAAAAGCAATTAACATTCTTAGTTTACAGAATAAAATTAGTTTTTAGAAAAGTAATTGAAAAAAAATATATACAAGTATGTTGGAACAATTGCTTCAATTATTTACTTTACTAATATGTTCCAACATTTGATTCATTTGTTTAATAAATTTTCTCTATTTGAATTTTTCAGAAAAAAGCAAAATACATAAAATAACATATCATAAAATATACAAAAATGAACAATAAAAAAAAAATACATGAGTTTATTATACGTGTACAATATTTGTGTGACCATTAAATGTTTGCTTTAGATTCGTGTGTGTGGGTATTCTAATTGCTCAGATCCAACTTCCATTATTAATATAGCGCATTTATATATTTGTTGTGCCTAATATGTACAAATCTATATATGTATCTGCTGTAATATTCTTTACAGCAGATTTTGTGCAAGGCCATTTGATAATGCCTTGCACAATATATATATATATCTTTCATGCATTGTTGGTTGTTTTTTTTTAATTGATAAAAGTTTTTGTTTCTCTCATATTAGTTTCTTTCTATCTTTTTTACTATTGAAACAACTGTACTCACTAAAGGTTTTTATTTGTTATAGGTTTCTCTCTGTTATTCATAATTTGTTGAGTGCTGATCAGACTTATGTGAGAATGGCCAAAAGCCTTATCACAAATGATTTTCCTGGAAGAATTCTCAAGACGTTCACTTGCATGATACAGGTACATGATTAAGCGTCTTTTTTTTTTATATACATCATTGATGATATTAATAATATTTGATATTTTTTGCTTTTTTCAAAGTCATTTTTAGAAAAAGGTATTTCTCTTTGAGGTTTTAAATATTTAAACAATAAGTACTTGTGAAATCTTAATAACTATTCATTCACAGCCATTCATAAAATATATGATTTCATATCTGCTAATATATTTTTTGACAATCTCTCAATATTATATATATATGATTTTTACAATTTGTGTTGATTTTTTTTCTTTTCCAATTTTAACTAATATAAAAGGCTCGTGTATGTTCAAAATAGTTGACCAAATATTTTAGAATAATTGTTTTTTAACTAATTGTTTTTATGAATATAATGACGTATTTTTTAAAATGAAAAATGCAAAAAAAAAAAAAAATGTTTTGTTAACTGTTATACTTCTTAGTATATCTTATAATATTATGAAAAAATGCATGTAAGTGATATCAATTTACTCATTATTTCTTTAAAATATAAAATGTTATATAATAGACAAGTTTTGAATTGTGAAATGATAATACAAGACCTAACTGGATCAATGAACTAAATGAGAGTATTTAGTATGCTCATTCTTAATATTGTAAGATATGCTTCTTTGTATATATTTAATCATTATGTATATTAATTTACAAATTGCCATTTTTTTTAAATATATCTTTATTATAATTGTTATAATTTTTAGTCTCATACAGCTAATGGCTTTACAAGAAGTCGAGAAGAGGGGATGAATGTCGTTGAGACTTGGCTAGGAATATTGATGGGAATAAATAACTGGTTTCGGGATAATAATGCTGTTTATGTTGTAAATAGTATCATTGAGGCAGCTGTTCCAGTGTCTGGAAGCCTGGAGTTCATTACTAGCATCTTTAATAAAGTTTACAAGGTAAACTTAACAACTAAAAAAGAAATACTAATAAAGTTTTGTCTGTGCTTTGCCCAAATATTATAAATCAATGCAGGAAAAATCAAAATAAATTTCAAGATGAGAATATAAGATTAAATATGACAGTTAATAATAAATAAAATTTCACAATATATATATTGAGATATTTTGGTCTTTTGCTACATTTTTATGTAGACATACATTATTCTTGTGATAATATATTTATTAGCTGTAATTTAATCATTAAAGATATTCTGAGATGTGAAAAATATTTATTACAAAATGTCATATATATTAAATTTTCTCTATGTGATTAATATTACTATTGAAAAAAAAAAAAGAAAAAAAACAGTATTTCTCTTTCTTAAGAAAACACTATGGAATATTTAGGTCTAATATTTGTACCCAAATAATTACATTTTAAATATGGTTCAAAGAAAAGTGTATATTTTTATTTTTAAAAAAAAATTAATATAAACATCAATTAAGGAGATTATTTTGATAACCAATCAATTATCTTAAATTTTAGTCAAATTGATTTTTTTAAGCTTTGGCCATTAAGTTTAAGGAAAACACCTCAGATATATCTATATATATTATTAATAATTGGTTAAGTTTTGAATATGTAATTTTAACATTTATATAAAAGAAGAAAATTATTATGTATTTATTTGATTTAATATATAATATCCTGTGTAGTTTAGTGCAATGTTAAGTGGCAGAGTATGGAGCTTAAGATCCAAGATCATGCCCAGTTCTGTCACTTCAACTTGTTATGAATTCCTGAATAATAAAGCAGATCGATCCTTTTTTATTTAATATGTAATAAGAACAGAGAAGGAGAGAAGAAGATGTGTTGATAAGACAAAGGCTATAAGTAATTCTTTTTTATTGATGATGATTAGAAAATCATTCACGGAAGGGAGAATTAATGAATTGCTGAGATTAGTGGAAACACATCTTGAAAAATTTCCAAGATGGTAGAAAAACTGGTTAGATAATTAAATATATTATTTTAAAAAGCTGCTTGTTTTTTATCAATTTTTATTTTAAACTGAATTAAAACTTCACTCTAAAGTAACACTTTTGAATGACATTCATTGCTCTGTTGATGGAAGTTGTATTCCAATTAAAAATTACTATAATGCTAATATTAAGAACAAACAAATTATACTTGGATAAATCCAAAATATATGATCATATCTTTTCTCTTTCAAATATTGTCTTTAATAAATGAGTGTATATATACATTTGGCTGCAGAAAGGAGTTTGCTATTAACTGAAAGGAGACCCTTTGATTCCTCTTGGAGGCCTTAAAGGAACCGAGCAGGGCAAATTCCTAATGTCCACTCCATACGTTCTTGTCGTTGCAGCTGTTATTACTATATGTTTATTCATATAGTATACAAACATGGATGGGCTGCTCACCAACACGCATTAGCCAGCGTGGTGAGTTTATTGGCTTTTTACCTCTGAGTTTAAGATCAAGAAACACCATGGTCTTTCTTCTCAGTGCCTGATAAGGCAGAATGAATGTTTGTGTAAATGATAAAGATTTTTCCCAATTATACAATTATGACAGACAAAAATAAAGCATGGCCCTTAATCCCAGGAGGCTGTAAAGTCACCAACCAAGGCAGCGGTTGGTGGCCGAAGGCGGAGGGTGCTAAGAATATCCTGGAGGCAGACCCAGGCTGCCATTTGATGACGACTTTTTATTTAGGTACTTACAACTGCAGATCACTTTCAAGTGAAGGAAGATGCAAGAATTAGAAGAAGAACTCTCTTATATTAAATGGGATATTATTGGACTTTGTGAAGTTAGAAGAAAAGGTGAAGAGACAATTGATTTAAAAAGTGGATATATGCTCTATTATAAAGGCACAAATATTGGAAATACAAGTGGAGTAGGATTCATTATAAATAAAAAGTGGAAGAACAATATTGTGGAGATTGATGGTGTATCAGACAGAGTGGCAAGATTAGTTATACAACTTAATAGCAGATATCAAATGCAGATAATTCAGGTTTATGCCCCAACAAGTTCTCACAGTGATGAAGTAGTAGAAGATTTTTATATGGATGTACAAAAGGCTTTTGATCAGAGTAAACAACATTTTAAAATTGTTATGGGAGATTTTAATGCTAGAATTGGTAAACAAATGAAAGATGAAAGTGTTGTAGGTAATTTTGGTTATGGTAATAGAAATGAGAGAGGACATAGACTTGTGGAGTTTGCAGAGAAGGAAAAACTTTATATTATGAATTCTTTTTTTGAGAAAAATGTTAGAGGGAAATGGACATGGAAGCATCCAAATGAAGGTACAGCAGAATTGGATTATATTTTGACTAACAGGAAATACATATTTCAAGATTGTAATGTTCTTAATAAATTTAACACAGGAAGTGATCATCGATTAGTAAGGGGTAAGATACATGTTAATATAAAACTAGAGAGACAAAAATTATTAAGAAAAACTATATTTACAGTTGATATTCCTAATCTTCAGAAACATATGAATTTAAATTAGAACTTACAAATCGGTTTCAAGTATTAGTAGATTTTGAACATGATTCAGATTTGAATGAAATTAATATGAAAATAACTGATACACTTTTAAAAACTGCAACAAAGATAGCTGGTAGAAAAAAGCAGCAATTGACTAATAAAATTTCTACTGAGACTAGAGAACTTATGAAGAAAAGAAGGAATATGAAGATATGCAAGAATGATGCATTAAAAAGAATTGAATATCTCGAATTTTGTAAAATGGTGCGGAAAAGAGTTGAAAATGATATAAGAAAGTATAACTGTGAACTAGCAAGAAAAGCTGTAGAAGAAAATAAAAGTCTTAAGAATGTAAAACAACATTTTGGTATTGGTAGGAAATTTATATCTGCAATAAGGAAAAAAGATGGAATTATTACTAAAAAGAGGAATGACATTATGAAATTGGTAGAAGATTTTTATCAAGAATTATATAGTAATAAAGAACAAGTACCTCCTATATCTATTACATCTTCCGAATTGCCCAGAATTTTAAATGAAGAAGTGAGAATTGCAATTAAATGTATGAAAAAAGGAAAGGCTCCAGGTAATGATGGAATTATAATTGATATATTAAAAGAAGCAGGTGAAGTAACAGAAAAAATATTAGCAAAGTTATATACCAAATGTCTAAATGATAAAGATGTACTGGATGATTGGAAGAATGCAGTAATAATATTAATATTTAAAAAAGGTGATAAAGAAGATATTAGAAATTACAGACCTATCAGCCTTTTATCAGTTTTATATAAAATTTTTACCAAGATAATTACAACTCGTCTACAGAGAACCTTGGATTTTCACCAACCAAGAGAACAAGCTGGATTTAAAAGTGGTTTTAGTACAGTAGATCATATTCAAGTATTGAGAGAAGTTATAGAAAGGACAAATGAATATGAGTTGTCATTATGTTTTGGATTTGTAGATTATGAAAAGGCATTTGATTCTATAAACATTTCTTCAGTGATTAAAGCATTGGATCATCAAGGTATAGATCCAGGATATTGTCATATTTTAAAGAATATTTATAAAAATGCAACAGCAACAATTAGATTACATAATGATACTGGGAAAGTCAACATTGAGAAAGGTGTAAGACAAGGTGACTCCATATCTCCAAAACTTTTTACAGCAGTGCTGCAAGAAGTATTTTGTGGATTAAAATGGGAAACTAAAGGAGTGAAAGTAAATGGAGATTATTTAAGTCATTTAGATTTCGCAGATGATGTAGTTGTTTTTGCAAATAATGCTTCCGAGCTGCAGGAAATGTTGCAGGAGTTATCAGATGAAAGTAGGAAAGTAGGACTAAAGATAAATGTTAAAAAGACTAAAGTAATGTTTAATCGATTTGCTCCAAATATGAAAATAAAGATTGATTATGATAAATTAGAAGAAGTTAAGAGTTACAAATACCTTGGTCAGATTATTAATACAGATGGAAACATAATAGAGGAAATTAATCATAGAATTAAACTTGGTTGGAGTGCTTTTGGTAGAAATAACTTGATATTAAAAGGAAATATGCCTATGTGTTTGAAAAGAAAGGTTTTTAACAAATGTGTTTTACCAGTTTTTACTTATGGATCTGAGACTTGGACACTTAATAGAAGATCAATACAGAGACTTCAGACCACTCAAAGAAGTATGGAGAGATGTATGTTGGGAGTAACAAGAAGAGATCGAAAATGCAATGTATGGGTAAGAGAACAAACAGGTGTTACTGACCTCATTGAAAAAATTAAAAGATTGAAGTGGAGTTGGGCTGGACATATTGCTAGAAGAGATGATAATAGATGGACAATTGAAATTTTAAACTGGATTCCAAGAGATTGTAAAAGACCCAGAAGGAGACCACATGTAAGATGGATGGATGAAATAAGAAAATGTGTAGGGGTGATGTGGAGAAGAGAAGCTAAAGATCGGAGAAGATGGATTAAACTTGGAGAGACCTTCATCCTGCAGTGGATTGATAATGGTTGATAATGATGATGATGATGATATATACATTTAATTTATATAATGTTTATTTCAAATTATAAAATTTTAATTAGATAACTTTTATAATAATGATTTTGATTTCTTTTTCCTTTTTTATTGTAATGTCTATAATGAATTGTTGCTTATCATAGCTTTTGCAAGAATCTCCAACTGTTCCTGGTGTGATTTCATCATTTATTTCTTGGGTGGCTACAGGAAATCATTCTTTTCCTTCCTTAATGGAAAAACCCTCAAGTGTTGAGTTTCCGTGGTTTGCTTATATCGTTTTGAACGTTGAGACCCAACTGGAAGAAGAATCGCAGCTTTGGAAACAAGTGCAAAGAGAGCTGGCTGACAAGCCGCAGTTGAATCCTGATTCCGCAGTCAAGGTTTGTTTCTGTATAAGTCCATTTTATTTGTGATTTTTGTATAATATTATGTTTATATTTAGAAAGAGAGAGTATTCTTAAAGTATTTTCATTACAAAACATAATAGAATTTTTATCCCTCATTCACACAAATATAATTGTGCTATTTTTGATCTTGAAATTGGAAAAACAATTAAAACTTTATTTTTATTATTTCCCATATTTATTGTTCATTTTCTTTGGTCTTTTTGAAAAATAATAGATAGAGATTTTATTATATGCCTTACATTATTAACATAGAATGTAATATACATATAATTAAAAATTATTTACTTTTTTAATTTTGTTTTGTGATAGATTTTAAGTATTAGAGAAATTATTATTAATAAGAATTAACAGAATAAAGATTTATTATTTCATTTGGTAACACTTGATTATTTATTAAAAGTACATGAACTTGTGTTTATTTTTCTCATAAATTTTTGAGTGAAAAAGATTGGTAAAAGTTTTAAGTCATTATGTTACTTGATTAAAAAAACTCATCAAAATGTTTTTAGTTTTCAAAGTTATTAATTAAAAACTTTTTATAATTTTACAATCTTCATAATAATATGCATGTATTTTAAATTTTAAACACTCTGGTGTATTAAAACATAGATTTAATTTATTACTCATTATAAACACTTTTGTTTACTTTTATTTAAGATTTATTTTATTTTATATATTTGTTATGTCTTGATATTGGCTTTATCTCAACAGATACAAGCGACAATTTTCTCAAGAATTACTCTACTCCATTTCAATACCAATAATCCAATGATTTCAATTTTATGAGAAAGTTTAATGTTCATAAATAATTATTCCGGAAATACATATACATATAACTATAAACAGATTATTAATATATTTAACATATATATAATACAGTCACTAAATCTCTTGCTTACTTGCAATGTTCATGAGTATCTCCAAGGTTAATTTCCTCGCTCTGGCTAATTCTCCTTCAGTCTTCTCGCCTTGGCGTACAAGAATTATTTTTAAGATCGTGGGTCTGAAAAAAAGAAGCTCCGTTTTCCCCTGCTGCTTTCAGTGTGTCTGATTTTCTATGCTAGGCAACAGAATTGCCACCACCACCCCCTCCCTCTTCCCGATAAAAAAAGCGTTCTTTTTTTCCTTTGTTTTCTGGAGTAATTTCTTATTCATTTTCTATTCCCGGTGGGCATGCTTTCTCGATCTTATCTCTTGGGTTTTATTTAAATTTTTTTTTTTTTAAATTTGATTGTTGATTAATTATTGACAATCAGATTAATTATGGGCAATCGAATTCCTGCATAATCAGATTTTCTTTAGTTTTATTCCTTTACTGTTTTAGTAATTATTTTTGTTCATAAATTATTTTTAGCCAGTCGTTTAGAGACACACATTTAATTAGTGATTAGTAACTATTCCAATCCGTAAGTTGTTAAATCTATTTTTTTTTAAATTATCATTGTATTAGTAAACTACTCAAGATTTTTTTAGCTATATCAAAATTTAAATTATTGAATATGGGATTTCTATAGTTAATGGTATTAATTCATATTCAGTGTCATGGAATATCAAAAATGAAAACTGATCCATTTCATAAATCAATTCAATTCTTTGGATTTAAAAAAATAGGTATTTGTGAATTTTTCTGTAAACCAAGTTAGCAGCCTGCATTTTTGATAAATCTACAGTTTGAGGGGGTCCCAAAAAATATTTACAATAAAATGCCTGCTAGGAAATGCCATTTTTAATATTTACATTTTACTTTTAATTACTGTTATTTTGGAGAATTAATTTGTGGAATTAATTACAATTTTTACAGTTATAATTACTACAATTACAATATTTACAGTTTTTTTTTGGATTAACTTGTTAACAGGAAAATGAAATATAAATATAATATTTACACTTTATTCATGTCAGTAGCATGGAGATTAAAATTATTTTTTTTTTAAATATATATATATCATTGATTATTTTTCACCTTTTAATATATTTTTTCTTTTAATTATTGTTTCCTTCCCCCCTCCCCCTTGTGTTTGTGTAGTTTAATTGTAAATAATGTCAAACTTTTTTTAAAAAAATTTATTTATATAATTAATTTTAAATGTTAAATCATTGGAAAAATTGTTTTATATTTTAGTATTTTGTTGTTGATTTTTTTTTTCAGAAATAATTTTTTTTTATTCTCTCATTAAAAATTATTTTAGCAGCTTTTCTCATAATATTAAAAGTGGCAAAGAAATCAAAAATGAGAATTAACATTGTAATTGAAATTAGGGTTATGACTGATTTAATCAGTCACATATTAGCCTTATGTTGACTGCTAATTAGATATAATTGAAATTTTTTATGAGCTGTTTATTGTTTGTAATTATATCTGGCCTACACACAAAGTGTCATATAATTGAAGTGAACATCAATATTTAGTGTTATTTTTATTAGTTATTAGTTATAAAATGTATATCTAATAGAAAGTGTTAGTAAAGATTTATGCCAGGTTGAACTATTTAAATATTATTTGTATCTATAATAGACTGTTTATAAAAAAATAATAATGACTTATGACTAAGCAATCATGCCTATGTTATAATGAGTCTTCTTGAATGTGCTTTGATTATCATTTTTTTGGTGTAATATGCTGGGCATCTCTTCATCATAAATATTTTTCTATTAATTTGCACACAATGTTACCATCTTGTACAGCTGCTTTTAAACAGAAACTATAAAATTTTATCTCTATCTCTCCATTTCCATAATATTTATATTCAGTAATTAGCTTTAGGAAACATGAAGTATTCTTAAAAAAAAGTAAATCGAAATTGAATAATGTAATTTATTATTAAAAAATAAACAAATGTATTGATTTAAACAATCGAAAGTAGATTAATCAAGGAATAGCATTAATTGACATTATCTATTCAGTCTGTTTCAGGCTACATTCTATCCCTATTACATGGTCGAATGAATGTTGATTCAATCAATTATTACAATAATAAAGATTCAAGTTAATATAAAAGATTATACTATTCTTTATCTAATAAACATCACATGATCACCTTTTCTTATGCTTGTTCATAACTGTTATTAAAACAGGCAAAACTCTCTATACGTATTGCCATCCATTCTGGCATCCATTGATTACTCTAGCTTGCACTGAGTGGCAATACATATAGAGAGTTTGGCCTGTTTTAATATTCTTTATCTAAATATAAATACACATGCAAAGTTTTAATATATTTATATTTTGTTGTTATATTTAAATAATTAAATCATAATTCTGTCAATAACAAAATAGAAAAAATTTCTATCTAATCTTACCATAATAAGGATGAATGAATTAAGACCTATTTATTAGCTAAAAGTCATTCAGAAATTCATGTTTTACTGGTTCATGTAACTTTTGAGATGCACATGCAAATCTCCAGATATTTCACACATATATTGCAAATTCTTTTTTCGGTATTTATGTATTAGACATGCTGACCATGTTTGCAACAGCAGAATGCTGAACCTTTCTCCAGTTGGGGGGAAGGGGGCATGGTAGAATGCTGTATAAAAAGTCAAATTTTTAACAATACAAAAGTATAACCTTGTACACAAAAATAATAAATACATTATGATATACTAAATGAAAACAGATTGTTGTGATTTTTAATGTGGCATTCTGTCATTGCAAACCCCCCCCCCCCACTAGAGAAAGATACAGCATTCTGCCTTTTCCCTCCATAGGATTATATAGTTTGTTAACATTTTATTTTTGTCTTTCAATAAAACCAATTTGATTTCAGATAATAGTTTATAAGTTGAAAATAGAAATTAATTTACTTTTTTGCTTGTACACTTATTTAAGGATTGATATTTTTGTCAATTTAATAGTACCAAAAATTATTCTCCCGTTAGATAGTTTGATTGATCCAAATAGAGTATCAATCTAATCGTTCAAATTTTTGATATTCAATTATTATTTGCTAATGAAAGGATAGATTTAGTTTGCAATAAACTCTTTAATTATAGGCAATCAGTTTTAACTCCGCTATTTCTCTTTTTAATTTGTTATTACAGTTTTATTGTAAAAGGAGCATACTTTTTTTAATATCCATTTTTCTCAAACTCATCTAATTATTGTCGAAATCTAAATTCATCTCTTTTTTGAAATGAAATTTTAAAGCTTTTCATAAAATATTTTAGAAACCTTTCTAATAATCAATAAATAACACTGTCTTTGTAGAAATTTTCAAAATTAAGTAATTAATTCTGTTTTAAGACTTGTTTTTGATAAACAGTTGAATTATGAATGGTTATACTAAAACAAATAACAGTTTTGAAAAGTATTTATTAATTTAATTTTTGCCATTTTATAAATTCTTTTTTTTTCCTTTTTATGGAATTATGATTTTTTGAAATAAATATATAAAAATTACAAACAAATCATTATTAGAGTTCATCTATAATGCTTTAAAAAATTATTTGACTAATATCTTAATTAACAAAAGGTAATAAAACTTAATAATTATTATTTGATTATTAATCTGCATTTAGAGTATATCACCATATCAATATATAATTATATATATATATTATCCAATAATGTTCCATGTAATATAAGACAGTTCTTCTAATTCTTGCAATCTTCCTTCACTTGAAAGTGATCAGCAGTTGTAAGTACCTAAATAAAAAGTCGTCATCAAATGGAAGCCTGGGTCCACAATCAGGGGATTCTTAGCACCCTCCGCCTTCGGCCACCAACTGCTGCCTTGGTTGGTGACTTTACAGCCTCCTGGGAATAAGGTCCATGATTTATTTTTGTCTGTCATGATTATATATATGTATTGCAAAAATATTTATCATTTACACATACATTCAGTCTGTCTTATCAGGCAACTGAGAAGAAAGACCATGGTGTTTCTTGATTTTAAACTCAGAGGTAAAAAGCCAATAAACTCATCACATTGGCTAATGCGTGTTGGTGAGCACCCATTCATGTTCATATACTATATTGTAATGGTATACAATATGCCGTTACATTAATTTAAAATTAAAATAAAAACTTAAGTTAGTAAATAAAAATAAATTTATTAAAAACTAAAAGCTAAAATTAAAAAGAGTTGTTCAACGTATGTATATATATATTCGCACAGATGGGAAACTTTAAAGTATTTTTTCTTTTTAAAAAAAAAAAAAAAAGTATTTGAACATATTTTTTTTATAAATAAAAAAAAAAAGAGTAAAGATTTAAAGATTAATATTTTTTTTAAAATAACACAAGTAAAAATGGAAACAGGTATTAATTAATTCCTGTAATCTCAAAATGGAAATGATTGTTCTTTTAATTAAATGAAAAAGCAAACTATCCCTCGGGGCTCTTATATAAAAAAGTCAGATGAAAGATATCGATAAGAGAACAAAAAAAAATTAGATGTCCAATAGAAGCAGCAACCAACGCTCAGACCTTAACGAAAATTTGGAACAGGAAACCATCTTCAGTGAATCCAGATGATTTGTATAAAAAGAAAAATATTCAAATTAAGAACAGTTCCAGCTTGATTTTTTTTTTGAGAAGGGTGATAAGACGCATTCTTCACCCTCTCTCTTATTTCAAATAAAATGACTGTTGAATTATGAATGGTACTATTGCAGACCCCGAATCATATGGGTTCTGCAATAAAATAGTACCATGATTGAACCAGCTAAGGCAACCTCCAGAACAACAGACCGGTCTTCCAATAAAGACTTCGCGGGAATTGGCACCAGGAACCAGGAGCTCTTCTACTGTAAGATGTGAACTCTAACATTTTAAAAAAGTAATTAAAAACTTTCAAGATTTGACAAGCTTTTAATAATCAACTAAACCTAATTTTAAAATGAACTTGTGCCTGACTTTTAAGATTTCAAAATCAATTATTAATGTTTAATTTTATATATTTGAGTTTGCTAATTTAATCATTTCCATTTTTTTATTTTTTTATATTAATATTCATTGACTAAATTATATAAATGTTAAATTTAAGTTGGGCATGAATGGCTGCATAGATTTGTAAAGTTATATTAGTTTAATTAAGGGAGGGTTAATCTTAGGTTATTTGTTTCGTAGTTAAATTGGGTTAATCGATTGGATATATTGGTGTAATTAGTAGATGTAGTATGAAGATCCGCTACGTGCAGGATCACGTTATACGTCGCATTTGGGCGAAATAAGGTCCATTTCATACTGACCATTGGAAGCAGACATATTCCCTGCTCCTTGGATCACACCATTAGCCTATGGAATGGGATAGTAAGACGTCAAAAAGGACCGTAATCCCTTCCTATGGAGTTTTTTTTTTTTTATTGTTCTTCTCACCAGACAGATGTAACATTCCTGTACTGGTCGAGAGACAGTTTTTTCTCTATAACCATGCTGTTCAGATGTACATTTCTGGCAGTATGGTATTGTGCTGTTGTATTCATGCTGCATTGAATACATCGATATATCAGATGGATTGGCATTGGTTTGACTGCGAACTTTTGGCCTAAGGTTAAATCAGGGATAGAATTTTTTTTTCAAATGCAATCTATGTAATCTATCCATACTCGACACTTTAATAAAATATTAAACTCATCTGTGTGAACTTCTAAAATAAAAAGTTAAATTTTAAATTAAATTAAAGTTATAATATTTTATAAAAAAAAATTAAAGTAAACATACCAAAATAATAATGCTAAATTTTATATAAATGTTTGTATGTGTTATTACTGGCAGTGGCTTCTTTTATTTTTTTAATATTGAAAATATATTTTAATAAGAATTTATATTTTATAAATCTCTGCGTCTCCATGAGCTAGTGGCATGGTTCTGATGGTCGGAATAAAATATATATGTATAATTTGGATAATAACTTACATATCTGCCTACTATATAAATTTTCCAGGTTCAAATAGCCTGGTGGCACATACGGTAAGCCGTTTCATACCTCCCTGACTGTTATAATATGAATAATCGCATAGTAATAACAGCTGCAACGACAAGAACGTATGGAGTGGATATTAGAAATTTGTCGTGCTCGGTTCCTTTAAGGCCTCCAAGAGGAATCAAAGGGTCACCTTTCAGTTAATAGAAAACTCCTTTCTTTGTGAAGTTAGAAGAAAAGGTGAAGGGACAATTGATTTAAAAAGTGGATGTGTACTCTATTATAAAGGCACAAATATTGGAAATACAAGTGAAATAGGATTCATTACAAATAAAAAGTGGAAGAACAACTTTGTGGAGATTGATAGTGTATTGGACAGAGTGGCAAGATTAGTTTTACAACTTAATAGCAGATACCAATTGCAGATGATTCAGGTTTATGCCCCAACAAGTTCTCATAGTGATGAAGTAGTAGAAGATTTTTATATGGATGTACAAAAGGCTTTTGATCAGAGTAAACAACATTTTAAAATTGTTATGGGAGACTTTAATGCTAGAATTGGTAAACAAATGAAAGATGAAAGTGCTATAGGTAATTTTGGTTATAGTAATAGAAATGATAGAGATCGTAGATTTGTGGAGTTTGCACAAAAAGAAGAAAAACTTTATATTATGAATTCTTTTTTTGAGAAAAATGTTAAAAGGAAATGGACATGGAAGCATCCAAATGAAGGTACAGCAGAATTGGATTATATTTTGACTAACAGAAAAAACTTTATTTCAAGATTGTAATGTTCTTAATAAAATTAACACAGGAAGTGATCATCTATTAGTGAAATGTAAGATACGTTTAAGTTAATGCAAAACTAGAGAGACAAAAATTATTAAGGAAAACAATATTTACTGTTGATATTCCTAATCTTCAGAAACACTAATGAATTTAAATTAGAACCTACAAATCGCTTTCAAGTATTAGTAGATTTTGAACATGATTCAGATTTGAATGAAATTAATAAGAGAATAACTGATACACTTTTCAAAACTGCATCAAAGATAGCTGGTAGAAAAAAGCAGCAATTGACCAATAAAATTTCTACAGAGACTAGAGAATTTATGAAGAAAAGAAGGAATATGAAGATATATAAAAATGATGCATTAAAAAGGATTGAATATCTCGAATTCTGTAAAATGGTGCAGAAAAGATTTGAAAATGGTCTAAGAAAGTATTAACTGTGAACTAGCAAGAAAAGCTGTAGAAGAGAATAAAAGTCTCAAGAGTGTAAAATAACTTTTTGGTATTGGTAGGTAATTTATGTCTGCAATAAGGAAAAAAGATGGAACTCTTACTAAAAAGAGAGATGACATCATGAAATGGGTAGAAGACTTCTTTCAAGAATTATATAGTAATAAAGAACAAGTAGTTTCTATATCTATTATATCTTCTGAATTCACCAGAATTTTAAATGAAGTGAGACATGCAGTTAAATTTATGAAGAAAGGAAAGGCTCCAGGTCATAATGGAATTATAATTGATATATTAAAAGAAGCAGGTGAAGAAATAGAAAATTTTTTAGCAAATTTATATACCAAATGTTTAAATGATAAAGATGTACCAGATGATTGGAAGAATGCAGTATTAATATTTAAAAAAGATGATAAAGAAGATATTAGAATTTACAGACCTATTAGCCTTTTATAAATTTTATACAAAATTTTTACCAAGATAATTACAACTAGTCTACAGAGAACATTGGATTTTTACCAACCAAGAGAACAAACTGGATTTAAAAGTGGTTTTATTACAGTAGATCATATCCAGGTATTGAAAGAAATTATAGAAAAGACAAATGAATATGAGTTGTCATTATGTTTTGGATTTGTAGATTATGAAAAGGCATTTGATTCTATAAACATTTCTTCAGTGATTAAAGCATTGGATCATCAAGGTATAGATCCAGGATATTGTCATATTTTAAAGAATATTTATAAAAATGCAACAGCAACAATTAGATTACCTGAAGATACTGGGAAAGTCAACATTCAGAAGGGTGTAAGACTGGGCGACTCCATATCTCCAAAACTTTTTACAGCAGTGCTGCAAGAAGTATTTTGTGGATTAAAATGGGAAATTAAAGGAATGAGTGTAATTGGAGATTATTATAGTCATTTAGATTTTGCAGTTGATGTAGTTGTTATTGCAAATAATGCTTTAGAGCTTCAGGAAATGTTGCAGGAGTTATCAGATGAAAGTAGGACTAAAGATAAATGTTAAAAAGACTAAAGTAATGTTCAGTGGATTTTCTCAAAATATGAAAATAAAGATTGGTTATGATGAGTTAGAAGAAGTTAACAGCTACAAATATCTTGGTTAGATTATTAATACAGGTGGTAAGATAATGGATGAAATTTTTCATAGAATTAAACTTGGTTGGAGTGCTTTTGGTAGAAATAACTTGATACTAAAAGGAAATATGCCTATGTGTTTGAAAAAGAAAGTTTTAATAAATGTGTTTTACCAGTTCTTACTTATGGATCTGAGATTTGGGTAGAGAGAGACCTCAGACCACTCAAAGAAGTATGGAGAGATGCATGTTAGGATTAACAAGAAGAGATCAAAAACGCAATATATGGGTAAGAGAACAAATAGGTGTCATTGACCTCATTGAAAAAATTAAAAGTCTGGAGTTCGACTGGGTATATTGCTAGAAGAGACGATAATAGATGGTCAATTGAAATCTTAAACTGGACTCCCAAGAGATTGTAAAAGACACAGAAAGAGACCCCATGTGAGATGGATGGATGAAATAAGAAAGTGTGCAATTATGATGTGGAGAAGATAAACCAAAGGTCAGAGAAGATTGTTTGAACTTGGAGTGACCTTCATCTTGCAATGGATCGATAATGGTTAATGATGATGATGATATATATTATCACTTTGATAAATAATATTTTGAAAAATAAACTTCCAAAAATGCATCAGGAACATTTTGTTGATTTGAAATTCATCCTTGTTATTATTGTGTAATTTATATGTATGTATAAGATCATAGGTCATAAAATTATTATTTTTATCTGAGCATTAATGCTAGGGGGCCTTACACTTATATAGGTAATATTTTGAAAGTTTTATCTCTCCAATGTGAATGTGTCATGTATAATATGATATAAAATATATGTTATTCATAGCATTGATTTCTTCAAATTAGCCTAATGTGAAAGAAGATAGTAGGTAATATATCCATAATAGCCAATTTTTGAATTCTGAACTAAAATAATACAAAATTCTCAGGATTGATTTCAGGGAACCACCTTCATCGTATTTTAAAGTATAAAAAATAAAACATAAATAACTATTAATTAATCTACTAAAACATTATGATTTCTTTACGCACACACAAGCTATTTATAATAGTAGCAACATTTTTTTTCCACATAATATTACCATCTAGTGTAAGCATCTACTGATTATTAGCACTATTATTGGAAAAAAAAATTGCTATTATTTTAGTTATCAAATGTGAAGCTTTTTACAACAATATGAATATTTTAATTATGTAGAGGCTTATTGTCGTAATATATACTTCAAAAATTAACTTATATATATATCAGTTAAATATCTTATTTTCAATACTCTGATTTTTTATCATATATTTTCACTCATATAATAAATTATGTGATTGATTTATGAAATATTTATTTCTAGAAAGCTGCAGTCTTTCTAAAGTTGCCTTGTCCTCCAATTCACCGACTGACTATTTACCGCTGGGCTCAGCAAGCTCTGGACACTCCAATTAATCATCCTGCAGCTCCCCTTATCTTGCAAAAGTTTTTTACTCTTTATTTGCAACGAGTCAGCCCTGAACCCGGGTAAGTATCAAAATAATGGTATGATTTTTTCTTTTTTTATATTTTAGCTCATTCTGAAAAATTCATCAATTTCTTTTTAAATGTTTTTATTGATATTGGAAAATTAGTTTGTTTGTTAACTTTTGATCTTTTTCAAGTTAGAATGAAATTTTAAAATCAAAGTTTAATATATTTATATTCAATAGAATTGCTTGAAACTTGCTATATAACTAAATTATCTCATCCTACTCCATTTGAAATATTTATCTTTTCAGTATGTCAACTAGTTTGATAGATATGGAATAGAGATTAGTGAAAATGTGAATAATATTCAACAACTTCATGTATGGCAGTTAACAATTATTCTAGAACTGTCTTTTGTTTTAAATAATGATCACGAGAGGGCTGTTTACATTTTTGTTTTCTTTATGTGGAATAGCAAAAGATATGGATGATAAAATAGATAGTGCAGTGCAGATGGTTAGCCAAAGAATGGGTAAAATAGAGACAGAAGTAAAGGATATAGAAGTAAAATTAAAATTGTTAGACATGAAGTCTGCAAATAAAGAAATTATTAAGTAGGAATGATAAGGAAAGAGTAGATAAGGAAGTCCAAAAGGTGGTAGAGAATGTTACAGATGAAGTAGGAAAAATAAACTATGAGACGTTATTGATAGGAGATTCACTAATTAGAGAGCATGGAGATATAATTGTAAGGGAGAATAGAAAAGGTATGTAAGAATATGTATGTCTGGAGCTAGAATTAGGGATGTTACAGTTAAGGTAAAAAAACAAAGGAGTAGAGATGTGTATGTTATGGTAGGGACAAATAATTTGTCAGAGCCATCACACATAGTAATAGAGGAGTACATAGAATTGATTAGTAATTTGGGTAAGATGAGAGTAGGAATAAGTTGGATTGTTACCAAGATTTGACAATAGGTACAGGTTAGATAGGGCATGTTCTATACATGAGAGATTGAAAAAATTGTGTGAGAGAAATGATGTTTTGTTTGTGGATGTGTGGGATATTTTTATTAATAAGAGGAAGTTATATAGTAGAGATGGATTGCATTTAGCAAACATGGAAGTGAAGTTTTAGGGAGTTTGATTTATAAAGAATATAGTTCTAGAAACTTATAAAGGGGGCTAGGAATTTAAATGGCAGTGTTATCAGAAAGAAGAAAAATGACTATATGTAAGAAATAAACAAAGGTTAGTTAGTTTAGATCTAAATGTAGATGTGGAGGAGGAGGAATGCGTCTTTAAAATTAATGGTAAGTAGGTTAGTTATAAATGTAATGGAGAAGGAAGAATCAAAAGAATTTATAAAAGAATAGTTAGGAAAGAAGAAATTTGTTAAAATTGGATATTTGAATATACAATGTGATAGAAGACCAGAAAAGTGGTTGGAATTAAACAAAGCAGTTAAAAATGAAGAGCTTGAGGTACTAGCAGTAGTGGAAATACATCTAAGAGAAGGAGAAGAACCTATACTGGATAAGTTGGTATAGCAGAGTATAAATAGAAAAGGAGGTATGTCAAAAAAATATTTAAATACTGTTAAATGTCGAGAAGATTTGTGGTTTGAGATAAGGTTAGGAGGACAGGAGTGGATGGTGGCTGTAGTATATATAGCCACTGGAGATAGTCAGACTATAATGGAATGGAACAGTAAGATATATGAATGCCTAGTTAAGGATATACAGAGTTTTAAAGAAATGGGGAAAAGAATAATGGTTATAGGGATATGAATGGGCGTATTGAAGAAATTGATGATGTAAATAACAAGAATGGACAGCTTTTGAAAAGTTTTTGTCAGATAGTGAATTTGAGAATTAGAAATTTATGGGGGACAATACACATGGTCTAGAAAAAATATATTTCACACAACATATTATGTATTAGTAGGGAAAGTGGGAATGAATAAAGTACGGAAAATTTAAATGTTTGATAATGAAGAGAGGGTATGTAATAGTAATCATAATTTTTTTATAATAGAAATGGTTAGTAATGTGATGGAAAATACTAATAAAACTAAAAAGGATTGTGAAAGATATGGATGGAGAATGAATGATAAGAATAAGTTAGAAAAATATAAAATAAAAGTTGAAGAAACCATGGAAGAGTTGGTTGAGAATGAATATAAGGATTGGTGTGGTGAAATAAAAAAAATGGCAAAAAGAGTTTTAGATGAGAATATTCAGAAGAAAAAAAGTAATAGGAAAGTGGGAGTTAGTAAAAATGGAAAAGAGAGGAAAAAAGCATGCAGAGAATATAAGTGTTCTATTAAGAACAAAGAAAGTGAAAAAGATATTAATGTTAAATGGGAAAAGGATTTTAAAAAAAGAAGTTGGCTAAAATAGATAATTATACAGAGAGAATGAAATTGAATAGTAAATTGTTAGAGGATATTAATAGAAATGATGAGATGAGAGTAAAACATTTTGGAAATAACTAAAAGAAGAAATGTAGGGGAGAGAGAAATAGTATTACTAGATGAGGGAATAGAATGTAGCTCTAGAGAAGAATTAGAGACAATCTTAAATAAATACGTAATGGATATAGAAAAGATGTTAAATGTGAAGGATAGAGTGATATGAAACATGAAAGCATATAGTAATGGAAATATTAGGTTTATAGAAAATAAACTAAATGAGGCAGGGAAGAAATTGAAAAGTGGAAAGGCAAGAGGTTTGGATGGATGGGTAACTGAGATGGTAATGAATTTAGGGCATAAGGCACAATTAAAACTATTATTATGTTTTAATAAACTGGCACAGAAGAGAGATTTCTTGTATAGTTAGAGTAATGTACGAGTAAGGCTACTATTTAAAGAAAAGGGTAAGGATCATAGAATGTTAAGCTATTATAGAGAGATAGTGGTAACATCAGTGTTATGTAAAGTTTCTGCATATATAGTTGCTGGAAGGGTTGCAAAATGGATAGAAGAAAATTATATAGTGGGAGAAATGCAAGGAGGTTTTTGATCGGATAGGCGCATAGGAGATAGTTTATTTGTAATTACATAACTTATAGATATGAGTAGAAATACAGGTAGACAGTTATATATGGTTTTTATAGATATATAGAAAGCGTATGATAGAGTCAATAGAAAGAGATTAGGGGTAAGTTTAGTAAATTTGGGAATGGATGGAGCTTTAGTGGATATTATTAAGAGATTATATGAAAATAATTACTATATGTATTAATTAGGGAATATAGAATCAGTCAAAGTTAGAAATGGTGTGGGACTAAGGCAAAGATGTTCTATGTCATGTATTTTGTTTTTGTTGTATTTAAGAGAAATAGAGAGAGCAATAGAAAGACTAGGAAGAGGGGTAGAGATACCATTAATAGGTGGCAAGGGATTATATACATTATCGGATCTTATTTGCAGATGACTTCTTGTGCACAGTAAGGAGTAAAGATATGAAAGTTATGCTGAGGACATGTTAATGTGTGAGTAAAGAGATGGGTATTAAATTTAGTGAGGAAAAATCAAAAGTAATGATAATTAATACTGGGGAAAGAGAAGACAAAAAATTTGTACTGGGGGATGTAAAGTTTAGTATGGTAATTGAATGGGAGAAAAAAATTGATGAATGAAGAAAAGAAAGGGATTAATAAAGAATTTAACAGTGTTTTTATATAATATGATGTAGCTAGAATTGTATGGAAGGGAGTGACAATACTAGAGTTAATATATGGTAATGATGCATTATGTGTTAATAAAAGGGTATTCGATAACTTAGAAAAAGTACAAAGAGGAGTAGGCAGACATGCATTAGATGCATATTTGTGGATGGTAAAGGAGACAATTCAAGTAGAAATGGGATGGCCAAGTTTTTATATGAGGGATGCAAAAAGCCAAATGAAAAGATTAGATAGATTGCAGTTGATGGATAATAAGAGAATAGCCAAAATAGTATTTAATTGGGTTATGCAGGATAGATGAGAAAGGCAATATCGTATGCAGAAGATTTGGATAAAGAATTTAGGTCAGTATACTTATACAAAAGGTAGGATGATAGTGTTAGGAAAATTGTTGAGTGTTATAATGATAAGGGATGGGATAGAAGAATAGATGCATTAATAAAGAATAGGAAGTTGGAGAGGTGCAGAGCTAATATGGAGAGTAAAAAGAGTTTAAATATATATAGAAGTAAACAGAATATTGGATGTGAGATAATTTATGATAATAGCAAGGAAATTAGTTTACTGTTTAAGTATCAAACAGGATCTTTAGCAACAAATGAATCTACACATAAATGGAAAAAGTAGGTGATTTAGTCTGGAAGTTGTGTCAAGAAGGCATAGAAAATATTAGGCATCTGTTAATTGAATGTAAATGCATGAAAGCAGAAAGAGTACAAATAATGAAGTTGTGGAAGAATAAATATAAGCAAAGTGATTATACAGAAAGTGGATTATTGTTTTTATGCTGGGTTTGGGAAAAGATAAGGAAGACTTAAATATAAAGGCTATGGAGTTCACAAAGATTATGTTGCGGAAATGGGATGGAGCCGGATGGAGAAGAATATCAAAAAACTTAGGGCACTGAATGGAAAGGGAAGATAAAGTGGGTAACAGGTTTCTCTGGGCATAGTGGCTGAGAGATTCCTGACTCCATATAAGAAGTCACAATGCATCACATCATATCAATTTAATAAGATTTTGTGTGATTTTGATTTAACCCTTAGAGACCTGAACGGCCATTTTTAATTCCCAAAAAAAATTACAGGACCTACAATTTTAAATAAAATGTCCAATTTATTACAATAAATAAATATATATATATACATTTTTATAAAGTGCAAATATGAAAGAATGTTATAAAGCTGATAAAGTAGTCATTACCACAAAAAATAATTAAAAAAAATGATATTTTTCTCATTTTTAAAATCTTTATTTTTACATTGGTTCACAAACTCTCAATTTTGAAAGGTATAGCCTAAAATGACAATTTCATAGACAGCTTCATCACAAAATGCAGAAAAAAATAATATATAACATGACCTACCTGAGTTACAGATTGTTGGTGTAATGTGGCAGAATGTGACAATTTCAGTTTCGTTTTTTTACTAACCACCCTATATGTTCAATTTTTGCAAGCAGTTGTTTTTCTAGGCCCTCTATGCGGGATATCTATTAGAAATGCAAGGTTTTGTGTGGATTAGAAATGCAAGGTTTTAGTGTGGATCAAAAAAAAAATAATAGCAATAACTTTAGTAAAGTGTAAGTTATGGGGATAAAAAATAATTACTATATTATTGAAAAATCATGGGCTAAATTATGCATTATTACATAGGAAACCATAATAGCAAAGTATGCTATAAAATGAATAAAAAGTTATCTACAATGAAATGAATAAAAACGTAGTAAATTCTAAGTTATGCATGTAAAAAATAATTACTACATTATTGGAATATCATGAGGGTAAGGGTGAGCTAAATTATGCATTATTACATAGGAAACCATAATAGCAAAGTATGCTATCAAATGAATAAAAAGTTATCTATAATGAAACGAATAAAAATGTAGTAAATTCTAAGTTATGCATGTAAAAAATAATTACTACATTATTGGAATATCATGAGGGTAAGGGTGAGCTAAATTATGCATTATTACATAGGAAACCATGATAGCAAAGTATGCTATAAAATGAATAAAAAGTTATCTGCAAAGTATGCTATAAAATGAATAAAAAGTTATCTACAATGAAATGAATAAAAACGTAGTAAATTCTAAGTTATGCATGTAAAAAATAATTACTACATTATTGGAATATCATGAGGGTAAGGGTGAGCTAAATTATGCATTATTACATAGGAAACCATAATAGCAAAGTATGCTATCAAATGAATAAAAAGTTATCTATAATGAAACGAATAAAAATGTAGTAAATTCTAAGTTATGCGTGTAAAAAATAATTACTACATTATTGGAATATCATGAGGGTAAGGGTGAGCTAAATTATGCATTATTACATAGGAAACCATGATAGCAAAGTATGCTATAAAATGAATAAAAAGTTATCTGCAAAGTATGCTATAAAATGAATAAAAAGTTATCTACAATGAAATGAATAAAAACGTAGTAAATTCTAAGTTATGCATGTAAAAAATAATTACTATATTGGAATATCATGAGGGTAAGGGTGAGCTAAATTATGCATTATTACATAGCAAACCATAATAGCAAAGTATGCTATAAAATGAATAAAAACTTATCTGCAAAGTATGCTATAAAATGAATAAAAAGTTATCTACAATGAAATGAATAAAAACGTAGTAAATTCTAAGTTATGCATGTAAAAAATAATTACTATACTATTGGAATATCATGAGGGTAAGGGTGAGCTAAATTATGCATTATTACATAGCAAACCATAATAGCAAAGTATGCTATAAAATGAATAAAAACTTATCTACAATGAAATGTATAAAAACAGTAAATAAAATAAAATAAATAACCCAAAGGAATTACAAGCAATTATTATATATCAGTGGGAGATGATGATGATGAATGTTGAATACTTACGGGTAATGGGGAATACGAAACCTCAAAATCAAACACATCAACAGAAAAGTTCGTCAGAATCAAAATTACGTTCAGCGGCGAAAATAATTGTTTTCTCCGTATATTTTTTTTATCCGTTGATAAAATCTAGAAAGATAAAAAAAATTTACAAAATTTTAATAATGTACTTTACAAAAATTGCTATAAAAAATCTAATTTTCATCGCACAGAAAAAATTTTTAGATGTACAAAAAGATAGAAAAATGGCGGAGAGAAAGAAAAAAAAAGCGTAACTGTGACGTATACGGTTTGCACGCTATTGCGGTCGAAATTGGAAACTTATATTTCAAGCGTAATTGCGCGTCTATAGGTCACAAAATTAAAGTAAAATTATATTATTAAGTGAAATTAATTTATAATATACACACATGTATTATTATGTACATATGTTAAATATGATTTATACATAAGAGGTATCCCTTGTAACTTATAGCAGAAATATCTAGTGATATATATATATATATCATCACATGATCACTATCTTATACTAGCACATAATTGTTATTAAACAATTCAAAACAAAACAAAACTCTCCATATAGTTAGTAGTGCCCTCTTGAGCTAACAAGAGCAATCAATGGATGCCAGAAGGCACTGCAAGGCTCCTCACTGATGAAGGCCACAAGCCAGAAACTAGTCTGGGGATATTGGATGAGTAGGCACTAGATAGGGATTTTATGCACATGCCTTCTGGCATCCATTGATTGCTCTTGTTAGCTCAAGAGGGCACTACTAACTATATGGAGAGTTTTGCTTTGTTTTGAATTGTTTAATATATATATATATATTAACTATTAAGTGTACAATCAATTTAAAGTATGATATAGTTTTTCATTTTCATTTACTATGCCAATACTAAAAACGTAAAAGTAACAGAGATAAAAAAAATGTTTTATATTAAATGCTTTTGATTTAACTTGAAATAAAAGCATTGAGAGTCCAGAAATTAATTGTCAATTCTTATTTTTTATAACAAGCATTGACTTAATTAATATCTGGACTTCCCATGCTTTTATTTAAAGTTAAATCTAAAAACTCCAATGGTGGTTCAAGAAACAATTATTTTATTTCTTTTTAGTGCACAGTCAGTAAAAGCATTTAATATTTTAAAAAAAGAATTATCTTTCTTATTTATACTTTTACTTCGAATCTATTATCTTAGTAAATGTTATGTAGTATTTAATCTATTGCATTTATGTGACAATGTACTATCTGATATATCTACTCTGAATATATAATGATTGATTACTTTATTATACATAATGCAACTTCCAACTCATTTATATATAAATAAAATCCGACCAAAATGTTATAAAAGAATAAAAAGTTAATCTATGTCTAAATTAATTTTATTGGTTAATTCACTCTTGTTTTAAATACTTTTTTTTATTATTTTTGTTTATTTTAACTTTGTTTTTTTATTTTAAAAAGGTTTGTTTATTTTAAACTAACTTTGTATTTTATTTACATTTAGCAAAAACAATATTTAACTTTAATTAATTTGAAATTAGTTTTGATTTATAATTTAAAATGCATGTTCTCTATTATCTTGACATCTTTTAATTATTTGTTAGAATAAATAAAGCATTTTTTTAAATATAAAAAATAAATAAATAACGAAAAGGTTAATGAAAATTATAATTTATTAACAGACGAGCAGATTTTTTTTAAAATTTTATCTGTCTATTTTTTTTTTGGCTGAATGAGTACATTTTTGACTTAATGTTGTGGAGGTTTAAGATTGTTTATGCAATGTTGCAAGATAATTTAATATTATACAAACATATTTATATATTGGCCTCTTTATTGCAAGTTAATATTTTATTTAGTTGATTTTATTTATAGTAGATAATTCTGACTTGTGTATAAAAGAAAATAATTTTTAAAAGATGTATGTGGACTATTTGGTGTAATTATTTGTAAACTGTTTAGTTATATTGTGATAGCTATATCACCAAATTTTAAAAAGTTTATTTATCTGCTTCAGACATTTTATTGCTCAAACTATTTTTTTGATTCTCAAATATCACATGATGTTCTGAGGAAGTGATCATACAATTATTATTATTTTTTTCTTCTGACATATTTTGTTATTAATGAATAGAATAAAGTATACATAATGCAATAAAAATAATAATGCAATCATAAATGGAAAATGTTAGATTTTAATTTAACTCATATTTGTTGTAGTGGCATTAATTCTTTTGATGTCATTTGATTTTTGAATCATGAGTATAAAAAAAAAGCTTATCTGCAGATATTTGTGATACTATCATCTGGTAATCCATTAATTTCTCATGCTTGATTAGAATAATATGATTTTATTTTGAGCAATTATCTCTTGGCTTTATTTATCTAACTGGATGATTTTGTTATTAAATGTTACCATCATCAATTAGTTCACATAAATTCAAGTCTCATATACTGAACCGGATCACATTCTCCAAATCTTTTTTTTTTTTGGTCTACTATTCAAATACCAATAGCTATTTTTTTTTAAGATCCTCATTTAACTTTCTCTTCTCTTAACTTTTTTCATGATACTTTTTGCAGCCTTTTTTAAATACTTTTTTTTATAATTCCTTTGCTTTTAAGTATCATATATGCTCAAGCCAGTTTCTCTTCATAATTTTCTTAAAAAATAATCTTTTATACCTATATTTTTGATCCTCATGTAGCTTTTTTTTTATGCTTTTGCTTTACATAAATAAAGTACTACTCTTGTTAAAAGCTTATTTAGCCATTCATTATATTTTTTTCATTGCTACTCCAATCATCCTTTATCCAACTTTTCTTATATTTAAAAACATATATATTATTTATAATACTTCACTCATATATATTTTAATGCAATTAATTTTCTTAAAAACTTCTTTATTTTCTTACAGTTTCGACTGTCCAGCAGTCTTCTTCAGAGCTCCATCTTCCTTACAGTTGTTTTAACTTTTCTGTAAGGAAGATGGAGCTCTGAAGAAGACTGCTGGACAGTTGAAACTGTAAGAAAATAAAGAAGTTTTTAAGAAAATTAATTGCATTAAAGTGTATATGAGTGAAGTATTATAAATAATATATATGATTATATGAAGATATGCAAAAAAAGTGAAGGAGAAAAATAAGAGAATATATTTAAAAACACTAACCTATTCCTTAATATTTTGTTCAGTGCTTATTCTTAATTTTTTCTTTTTCTATTTTCAGTGCTTCAATTTAGTAGCATTTAGTTTCATTCCAACCTTTGTATAAGATTTGACAAATGTATATAACATTTTATTGAGTTCAGTCTCACTTATCTACAAGTACTGCTTTTTTCATCATCAAATTGGATGCAATTTATCCTCATATACCTAATACAATTCTTTTAAAATTTCAGAATAACATCTATTAACAATTCATTTTAATATATCTTAAAATAAACAGAAGATAGGCAAGATTCCTGCCTTATATCTCTTTTTATATTTATATCTTCTATAAGAAAGTATTTAATCATACTTATATCTTCTGATTCATATACAAATTTTTTGTCAATCTATAACTCTTTTTTGATATATCTTTATAAAATTCATTACCAGTACTTACTTAAATAAATCATGAATTATATTGTAATTATTATATTACATATAATAATCAGAAAATAATTAATTCTTTACAATAGCTATATAAATATCAAATTTTTTTAAGTGAAAACTTTTTTCAGCACCTGATTTGGTTTATGTTAATGAACTACTTCAGACATAAAACCATTTAGTGTTCAGTAATGAAATTAAAACAAAGAATAACAATATAAATCATCAAAAAAAAAAAAAATCAAAACCTGCATATATAAATCCAGTAATTACAAAATAATTGACTATTTTATAACAATACAATAAATAAAATAAATTTCATGCATTTTTTACAATTATATATATGTCAATTTATATAATTTTCCATTAATTTTTAATTAACAAAATTTATAGAAGTCTTGTAAATATTCATACCATTATTTAAATTATTTTTAATATAGTATGTTTCATATATTTGTCTTCTTTTTGGATCTTTGATGTAATTTAAACATTTAATACTTTTTGTAGCATCTATTCTATGCCCATATTTCAAGTAATGAATATGTAATGCAGATTTATCAGCTCTTCTATTAATTGCATTATTATGTTTTTTGGCTCTTACCTCTAATTGTTTGCCAGTATAACCAAAGTAAATCATTTTACAAATTTCACATGTAATTTTATATACAATTCCTTTTTTGCATCGTGTATCATCTCTCAACCTATGATTACCTATTAATAAATCAAGATTTTTACTATTTGCCCAGCCAGTAATTATATTCTTCTCAATATAATTTTTGTTATATCTTAATGTATTATAAATCTTAGGATAGTATGAAAGTCTAATCCATTTCTTATTTGATTCATTATTACCATTATTTACCTCAGAAATTTTATCACCTATTACAGATGTCTTAGAATTAAAAAATATATTTTTAATAGTTTTAGGATTATATCCATAATCTTTATATAATTTAATAAATTAATTCTTTTGTAACTGAGCTACACGTTTATCTATATTATATTTATCATTCCTATATTTAAAATTTTTAATAACTGCTAATTTTTGCACCCATGCTTGTTGTGAATCTACATGAATAATTTTTCTTAATTTATGTTCTTTAATAAAATGTTTTAACTTAATTTTATTATCTTTATCTATATTAATTTCTGTATCTAAATATTTAATTTTAACTTCAAATTCTACTTTGATAAATTTAATATTATATATATTATTATTAAATTCATTATAAATATTATTCATTGCTCTTTTATTACCAATAATTAAAATATCATCAACATATCTAGAATAATGTATTATTTCTTGACTAATTATCCTTTTTTTAATTACAACATTTTCTAATTTATTTATAAATATTGATGAGATTAATCCACTAATTGCATAACCCATCCCTCATGAATATACCAAAATTCATTATTGTATTTAAAATATAAAGTATTGTGTATTAATTTTAAACCCTCTTCAATAATATTTATTACATTTATGTCATCTATATGTTTGCTTAAATTTTTTATTAATATATCTATACTTTTAAGTCTTGGAATACTTGGATACATTTTTTCAATATCCATTGTAAAAATACTTTGATTCCTATTTAATTTTATATTATTTAATTTATTAATAATACCATCTGCATTCTTTATAGAATATTCACCATACCCTAAAATATCTGTTATCTATTTATTTATATACTTACAAAATTTTTGTAAAATAAAATCACTAAAGGTAAACAACAACCTCAAAGGATTATTATTTTTGTGAGTTTTTAATGTTTGTAAAATTATATGGATTTTCATAAGAAGAAGGATACAATAATTTATATTCAATATTTATATTTAAAAATAATTTAAATAATTGTATGAATATTTACAGGACTTCTATAAATTTGGTTAATAATTGATTAATTAAAAATGAATGGAAAATTATATAAATTGACGTACATATAATAGTAAAAAATGCATATAATTTATTTTATTTATTGTATTGTTATGTTATAGTCAATTATTTTGTAATTATTGCATTTATATATGCAGGTTTTGATTTTTTTTTTTTTTTTTAATGATTTATATTGTTATTCTTTGTTTTAATTTCATTATTGAACACTAGATGGTTTTATGTTGGAAATAGTTTGTTAATGTATTAGATTATAAACATTTGAAAAGGGCACCAAGTCAGGTGCTGAAAAAGGTTTTTTATGTATATTAAAAAAATTTGATATTTATATAGCTGTTGTAAAGAATTTATTATTTTCTGATTATCATTTTATGGAAGAACAGCATAAAGATATTTATTTTTTTTCAATTTTGTTGATATATATATATGTCTTATAAGGATTCATGTTGGCAGTGTCATGTGAATATCATTTTCCCAATATTAGCTTTATTATAAAGGGCTTCAGCAACATTAATTGATGCTGACAGATTATATGGTAGGCAAACAACCATATATATATTTACATCCTGTTGGTTACATTTTCTAGAATTCAAGCACTAAAAAATACACAAACTTTCAGTCTTTAAATTTTTCTTAGTTTATTAAGAAGTCATTTTATAACTGAGGGTGATGTTGAGAAATTTTATTCTGCTCTGTAACAAAGTAATGACAGACGAAGATAAATATTTACATAATCAAATCTTGAATCTATTTGTTTGACAAAGGAAGACAATGTTGCAAATAATTTTAACAATAAAAACAATTTAACACAATAAAATTATTATGTGATAACAATAACAGTAATAATTATTTTGGAATAAAAACTCCTTCACCAAATCATCCTCTAATTAACATTTAGTAACTGTGTATACAATAAGTTTTTTCCCACTAAATTTATTTATCTGGATAATACCATGACTTAACCTCAGATTTGGATTCTTAGCTAATGTTCTTGAAATGATTGAAATAAGTTTGATTATCTGTTAATGAGGAATATGAAGCATTACATAGTGTTTCCAGATGCTAAATAATAAAGTAATACCATTTATTATTAAATCTTCTGAATAATAGTTTTTATGTATTTAACTCAAATACTATAAGCATTTCAATTGTGAACATTCTGATCTCTAACTATTAATGGTCTATAATGTGATTAATTCCTAATAACAGATAAATGAGAGTAGGTTCTGTGCATTGTCTTTCCGATCTTTTGATAATGGTGGTTTACACTTCTTTTAAATGTTGCATGATTATCTAAACCAACTACATATTTAAAGTTTAGAACATGGGGCTACTCAGTTATCTACCATGCCTTAAATTATTATTTATATTCATGTCTCAAATATACTTAAATACTGTTACTCTAATTAGATTTATTTTACTCTTTCTGACATTTTAAAAAGAAAAAAAACTTAATTACTATTATCATGCAATCTTTAATTGATATTATCACTCTAGGTATACAAGAATTACAATTAATCTACTATATTAATTTCCATTAAATTATTTACTTTTTCATTAAATCATTTTTATGATAAGGCTTTTATTGTTTTATTTAAATATCCTTTGAATTGATTATTTGCAAAAACTTAAAATTAAATAAAGATTTCATTTATTATATCAATCTTTCTAAATGTTTAACTTTATGAGTATCTGAAATTTGTTCTTTCATGCACAGATGTAATATCTGTTTATTACGTAAATTTATTGTTAAATGTTATGGTTATTTGGTCTATTAGAAATAAATAAAAAGTTTAACGGTTGGTTAAATTTTCAACACTTGTCTTTTAACAACTATTTTAAGCCTTTATATTTAAATAAATTATTTCTTTCAATGTAATTGTTAATGCATATTTTTAAATTGCAATAAGACATCAAAAATTTAACCATCTATTTCATATACAATTTAGAGTAATTTTGTCTATGTTTAAATCTGTACGATTTGTAAAAACTTATTTCATTAAGCAAATCTCATTTTGATGTAAAAAAAAAAAATGTTAACTTTTAAGTTTTTTTATTCTCTATTGTAATATAAATGCATAATATTCAAAATAAATAAATCAATTAACAGTTGTATAAAAGATGTTTTCCATCAGTTAGTTATTTAGATGGAAATAAAATAAAAACTTTAAAATAGATATATGTTATGTAGAACAATGTTAGCTGGAAAATTAAATATTTTATTTTTTTTAGGTATTGGCAATTTTCAGAATTTTGATAGATAATCATATTGTTGTAAATTGCCTTGTTGAAATATTCTATTAGTATCAGTGAATATTAATAAATATGAAATAATGAAGCATAATTTTGAAATAGCCATTTATTAGTTGATGCATACAAATTTGGAAAATATCCTGATAATTTCATAGATTATTAAATGATATTTTATATTTAACTATTGAAAATGTGAAAATGTTTAAGTTATCATTATTAATCATTATTGCTGAATGTAGCTTCATTTATCTTAATTTATTATTATATCTATTTAAATTTTTTTTATTCTGTTTATATAAAGAAATGAATACTTAGCACTTCATATCACTTGAATTACTTTCAGTTCTACATTATCTTCTTAATAAAAGTTTAATAAGAGATTTTAACAAATAATAGGGATTAAATGTTTTAAATGCTTAACTTTAAATCATATCAGGGTTGGAATGCTTGTCTCAACTTTTTAGATATTGATTCCAGAAATTTCTATCAATGACAGATGATGCCCTAGATTTGTATTGTTTTCCAAATATAAAAAATACTTTTAGATCAATCTAAAATAACTAACATATTAGTTTATACGTTAAAACCTGCCTACACCAATATTTATACAATATTCAAACTATCAAAAAAAAATTTAAAGAAGAAAATATATATTCTATTGTTCAGGTCATTAAAAATAATTAAACTAACAATTGTTTTAAAAATCATATCTGATGATAAAGTTAAAACCAGTAAAATATCTGCAAATATTTAATAATTTTTTGTTTCTGTTTTGTAAACATACACACATGCAAAATACATTCATGTGTATATGGAATTCAAACAGAAGTAATTGTACCTTTCAATGAATTATGTAACATAAGTAAACTATTAAAAGACCAAATTTATTTATGTTACATAATTTATTGGAAGGTATTGTTACTTTTGTTTCAGTTACATATAATCTGGGTTATTATTATTACATTCATATTTATATGTATTTTTATTTACTCGATACTGTTATGTTTTTGCAGTATATATTTTATAATTTGGCAATATTTACCTACAATATTCCATTTTATCTTAACTAATTATGAATTGAATCTGGAGATAAATATAGCATATTTCTTCACCCTTTACTTTTTAATTCTGCACATGCTTTTCTCTTATTTAAAATAAAGTATAATTTTAAACTTTGGAATTTTTTTTCCCTTAGATTATTATTGTTTTGAATGTGATTGAGTATTTAAATTGGTGGTTTATGAAACAGCAATTACCTAATCATTTCAATATATATAATATAAACGATTTTTAGATATGGTACATATATATATATAATTAAGTTCCAACCAGTAACCACCTAAACATTCACAATAAAATATAGTATAGTAAAATATAGTATATATATACACATCCACCTTAAGAAAAATATTTAATTTAAGAAAGTAAAAAAAAATTGTTAAATTTAAACAAGTATATTATAACTAAACATACAACTAATTGATTTTTATTTAGTAATTTTTTTTTTCTCTTAGCATTAGGGTATGATTTATTTTTTTTTTACTTTTGTGCATCTTGTTTATTATTGCCAGATAGCTCTGAAATGTCTATGTTTATGTTGGGTTTGTTTTTTGTAATTTTATATTTTCTATATATTTTTTATTTCTATTATTATTAAACTTCTTAAATGTCACTAAATCTATCACTTTCTTTATTAAATATAAATACAACTTTTATACCTTACATCAAATACTTTTTAGCAAAAAAATCTTTATTGTGTGTATATACATATACACACCCACAATCTGAGTTTTGACTGCCATGAAGTCTCCCTTAGAACCATTTCTATTTCAATTTTTAAAAAATTTCCAGATGAAATAGGAATGGCTCTCACTTAGACTTCAAGACAGTCAAAGTATCAGGTTGTGTGTGTATATATATACACAATAAAAATTTTTTTGCTAAAATATGTTAGAAGTAAGGTGTAGAAATTGTATTTACATTAAACTTCTTAAAATTAAATGTAAATCAGCAATTTGTGGGAATTTGATGAGAATGAATATATTTTAAATTCAGTCATTTAATGAAAATTGGAAATTATGCAATTCTGATTTAATTAGAAGGAAATGCAACTTATTTACCATTAATTAAATTTACTTCTTGCTACCAAATATATAAAAGTTGTTTGCTAAAAATGCTACAATTATTAAGTCTTATTGATATATTGATTTTCAAATTTGATTTTTTTTGTTTCTTTTGGACCATCTAAAAGATAGTACAGGTTAACTTGCAATCCCAATTTTAATTTGTACTTATAATTTGATTTGTTATTTTTAGAATTTGGTGTATTTAAATATAAAATAAATATCTTTTTAAAAACAAAATACCTTTAAATTGAAGTATTAGTTTTACTATATATTAAAATAATAGTTTCCTTTTTTTCTCTTATCTTAAGAAAAAATAGAGGAGACATTTATTAAGTAATCTCAGAATTTTCAGAAGTGTTTATATATTTTCAGCCATCCGGAAAAGGGTAGTGTTGGTGATCGCTTTTTTGCCAGTATGTCTTATCTTTCACTGCTAAAGAAGCTCAAACGCCGTTTGAATGAAGCTTCAGATTTTCATCATAAGCTGGTAATGACAATCCAGGCCAAGCAGGCACAGGAAGCTACCTACTCTGAGAATATCAGTGAGGGTTTTGTTTTTTTTTTTTGATCCTTAATATATTTGATTAGTTCATATTAATAAATTATACAAATATTTTCTGATTTTTTATCTTTTTATGTAATTTCATATATTAAAGTTGATGATAAATGTAATAATTAGGAATAGCATGCATTAACGAAACTAGTAAATTGTAATAATGGGTGTTTATATTAGCCATTTCGAGCTAAAATTGTATTTGATTTGGAAGGGCTGATATAAACAACTTCTATTAGGTGTTATTTTTTTGTTGATGCATGTTACTATAATTTACTTAATAATAAAAACTAATTATCACGTTTTTTATAAACTTTTTCATGCAGTATTATCATATCTTTATCATATTAATAATACTGCTTTAATCCTCATCATTATTACAGCGAATATGTTTTATATATTTGTTTTTGTAGATTCTAGGAACATCCCTCTCCCCCTTTCCTATATACAAGTATGCCTGTAAGGCTTTTTGTTTTAGACAAAAATGATAGTTCATTATAATTACTATGTAATATTATAATTATTATGATCAAATGATAATATTTGATTATCATAAGCAATACTTTTCCTGTTATTTGACACCAATATTAATATTCTTTTGGAAGCAACATTATTGAAAATTTTGTTATGATTTTTTTAATGTAAAATTTTACTGATGTTAGCATTGTTCTGTTAAGATTTAGTTAGTATTATTACTACATTTGTAAAATTATGGAAGGGACTAGTCTTCACACATATGCTAGAAAATTGACAATCATTCTCCTGTCAACAATTGTCTCCATTATGACTTTTTTGGATAATAACATAATTACCATAAATATTTTAAGGACTCTAGGAGATTTAACAGATTATTGTACATTGAGTCTTTATCGTGTTATTGTCAATTTTTGATAAACATGACAAAATATATTGGGATTTGATTAATAGTAATTCAGTTTTATGTTGCTGGTACAAGATTCTGCTATTAATTCTGAATTTCAGAATCATTTAGAGGATTATACATAATGAAGTTAGATATTAAAATTTAATTAAACTTAAATATTTAAAAAATTTACAGATCAAATTTGTGATATGTAGCATTTTATAATATTAATTTACAAGTCATTAAGATATTGATGAGGCATATGTTTTGAAAGTATTGGATGATGAATGGATTTTTTAAAAGAGTGTAATTGTAAAGAATATATAAAAAAGTATTAAATATATACTATTTTAAATTAGTCAACTGCTGATGAATTGTATCACAGTCATCCAAATTATAATTTTAGATTTTGACAAAGACAAAAAATTAATAGTTAATAAAACATTTTAGCATCTTTATTGAACTTTTGTTGACTTTGAATATTTTTATCTAATTGGAAAAAAAATATTTATTATTGTTTTGCAAAATATAAAAGGTGAAAAAAAAAAACCTTTAAAATTACTTAAAAGAAATAAATATACATTTTTCTTTATCATTTTTATACTAAAAGTTAATTGTGTCAAATTATTTGTTATGATGTGCTAAAATATGTGTTTAAAAAGAATTAATTCATCTATGTAACTGTGAAGAAATGGAAAAAAAAAACATTTACGATGTTCTACAGAAATATATCTATTTTTTAAAGTTTGTAATGCAAAATCTTAGCATTGATAATATATGTTTTCATTTCATCAAATGAAAATATAATACTGAAAAGGAATACATAAAAATAAAAGTCTTTTTTGAAATTTTAATGTTTAGTATTATATATTTAAACATATGACTAAAATTTGAAAGAACATTTGGTTTATTACATTAAAGTGTATAAAATAAATTAAATGCTACATATATATACAGAAATATATAAAATAAAAATTCTACATTTTAAAGTAAATAGTAATGTCCATGTAACCATTAAATTTTGTTTCAAGCTCCCTAGCAGATGGTGTAAAGTGGCAGAAAATAATTCAGGTTTTGTTTATAATATGTATTGTTTATTCTATTGTCTAATACATGTTTAGACATATATAGGGACCATCTTATTTTTACTATTGCTAAGCAATTATAAATAAGTGGCATAGTTTTACTAGCTTTATTTATCAATATGTGAGTTGGTAGTTTTTGCATATATATATATTATAACGGTCGATGGAACTTCCCTAACCTAATCTGCCATACAAGGCGCCACCAGGCCATTTGAACGGGGAAAATTTATATAGTAGGCAGATACGCACGAGAGAGGCTACTCTTTTATCGAACCGTAAGCACCAGTCACTACACTAGCTCAGGGAGAAGCTGAGCTTAAATATCATATTATATATTCAAATTTCTAATTTTGAATTTTAAATATTAATAAAATATATAAAATAAATTACTGCCAAAATTAATTCGACAAAACATTTTATTGTAATACACACACACACACATTAAAAGGAAAAATTCTGAAAATTAAATTAACTAAATAGATTTGATTTGAATTATATGCACAGATGGCAGCATTTTATTGATTTAATACAATTTTAATAAGTGTGAATATGCTACATAGATTACACATATAACCAACCCAATCCCTTTTAATCTTAGGCTAAAATCTCGCATTTAAACCAAAGCTAGCTTACTAATATATCGATGTGACCAATGCAAAATGAGATTATTAGCATAACACAACCATGCTAACAGGAATTTACATGTGTAGCTTGATATCATTTGAGAAATAAAGAATCATGGTGGGAAGGAATGAGCATCTTCCCCATGACCATTAATAAACCTCACCAACAGACAGGAATGATCCACTGCCCAATTGGTGATACAAAAACGAACTTATTGAAATATATATAGAAGAGATGCTCTGCAAAAGGGGATAGAGGTCTTTGCTGGCTTACTGTCCCAGTCAGAGCATAAAAAAGTCAATAGTGTAGGAAATACTCTACAACCATTGACAACGTGATGGCTACACTTTTGGCCATACATTCAGGTGAGTATTATGCCCTGTATGCTAATGCAGTACAAGGGAATGAGTATCCAATGCACCTACTCAAATTACATTGACATAAAACATCCATACATCTATCCACCAGCACCGATTTCACTATGAAACAATTAGCCCAAAATTAACATCTTACAAATCAATGCAGCCATTTATGCCCATTTTAAATTATTAATGTAAAAGAAATTACGAGAATGGAAATGATAATACTAGCAAACGTATTAAAAGAAAATATAACAAATAATTTATGTTTCTGCTTAATCAGATAAGAGACTTTATGGGTTAGGTACCATTTATATTTAAGTACTGTATTTGAAAAATTCTTAGACTATTAAAGTATTTGAAAAAGTTCTTAGCTGATTTAAGTTCATACTTTCTGTGGCTGTAAGTTTATTGAAGTCCGTCTTGGTGATCAATGATGCAAGGTAAAATACAAAGTTCTTTTCATTTCATATTTTTTTAAGTAGAGACAAGTCCGTCGCTGGCCAATTTCCAGGAACCATCATACTCTGGAGACCGTTTCAGCTGGAGCAAATGCAGGAAACATAATTTATTGCGTGACCGCTACATTTTGGAGATTCACAGTACACATATAAATATATTTAAATAAGACACAATTAGCACAAGCAATCCAATCTGAATATCAACTTCAAAGTTTTTTTTTTATATCTTTGTAAATTCTTATCAGCAAATTCTAGAATCGATCTTTTTTTGGGAATCCCCTTTACCTATGTACAAGTTGCCTAAAATGGATAGAAAAAGACTTTCACACAAGAATATTAATCATTCATACCAAATAAACTAAATGTAACGATTATTAGTTAAATATAAACAAATAAATAAATAACACAAACTCTGTCCTGTGCTAGTGAATGTAAATTAATATGGAAAATATCAAAATTTCTTATCTCATTCCATAATGATGGTGATGATCGAATGTTAAGTCACTACTGAGGGAATCAACCTAAATTTTATTTACAAAGAAAAAGATTTTCTAGCTTAATAACCCCCCCCCCCCCACCATGCTACGTTACTTCTTATGCAATGGATTCTTCCGACTGCAAACATGCTGAAACTTCCAAGTGTGAGAGTAATAAAAGTAGAATTTTATAAATGTACAAAGTAAAAAAAATAACACATAATAATTTTGATTTTGTTGAAATCTTTCTGATTAAAGTCTACAATTTAAACATTAATGTCTTTCGTGAATACAGTCCATTCTGATAACTTCTCCATCGTTCCTTAGATTCTCCATAATGTACTTGGATGAGGTTGTTTCCATTTTGGATGTCACTTTCTTCTGAGATCCACTCAGACATTTCAGATAAGGTGTTAGGTGTTTTTCTAGGCATTATTTATGAGTGAATTCAATCATCACACCCTATGGCAATTAAGACAGCACCCCGATCCTATGACACGTTTATCTAGCCAGTATACATTGTTTGGTAATTTGTAAAAAAAAAAAATTAAATTCCCTTCAGCTTATTATTTGGTGTTTAGTAAATTTATTCAAAAGAAAGTTTTACTTCATTGTTTATCAGTATGTGTGATGGTGATCCAACATTTTTTTTTTCTTCTTGTTCAATTGACAGCGCAGTCTTCTGTCTTCAATTATCGATATAAAATTATATTTTAGTTCTTTTATTACACTGCTAAAGTTCATTAACTTTTGTTGTTTTAAATGTTGATTATGATTTGCTTCAACTTTTAGCGTTTTAAAATTTTATACAAAAGAGATAGCCTTTTCGAACACATCGTCGTCCATTTTATGCTTCACTCTAATGTTTGATATTAAACTATTTACTGCTTGTGGTTGTCATATTACTTGATAAAATATGAAAGAGAATGGAAGTGAACTGGGTTTGTTTTTATATTGGGCTTAATATCCATTGTTCAACAAACTCACATTTTCAATTTCCTTTACCATCGCTGTAGGTGCCTGTTGTTGCGTGAATTAATAGCTGTTATTGAAATCACGTAATAAAATTACATAGTAGAATTCTACTTTCATTTTCTAACATTTGGTAGCTTAGGTTTTGACTTGACATCAGGTCATCACCATATCTACTAAGTTATTGTCTTACATCGTGACATTTACACATTAATAAACAAGTTATTATTGGTATATATATATGAAAGGTTTCTATGATTAAGCTTTATTTTCCATTAAAAATGAGTATTTATTTCATTCTAACACTATCTTGTTTGGTACTTATTAAAACAAACTTCAAGGGTGTATGTATTTATATGATTGTTGGCATATAGACAAATGATATGCATCTAACCTATTATCTAAGCTTATGTTTTTCATGGGTTTGGTTTAATACTGTGGACATATAAGGGTTGATTTGAACTGGATTATAATCTACCCTTACAGTAATATTGGAAAAATATGAAAGCAGTCATGTTTTTGTTATTTGTTATTTTTGTAGATGATAATGAAACAGGCAGTACTGCATCATCTTCCATAGAATATAAACATTGCCCTGATTTTCATGAGAAGTTAATGAGGTATTATAAAAAAATTAAACTTTTTGAAATTGTCGTCTTTTTTTTATTATTATTAAAATAACAATGATTATTATTTTTTAATAATTTAGACTTTATCGCACATATGTTCTTTGGTTGGATGAGCCGAGACTTCATGAGCATAATTTATATTTGCCTGCTTTACCACCAAGTTATGAAGCAACTAAATTGCTAAAACTTTTTGAAAATGATAAGGTATTAAAATATATATATGTTTTTTATTTAAGAAATAATTAAATAATATTAAAGTAAATGTTCATACTCGTAACCTTGAATTTAAATCCTAATAAAACTTGGAAATTTTTCCTGATAGTTTGTCTGTAGTCAATGCAAATTATCCGGCTATTAGTTATCAAATGAGTCTGTTGCTACTATTAATTAAAAAGGAAAATTGCAAAATTCTCACTACTCAAAAATCGATAATGATCTGATGACAATTATCTTTTTTATTCTTTCTCTAAAGCATATCTGGAGAAGTCTTTGCCTTATTGTGGGATATGTAAGACTGTTTTTCTTTCACTCAAGCTTAAACAAGATTGCTAAACTGTAGTAGAGGAAATCGATTTCTATTTAAAATAAATTCGCTATTGTATATATCTGATATGTCACTAATCTTTGATATGTTATTATTTTGGTGATTTTATGTGAATCTATTACTTATACTTAGGGCTATGTAACTTTGTCACACAATGCTTTGTATATCTTAGAAGTATGCTATAATGTTCTATGTGTAAAGGAACAAAATGCTAAATTGGTATATATTTTCATTCCTGTGCTTAGAAATATAGTATTTATATAATATGTATTCCTTTTATTATTCATGTTCAACTTTTATATAATTTTTTAGTACACAAATGATCAATTTGCTTGCAATAGTCATTTTAAAAAAAAAAAAGATTTTAGTAAGCTTTTTGATTAATATTCATTGGTTTTGTTTGATGACATACTTCTCATCCTGAAAATCTTATCTAAGACTTTGTAGTACCCTCTATTACTTTTTCAAATAACAGATTATTTTTGATTATAGATCACATTTTTATTCTTTTTAACAGGCAAAAAGATGTTTTTACATATAGCTGCTACTTTATCATGTATTTATTTCTTATTTATTTTTTATTGATTTGATCAAGGCATTTGATACAATTAATAGGGCAGGTCTATGGTATTGTTTGAAATTGGTTGTCCTCCAACATGTATTCGTATTACACATCTTCTACATGATGGAATGGGGGAAAGTGTTATTACTATGGAGGGAAATCTGAGGATGAAAACTGGTGTTAAATAAGAATGTGCATTTGCTCTAACTTTGTTTTCGATAATTTATGGCAGTGGTCTTTGGAATTGTTTATAGGTGACTTAATTATACAGGGATCAAGATATGATAATACAATTTTTAATATGAATCAGTTACAAGCGAAAATAAGGACTTCATCTTTCTAGATTCTGGATTTATAGTATGCTGGTATTTGTACTATTTCAAAAGATGATTTACAGAATATTCTTAGTCTTTTAAGTACAATTTATAAAAATCTTGATTTATTAAATAATGTTCAAAATCTCATATTCTTTATCTGCCAATGATGAAAGAAAAATCCTCAACAACTCATGGATGGTTATCAACCTGAGAATGTAAACTAGTTTAATTATCTTGATAGTTTTATTAAGTAGAAGAGTTGACTATGATGTTAAGATTCAACACAGATTTCAATGTGCTACTATTTCTTTTAACAAATTAAAAGATAGAGCATTTCATCATAGAGAAATAAGCTATTGCAATTAAATTAGCTGTATATAAACTGTTATTTTATCAAATTTATTGTATGGATGTGAAAATTGGACATTCTATTGGCACAATATAAAAGCTTCATTTAAGGATTCTCCATAAAATTTTAAAAATACAGTGGCAAGATGTTAAAATCAATCAATATGTTCTTCAGCTTGCAGGCTGTGATACTATTAAAGTTACTATTGTGAAATCACATCTTGGTTAGATTGGACATGTAAATTAAATGAACATTGGAAATCTTCCTAAAAGAGTGTTTTATGGTGAACTTGAATATGGATTTCATGGGATATGTTGACCCATCTACGCTATAAGGATTATTTCAAAGTCATTCTAAACTTCAATGTCATTTGTTTCTATTAGCAATGGTAAAGAATAGGATACATTATAGAGCTAAAATTAGACATGCTGTTGAAATATTTCAGAAAGAAAAGTTTTATGCTGAGTAAACTAATGAAAGACAATATTGTAAAATAACACGTAAACAGAAAATTGTACCAGCATGTTCAATATGGTTTGTATTGTCATCACAAAACTCATTTTCAGAATAGTTTTTTTTTTTTCTCATTTTTTTTTTTTTTTTTGGAATTGGAATGACCATATTCTTTTTTGAATGGTTGTTTATTATTATTATTTATTTATTATACTTTTTACATAAATGGAAAAAAATGCACATGTTTATTTAAGTATTTCAGAACATTTTTTTATTATCCATTATTAAATTTTTAGATTATTTTTAATATTAGACAGAGAAAATGTAATATTTTAAAAAAAATTATCTGAATCTTGTTTATTGCAATAAAATATGCTATAGTCGTCAAGCATTGTTAGCCGAGAGGTCATCGCAGCTGCCTTGCAAGCAAGTAGTTGGTTACAGATGGTTGTGGGTTCGCCTCCTGGCCGATGCTATGACATATGAGAAAAAAAATATGCTATAGTCATCTTGTGTAAAATCATATTATAGATTACTTAGAAATATCAAAAAGATGTGTTTGAAAATAAACAGTTCCCCCAACCTCCTTGAAAAAATATTGTTTTTTGGTGAAATGAAATACTAATACTTTCTGGAAATGGGGATAATAACATTTTAACAAAATCAGAGCTTTTAAAATAATACATACAGATTATAAGCAATTAACAAAGCACACTTTTTATGAAGTAGCATATTTTTTATTCTAACTTTTTAAACTTTTTTATCTTATCATGTGGAATCATCTTAATATATCTCATAATTTTACTGTTTTTAAGTTTGTTAAACAATTTAATCATGGGAATGGTATCATTCGCATGTGACATAAGAATTAAGGAATTTACTTTTATCGAAAAAAATCAAATCTTATTACTTGATTTTGCAGAAATGTTAATGATATATTTTGAAATGTCTCGACTTGAATTCTGACTATTGTCAAGATGTACAAGTGGCAAATAATTAAATCATTTTCAGTTGTGAGAGTTATTTGCAAATAATCAATAAGCAATAATATTCAAGATTTTCTCCTTCAATTTTATTTTTTCCATTGTCTTTTAACTTCTTTCTCTGCTCTATTTTTCATTTTCTATTTTTTTTTTTTTTTTTCATTTTGACTCATTTAAGTTAATATGAGGCCAAGCTATCATTATTTTCCTATGCTGATGAGAAAATAATGGAATTATGTGTCTATGCAACTTGTTTTTACTCTTTAATTACATGCATATTTATTTTTGGTTCTGATATTTTTTTTTTTTTTTTTTTTAAAATGCCAAAGTGTATAGGTATATGGATATGCATTGCCATCAGTTTTAAAGGGCAATGGTTGGGCAAATTTAATAAATTAGAAGTTGTTAATTGTAATCTTGAATTAAACAGTAAGAGCCACATTAAAATTGGATTTAGTATAGCAAATGATTTTGTGTTGGACATCTTTTTTTATAAATTCATTGACTTCTCTCCCAATAAATACTTATACAAATATAGAAAGACTTAGAAAGAAGATAGTCTATTTTGCAAAATCTGGCTTGATTACCGTACCAAGTTAACTCATTCAGTTAAATGCTGGAATTAATTTTTTTGTCAGTAATAATAAGGGGTATAAAGCAGTGGGTATTGGTTAACAATAAAAGTAAGTATTTAAATATGTGTACATGGAACCTGAAAATTTTACTTGATGCAAACTCTTTAAAAACTAATTAGAAGCCCTTAAAGGTCTATCAAGTTTTAAGATTAATATAGCTTCTCCTAATGAAATTTATCTTTCAGAGGAAGTAAGTTTAATTGAACAAGTTGTTTAGAAGTGTAGCTTATTAATTGAAGTAAGAGTACATAACATTGAATTCACTGATATCTTTCAGTTCTGGGATTCCTAGATGTATTAATACTAATAATAATTAAGTCTATTTTGCTGCCCAATAATGCGTATGCTCGTGATATCCCAATATTAGGTTCAGAAATTTCTGATAAAGAAAAGTTTTATTTTTTGGCCATTTTAATTTATGTATGGATATGAACAATAAATTTTGGTTCTTGTATTAATTTTGTGAATTTTTCTATAAAACATGATTTGACTACAAATGCTGTAAAGATACTTAGATTAATTTATTCTCAAAGCAGTAACATTTTGAGAATGTTGAAGTCAAAATATAAAAGAAGTTAACTCTGACATTGCTTGATGATTCATAGAAGACTTCAGTTCAAGATTAAGTAATAATAGCATTTAAAAAATAGATTTTATTCCAAAATGCATCTGCAGTAGCAACTGCAACTTGTTAATTGACCTTTAAAACTAGTTTATGTTATTGAGACATGAAATCCTTTAAGAAATATAAAGTTTTTTTTATTGTTCATTATAAAGAATATTCAGTGCTTCTCTAATAGTGATTGCATTGTTAATAACTTGATTAAAATGAAATGGCACGTTCTCTTCTAGATAGAATAATAAAATGAGTAAGGATACATAGGTAATGTAGAGTTCAACAACTTCCAAGAGCAGTTCAGAATGATTAATGGATTTGGCATGCAATCATTTGCTTTTCATGATCATTTTAGATTTTTTCTTGACAAATTGGAAGTAACATTATTAAAATTCTATTATATCAGTGAAAATTCTGTATAATAATGACAATGTTTTAAGTAGATAAAAAGAATATTTTGATTACCTTCAAATAATATGAGAATTTAGTCAACATCTTTTAATAATATATCTATATTATCCATTTAGTTTTGGACACAAATATCAAACTTGATGAAATCAGAACAGTTTTTAGCATTCTTAAAAGCAAGTTAGTTTTAAAACTTTAGAAATTTTTTTCAGAGTATGTGAATCCATAAAGTTTTGCCATCTGATCTTAAAGATGATGGTTTTGTTCCAGTTATTGTGGAACATCATTATTATTCACTAGATCTAATTATTTTTAAAGACTTTATTGGGTAAGTTGTTTCGTAACAATAGATGAGTTGTTACCAAAAATAATGTGTAGGTATAAAGAATCAGGTAGAACTATAGATATGGCTTTTATTGCTAGGCAAATGTGTGAATTATATATCAATTTGATAAAAGCAATTGACTCATTTAATTGAAAAGATTATCAACAATCTTTGAAATTAAGTAATTGTCCACTGAAGTTTATTCATATTATACAGAATCTTTGTTATTGTTGGCTAGAAATCTGATGTAATTGAAATGAAAATCGATAGTAAGCAAAGATGTGTGCCACACCAACTTTGTTTCTATTTTTATAAGTTTTTAATTTGATCTGATTGAAAGCAGAAACAAGAACTTCATGTCTTGGCTTTTTGATTTTTGACCCATGTAACCAATCTTCTTAGAAATATTGTTACTGTTTCAAATGCAGCCTATACAACCTTTGCTCTAGCAACTAATATTCAAAACCTCAGTTGTTTTATCAGCCAGTAATAGAAATAAATTATGGATGATTGTTCGCTTAAAAATGTAAATCAACCTAAATATTTTGATATCTTTTTAAGTAGCAAGATGAACCTGTATTTGTTGCTGCTTCATTCAATAAGTTAAAAGATATTTTAGCAAAATGATGTATTTCAGTTAATTTAGTTGTATTTAGATCTGTATTTCTATCAAGTTTATTATATGAAAGTTAAATATATGATTTTATATCAACATAACATGAGGCACAGAAAAAAAAAAAAATTTAATGTTGCTACCATAAATATTTTGAAAATATATTGGCAAGATCATATGACCGCTAGATTTTTATTCAATCTACTTGTTGTAGTAATACTAAATCTATTGTAAGAGTATATTTCCTTTTGATTGGGTATTTGAAATAATTGAATAGTACCTAAAACTTTATTTTAACAAAAACCTAAACATGGTTTTAATTTCAAAGTCACTATAAAGAAATGCCAAAAATTATTGTCTTCATTGATAGGACATGGTTATAGTGAGAATACATTGAAGAGTAAGGTATTGAAGTCTTTCATATTAAGGAAAGAAAGATTTATTGAAAAAGAAAGAGTCAGTATTACAACCAGTTTTTATATATGTGGATATATTCATTTTAGCCAATTGATTTGTTTAATCATCTTAAACTCTGCTTTTGTTTATTTTTTTATTTTTCTTCAATGCAGTGGAACCACGAAGTACAAAGATACATGACTTCAATTATTCTCTATCCAAAGAAAAAACAAACAAACAAAAAAAAAAATATTAAAATTAACAAATTTTACTTTGGGTGGCCATTTTTCTTTCTCCAGGTTCTGTACTTGATTACATATTTATTAATAAAAAAATTGCATTTTATTCTTTTTCTTAATATCCTTTTTGAATTTGGTGTAGTTTTTTTTTTCATAATAAAATATTTTTTTAGTGTAATGCTAAATGTTTTACAAATTTTAGAACATACTAAAAGTTGATATAACAAGATAACTATTATATTTCTATAAGAGAAAAAACATACTAAAAGTTGATATAACAAGATAACTATTATATTTCTATAAGAGGAAAAAAATCATTGAAAAGAAAAGAATATTGCCTAGAATGTATTTAATAGCTATGAAAGTCAGATATTTTGCTACTTACTTTATTTTAAATATATAAATACAGTAGTTAGTTTTTCTTTCTTATTGCTTCAATGAATGCATAAGTTAACACAAAAACTTAATAAAATATAGTAAATGTGGTCCCTCAATTTATTATTAATAACTTTATTATTATTTTTTTAATTTTTCTTATACTATAATCTTGATTTATATTACTACTATATTTATAAAAAAGCGTCCATGTTATGTGCGTGTTGAAAAGTACTGTATATTTGCAGGTCAATAATCAATGCATATTCTATTCTAATCACTGTTTATGAGCAAAATGCCAGCTATATACATATGTTGAAAGTGAGAAATTCTCAGAACAAAATATAGCATAATTCAGCATCATTGAACCCCCTCCCCCATGTTAAAATCGCCAGACTTGTTTATGAGCAGCTGTTAATGTAACTATTCTAAAATATCTAGATATAATGATGATTTGAAAATCAATGTATGAATAAAAAAAATCAAATTTATAATCTTTTTTTATATATATAATTGAACATAATTTAAATTGTATTTGTTGGCGCTTTTTAATATAGGAGCCTTGGATGGAATACGTTGATATTGACAGAATCATTTTTGAAGTACAACATATGTCAGATGAATGGAGAGCACATGTTAGACCAAAAGATCCAAGTGACTTACAGAAGAATACGCCAACTGAAAATTCTAAGTTTGCAGAAGATATCCGTAAGGAAATATTTAAATAGTTATTGGCAATGAAATTTGTTTCCTTTTAATATTTGCCTTTTTTTTTTAATTAATGTTAATGAATATATCTGTACCTCACATTTCCTTAGAGCTTTTCATTTTTTTATTTTATAATTATAAATTTATTTAAACGCACATTGATTACGTAAATAATATTCATTAGGGCTGTAGCCTCAAGCACATTGAAATGCAATAATTAAGGGTAGAGGTACAAAAATTGATATGCATAAAATTTAAATAATTCAATCATCTAACTATGAATGTTCATAAAGTCATAATTTTTAATTAATTAAATCTTCATTTAAAATAAATCTATCAATGTAACTTTAAAACAAGTCTCTAAATTGTAATAACTAAATCATTTATTAATTTAATCTTTTTTATAATCTGAGGCCATGCCTAATTTCTATTAATTACTTCATTTCATTTTAAATTTATATGCTATGCTATGCCATCATTTCAAAGCAGAGAGTAATTAATATAAACCTTTGGGGAGAGACAATTAGAAGCTTTCCAGTAAAATGTTTCATTGATTTTTAGTCAACATAAATCGCTTATTTGAAATCTATTCTAGCAAATAACAACAGACCACTGCATGTTCATTGTTATATACCTATATGTTTTACTTAGGTTGACATGTATTAGCTTGTTAGAGAGGTTTGCAATTATTATGTCTTAGTTAAATAACAGCCAGAGATGATATTGTAAGCATATTTGTAATTATTACAAAACCCAAAATATGCTTTTCCCTCTGTAGTTAATTATAAAGGAATATATACAGATTCCATTTATTAAAACTAGATTGCTATTACTGAACCCCTCTTAGCGTGATTAAGATATGCTAATTTGAGAACTGAGTCAAAGTAGTTTCTGCTGAATGAAGCTATAGATTTAAGCACATTTTAAATTGTCATTAATATATTAGTATTATTTATAAGCGTTACAAATATGTTTTTACTAAGCACTATTGTGTATTATGCCTTTTTTTTAAATGGGCTCATGGTGACAGCCCCCACCCATTATTTAGTTCGGACAGCTAGATTTCTAGAGCTGGAACACAAGTCCAGAACCATATTTACAGCTCCTCTAGCACACTGGAATAAATGTTCTTCATTGCATTATCAAGTCATGTGGTCAAAGGGAACTGAGTACTAGATACTGAATCCCGTGAATAACTGCACATTCATACCACAATCTTCAATTTAGTATTTAGCGCAATAGTCTCAGATGCCCATCTACGGTAACCAGTTCATTCCGCCCTATTAGCTAATTTTGGCATTGGTTCGAATCTTGAATCTGGTTTGCTAAGGGAATCTGTATAGAAGCGTATTATTTGCTTGCTGATAATAATTTAGAACTAGCAACTTAATGCTTTATATTATATCATCCTGGTAATGTTTAGCTTATTGCTCACAAACATCGAGGTTAGTTGGCATATCATATAGGCATAAGTCTGATCACAGATAGTAAAATATATAAAGTGCATTATTATTAAGATGAGACTTTCTGAACTATGTGCACTTAAACTCCCCAACCAATGCACATCTTTCTGTTTTTTATGTTTAATCAGTCTATTTAGTTTATTTATTAAACATATTTAAATTTAATATTGTTTAGTGTGTCTCTTGCAATTGGCTCTAAAATTAAATATAATCTTATTAATGTACTTATGCATTATCTTGGTAAGCCATAAGTGTTGAAATATGTCTTTAATATTTATTATTATTATAAATTATTAATCATTCCACCGAGTCTCATGTTCCACCCTTTTCTCAGCCAGCTCGCAAATTGAATTAAGACCGAGTGTAACCTCATAAATGTCATCCATAGAGTGCTGGTAAATGAGTTAAAGTATGGTCAGATTCGAGATCTCACCCCCCTCATCTGGATCAGCTTTGGTGTAATTTACTTGAACTCTGGATTTTGTTGCATGAATGTACAAATATAACAATATTATAGCATATTTTAATCAGAATTTAAAAATTATCTCTGATAAGATTCTGTTTCTATCAAATACTGCAATTACTATTAGATATGTTATTATTTTAATTTTTAAATGTTTAATTGTAGTTGTAGCAAAATAATGGAAAAGCATATTTTGTCAATAAATTTGTGATTATAATAAGATATTATTTCAGAAAGCATCCAGAGTGAATTTTTTATTTATTACATTGATATATTTGAAACAGATAATTTTTACAATTATCACCAAGTCGTAACAAAAAATGTGGTTCACATAATTCTCACTTGTACAATTATCATTCTTGAATTTAATCCAGAGTAATTCTTTGAAAATATATAGATTTTGGGGAAGAGACTTGTGATATAGTAATTAACATATTCCTGTGATATAGAATTTGAATTCTGATAAGGTGATATTTTTTTTTTTATAGAGAGGTGACCACTCAACTATTTTTAATTATTGATTTCTAATGGATATTTAAGAAATATTAATTAGAGTGTAAGTTAAAGAAAGAAAACAATTAAAACCCTCACTATCATTCATTATTTTAGTCTAGTAATTAATGCCTTCACTGTTTTTGTAATAGTAGGGCAAATTGGAGAGATTATTATTTTGTAATAGATATTTTAAAGGCTGTTTATCATATTTTTATTAGAAAAATAATAGTTATATGCTTTAATAAGCTTTTAATTTTATCATTGAGTTTTATTATTATATTTGCATTGGTCAATAACACTACAAAATTATGATAGTAATGGTTGATATGATATTGTTTAATCACAAAACATCATTTGAAACTGTTATGAATACATAAAATGTACTGTAATGAGACCCTAGTAATAGGTAGAAAAAGGACTTTAAAATCTTATTAAAATTATATATAGTTTTATAAATATTTGTAATCATTTATAATTTGATGTTTTATACATCAAATGATTTTAAATGTTTTTGTGCTATTGGAAAAGTTATCTTGCATATTTTTGCTCTCTGATCAGAATTTGTTCTTTGTTTTTTTTTTTTTTTTGTCCTGATAAAGTGAAATTATATATGTATCATTATCATAAACTACTTGTTCATGGTAACTTGTTTTAAATAAAGGAACTTGAAAATGAATTTTATTTTGAATTTAGCTGCTAATAGGATTTTTAGCATTTTGAAGAAGTATGATCAACCACAGCCTCCTCCCAACATTCCTCCACTTAAGTTTCCTGTACCTGGGATTGCTGAAAATTCTTTAGCAAATTTTAAAAATTTGCTATCTTGTCTTGGCCCAGATTTGACCTGTTTACAGAAACATGCACAGTAAGTTTTTAAATTTATTTTTTTCAAGAAAGAAAAAACTTTGTATGCACGTTCTAAAATATATTTGTGTAATAGCTTTAACTGATTTATGAATTTCATGTATAATTATGTTTCATACACCCTCAAAAAGTAATTTCTAATGTTATTCTTTTTTTCAGTATTATAAATAAAGCTAAATCTTTATATAATTTTCAAATCTTCTGAAGTCATAAACCCTAATATTTCATTCTCTTACCAAAAGAGAAAAAAAAAAAAGTTTAAATTTCATTTGCACAATATATTAAAAATCTGCTTTATTTTCCAAATCTTATAATTTTATTACAAAAAAAAACATATTTTATATCAGCCTTAATTTGAACTACGATTTTAATTAAAATTAAATGAATGTTCTAAAATGTATAGACAATGAAAAATTACGTAGTTTAAAAAAGTAAACATTGATGAATGATAAGATCAAAATAAATGCTGATAAATCTAACAAGTGTAATAGACTTTTAGATATATACTTTCTGTTATCAAAATTGGGAGAGTTTTATTAAATTGTTCATGGGCATCCTTAAATGAGATATCCTGTCACTACTTTCTGCTGTATTAGTTGTCAGAAATAAATCAAGAGTGAGGGCAGTAATATTTTTAATGTTGTCCAACGGACTTATCAGATGTTTCTATGTAAGTTCAAAGTGTGAATTTGATCAACCTCATATTTTTTTTTTTTTAAATTGTCATGAGAGTATCTAACAGGCCTAAAAGTTTTTATATCAATATATGAGGTAAATTACTAAATGGTCTATTTTCTTTAGCATAAAAGTTTGAAGAATGCATTTCCATAAATGAGGATACTTCAGAAATTTAAGAAATTTGTTTGAAAATATATATTTGCTGATAATTGGATGTAACAGTGACTTAATGAGTGCATATGAGAATGATAGTGCCATAGTAAATCTTGCCAAATAAAAATTCTGTGCAGAAAAAAACATCATATTGTACTTAAAAATGCAATTGTTAGCTAGAAGCAATACCAGGGGGAAAAAATAACCATATAGTTAATTGTTCAAGCAGTCATGTGGCATTCAATTGCTCAAATAGCAGATTGAGTATAATAATTTTATTTGATTTATTTTTCTTTTTTTTTAAACTCATCTGAAAATTATAGCAGCATTTTTTTTCCTCTTGAATTTGTCATTTTACTAATATGTTAAATTGCACAAAGTGTATATTTCTGTTATTAATAAATAAAAATTTGTGTTGTTAAATTATCTTCAAAAAGAAATATAAATACCATCATGAATAAAGTTAAATGTCCCATTTTCAATTTTGATTGCTTATTAAATTTTTTGATTTTTAAAAAATTTATTGACAAAAGTTTATTTTATTCAATAAAATGCTAATATTTTGAATTATTTAAAGTAATATTTGATAAGATATGCTAATTATATTTATTAGATATTAATTGTTTTGCATTTACAGTTCTTTTATTTCTCACACCACCTTTTTTTTATATATATATATTAATATCATTTACTTTATTACTTTTACAATGCTCCATATAACTTTCTTCTTATCCAACTCTATTTCCGATATTCTTTATCCTCTTTATGAAGTATTAATATTATATGAATTTGGCAGTGCAATAAGAAAAATAAAGTTATAATACTTCATAAACAAAATAAAGAATACTGGAAATAAGAGTTGGATAAGAAAAAAGTTATATGAAGCATTATAAAAGTAATAAAGAAAGTAAATGCTGTTAATATTATATGGATTTGGCAATGCACTAAGAAAGATAACGTTTTTTTTTTTTTTATATAATTCTTTTTCAAAATGTTTTCATTGTATGTGTATGATGGTGGGGGGGGCGTCTAAAATTAGAAGATTGTCTGTAGAGTTGAAATACATTGACAATAAAAAAAACAATGGTGATTGTTGTGAATACTTAAAATTAGTCAGTATAAGAAAACAGAGGGGAGCAGTCAATATTCCCATTAATTATTTATCCATATATACAAAGAAGTTGAAAGTGTGAAAACTATATAGCTTTTCAAAAATTTGTAAGAGGAAAAAATCTAGAAAAACAAATATAAAAACAATAATTATTCACTTATTTATAAAAATGAAGAAAATCATAGGAACAAAATAGGTAAGTATTATAAAACATGTTTATTACAGTAGTATATGATTATTTATTTATTTCTATTTTCTCATTTGTTTGTGAAGTATTGATTATAAAATTTTGACCAAATTTATGATTTCTGCATCCTTTCGAAACTTATAAATTTTAATTTGTATATCCAAATGTTTATTTTCTGAAATCTTTTTTGTAGTCAGTACTTGATACTAAGATTTGATTTTTTTAAAATTATATATAGATTCCCTAATCATACAACACTATTATAAGTTTTAAATTTTATTTTTAATTTTTTTATATATCACATTTAATGTTATTTTATATTTTTAGAATTATATGTCTGTTTTCATGGAAAAGGTTTTATATTTTAAAGATAAAAAAATTAATATGCTATAGCTGAAGCCACACTCAACTATTACTGAAAGTTAAAATTTGATCAAATTTGAACTTAGATCAATTAACTTTTTTTTCTAAATACTCTTTTTACATTTATCACTCTAAGAAATAATTTTAAGATATCACTTGTTTTCTGTTCCATTGCATTATTATTATTATTTTTTCCAAAATAGTAGTTCAGCTTTTGAAAGCTATTTGATATTTAATGTTGTTGTTTTTTCAGTCTTTTGTATGACAATTTAAGAGTAGGGTCAATCAATATATTTTGTTTAAAATATTATTTAAATTGTAAATAAAAAAGAATTTAAACATTTCTCTTAGTTCATTGTGAAAATGAGATATGGTTTATGTAATAGCCAAATTCTGAATTATAAATTATGACAATACTAGGTTCATTGGATCAACTTTAAGGAATTCTTTTTCCCTTCCTTCATCAGCTATGTCAAGTCCTAAATATCACTAGCAATGAATTAGAATAGGCTGGAACTTTATTTATATTACATAGATTCCATAATTGATTATTTAGTTTGATCCTTGTAATTTCTTAATAAAACAATTTATATAGTCAGTCAGTTGAGGGATAATATAACATTTGAGCAAAAAAAAAATAAGATGATTACTACTATTTCATCTAATGTGATTCATTTTATTTTTACATTATTTAGCTGGAAATTGATTCAGGAAAACTTAAGCAATCTGATTTTTTTTTTTTAATTCGGCAAGAATCAATCCAGGAATCTATTTTTTGAATTAGCTACTAAGCCAAGTTTTTTAGATTTTGTAATGCATGTTTTGACTTTATCAAATTATTTTTAAAAACATTAATAATTATTTTTATTTTTTACTGATTCACATTAGAATTTCATTATGTTTTGTAATAAAGTGATTTCTTTCATTCTTTAGAAATGTTTTAAATGTTCTCATTTTGAATTAAGAGCAGTATGTTTTGCTTTAGTCAAGCTGCTACAATATTAACATTGTCTGATATCACTTATGCATTATCTAATGCAAATAATACGTTCTTTTTTTAAAAATCATGATTATGTTTCAAATGTAATTAATTGTCAAAATAATAGAAGTGTAGCTTTATTATTTTATCAAAATAAATTTTGTATAAAGTAAAGCTTTTGAGACTAAATTTAATATATAATATAAGGAAGTCGCTATTTTATCTTGCTTTTCATTATTTGTTATCAAGACATTCAATGGCTAAAAACTTAATATGTTCTGGATCTCATTGTTTACAGTTTTAATTATTTGATTATCATATAGTATCAGCCCTATAGTTGTCAGTGATGAGTTTCATCATCTGAGTTTTGTGTGCCCTAGTTAAGATTTGTTTGTGTAATGTTTTAAAAACACTTGAATTTTTTCACAAATAATTTGATTATATATTGCCAATATTTGAATCAAAAATATTTATTATCAACCAACCATATATTAAATCATATCTTTTCACTATAGTTATTTGTGATTTCATTAAGCCCTTTCAATTTAAATGTATTTATAGTTCTTTTTCATTTTTCACTTCTCAATTCTTTAGTTATATATTGAAGCTGTGCATATATATATATATATATGCTGGCTTCACCATTCACTGTGGACTAACTAAGACCCTAAGTCTAACCACAGTGAATGTATGTTTCTTTTTCAAACTAAATTTATCGTTTTCTCAAATAGTTGCCTAAATTAAAGAAGGAATTGTGTTAAAGAGAAAAGATTTAATAAAATAAAATATAGAAAGTTAAAATTATATTTGCAACTATTTTTAAAATATATTTGGTAGAATTCGATAAGATAAAAATTTTCTTAATTAAATAGAATCCATTAAGAAAGGGAATTAATTAATAAAACATTTTCTGAATTAGATAAAAAAAAATAGATAACAGGAAAAATTTGAAACAACGGGCATGATTCGCTACTAATTAGCAGATTAAAAACATAATGGAAAAAAGGGTATAAATAAAGAACTTTTCTTTTGTTCTTGGTCTTATGCTTGCGGGTAACCTGTGCTGAAGGTCTGAGAGAAATCTTAAGAATTTTGTTGGAAGAAATTTTGCTGAAAGATTGGACGATATAGCGAACTCTTGCTTGCTGTACTTACTTCAAGCTGCACTCTATTCTTTCAGCATATAAATAAAAAATCCAGAAATGTGTTGCTCTGCAAAAATGCAGGGGTAACTTCTTTGCCTTCGCTCTCCTGAGCTGTTCCTGAGGGAGTTGTAATCATGTAAGCCAGCCGGAGAACTAAAGTATCTGCCCTGTATCTGTGAAAATCTGCTCTCAAAAACATGGAATAACAAATTTGAAGAACCGAGAAGACCTGCCGGAAACATCAAATGAATTCATTTTGACCCACCCATCTAGTTACCGGTAACGTTCCCATAAATTATTAAAATATCTTTGTAATTTGCAAATCCAATCTATATTTATGCTTTTCTATATATCTATGTTTTTTTTTTTAATCTATGTATTCGAGTCTTGTGAAATTATATTTCATTAATTGCTTTCTTTTTTTTTAAATATTTTAATGGGTGGTAAGGTTATTATATATAATTGTGGCCATAATTCTTATTAATTTAATTGAAAAATGCTTCGTTTAACTTTCCGCCATTATACTCCCGTAATTAAGTTATTTATTTTATATAAATATTTCTTTAGAAAGAAAAGGAAGAAAATCATAGAAAGTGCAAAACTTTATTTTAAAATCAAGATTTAAATTGCTAAATATTCTATTATAAAACTTTCCAAACTTTAACTTAGTTTTTTTTATATATATATAAAAGAAAGATCCTTATCAAATGCCATTATATTTTAGTTAATGAAGGGTTACAAATTTAAAGTTATATTTTGAAGAGCGTGAAATAAGACGTTCACATTTATATTTTAGTAATAAGAGAGAATACATTTTGACAATATGTATTAAAAATTATTAAATAACATTGACTCTGGGGTGTGTTGGTTAAACTTCAACTAAATCAATAAAATATCCGCCCTCTTGTTTTAGTGATCTGAATTTTATAAAAGGGAAGTTACTATTTTTCTGCGGATTTTCAGTGATAGTTGAGTTTTCTTAATATATATATTTTGCAGAGGGTTTCTTTTTAAATTTAAAGGTCGTTGACCGTATTTATGTGGCATCGTGCCTCAGGTGATCTACTGGGCCGCTCAGCATATATGACAGTGCTTCTTTTGCCCAAGTTTGCTTAGGTTAACATACCTACATTTGGACCTTCTGAAAAAAACAAATAAATTGTTCTGGATCTCATGTCGATCTCAGTCCTTTCAATGTACGTAACTGGACATAAGCAACAAAAACTCCGATCCTGTATCCGGGTCACTCGTTTAGCGAACAGGTTCCATTTTTCTCTCTAACCTAGTTTAGAGACGGAGAGCTATCCGGTCTTGTGTTAACCTCTTGGTAACTGTTATGTCTCGAGCCTCACAGCCCACTATATGCTCTCGCCTTTGTGCATGGTCTTGTATATTTATATTTATTGGGAAATCTTTCTCAAAATCTCATAGAAATGTTTCAATTATGGCTGGAAATTCCTGCTGGGGTCACTTTATCATTCTTCTTAAATCATAAGTAGGGCTGTGATTTAAACCTGTCCAAAGTGTTTAGTTGAGTTTGACCACCTATTTATTTCTGTTCTCCAACCATAGAGTTAATGAATCATGTTTCTCTCTCTTGATTTCTTTTACGTAACACTTCCATTGGCTGGAATATTTTAAAGGAGAAATTATAATGTAAAAATTTTGTCTGTTCTTATCATTACGATCAATGGATCTTTCATATATGTCTATCCGATTGCAGTGAAAATAGCCTGCGACACTATTAATAAAGCATTGTGTGAATTATTTTAATGTCAATAATAAAAGTTTCTGTTATCTTTCATTCACTATAAATAAAGCCACTTAGTATTGTTTTCTTTTGTGACATACGTATGTACATCTGATCATTATATATGTAAAAATTCCTTTTCGTGGTCTCTTCTCTCCCTGACCACCGGACATACATTAAGATTAAATTCTAGTGAGGTTTGGGTAGTAAGTCGTTTACTAGCAATCTAGAGGAGTAGGTGAGGTTCGAACCCCCTCTATCTGCATTTCTAGGTTAGGTTAAAGCAGCTCTACTTTTCTTACCATTACAATATATATATTTTTAATATAAACTTTACATAACCAGATATTCACAACATTAATTTTCAAAAGTACACATTTTAACAGTGTACTGACAAGTTAAGTGATGATAATATAAAACTAATTGATTTAATCAGATGATGAATCTGTACTTACCAAAAATGCTTTTTATAATTATTAAACTCATATAATTATCTTTATTATGAAATATTTTTATATATTTAATATTTGGCATATTATTATGATGATGATGTCCCATCAAATCATTATCAATACTTGGCAATATGAATAGCATTTTTCAAAATGACTTGCGTCTGCTTGGTTTTTCAGGCTGCTGAAAGATATGTTCAATATTATGTTGATAGAGTCTGTATTCTCCACCACTGATCATTTTTCTTTTTTCATCACTAATGAATTAATAATAACTTTTATTAGTAATAATAAAATAAATAATATAAAATGAAAATATATATTAAATTACCAACACTAACGTAGTTTGGGGATAATTGGGAAATAAGAGGACTATGAGATTAATGATAACATTTAATTCTTGTTGATGGTAATTTTCTATTTTTTTGTACTTCTTTAATACTGTTTATTTTATCATATTAATATTTAGAATTTTTTATACTCCTAAGATGAATTCAAATGAAAAAAGAAATAGAACTATATTATAATCTTTAATGAGTTATATGATTAAAAATGTATTGAAATGAAAAGAGGAATATTTCTAATATTAATCAACTTAAAAATGGATTTTCTATTTGCAATTTTAAATTTATAATATGTATAGTTTAAACTTGATAATTAAAATCATTATTATTTTATCAGTCAGTCATAGAATGGCAATATTAGCTCATAAATCTTATTTATGTATTTGGAGAAAAGATAAAATAAGAAAATATTAAAATTTTTCCTATTGATTTTCTGAAACAATACTCATTAAAAATTGCTGAATTATAAGAATTATTTTTGTATCATTCACCAATTTTTATTCATCAATTAATCAAGTCTGTGAGTGGCTATAATATTATAATCAAGATATATGAATACCTAACATGATTAATCTTTGAATCTATCTTGTAACTCTTTTTGGCATATCCTCAATTATTCTCAAATTATTTCCAGACTTCACTGCCACTTAGTTATTAATAAAAAAGTATTAGAGAGACAGAAAATCCATTCAATTTAAGAAGCTAATAATATAACAAAAACCTTAAGAGTAAGAAGATAAAGAATTTGCAAATCATAGAACATGTTAAGGAGACTGAACACATTTCAATATTACCATAAAATTCAGCTAGCATATGCATTATAATCTTTACTGCTAAAAATAATAATTATAACAATCAACTCTACAGTTTGAGATTGTTGATAGCTTTAGGGGTTGATTGTTGTTATCTGTATTTATAAATCTATTAAAGTCTCGACTAATTGGCTTTATTGTCTTAATAATAATAATTAAATGTCCATATTTCAAACCAAATTCCCGTATTAATAATAATTTATCATGTTTTCCAGAAGCCAGAATAAATTGTAGAAGAGATATAAGGGAAAGAGAATTAATCGCAACAGTGTGCAGCCAATTAGTGCTATTTTTTATTCAATAGTCATCATTAATCATGCAAGATTTCGTTATATAACTGACATCTCCAAGAAAAGTCTATTTCATAGTCTTACTACTTACTCTTAAGAGTTCATCATCCATTTGTCAAAGTATCTGTATGAATACTTACATTACTGTCTCTATCAATTAAAGTTAATTTAATCTTGGTTACTTGAAAAGATTTGTTGTAACATTGAATAAATTAACTGTGGCAGAATCAATTTTTGTCATCGAAAAGAATTTGGCAAGATTATTCAGAAAGTGATTGAAATTTATTGGCATGGATGATCTATATTCATATTTAATAAAATAGAAGTTGAAATGGCTAAAAAAAATTTCTTTAAATTTTTTGAAAATTTTTTTCTTTTTACATTGAGTTATACAGTCTTTTTGAGAAATTTTCTCTGAGGTCAGTTAAGAAATTGCATGTAAATTTTACTGTTCAAAAACAGAAATAGTTTTACAATTTATTAATAGTCTGAGAGACAAAACATCCATTTTCAATTAATCACTTTACTTTCAAATAAAGAACCAATTTCATATTAGCCAAATAAACATCTATGTTTATAGAATATTGATTCAGAATTAACTATGTGATGTGCTCAATCCTACATATGCTCATTCTACAGAAAATATGCAGTAAGAAAATGCATGAATAAAAAAGAATATAAGATCATCATGTAAGAAAAAACTGAGAATTTATTTCTCATAGAATGATAATCTTATATCAATGTTAAAAACTTACTTTATTACTTCTACAATGCATTATACATTTATTTTATCAATAACAGTTGCCCAGCAATTGAAACTGTTATTGATAAAATAAATGTATAATGCAATGTAGAAGTAATAAAGAAGGTGATTAACATTGATGTTAGTTGTGTTAAGCAATGCAAAAAAAGAACAAGAATGATTATGTTATTAGTAATTGTAAATGTATTATCATTGTTCTAAAATATAGGCCTTATGATATGAAAATTCCAAGCAGAATCTTTGGTGGATCTATGTAAAAAAGAAAATAATGGAATTAGCAAATTATCCATATAATTTTTTGAATAGCGAACACTTATCAGGTTTGGAAATTGACTTTTGATCTAATTACATTTTGTATTCTATTTAGTTTATAGGTTTAAATTGAAAGGAAAAATATGATAGCTTTTAAAATTTGAAACAGATAAATTATTTGATTATATTCAGAGAACCTGTTTATTGCTAGGAAAGACCCAGCACTGACTCGGTGCAAGAAAAAAAAACAAATATGTGAAAACAAGAATACTTAGTATACTATTACTTAATATTATCATTTTTGCTTACCCTGGTAAACTTTAATATTTAATGTACTTCATTTTAATGTTTCTTCATTTTGTATGCGCTTAAAACATATAAATGAAAATAGTTCAGTAGAGGGAAGACAATACAATATTTTCTATAATAGACACTCAGAATTATTAAAATATTTAATTTGATAAATATATTCATTTGTGTTTTATTTTCATTATTAATTATTCATTATTAATTTTTGTAATAAAATTATATGATGATTTTCATTATTCTGTCAAAATATATATTTAAAATGAATTTCTTAGTAAAATTTGTATTTTAAAAAAATATATTTAACTGAATATATTTTTAAATTCACAGTAATTAAGTTTTGCATATATTTAATATTGCTTACAATTTGAATAAAATTCTGTTATTGATAAAATATTGTAAATTACTATTGTTCATTTATTTTTATGTGCATGCCTGATGGATAGTCTTCTGTGCTTGGTTTAATTGGAAGCAGTTTTTTATTATATTTGCATAATGTGTTTCAGTACATTTGAAAATCATATTATGCTGAAATATTCACTATTATATCAAGCGTATGGAACTGTTTCATTCTATTGAAGTATATACTTGTACAACACGTTATATTCAAAAGTAGTTCTTATAAAGAAAAAAGTAAATAAGTTCTATAGTAGACAAAATAAGGAAAATGATAGTAGGTAATGATGAAATATAAAGATAACTATGAAAGTTAATAGCCAGAAACTAATTAGTATTATGTTGTCTTTCTATTGATGATTTTTCACAATTATAAAAAATGATTTTGGAGTAGAAAGTTATTAATAATTCTTGCTTACATTGTTCTACAATATTGATATAGAATAAATTATTGCTACTAATATAGAAGAATCATTAAGTAATTATTAAAATTTTAAAACTCTTTAGTGCTAGAGAATAAGAAGCAAGTTGATGAATTGGATTAATAATTCTTTATAATGAATTTGAAAAAATATTTAATGAGATAAAATGATAAAAAGTATTGAATCTATCAAATTCCAGCAGAAATTTTAAAAGTATTAGAGAAAATCTAAACAGATTATTTAAATTAATTAACTAAATACACTTAATCATAATGAACCCAATAGAATTTTAAAATAATAAAATGACAAAAGAAACAATTGAATGGAAAGAATAAGATACTAAATTTTTTATGATGTATTATAAAATTCCTAACAAGAAAAATAGGACAATCAATTTGATTTATGGAAAAATACTAGTTTTAAGAACTTTAATAAAAAAAGTATATACATAGGAAAAGCATTTCGTTATGTTGTTTGAAATACTTTATTTAAAACACTTAAAAATTTTAAAATTGATTACAAAGACCAAACTGTTTGCAATTTTTTTTTTTGAGAATAATAATAAAAAAATATTATATTGCTGGGGAATTTTTTTGAGTATCATTTTATGGAGCAGAACTATGATCCATGGATATTTAGCATAAAAGTCTGGCATTCCGCCACTGCACTAAATTAAACGGGGCATTTAAGAATCCAACGTTAGTTAAAGATAATGAAAAAGTAGCAAAAAATATTAAAGGAGTGAGACAATAATTGAAATCATCAAAGATTTAATAGATGTAAAATGGTATTCTTAATTTTGAATAATCATATTTCCTCAGTATCATTTTTTTTTTGTTATACTGTTATATGAAATCATATATCGCAATTTTAATAGAAAATTAAAATTGCTTTAGGATGTTTTTATAATAATGTAATTGTTTAATAATTTAATCTAATATATTTTTATACATTTATTTTGTTTTTTTAATAGTAATTTCTCTGAAAGGGTTTCTAAACATCTAGCTTTGGATTGCCAGTTTCTGGATATGTTGCCAGAATTATATGATAATATGCAATCGGAGGTAATTTCATTGCTGCATATCTTATAAAGTAGTACTTTTTCTTTATTTTGTTTATTAGTTTTTATAATTTTTTTATTATATATATATATATTAAATCAAGGATTTTCACAGGCAAGAGATATAAAAAAATATATTGTCTGGATTCAATAGTACTGATAATTATACAAAAATTAACATACCTTTTATATATATATGAAACAGTCTTTTAAATAGCCCACTGTGGGGAAACATTTTTTCCATAGTTCTTCATAAAGGAACAACATAAGATCTTATTTCCCAGCTAGTACATGGTTTGAATGTTTTCTATTTTTAGAGAATTTGAATAGAAATTATATATTTTTATATATGGGTGTGATTGTATCAAGGTTTTATTATATATATTGTAATAACTTGCTGGTTGTTAAACAAATGAATATGAATTTCAAGAGCATCTGGTTATTTTTTAAAAAGATGGCTGTAATGAATAATTTATTATTGTAATAACTATTAAGGAATTAAACCATTAAACATCACATTAGCAATCCTTCCCAATAGGATTATGATGATTGTGGTTATTAAAGAACCACAGACACCAAAATGTATAGATGCTGAACTGAGTTCAGATCTAATGAGCTTGCATTGAAAACACTACTGTGTTCTCATTTTGGATTCAAAGCTTTATAATTAATTAAACAGGTAAAAGGTGATTGATGGAGAGTTGCATTGGATACTAAGATATAGGTGCATTGCTCTTAGGTCCAAGGTTCCTCACTGATGAAAGCCATAGGCTAGAAACTAATCTGGAGATATTGAATGAGTAGGTATTAGATAGGGACTTTATGTATGAACCTTGTTGCATCCATTGATTACTCTGGTTTGCATTAAATGGTGCTATTGTATGGAGAGGTTTTCCTCTATGACTAGTAAAGAAGTAATGTGATTTGGAATAGTTTAAAGAATTAGAATATTGGTCGTTATTTTAATAGCTAATGTATTACTGAAAGTGATTGAGAAAAAATACCATCATGTTAAAATTAATAAATAAAATAAAACCATTGTTATTATACATTCATGATATGAGTTGTTGACAGAAAGCAGATGGAATTAGAAGAATTGTTTATATTGAATACAAAGAGGAGTATAATCGTAATGAGTACAGGTAGTGAAATTGTGATTAGTTTTATTATTTTGGATTTTAGTGTATGTAATATTTTCAGAAAATGAAATGCTTAAATTGTTAACAAAAAAATAATAAAGATATGAAATGTAACACCGGAAATAGTTTTGAAGATATAATTCAAAAATTAAGCATTTTATAAATGATAGATTGGTGGCATTTAAAGACTATTTCAAAATATTTTCTTATATATAGTTAAATATAAATATGATAACAAAGAAGCATAAGATAAAATAATTTTTAAAATGTAGCGAAATGGTATATAATATTAATGAGAATAATGAAATATATGAAGGAAAATGAATAGAGCTAAAGAAATGATAGTAAACTGATAAGTTTTGAAAGGAAAATTTATTCACTTTATTATTTTCCTTAGAAACATTTGTATTTTTTACTTAGCCCAAATTCATAATTTCAATAATCAACTTTTACTTTTTTTTTCTTTAGAATTTCAATGCCTTTGTCATTTTTATTGCATAAAATGTTTTTCCAACTTTTCAGTATCACATTTATATAGTAATTTCAGTTGCTAGATTTTATTTAGATTATATATTGATTCAAAATAGACTTTTTTTTTTTTTAATTAAAAAAAAAAAAATTACTGTTTTAATCTCCTACTATATTATATATGTGTGTGTATTAAGTTCCTTGCCTGATTCTGTACAATAATTAAATTTTTTTTCTACTATTATTCTTCAGTTTGTTAATGATACATTTCTTTCATCTTTTTTTTTTAAATTAGTCGAATTAAACTGTGATCAATATAATCTACATCAGCTCCATGCATTTTAATCCTTTTCCTAAACAAGTTCGGTCTTTTATTGATTTTATTTATAAAATGATGCAATTTAAGAAATGAAAAATTATCCTTACTGTTCAGAAAATTTAGTAATGAATTATGAATGGAAATTAGACAAAATTCAGAGAATTTGATTGAAGAGGGGTTTATAGAAGTGAAAAATTGTATAGAAAATATTAGTTTAATCTAATGATTGATAAAATTAAACAAGAAAAAGTAGAGTAATTGAAATAAAATGGTTGGGGGGGGGGGGTAATTGTCAGTTTATACTTTGGATTGTAGCAAATTAATTTTTAATACCATGCTGATAATGATGCAGAAAATAAAGTCCACAGTCCTGAAGAAAAGTAAGGCTTTTTCATTATTAATTTATTAAATCTATAATAAATACTGTGCACTTATTATTTATTACTACAAATAAATTTGTTTTATTGATATTTAAAAAATAATATTCTGAATCTGTTGATAAATTTTATTTTTTTCTCTTAAAAAACAGTATACACTCCATATTTTGATTGTATGTGTGTGTAAGATGACATATCTCATTATTATGATTTTTTTTTTTTTTTAGGAAAATAAATTTTCTTTTGAAAGGTAGTTTTGTATAATTTACTTTTCCTGTAGTCTGTTCTTTTCAAAGAGTTTGTAATTTTAATCTGACCTGTTAAGCTTGAAAGCCAACACCAGGAACCGACCTTTGCTTGACTTTCTGTAGACATCAAAATCTTACATCTTAATTGTTTATCATATTTCAGTAACATAGGGAGTGTATAACCCCACATGTTTCTTGTTTGTTGTAGATTGTTTTTAATTTTTTTTTTTATTAGTGGTAAATCTGATTTTAAAAAGCTTTTTTTTTTTAAATATTCTTATTAATATTTTTAGTTGTGATAATATAATTTTTCTTAATACATTTCAGAAGTATACTGTATTTAAATATATTTGTGTGTACATATAGATAAACCATTATTTTTTATTATAATCAAATAATCATAGATATAGTTATTTTTTTTGGGAATATGAACTTCCATCATTTTGAATATTAAATACTGGAAACAGAAGTGAGTTTTGTCACCATTTATGTTTGAAAACATTAACAAATTATGTCTGTATGGTACCTCCCCCACCCCTTCAATCAGTAACTATTTTATAAAAATATCTTAATCAATGTTTTATAGTTTATAGCAGAAGCTTAGGGAGTATAATATAATTTGTTGTACTGTTAAAGATAATAATGAAGAATCAATTATAATAAAATTTATGTTTCTAAATAAGTCATAACTTAATGAAAATTGCTATTTTGGGAAGCCTTACTTCAATGTTAAAAAAAGAAGCTCATTGAATGATTATTATGGAGGGCAGTTTTTTGTATATTGAAAACTAATGATAAATGGTTGGAAGTTTTGGAGATACAGAGGCAAAACTCCATACCGTGTACTACTCAGTGCAAGCCAGAGTAATCAATGGATTGGAAGAAGGTTAGTGCATAAAATGCCTATCTAGTTCCTATTCATCCAATATCTCCAGACTAGTTACTAGCTTGTGGCTTTCATCAGTGAGGAGCCTTGGATCTGAGAGCACTGCACTGAGATCTTATGATCTAAGCCTTGGATCTGAGAGCACTGCACCGAGATCTTATGATCTAAGCCTTGGATCTGAGAGCACTGCACCAAGATCTTATGATCTAATGCAACCTTTCAGCAGCCACTTATTATCTAACTGTAAAGCGTTGAGTCCAAAATGAAAACACGATAATGTTTTCAATCAAGCTCATTAGCCTATGTAGTTGTATATATCTGAATTCACTGATGAAAGCCGCAAGCTAGAAACTAGTCTGGGCATATTGGATGAATAGGTATTAGATAGGGATTTTATGCACTAACCTTCTTGCATCCATTGATTATTCTGGCTTGTACTGAGTGGTGCTATTGTATGGAGGATTTTGCCTCTGTTAAACAGCTTGTGTAATCATAAAGAATGGTTACCATATTATGTTTAGTGGTTTAAGCTTTGGAGATATGAATCTGGATATGAAAATAAATGAATCAAATGGATAAATTAGAGTCATTGAAAAGAGTATATGAAAAAAATATTTATTGAAAAAATTTAATAGTTAGATATGATCATAGAGATAGATGAATTATGAAACTTATGGTGACTGAATTATGTAGAATGAATAATAAAAAAAACTTGACAGATTATATCAGGAAAGAAAGATATTTATAAGTATTTGAAAATTGAAATGAGAGGTAAAAGCTCTAGATAAGGAAATATAATATCAGTAAGACTTGCCTTTGGAATAATAATAATGGATGAATGAATTATATAAAAACAAATCTCTTTGTTTGATTTTTTTTTTTTCCAGTATTGTCTTTTTATTTTTAATATACTTTATATCATTGCTGTTATTTTTTAAGCTTTATCAAAACTTGTTAAAATTTATATTTATCTTTTGTTTGAAGTGTTATAATATTGTACATACAGAGAGATTTAGTGGGATAGTGGTTAGAATACTCACACATCATAGCTGAGATATGAATATGTACTTTATATCTTTGCTATTATTCTCTAATCAATCTCAAAACTTGTTAAAATTTATATTCATCTTTTGTGTGAAGTGTTAATTTATCAATTTTTATCAATTTCTTTAGTACGTTTAAAGTGATATATAATCTTAAAAACAGACATCACAATTGCTTTAGTTTTATCAGCATATATTCTAGAAGAATAAATTATTTTCATTATACATTACAATCTATTTCCATTATGATGGTGATTATAATTTTACTTATGTCATTTTCTTTTAGCATAAAATTACTCAAAAGTTTGTCTTTTTTCATAATTATTGAGTCCATAAAAGTATTTGTACAATGCTATGAATGTTGGTGCATATTTAAATATTAAAAAATGAGTTAATTATTTTTATTTATTTAAAGAAATGAAAAAAATCAATTATATGGCAGGTTTCTGCCATTCAAATACAAAGTCATTCATCACAATTTTATTCATGCCATCAATGTTCAGTTATTTTAGAAATAAATTTAATTATCACTTATAATAACAATTTTTAATTTTTTTCATCATTTTTTTTCCTATCATATTTTCCATAACATCTGTATATTAATTAATAGGTAGATTTTCATGAGCATTTATCTTCTCTATTCTAATGTCATCTGTTTTAAGCTTAAATTATTAATGATTAACAGATAATAGAGTACTTTAATTTCCCTTCCCCAGATGACATAGAGTGCTGAAAAGAGAAATATTCTTGTTAGAATAATAAATCTTGGAAATGAAGAAATATGTAAATAGATTTCATTTAAAGATCATGAGTTATTCCGTTTGCTATGCCCATGAGACAGTTAGAATCTTGATGGAATTTAATTTTTTTTTTTTTTGGATAGTTGAGAATTTGCAAGAAAAACTTAGGATTTTATCAGATAGTCAGTCTATAACAATCTAGCTAGTCTTTTAGTTAATTAGTAAATGAGTATGTATTTATTATTAGGTAAAGAATTTAACAAGGAATAAAAATTCTTACCAATAGTCAATGAATTATCTTGAGAATGATATCAATTCCTTCACTATTCCTCTATAAAAGAAATAGTGAGAAAACCACCCTCCCCCTTTCCCATAATAATCTATTTAAGACTGTTTACTTTAATATTGCAAGAATCAAGTCATATTTGTCTAAAATGCAAATTTAAGTAATTGCACCTATTATATTATGAAATGAACAGCAGTTCAATATGAAAATGATATATAATTTTACACATAGTCCTTACTTAATTATCATAGATCTTCAATAATATTATAATTTATAGTAATTAGTGTGATTTGGATCTACCTTAAAAACAAATCCAATGATAGTTTATTCAGTAGAAATGTTAACGTGATCACTGAGAAGAATCAAACATCAGATTTTATTTAAGGATCATGTGGTTTTATGCCCATTACCTGGTATCCAAATTAAGGGTATTTTTTTAAAATAGCTGAGAATTTCCTAGCAAGTGATGTATAAAAATCTAGCATCTAGTAATGCTTTATTATTATTAATTATTGCTGTTATTTCTATTATTATTATCATTATATCATCACCTAATAATAAAAATTAGAATAATTAAAAAGAATTTAATCTTTATATCAGAGTATCCCCATTCTGGATTCTGTAGTTTTGGTATTATTTATTTGCTAGTTTTATAAATAACCTTAATAAATATTTTAATATTAATTACAATTTTGATTTCTTTTTTTTTTTTTTTTTAACGCAAAGTTTAGAATTTTTTAAAGATGATTTGTTCTGCATTTTTCAAGAAACACATTTATTCTAGTAGATTTGCACTAAGAGTTTCTAATAATTGTATTTTTAATTTGCATATGAAATAGAAGATATGTGGAAGATTATATAATTTTTCTTGCAGAAGTGATAAATATTAAAAAAAAATCTAAGATTGATATTAATAACTGATTAATAAATAGATTGTGGTTGAATGTTGAAATAATAGAGATAGAGTTAGCATCAAAAAGAAAGTCCATTATATCAGATTTGTTGACCATATGTTAGTACTTTTGATAAAAAAGGTAAACATAAAATATTATGTATAAATTATAGAATTTTTAGAAACTTTTGATTTAATATGTTTATAATCATAAGATCACTTCTCTTAAGATCTTTTAACATTCAAATATCAAATTTTGTTATAACAATTCTTTTCAATTAACCAAATAAAGATTTTGCTTTCATTTTTTGCCTTAGTTGAGAATCAGTCCAATAACTTATAGCTTTTGAGTCCCTGGTGTTACTAAAGGGAGAAAGAAAAGCATAATTATAATATTTAGTAAAATATTTGGAATTTATAGAAATTTGGGGTTGAAATTAATTAAAATTAGACATAAAACAAAAATAGTGAAATAGTATATAATATTAAGTGTGGGCAAATGGCTGAAAGTTATACTGGAAATTAATGTTTTTAAATATTTGTGAACTTTAATGTACTGATGATAGAAGTAAAGACAAAAATAGATCAAATAAGAACTGTAATGATTAAATATATATAATTAAGAAAAATATTTATTAAATGTTCTATTATAAGAGTAGTTTATATGTAGCATAATCTTATCCAATTTAAGAGAAAAGAAAATAATTTGGAGGCTTTAAAAAAATGTATTTGGGACCGAAAGGTAAAAAAAAATAAAATTGGATTTGCAGCATATTTGAAAGGAATAAACAAAAAAACTAAAACATTTATTTTTTTAATTCCAAACAATTTTTTTTGTTGACATTAATAAACAAGAAAGAAATTTGGATTGAGCATGTTCTTAGAAGGAGAGGAATTATAAAAGATGTATTAAAAGGAACATCGTTGGATGACAGTTTATAAATGATCTTAAGGAAGGATTTATTAGCTACTAGTATTCAATGCAATGATGGAAAGAGAAACTTGAAAAGAATAATATCTTTAGCAAATTAATATTGATGATAATGGATATACCAAATAATAATTATAATTTATTAATATTATAACAATATGAAATTATATTTATGATAGTTTTTATATCAGCTGTGATTTAGTGCAGTAGTAATAAAGTGGTAGAATCAAGAGATCGAAGCTGAATATATCACATCTGGTGCTCAAATGTCACATGTCCTTAATAACTAACCATTTGATAAAACAAAAAGGTGTAAAACTGATATCTTCATTCACTTCTACTATAGTTTTCTTGATTTAAGAGAACTAATTTTTACAATTTAATTAACATTGCAAAAGTTAGCATATTATGCCATTAGTTTATTAATTATTGAGTTGATTCTTATTGAACTAATATTTATTTGTTTAATATTTTATTTTGATTTCAAAATGATACTTTAATAAAGTTTAATATTGGAAGAAATGAAATTAGCATTATTTAATTCAGGATCAGTTAAGAGGGTTTTTTTTTTTTTCCTGGATATAATATATTGTATTCCTTGTGTAAAAAGATAGTATGGTTTTCTCTTTGACAAATCATTGTTTGTAGAAATTCTAAATACAAAGTGTTATATTAAAGAATTATATAATAGGTAACTACCATTTACATTACTTTTAATTAGTTCTTTAATGTTGCACTTATTGCAAGATAAGTCTTTGGAGTCAACAAACTACTTTCCAATATATCATTCAACTTACAATTAAATAGTTATTGTTTGTTGATAATGGCTTTTCTTTTTTCCAAATAAGAAAATTAATTTATCAAAATGTAATCATTAATCTTTTTTTTTTTTTATTTGAATAAATTAGTAAGTTTTTTTATTATGAATGTGTTTTATTATTTTAATTAAAATTATGTTGTAATTTAACAGTATTTATTTTGGGCATGCACTTGTGACATTTATTTGTACATGTCTTCTGGTTTTTTTTTCTCTATTTCTTTGTTTGATTTTTATACCTGTAATAAATTAATTATATAAAAGTCTTTATTAAAGTTTATTTTGTAGCTCAAAAATTAAAATAATAAAAATTAATAAACTATTATTAATGATAGTTAAATGTTCTAGCTTAGTTAAAGTACTCTATGAATACTTATTTAATCAGCAACATAGTGATTAATATTCATATATTTAATTTTACAAGCTTTTAATTTAGCCTGATACCAGCAATACATTCTTATAAGAAGGAATTTGTGATCAAATTCCATTATAAATTGAGAAAAAAAATGTATTTTATAAGCAAATAATAATCAATATTTAATAATTATATTCATTTTAAGATGAAGATATCCCCAAGTTTAATCAACTTTCTGCAATTCACAGCTTCCCTCATTTGCATTATTCCAGAAAACTTACATATGTCATCTAAATATCACACATGAAATCTTTTCCAAAATCTTACAAATCTTGTTTAAGACTTCAATTATTTGTCTATTGTCACTTTTAGAGACATATCCAATACAATTCCATTACAGCTTTTTGAATTTTTCAATAATGTTAGTGGTAATTTTATTTTTGATTTCTTATTGTCAATCCCAAGATATATCTGTATATTTTCCTATGTAGTCTGAAAAACCTATATTGCTCTTATATTAAGTATCCAAGTTCAGGCTCATAAATAAGCAGTGGTAAAAAAAAAAAAACATTTGTTAAAACTCTTCCTCTTCAAACACTTAGGTTTTTTTTCTTTTAATATTACATTATTTCTAAACCCTTCATCAAAATTTATTTCATGTTATATTTTTATCTGTATTAATAATCTAGTCAAAGTAATAATTTATAGTTATAAAATTTATTAATTAATCAAAATCTAGTTTAAAGATAGAAAAGAAACATTCATTTGGTTTATTTGGTGGGATTAATAGTACAGTTGTTTTAATTTAAAACATAATAATTTGAATAGCTTTAAAGTATTTATATACTAAATGTGTATATTTTATCATTTAATTAACAAAATTATGTTAATTAATTTTACTAAAACTTAAAAAAAGAACAAAACATATAAAGTAAATTGCTAACTAATTACATATTATTAGTGTATCTTATGGTATTTTTAAAATATGTGCAATTGGAATACATATGTATATATACCTTCCTCTAATATGAAATCTGCATATAGAATAATTTGTTTCAGAATAATTACTCATACTATTTTTACCTTGTTTTTTTCCCTTTTCTAATTGTAATGAATAAAATAAATACCACTTTTTTAAAAATGATTTTGATACCTTCTTCCAATTGTATATGTTACATATATAAAGGATATATTGTTTGTGAATACTAATCACACTTTGAATGACTATGGTGTATATAGACAATATCTACAAACTTTTTTTGACACCTTGGTTTGAAAATTAATTTAGATAGTATAATTTTCAATTAGTTTGTATATAAATAAGCTGATATTATTTAAAACAACAGTGATGACTAGCTAATTGAGATTTTGTTATATATATATATAGCAAATAGTATTTTCTAATTGTAAGCAAATTTTTATAGATTGAAAATACAATTTTTTTTTCTATTTTTATAATTACAATTATAGTTGGTTCGTTGTTTTGTGTACAAACTTATATTCAAACTACTAACTTTTTTGAGGTGTACATTATAAATATATATATATGTTTCATGATGATAAGTTTCTACACATCATATATTTGCTGTCTACTTCATCATGTAAATATTAAAATGCTACTATTTGTATAGTAGTATTATGGATTTTTTTTAACACACAAAGTTCTTCATATTTATATCTAATAGTGGTTGGCCTCTCAAACTGCGAGGAGAGTTGCACGACACGGCTTGTTTAGGCCCCATGATATCTACTCGCTCCATCAACCATGACTTGAACCATACTAACTTGCAGTCACAATCAAATGGATTACCTAAGATATAAAAAAAAAGATAAAAAAATTAAAATTTTCTGAATAAAATAATCTATTCAGTTCTTAATTTTATCTTGTAAAAATTTTATTAAATAAATTTTATATTACTGATCTTTGAATTCTTTTTCACTAAAAAAAAAAACTTCTGTATATATTACTTTCAAACTTATATGTGTAGTATATAAAGTAATTGTGAATTACCATGGGAAATGCTATTAAATCAATGGTACAAAAAAAAAAAATAGGAAGTATTTTTAAAAAACTAAATTTTTTAATTTCCAAGTGTGGGTTGTTGGTTTTTTTTAAATTATTACTTGATAAATATTTATATTGAATTCCACTTCATAATATTTTTTTTAAAATTGTGTTTTCATTTTACATATTCATAAAGAAAATGTATCATTGACTTTCTACAGTATCTCATTGTATACAGTATTATTATTGCATTTATTGTCACAAATAAGTACATTTATTTTAGAAACAAACTTATAATTGAATACTAAGCATAATTTTGATTGAATTTCATTTTTTGTTGTTGTTGTTATTGTTGTTGCATTTTTTAGTAGAGGAGAAGTTAAAAGTCTCAACAAATTGATTAGTAATAGCAATATTATAATTTACAACAAAATAAACATCTGTACAAAGATCAAAAATTAATTTCTGTTTTGTTTAATGAATTAAAAAAGAGGGTTTTTTTTTGTATATATAAATATCATTCTAGGAGGTTTTTATTATATTTTTAACAAATAGTATTTTCTGCAGTGCAAATAACAAATGGTGGAAATGTATTTCTTTTTAATTAGAAAACATATCTTTTTTTTTATTTATTTATTTTGTTTGAAGGTGTTTAGCTTTCACGTTATTATTTTATTTATTTATATATTTTATGGTAGTCACTCACTGATACTGAGTTTATTCAAAATGGGATCAAATTTTGCTGCACATATAATAGACTATATACATGTATCTAATTTTTTTTTTTTAATATTTTCTCTATGAAAATATATTTGACATAATAAATATCATGCGATTTCAGTTGATTATAATATTCCTACATTTTAATGTTTAAATTATAATAATTTCATTTTTTTAAAAGTGTTTTTTTTTTTTTGTTAGTAATGAAGTTCTCTATATTCCGATATCAGTGATTTTGAATTGCAGCTATAAAAAATTATTTTGGACTTTCTTTATTTAAAGTAATGTGAAAAAAATATAATTGCTAACTGTAAATGGCCATTAAAAATATAAAAGTTATTAAAAATGGAATAAATGCATAGGAATTATATTACAGGTACTTAAATAGGATAGTGAAAGAAATTAAATAAATTTGTTAGAGAAAAAGAAATAAAATTATGGATAATGAATATGAATTAAAAAATAGTCTGTGTTATATAAAAATAAAAAATATATCCAATATGAAAGAGTTTCTGATAATACTGGAGAGAGCTTATTGTTATTTACTACATAGATAGAAGCTTTGGAAACAAGGAAAAGAACCAAAAATGGGGTAAGAATTTGGATTATAATTGTGATTTATACAAAGATGGGAAGTTGAGGGAGTATCAATCATTTATTTTGGTGTGTTATATATTAAAAGAGATTTATGAAAAATTGTATAAAGAATAAAAGAAACAAAGGTGAAGAGATTGAAAGAGATAGAGATTTTTTTTGTTGTTTGTTTAGGCCTTTTTGACAAAAAATATAAATATAAGGAACTGTTATAACTAAATTGAAATAGAGATGGAAATGTGTCAGTGATGTAATGATTGAAGATTGATAGAGATTTGGGTGTAACTTCAGTGCATGTTTTGTGATATGTAACATTTTTTAATAATGAAAATGTTTCTTTTGACTAATAACATCACTGGAGTATGTCCAGGGATTTTTGACTTCATTTAAGAAGCCATTTTATTTCACATTGCATTATCATCTCAAACTACTTTTTTTTTTTGTTTTAGTTAGTTGTTTTATTTCAAATGAGATACAAAAACACAGTAGTGGTAAAAGAATTGTGTTATCTATAGATAAAAGTAAAACTGCCAATACAGAAAAGTAATAAAAAAAACATTCTGTTCATAGGACTTTTATTACCTTAATTCAGATAAATTTTGGTTATGTCTAAGACAAAAAAAAAGAATAAAAAACAATAATTTAGTTACAAATTATTTTATAAAAAACATAATTGGATATCATTTAGCATATATAAATTGGTATTATTTTAATATAATAAATAAAAGTTGCTAATTTGTGAATAAAAGATACCTAATGGTTTTAATATAAATCTTTATATTTGATATGTTTAGTAAAAATGGTATATAAAACTATTGATTGATCAAGAACAAAGATTTCTCCTGTATTATTTGCAACTTTCAGCCACAATAATGTTTTTTATATAACAAACTTTTAGATCATATTTGTTTTTCAACTTATTTTAAGGGGATGTTCATATTAAGTATTCAACTTTTATTTAAAGTTATTATAGTCAACCTTATTTCTACACACACACACACACACGCATATATATATATGCCTATGTATGTATATATATATACACACGCAAACACTTATTGCAGTACAGACATGATAAATAACTGATAAAATTCACATTAATATCTGAATTAAGTTGCTGATAGTTATCCATTTCCTTTTTTCATTTTAATTGGACTACATGCTGTGGTGAACAATTATTTGCCTCATTAAATCGGATTAGTGTTAATAATTATTTAATCATTTTATTTCTTTTGTTTTATAAAATGTAATTCTGAAGATGTTTGATTATTTTTAATTGACGTCTAATGGATATTTCAAAAAAAGACAGAAGCTGAATGAAATTAAAAAAAGATCTGAAGAAATTGAGATAATAAAATTAAATTAAGGTGGAATAAAAAATAAATTGGATTATATCCAATTCTTTATGCTGTACATATAAGATACAAACATACACATATATGTATATGTAGATAATAATAAAACTATGCATATATAAATAAATATGATCGTAAAAGGTTATTTAACATCAAATACTATTAATAAATAATAATTTATAGTTTCAATATAGCCTTGAGTATTGAGAATATATGTTAAAGAAAGATTAATGGGATGTGCATTTAGTAATGGCTTTATACCCTCATATTTACAAATTGATTTAGAAAATGCTGTAATTAAAGAAAAAATAATAGTCAAGAAATAATCCAAAATTGTGGATATATAAATATCATTTTAATAATTTAAAACGAACATACTATGCATTATTTTTATAAAAAATTTGATAATAATATATTTGATGTTAATATTGTTCTCATAATTTACTTGATATTTATATAGGCATATAATTATCATTTGTATATCAAAATTTTTAATAGCTGCAATCTTTTGTATCCATACTTGTGAATCCAGAGGAATAATTTTTTAAAAAAAATTGCCTAATTTAACAAAATATTTAATTTTATCATTATTATTTTTATAATTTGAAAATCTAAATATTTTAAATTCAAATTTTTTTTTTGCAAATTAGTCCTACCCAATTTCGATATTTTTCTGATATTTCTGAAATTAAGCTATTAAGAATAATATGAGTATATACAAATAATTATTTATTTATTTAAAATAAATGATAAATTATCTAATACATTTTCATGGAATTAGATTTTTATACGTGTAGGAGTGTGTGTGTGTATACACATCATAATTAGAATATTTTATTTATGCATGAATGTATATATGTATTACACAACACACAAATGTATAAAAATCTATCATAATGATAAAAAAAATATTTTTAACTTGTTGATATGATTATATATGTATAATAATTATATAGAAAATAAAAAAGATTGTAATTCAGGAAACAATATATATATATGTTGATACAAAGATTTTCACGGGTTGCATATATAAAAGACATATTTTGCGGGTTCATCTGTATTAAAAAATTTAAATATTGATATACCGACTTTTCGACTTGATTACAGAAGTCATCCACTGGGTGATGACTTGTGTGATCAAGTCGAAACATCAGTATATCAATATTTAAATTTTTTAACACGGATGAACCCGCAAAATATGTCTTATATATATATAATGTGAATATGAATTATATTTATTAGATAGAGGAGTTAAATTATTAGGTGAGTTAATTTATAAATAAATCTACTATTCTTTAAAGAAAAGAAGAGAAATTGGATATATAGTAACAATATAAATAATAAATATAACTGTAATTAACTATTATATTTCAATCCACAGAAGTACTTTCGGTTAATTTCTTAACCCTCCTCAACTGCCATTAAATTCAAAAAACATAACGGAAGCAAATATCTTCAACTCAAATCTCATGACTCCCGAATTTTAATATTAGCAACTTGTTTATTAATTATATTCATTTTATTTGTTTATTAAAATTGCCTCCTTATTTTTTTTTTATTATTATGAAACATTAAACACATCCTTTTATATACTCTTAAAAAATTTCACTTGAACATTTGTATATGGAATGGATATCCATTTTTTTATTATCACAGATGAGAGTAAAGATGTAGTGTTGGAAGCAGATCTGAAATTGGAAGATATATTTATATTTATGTGTGAATACTAAATAAAAGGTAATATGGGTGAAGATAGAATATATAAGGATCAAAAATATTTTTTTTATCAAGGATGCCTATGAATAATTATAAGAAAATAATATTTTTTAAAAAAAGTTGCAAATATATTTATATAAAGCTTGATTTTAAAAATATGCAATGAAGTAGAAATATGAGTAAATGGAAAGAACTGGACGACATTGTTATGAAGTAAAAACTAGATAATACTATTACAAACTTTTGACAATTAAAAGTGCAGATTCCAAACCCTTCAGATATCAAAAGCTTATTCTGATTATGCTTTTTTTTTTCTTTTCCTTTTGTTTGTCTCACTTTTTTATATTGAAAGATGGGAATTATTGTATCTGAATGTTAACTGCTGATTTGGTTTTATTTTCATCATTTATTTGCCATTAGGTAAATCATTCCATAACTATTTCTCCAATTTTTAAATACTATTCTTCAAGTACTCTGTGAATGGATCTGAAAATGTAATTAATACAATTTCTTTTCTCTTTCATGATGTTTTGAATTGAATAATTTTTTAGCACTCTTTTCAATACTTTTGAATTTGTAACCTTGTATACACAATTAATCCTATTCATTTTTTTCCTAATTCAAGTCTCAGAAGTCTATTTGCTTTTTTCCCTCTCTTTAATCATCTGAATTTTTATATCATATAAAATTTTGCTTTGCACAAAAGATTTATTGATTCTTTTTTTTTAAAAAACTAATTGTAGTCATCCATAAAATATATATGTATATTAAATTTTGTTTTTTTTTTCTTTTTCCACACTGCCCATTTTCAGTTTTTCTTTCCCAGATATTTCAAAGCATTATCATATTCTATGACTTCTTACTTAATTGTTATTCTCATATTTATATGTGTGCTTTGTATATTCAGAAACTTAAAATACACCAGAAAATTATATTGTTTGTAGCTTTATTCTGGAGCAAATGGAAAAATTTAGGTGGGGGTAGTAGTTTCTGACTGCCTTTTTTTTTTACTGGTTATTTTTTAAGACAGATGGAAGAGGTGGGACAATCCTACTCAACAAAACAGAGATTTTCATCATTGTTGGAATGAAATGTATTTGAAAGCACATTTTTATTTTTATTATGTAAAGCAAATATATTTTAAAATAGCTTATCAAAGAATTCTGGTACATTAAATTATAATATTTAGATATTATAGAATTGAATATAATCATTATTGATTTACTGCAGGGTGAAGACCTACCCTTTTCTACATTATTTTAGCAATCTTTCTTATTTCATCCATTTATTTTATATGTGGTCTCTTTATATATCTTTTTTAAGATTTCAGTTGTTCATCTATTATAATCTCTTTTAACAATTTGCCTAACCCTATTCCATCCAATCTTTAATTTTTTCAAACATGTCAATGATATATGTTTGTTTTTAATCCCATTGTTACAACATACTTGGCTCCACACTTCATTGCTTGGTCTCAAGTCTCTGTATTGTTTTTCTCTTAAATGTCCAAGTTTCAGATAATATGTAAAAATTGTTAAAAACATCTGTTAAAATTTTCCTTTTTAAATAAATACATATATATTTTTTTTTAATATTAAATTATTTCTACCAAAAGCATTTTATCCAAATTTAATTCATTGTTAATTTCATCCATTATGTTTCCATTTATACGAATAATTTGACAAAGCTCGTTGTAACTGTTAACTTTGTCTAATTTATGATTATTAATTTTTTTTTTCTATGAAAACTCCTTAACTATTTCTTTAATCTTTATTGTATTTATCTTTAGTCCTATTTTCTTACTTTTATCTGGTAATTCTTGAAATTTTTTCTGAAGTTTTGAAGAATTATTTACAAAAAAATTCAACTGCAAAATCTAGATGATTAAAATAATCTCCATGCTTTTTATAGCTTTAGCTTTTCAATTTAATTCACCAAGTACTTCTCATAAAATAGCTGTAAAAAGTTTTAAAAATATGGAATCATGCTACCTTACCAAGTTTATCTTTTTAATATTGACAGGTAATTTAATCACTGCTTTTACATTTTGATAAATATTCTTCACATTTTGATTGTCTTCTGCTTATATCTTGATATTCCAAACTTCAGTCACTGTGAAAGTGCTTATAGAATCTAATGGCATTTAATAACTACAAATCCAATGTGTAATGGCTAATCCTTCTATAACTTATGTCTACTCATTTTTATAGTATGTTGTCCAATGTTTTATCTGATTTATACAAAATAAAGATATTCTTTGGAACAAATTGATTTTTCTCTTTATAATTTTTTAGGTTTCTATTTCTATCTACCTTTTAATGATTATTAATAACTTAATAATAAATATAATAAAATTTTGCTTACTCTTAAAATTAATGTAAGTGATACCATTCTCAAACATTCTAAAAACTCCTTCAGGAAAGGAAGTAATTTCATTGTTGCCCAGATCCAGAGTACGTAGGGATATCAAGTCCTTGAAGGCATCTTTATCTACCATTCTTATACTATTGTAGTCCAATACCAAATGTCGAAGTGACCCCAAGTTAGCAAAATCTTCTTTACCTAAGGTATGTATGTTGTTATCACTGAGCAGAAGATAATTTAGATTTGTTAAAGCTGAAAGAGCTCCTCTTTGTATTTGTCTAATTGTGTTATATTCTATTCTAAGCCATCGCAAATTAGGAACATTTATAAATGTGTTTCTACGTAGAATTGTCAAGCGATTATAACTTATATCTAGATGTTTTAATTTTGGCATATTGCGAAATGAACCAGGTTCAATTTCAGAAATTTCATTGGTGTCTAGCTCAAGTTTTTCTAAAAATAATAATGATGAAAATGTTCCATTAGAGATTTTATTGATAATATTATCACTCAGATCAATTTCTTTTAAACCACTTATATTTTGAAATATTCCCGGTTCTAATTCTTGAATATTGGTGTCTCGAATAACGATTTCCCGAATTTCTTTATTTTGAAAAGCTGTTGGAGGAAGTTGAATTGTCCCTCCTTCTATGGTGAGACTGAATATTGGTTGTTGTACATATCCAATAGCTTGTAGGAATTCGGCTGTATCAGAGTCTATACATTGAATTATGAGCCCTTGGTTATGCTCTGAACATTCACAGGGAGAGAAATCTATCTCAGAAGGACAATCCCAAGCTTTTGTGAGGATGAAGAGAAGTGTTGATATCAAAAGGAGAAGGTACATTGCGCTTTATTCTTGCTGCCTGAAAAGTAAAAATTAGTACAATATTAAACTAATTATAGATTTTTTGCTATATATATATACTTAAAGTATAATTATATAAAATAATGTAATATATAAGGACAAATGTTTTAACCATCTTTATGCTTATCACGATTCATTTTGGACCCAAAATCATAATAACTTTTGAAAGTTTATTATCATGAAGATAGATTTGTCACATTATTTTTGATAGTCAACAATATTTTTATAGTCATGAACATTGGTCAGCATATTTTATTTAAAGCATTACAGTTCAATGCTATCTATTTTATCTTTTAAATGGAACAATTTGTTTTACTTTTAGGAAGTTTATTCTCATATTTTAACATTTGTTTTTATTATATTTTTGGTTTATATGTATACGTTTTGTATGTCCGATCATGATTAAATATAGATTATTAATTAAGTCATGGTATATTCTTTTTTTTTTTTTAGACTTCTATAAATATCATTAAATTTACTTTTTCAAATTTATTCTCTAAATTCATTCTCTTTGTTGATTCTTATTCTACATTCATTTAACTATCATCTTCCTTAAGATCACCTCATAATTTCTTCACATCATTATTTATTACATATTTTCATATTTCTTGTCAATATATTTTTAAATCTTTTTTTTTTTAATTTTTTTTTTTTTTTTAATCAAGTTTTATACTTTTTTTAGTTTCTTCATTTCCTAACTTAAGTATCTTTATCTAATATTTTATTGCTAAATGTCATGATTCTCTATTTTAAATAGTGATGATCGCTATCTTCATTTGTAGCTAGTTATTCAAGCATTTATTGAGGCAATGAAAACTGTTTGACAAAATCATTGAATTTCTATGTTTAGTTTTTGATTAATTAATCATTTTCGATCTAAAGCAATTGTATATATTATATCCAGCCAATGACCATTGTATTCATGTTTTGATATCTACAGCCTAAGTCAGTCTTATTTATTATTAATAATGCTTTTCTGTGTATTTTTATTTTATTTCTAGTGATTCATATTACTTTTTTCTTTTGCTATTAATTCAGTTATTTTTTATCAAAATAATCATTATTTTAATATATATCTTTTTTTTAATCCTTTTTTCTGAGTTTTTGAAAAATATCCATTAAAATACTTTCTCAACATGTTTAAAATATAAATTATTTTATTTTTTTAAAACATTTTTCAGTAATAGTTATCAATATATTGATTATAACTTTGAATTTATTTATTAGTTGTCTTATAGCCGAATTGTTTAGAAAAAGACATACCATTTAGCAATGTATAGCTAACTATAACCTTTAAATTTCCTAATCCTCTATCATGTATATATATGTTGGCTGAAAATTTTCATGATTAAAAGATATCAAATGTTTTTTGGTTTTTTTTTTTTTTAATCTTTATACATAAGGACAAGCAAGAAATAATTTATACTAAGAAAAATATATATGTTAAGTAAATAATTCTGATCATTATTTTGATTATGCAGGATATCCACAATTACTTGTCAATATTTCAATAGCATCGCAATTATTTTTTCAGAATAGTAATTATTAAAAACCTGGGGGGAGGGGGAGCATATATTTGATGGACTTCATCATGGATTTTAATATTATTGATTTCATTTATAAATCTAGAATCTTCTTTTTTTAAATACACTATGACTGTTTCCTTCCAGTTTCTTCATATGCATAAAATATGTACAATTGATCATTTAATGCTTACAGTTTGCATGCAGTGAAATTGACTTATCATAAGTCGGTTTATTTTTTACAATTAATATATATATATATAGCAATAAAGGAAATTTTGAGAAGTGATTGAGGCAAAAGATTATACTTTTATTTATAAGTTTGAACTTTTTTTTTTTGCTTTATTAGTCAGATGAATCATGTTTTCTCCTTCACTATTTTATGTGGAGAGAAGCTGGAGGAGCCTGCCACAATGAATTCATCTTATATATATATTATAAAGATCCGGATTTAATGAGCTTAACGTAAACTGCACTACAGGGTGCCATCTAGGCATTTGAACCTAGAAAAATTTATAAAGTAGGCAGATACCTAAGTCAAAAAAAAAATTTTTTTTTTTTATATGTATATTTTGATATCCGGTCATTAGCCCATTGTCACTAGCTCAGTGGAATAACAGAGATTTATATTTTATAAAAATTCTTATCTAAGAATATATATAAAAAAAGAATAAAATAAGCCACTGCCAGTAATTAACACACAAACATTTATTTACGCACATATATAAAATTTAGCATTATTTTAGAATAACTTTTACTTTGGATTTTAACTTGATTTTAGAATTTAAATTTACATTTTAATTTTTATAATATTATAAGTTTACATTTTAATTTTTTTATAAGTTCGCACAGATGGGATTATAAAAGCTTGTTTTATAATGTTGAGTATAGATCGGTTACATAGATTACACGGTTAAAAACATTTCAAAATAAACATAAACGATCAAAATATAAAATCATTGGTGGAATTGCATGAGGGAATTCACAAGAAACCCAATAGCATTCATCGTAAGATGCCCGCATTGACATCAATAACTTAAAAGACATCCGAATAAATACATTTTAGATACTCACCGTAAGGTATCAGTATTTATCGAATGTTTATATATTTTGATCAAATATGAAAACCAAAAACATAACCGGTAACGAACCCACACAAGCGTCTATACCCAACTTAAATTTAATGCATCTTTATTTAGAGTGTCGAGTATGAATAGACTACATAGATTTGCATTTGAAAAGAAAATATTCAATCCTTGTTTAACCTTAGGCCAAAGGTTCGCAGTCAAACCAATCTTCAATCCATCTGATATATCGATGTGTTCAATGTAATATGAATACTGCAGCACAGTTAGGTTAAGAGAAGAAACTGCTTCTCGTCAGATAGGAATATTACATCTATCTGACGATGAGAGCAATAAAAAAAAACCTCCATAGGAAGGAACTGCGGTCTCCGTCTTATAATTCCTCCCATAGGCAAAACGAGTGTGTGCGGCATATAATAGCGATTCTGCCCATAGCGAATCTCGTACTATATCTACTAATTACACCAATATATCCAATCCATTGACCTAATTCAACTACGAAATGAATAACCTAAGATTACCCTCCCCTAATATAACTTTACAAATCTATATAGCCATTCACGCCCGACTTAAGTTTAATATTTATATAGTTTAATTTATCGAAAAACAGAAATCATAATAAAAACTTAAAAGAACAAAAAAAAATAAATGGAAATGATCTTACAAAAAAGAAATACATCAAATAAAATTATAACTAATTAATAAATAATTTAGTTGGTCAGATAGCAATCTATTTCTATTTTTTTTTAAATACTGGGAAAGTTTATATTTTAAAGTTCTTAGTGTTTTCAAATTAATATTCATTTAAGTTCATAACGTGCTTACGTTTTTAGAAATGTTCATTAGTTGTCCGTTGCTTGCCGTGCAGTTACCCGTTGGTCCTTTATGATTGATGGTATTCTTCCAGGCCTTAATGTCCTGTGGTCCGCAATATTGGAAAACGATGTTTCATTTTCTTTTTTTTTTAATAACAACTGAAGGAATTGAAAGTGCGTCTTTCAATCCCTTCGTCTCCAACCCTCTCCAACTTAACACATATCTGTCCTCTTAATAACGAACTAATAATTTCAAACTTTTCCTTTTATATTAATTTTAAGGATTCAATTGACATAACGTCATCGATGATGATGATCCTTCTGTTGAGGTCCGATTTCCCAATGGATTTCTCTCATTTGCTATTAGTTTCTATTGTTTTCCTATCTGACCGCTGCTTATACATTTAAATGCCCAAAGGATAGTTCACTTTGACTAATTAAAATAATCATTTCCATTTTCTGATTACTTAATGTGTTTTCCAAAATTAAAGATATATTTTTATATCTAAATCTTTTTAAGTTTTTACTTTTAAAATATTTTTTCTATTTTTAATAAAGTTTTATTTTAATAATTTTTTTCTTCTGTGCGATTTTATATATATGAATTTAGTATAGAATTTTAATTTTCCATTTTTAATTCTTAAAAAGGAAGTTTTATTTGCGAACTTTTATTCTTTTCATGTTTACTAATAAAAAACAATGTAACGTACGTATGTGCCTGTTACAATATATATATATATATGTAATATCAAATAATATAAGTATTGCTACTTAAGATAGCGGAGTACGCCGAAGCTGGCTATAGCAAAGAATTTTAATCTTTAATTTTATATAGGCATTTTTTTAAATTTTATAGTTTTATTCTAGTGAATTGTTATATATGTATATAATGAACTGGAATTATGAAAACATTTCATATGAAGTTCTCTTTACAATTAATAAACTTATTTATGATAAACTTTTGTGTGCAGTTTGGTAGTGCTACTTTGAAATCTCAATTATTTTATTTTTTTTTATCTTTTTTTTAATGATTGACTGGGGAAGAATAATATAGTGTATGATAAGCTATATTGTAGCAAATTGTATTACCTAACTATGAAAAAAAAAAGGTTTTCCCACATAGAATTTTACACAGATAATAAAATGCTGTCACAATTCTTATAAGAAGTCAGTAATTCAACTAATTTCAATAAATTAAGTAATATGATTTTGGAAATATTACCAATTTTTATAAAGCGCTTCACAGCACTTTTTTTTTTTTTTCATTTTGTTTCCAAGGACTCAACATTCGAGCCACCTTATGTCTGATGCTTGTTTTGAAAATCTTTTTGTCTAATGTTTAATATATTATTCTAATATTAGTAAATAAAAAATAATAATGAGTAATCTAAAGTTTGTGATAGTATATATTTTTAATAAAAAGATTTAATATGATTAAATTAAATAATTAATAATTTTATTATTTAATTAGTGTTGCTTTGTATTAAATCGATTAGTATCCCTGATCAATAATAAACTAAAGTCCTTATAAAATCTTTGATTTATTAATTAACATTTAAAAAATTTGTAGTTTTTTATCAAGTAGTGATTCAAAGAAAATTTTTCAGCAACTTTTAGTTTGGAATGTTTCCAACTTGATAATGCAAACTAGTTTAACTTTGGTAGTTACATAAGCAGAAAAATGGACTTAGATGCTGAGCAATACAGACTCCAATGTGCTGCTACTTTTAACAAGTTAAAAGATAGAGTATTTCAACACAGATAAATAAATACAACAATTGAATTAGCTGTATACAAGGCTATTACTTTATCTAATTTATTATATGAAAATGAAACCTGGACACTCTATCAATGCAATATAAAGGCATTAGTAAATTTACTTAAAGGATGCTCTGTAAAAATTTAAAAACACAATTGCAAAATCCTAAAACCAAGTTTACCATTGTAAAATCACATTATTGTTGGACTGGACATGTAAAACAAATGAACAATTTTAGACTTCCTATAAGGGTATTTTATAGTGAACTTGAGCATGATTGTCATGAAGAGGTAGGTTCTATTTGTGTTGTAAAGATTATCTCAAAGATATTATAAAAAAGTGTGCTGTCAATTGTTTCTATTGGAAAGATACAACAGAGAGTAGAATACATTAGAGAATTACAATTAGATATTGTTTTGAAGTTTTTCAGAAAGAAAAGTTTTCTGTTGAAGAAATTAAAAGAGCAGCATCATAAAACATCAAGTAAATAGCAAAATGATTCAGCATGGTTTAAATGTTGATATATCGTGGTTCACAGATTGGTTTTGTATAGTCCTTGCAAAGCTCATTTTTAAAGCAGTTTTTTTTTCTCTCCTTTTTTTTTTTTTTTTATAGAATTCAATGTTTGTTCAACAAAGGTTCAAGTAGTCATTTCAGTTTACATTTTTTCTTTTTTAATTTTTATTTTGCTATCATTATTCTTCATATAGCATCCCAGTAATCATAAATTTCTTTTGCCATTGCCTTTCATTAATTATGATTATGGAATTGTATATTCATGAAACCATTTTTTTCCATCTTTTATTACACATTTAATAATTCAGAATCTTTCTCATTATTTTTTTTCAATCTCACTTTTAATCTTTTATTATTATTTTTTTCTGTTTCTGAGTTAGACTGGTCATACTCATTATAAGTAACAATAACAATATCTTCATTTATGTCAACATAAACTTATAGTCTAATCATGCTTTACTATACTATTTCTTATCTTTCTGGCTAACATTTTTATCAAAATTTTGTTACATTTCTTATCTATTCTAATCTTGCCAATTTATTGCTATATTAATTACTATATATTTTTATTATTCATTTCCTTACTTTTATATTCTATTTATTTTAAATGATTAACTTTTTTTTTTATGTTCTGCCTTTATCTAATTATCTAATCATTGATAAGATTCTAATTAAGCAGTCCCAATTTATTTAAGTCACCTTGTAAATTTCTAAAAGTCATTTATGTTTTTTATTTACTGAATTCTATTTATATAAAAATGTATTGTTTGGGGATTTATAGCTGTTTTAGTTTCTAATATTCTGATGATGTCATTTCAAAAAATATTAAGAATTAATAGCTCATTTGCACTTAGTATTTATTGTATAACAAAAGTAGTAAACTATGTGAGTTTTTTTTTTTAATAGTAAATAAACAATATGAAAAGGGCAAATGCAAAACGATTCTTAAAATTTTTGACAGTGAGACTTTTTCTGTCTAATGTACTTATTGTCATCTCTAGTAACTACTTTTTGAAAGTATATTGTTTATACCAAAACATCTTTATTATTCATTTTCTTTTTTTTTCTCTCTACATGAGTACATTAAAATTTTTTTTTGATAGTTATTATCATTAACTATGCTCAACATTCTTTAACAATTTTATAATAATCAAATTAAGATTTTAAAAAAAGGTTGGGGAATTGTTTCTTAGGAGATGTTTTACATCAGGGGTGGGCAAATAGTGGCCCGGGGGCCACATGCGGCCCACTAAGAGGTTTTATGTGGCCCTCCAAGACAATCAGAAAAATCTGCCTTGAACTGAGATTTCCTTTTTGTGTGTGACTGAAGATTCATCTCGTATTTTCCACTATGATGGCCATATCAATACACATGTGCAGTGTAGATATGATGTGCAATGCTTTTCCAGTTGATCTGGTTACTTTCAATTTTGTCTTTGCATTAGCAAATATATACATTTCCATTTTTAGTGAAACCATGAACCCTCTGAAAAAATGTAAAATCAGTGATAATTGTCATTTGTTTAATAGAGAATGGACAAATAAATATTTCTTTGGTAATACAGGGAATACAGCAGTGTGTTTATTGTGTCATGAAAAAAAGGTGTGGCCCTCCGCTAACCTTCGCTTCCACAAAGTGGCCCCCAATGCGGCCCTCCACCAACCTCTGCGGCCCCCGAGCCAAAACAATTGCCCACCCCTGTTTTACATCATTGATCTGATAGCAAAAAAAGAGAGAATAATTTTAGAAAAATTGAAGTTATGTTTTACATAAAAATTCATTATAATATATGAATACAATTGTTGATATATGAATAATTTAATAACTTTATTAATGCTATGTCCGGCTTCTATATACTGTTGGACAACTTGTCTGTGAACTTAAGCATTCCACACTTATTTAACAATAATATTTCCCCAGTAATGATACAACTCTGTTAGGTTGAGATTAAATGCAATTTAATAGTAAATATTCTTAGTAATATCCAACTACGTTATAAATTTATATATACATATACTTAAGCCCATAGGCATACATAAATTGTATTATAGATCAATATGACCTATAAGAGTCTTAGCTGGCTGTTCACGTGTTCGGAGACCAGCCAGCTCTCCGCACTTTGAAGTCCCTGTGCATATGGGCGACTTTTACCCAGGTGAAGCGCCAAGAATCAAGTGCCCTTTTCTTGGTTCAGTTTGCACTCAGTTCATTCATTGTTTCAATTCCTGGAGTTGGTTGGCTTGTATTCCCATCCATCCGCTCAGGTGATTCTTCCTTTCACTGCTCCATGCTGGATACAAGAAGTTAAATCATTACCTCTCTGTCTTTAATTAATGAGTTATTTTTTAGCTTATAATTTATCTCATGAAGGAAATTTAAACTCGAATTCCTTTAATTGTTTTATATCTCGTTATCATACTGTATTCTACTCCCATTAATTAAACTCTTTTTACTTTTAGAAAAAACTTTTTTTTTCTAATCTTAAAACTTATAATTTTTATTTCCTATTTTAAAAGAATCAGTCTTTTAAAATTCTTTAATTTATTTAAACTTATTACTTATTTTCATTAGTAATTTATACTTATATGTGTATGTGCAGTTCAGAGATCAAGATATGTGGGTTTTTTTTTTCTTTTAGCACACTATTGTGAATTATATTCCGATTCTTTGCATTTTCTGGAAATGTACTTGTTTGTAAATTACAGTCATTCTTTTTATTTTTCCTCATGTCTACATTAATATCTGGCCACCAGACACCACTAAGGGCTAGAGTTTTTGCTCTGCTGATATCCAGCTGATTATTATGCAGCCACTTTACTGAATGTTGCCTACCCTTTACTGGTATCAGCATACAATCGCTTTTACATACTGACAGTTGCTTCTGGTGTTCTATAGTTTTTTGTGAAGGAAACTAGGACATTGCTTTAGCCAGCCTTCACTAATCTGCTTCATAATTCATTATTATCCGTCAGTCTCTTCTGTCCAACGATCCATGATTTTATGTTTTATTCTTGATTCCTGACATCTTTGTACTTAGTTTTTTTATGTTTATGGTATCCATGGACCTTGTCTGACCTGCTTTTGTTAATTACTGGTTGCTGGAAAGGTTTTTGCTCTCTGAGTATATATATTTTACCCAAATTTCCCTTAACCTCCTCAGAAAGTTTCTCTCGGAGCTCTTACTTTTTTTTAGTAATTGTTATTTTTATTCCATTTCGCTGAACCCCAGTCTCATGCTAATATGAAGTTGATAGGGGCATGTACTACATATAGTAGTAGTAGTACATTAATTTTGCTCTGACTTCCACATATTGGCACTTCAACTACTCCCTTTATTCTAATAGTGTTACCGTTTATATCTAATGCCTTTAGGTCAGTTTTTTGAATAATGGGTCTTTTCTTACTTTGGAAGTAACATTATACCGATCGCAGACTGATATCAAATGCTCCACTACCACTGTCAACCTCCATGGCAATAGGCTGATCATATATTTTAATTTTTATCATTATTTTATCATTCTCTGTTGTTGTCATCTTTTTAATAAGTACTTTTCCTGACCCTTTATTATACTGTTACTACTATTAGTATAATTTCTGTCTACACTGAACTCATTTTTTGCACATATTTGCCATGTATCTTCTTTTGTTGCAGTATTTATAGCATTCACATCTATAATAACAGTTAAAAGCCTTGTGGCCATTTTTCCTGCAGCAAAAGCATATAAATGAGTTTTTGCTGTTATCAATTTTTTCTGTACTGTTTAACAAATTCTTAATGGTTTTACAAACATCTATTTGTGATTTGCTATCACTCTTAAACTTGACGAATTTTCGAGATTGGTCAAGCGCGAGTTCATAAGCTATCCCATGTTGTTAATGGCCAATAATTGTTGCCATTAATTATCATTATGCTTACTAGTCAGAAATTGTTCCAGAAGGGCTTCATCTAGGAAAGATCCATAAACGCAATTCTTTGCTAAAGTACGAAGAGTACTATTGTAATGTTTTACTCTTTCATCTCTACCTTGATACCAATCTCGGAATTGCAGTCTAACGACATGCCTAGAAAGAGTTGGGGATTGAAATGGTTTGACAAATGATCTTTAACCTGATTGTATGAACAATCTTCAGGAGTTAGAAGTTCCATTACCCTGTTGGCTATCTCAATAACTCCTTTCCCAGCAAAGCATAATAATGAAGCAATCATATACCTATGATCTTTAACTTTATTAATGAACAAGTCTTTTTTCAGAGGGGCCAACTAGTTGCCTCACTGACATCAAATTCACCCGTAATTGATTGCATTCTTAATGAATCTTTATGCATCAATCTAAACTTTTACATTTGATTCTTAATTTGAATCAACTAACTGAGTGCACTTTAATCTGAGCGCAATTCCGAAGTGTTTCAGACTACTGTAAATTTACTTACAGTTTCAAACTTTGAACTGCCTCTGCACTGTGTCGACTGGGATACGTTTGACTTTTCCTATTTGAACTGTGGGCTGTGATACTGCTATGGATGCAGACTGTTAAGGTTTGTATGAAGACTGTGTGACTGCACCAATTGCTATGTCTGGCCTTCTACACTGTTGGACACCCTGTCTGCAAACTTAACTGTTCCAGACTTATTTAACAATAATAATTCCCCAGTAATGACACAGCTCTATTAGATTTAGATTAAATGCAATTTAATAATAAATATTCTTGCCAATATCTAACTATGTTACAAATTATATATACATTATATTGTAATGATCATATTTGTACATTCACGCATCAAAATCCAGAGTTTTGGAAAATTATTCCAAGGCTGATCTAGATGAGTGGTTGAGACCTCGAATCAGATCACGTGTTAGTTCCTTCACCAATGCTCCATGATTTAATACTTTATGAATGACATATATGAGGCTACACTCAGACTTTTTTAATTTGCCTGCCTACAGTAGCAAAGGGTGGAGCACAAGATTCTGGAATCTATGAATAACTCTGGTCAATTAAATAAATAGACTTACACCCACCTATAGCTGTTAGACACATGAATATATTTTAACTTAACTAAACATGATAATTTAGAAAGGATTTGTTGAATGGAAATGAGCTTTGAATAATACACTAAACATGAATATATTTAGATATATGTTTATTTAAAGAAATTGGTAATATTATAGCAATAGTGTGTTAGGTTACACTCGTGGGTGTATTATGATGCGTAGATTGGGTACAGGGTCTTATCTTTATTTGCATTTTATACCAGAGAGAATAATTACAGTTTATTAATAACTCTATGAATTTATTTATCTGCAGTTAAAATATGCTTGGCTTATACTATGTCATATATCTGTGGTTTGTTAATATTAAAATATAAGAGTGATCATCTAATATATTTTTTCAGCATCAATACATACTGAGCTATAACTTGTTCTCTATACAGATATCATATATAACCAGATTCAGTATTCAGATCAATGCTAAACTACTAATATCAGGGTGGAATGAACTGGAGATTTGCAGCGTAGTTTCGATACTATGGCGCTATAATAACTAACAGAAGTAATGCATCCAAAATGTATTATTAATCATGGGATTCATTACCAGGTAATCGGTTCCCGTGGACCTTACGACTTGCTATTTATATAACAAACTTTAGTTCGGGTGATTGGAGCAGCTTATAAACCATCTAGACCCTTACACGTGTTCCAGTTCTACATACAAGAGCTGTCTGAACTAAAAGAATGGGATGACCTTAAATCAGAAAGCACAGATGTGCTTCCTAAAGACACATTTGCAACTTAACTATAGGAACAATTATTAAAATTACTACGCACTAATCTATAGTTTTAATCAGCGAAACTACTTCACACCAGTTCATAAAATAGCATCTATAATATGCTAAGAAAGGATTACTTAAAATAACCTAGTTTATGGAGTTATCTGTATAGTTTATACTATATTTAAGGAGGATTAAAGCATATCTTGGACTTAATCATTTACTTATAATATGCTTTATATAACATCATTCTTATATTTATTTAATTGATTATTAAAAGACACAAACCTGTCTATTAAGCAAATATTAGCTTAATTAACATATAAAATAGGTTTGTACAGCAGAGATTAGTATGTGTGCCAAAGTGGAGTATATGAATTACATGAGAGCATCTAATTGTCTCTCTACTGATAATATTATTAGCAATCTCTGCTCTAGTGAAGAAATAGCATAATCAATAAACAATAAGATAAAATAATAAAGGCATATCCGCAGATTTAAGAGATTAATGATAATAACTAGTAGAATTATTATATTTACATAATATTATTACTTTAACATTTAAATTAGAAATTTGAATTTAGAAATTAAGAATTAGGCAAGATTTTACAACCTTAATATTATTATCAAAAGAAGTATATTAGAAATTTGATTAATAATTTACAGTTTAATATACAGTATTTGCTAAGAATAATTTAAGTAACAATGTAAGCACATTTATAATATAGCTAGCTTATAAAATTTATTAGAATGATTTATTAAGATTTGGTTTAAGAGCTCTGTGGAAGAATTTATTACTGATCATCTTGCTAAGCTGGCATGCATGGCGTGGCAATTCACTGTCCGTCTACTTCATTCTTGATGACTTCTCGGTAGGCTGCTCCCGAGTCTTTTCCTACAAGAAAGATGGCAACTATAGGCCTTCTAGTCACTGGTTCTCATAGTAAATATGAGCATAGCCTCTGGCTGCAACACGTTCTTAATATTAGAGAGTAAACACTTTTAGTAATCAAAATGGCAGGTTTTTATGTCAACCCCCCCCTTCTGCACAAGCCATAACTTATTTACAATTTTAAATTTAAATTTTAAAGACAAAAGCTCCTGCTGAGTAATTGACAAAATAGTATTGGTCCAGTGATTTTGTCTTCAATTTATTTTTTAAATTTATTTTTAAAATTTCTGCTCTTGATTTGCAGGTGAGAGTCAGAATGATTCCCAAGAAATAAACCTTTTTTTTAAAAATAGAGATTTAAGTTCTGTAAACATTCTATTATATGTGTAACATCATCACCTTTGGATTTGAGATTTTATATGCGAATACTAGCAAATATATCACAACATTTATAATAACTTAAAACAGATAATTTAGAAGAGTTGTAATGTTCATAAAATCTATTACATTACAGTTCCCTTCATATATATATACATAGGTGTGTTTCTACACATACAATGATGTTTACACAATTTACTTTAATTTATTAATTTAAAATCAGAACTACATATACATTTACAATTATCTACATACAGATATTATTAGCTAACATACGCAATATAAATATATGCACATATTTGTTAATAGAGCTTATTACATAATATTTTAAGATTAATTTAATTAATATATGTGCACTGGGATAGGATTAAATTTAGAAAATATACTACTATGAAACATAGTAGGTGAAACTGGATGATAGATAAATTATACTGTTTCAATATATATACCTAAGCCCATATACGTACTTAAATCATATTATAGATTAATACAATCTTTAAGTCCTAGGTGCTGTTAACACATTCAGAGGCTGACTTTCCATACTTGAAGTTCCTGTACATATGGTTGACATTCTGCACTCGCTTATAAATCCACGTGCACAGGTGAAGCTCCAAGTGGAGAGCTAACCTCTGAATGTGTTAATAGCCAACTAGGACTCTTACAGGCTTACATGCTTTGTAATACAAGCTTTTTAAATTAGATCATGTGACATATGACTTGATTTCTTTGTAATTATATATAATGTATATAGATGCACATATAATTTGTAACATAATTAGATATTACTAAGAATATTTATTATTAAATTGCATTTAATCTAAACCTAATATGAGTTGTGTCATTACTGGGGAATTATTATCGATAAATAAGTCTGGAACGGTTAACTTCGTGGATAAGATGTCCAACAGTATCGAAGGCCAGACATAGCAATTAATGATTTATAATTAATTAAATTTATTATAGAGAGTGTACCAATAGATCAAACAAGCTCTTAATTGATAAATGTGATAAGAGAAAATATTTAAAATCTCTATCCAGAATATTCCTATCCCCAGATCATTGGTTTCGAGCTTTTGGCTCACTTCATTGAAGAGCTAGAATATTCAGAGGCTAGATCTAAAATATCAACTCAAAATCCAGCACTTATTTAATACATAATATTTATTAGAAACTGAAATTTTCGGGCATGAAAATAACTTTAACTCCAGCTGTCTAACTTAAATAGCTATATGGCACTGAATCAAATTTAGATCTACCATATAAGAATAGCCCCGCATTGAATAAATGCTGGGTTTTGAGTTGATATTTTAGATCTAGGGTCTGAATATTCTAGCTCCTCACTGAGATGAGCCAAAAGCTCAAAACCAATTGGTTTGGGGATAGAAAGGTTCTGGATAGGGATTTTAAATATTTTCTCTTACCGCACATCAATTAAGAGTTTTGTTTGAGCTATTGGTACGCTGTCTATATTACATATTTCTAAATACAAGCTCATAAAAGCAATCTCATGCTATATATGACTTGCTTTATTGATTATTTTAATTAAATTTATTATTGTAATTATACAACTTCCTATCATATTCCATTTATTTGTAATTATATACAATTCAGGTAACATTTTAATGATATAAATAGAATGTATAATATACTGTGTATGATAAAAGTGCTATTTCATTGTGAACTTAATTTTCTAAATTTAATTATAAGAAATCATTACACATCCTACATTATTGTTATTTTAATATAAAATGAATTCAAACTTAAGTGGAATTATATATTTATTGTACTCAAATGTTAATATGTATTTCATTGAGTTATTCTGCAAGATATTTTATTATTAATGCTGAGATGTGAAAAGTAAAATAGTAATATATAAGTATGGTCATTATTAGTATCTCTAAGTGAAGAGTAAAATGCCAAGTTAAGTACAAATATTGTAATTTTAAAATAAAGATTTTCTTTTTTCTAAAAAAAAAAGACTACTTATATTAACAAATATATATATATATATAATAAATAGTTCACTTATTCCAAATAAAGCATATATAAGTATTCCAAATAGGCATAGTAACAGATATTCACTTGGATCAGTGAGATGCTTATTATATTATTTTTTAAGATTAAAAAAAAAAAATCAATGCTTTATTGCTAGAAGTTAATAAGAAATTCGAGCACCAGAAATGATGGAACTGAGATTATAGACCTTTAGCTCCAAACTCTGCTATTCTACGATTGCACCAAAGCATGGTGGAGCTTGAGATTCAGTCTACCACTACACAGAACATTCCCAAGATTTAGATTTAATAATTGATGTGAAATCCTGCATTTTTATTTTATAATATGAATATTTAATAGTTAATAAACCAGGGTCTAAATAATTTATATATAAGCGCTTGTTGATTTACGTATGTAATCATACTTTTTTTTAAAATTCATATTTTAAAAATTAAATAATAAAGATATTACGACGTGTGTGTGTGTGTGTGAATAGAATGAGTTACAAAATAATGCGCAATATGGTTTATATGAAGCATGCGTTATAGTTGATATGATGATGATGAGTAATTCATTATCTTGATATTGATGATATCTATTATTTTCGTTTGATTTATATGTGTATTTTTTTAAAAAAAAATACTTTTATCAATAAAAGATTATCATCATTAATTAAAGATGTTACATAATATTCGTTTGCCTGATAGATTTGGAAGAATATCTTTAAAGATATAGCAAAAATTTAATATATTTACCTCAGTTAATTTTTTAAATAAAATTATATGTTAATAAATAAATGCTTACCTCAAATTTCGTATGTTTTCCATTCAAAGCTATTTCAGATTTTAATATTCTTCGAATTTGCTTTATTCCATCCCCCAATCTATGAATATTCGGTAAAAAAAAATTTTTTTTTGATCTTAACTGTCCCGCATTTGGAAAATTGCCAGTTAATAAGTTGATTCTCTGTGCAAAAAAAAAAAAAAAAATGTTTAAATGGAAAAAAATAAGACAGAAACTAGCTAATAATAAAAAAACGAGAGATGGAATAAGTTTTGTTATTGTTATTATTTTTTTAACTATTGTGTTTGTCTTTTGGATAGTTTAGCTAGATGATAATTTTTAAGGGATCTTATTGTTTTAGATTTGGAACAAAACAGGAGCTAAAATAATCGTGTTTATTTCTTCGTGCGTTGTTAAACTATAAAGTTTCTCCCTCAAAAGATGATTATCATTTTACCCGGTTATTAAAACCATATGCTGATACATAAACTTTTGAAAATGCATGACTACCATTTGTTGTTTTTTGTTTTAAAAAAAAAAAAAACACAAGTTTTATTTGTTTATTTTTTGTTAATTATTATCAGAAGTCACATTTCTGTGTGCGTGTTTATCTGTATGTATACAAAATGCAGATTATGTGTTCTAGTCATTGGATAATCATTTTTAAACGGGTTACTTAGTTATAACTTTTTAGGTTTAGATTTCAGTGCAATTTTTTGTAAATACACTAGATGTTTAAGGCTAAAGCAGTGAAGCTATTAATTATATATATCATTAAGCAATAGTCGTTCGCAAATATATATTTTGATTATAAAAAAGATTCTTGATAAATACTGGAAAGAAAAAGTTAGTTTGAAAACCAATTTTTATTTTAAAAAAATTAAAATTACGCTTGGGATTAAGTTATTATGCTAAAAAGAAAGATAAATATAATAGATTGTATGAATTAAAAAATAGTTACATATTTGTATGTATAGATATAGTAGGTTGCAGAAAGGAGTTTGCTATTAACTAAAAGGAGACCCTTTGATATCTCTTGGAGCCCTTAAAGGAACCGAGCAGGGCAAATTCCTAATATCCACTCCATACGTGCTTGTCATTGCAGCTGTTATTACTATGTGATTATTCATATAGTATACGAACATGGATGGGTTGCTCACCAACACTCATTAGCCAGCATGGTGAGTTTATTGGCTTTTTATCTCTGAGTTTAAGATCAAGAAACACCATGGTCTTCTCAGTTGCCTGATAAGGCAGAATGAATGTTTGTATAAATGATAAATATTTTTCAATAGATATACAATTATGACAGACAAAAATAAATCATGGCCCTTATTCCCAGGAGGCTGTAAAGTCACCAACCAAAGCAGCAGTTGGTGGCCGAGGGTGGAGGGTGCTAAGAATCCCCTGATTGCAGACCAAGGCTGCCATCTGATGACGGCTTTTTATTTAGCTACTTAGAACTGCAGATTACTTTCAAGTGAAGGAAGATTGCAAAAATTAGAAGAACTGTCTTATATTAAATAGGACTTTATTGGACTTTGTGAAGTTAGAAAAAAGGGTCAAGAGACAATTGATTTAAAAAGTGGACATATAGTCTATTATAAAGGCACAAATATTGGAAATGCAAGTGGAATAGGATTCATTATAAATAAAAAGTGGAAGAATAACATTGTGGAGATTGATGGTGTATCGGACAGAGTGGCAAGATTATAGCAGATACCAAATGCAGATAATTCAGGTTTATGCCCCATAAAGTTCTCATAATGATGAAGTAATAGAATATTTTTATATGGATATACAAAAGGCTTTTGATCAGAGTAAACAACATTTTAAAATTGTTATGGGAGACTTTAATGTTAGAATTGGTAAACAAATGAAAGATGAAAGTGCTGTAGGTAATTTTGGTTGTGGTAATAGAAATGAGAGAGGACATAGACTTGTGAAGTTTGCAGAAAAAGAAAAACTTATATATTATGAATTCTTTTTTTGAGAAAAATGTTAAAAGGAAATGGACATGGAAGCATCCAAATGAAGGTACAGCAGAATTGGATTATATTTTGAGTAACAGAAAATACATATTTCAAGATTGTAATGTTCTTAATACATTAAACACAGGAAGTGATCATCGATTAGTAAGATGTAAGATATGTCTTAATGCTAAACTAGAGAGGCAAAAATTATTAAGAAAAACAATATTTACAGTTGATATTCCTAATCTTCAGAAACATTCTAATGAATTTAAATTAATAACTTACAAATCGGTTTTAAGTATTAGTTGACCATGATTCAGATTTGAGTGAAATTAATATGAAAATAACTGATACACTTTTAAAAACTGCAACAAAAATAGCTAATAGAAAAAGCAACAATTGACCAATAAAATTTCTACTGAGACTAGAGAATTTATGAAGAAAAGAAGGAATATGAATATATCCAAAATGTTGCATTAAAAACGATTGAATATCTCGAATTTTGTAAAATGGTGCGGAAAATGGTATAAGTAAGTATAACTGTGAACTAGCAAGGAAAGCTGTAGAAGAGAATAAAAGTCTCAAGAGTGTAAAACAACATTTTGGTATTGGTAGGAAATTTATATCTACAATAAGAAAAAAAGATGGAATTATTACTAAAAAGAGAGCTGACATCATGAAGTGAGTAGAAGATTTGTATCAAGAATTATGTAGTAATAAAGAACAAGTTCCTCCTATATCTATTACATCTTAATTGCCCAGAATTTTAAATGAAGTGAGACATGCAATTAAACGTATGAAGAAAGGAAAGACTCCAGGTAATGATGGAATTATAATTGATATATTAAAAGAAGCAGGTGAAGAAATAAAATTTTTTTTAACAAAGTTATATACCAAATGTCTAAATGATAAAGATGTACCAGATGATTGGAAGAATGTAGTATTAATATTAATATTTAAAAAAAGGTGATAAAGAAGATATTAGAAATTACAGATCTATCAGCCTTTTATTAGTTTTATACAAAATTTTTACCAAAATAATTACAACTCATCTACAGAGAATATTGGATTGCTACCAACCAAGAGAACAAGCTGGATTTAAAAGTGGCTTTAGTACAGTAAATCATATCCATGTATTGAGAGAAGTTATAGAAAGGACAAATGAATATGAGTTGCCATTATGTTTTGGATTTGTAGATTATGAAAAGGCATTTGAATCTATAAACGTTTCTTCCATGGTTAAAGCATTGGATCATCAAAAAATAGACCCAAGATATTGTCAAATTTTAAAGAATATTTATAAAAATGCAACAACAACAATTAGATTACATAATGATTGGGAAAGTCAACATTGAGAAGTGTGTAAGCTAGGATGATTCCATATCCAAAACTTTTTACAGCTGTGCTGCAAGAAATATTTTGTGAATTAAAATGGGAAGCTAAAGGAGTGAAAGTAAATGGAGATTATTTAAGTCATTTAGTTTTTGCAGATGATATAGTTGTTTTTGCAAATAATTCTTTAGACCTGCAGGAAATGTTGCAGGAGTTATCACATGAAAGTAGGATTAAAGAGAAATGCTAAAAAGACTAAAGTAATGTTTAATGGATTTTCTCAAAATATGAAAATCTGATTGATTATGATGAGTTAGAAGAAACATAATGTATGAAATTGATCTTAGAATTAAACTTGGTTGGAGTGCTTTTGGTAGAAATAACTTTATACTAAAAAGAAATATGTCTATGTTTTTGAAAAAGAAGGTTTTTAATAAATGTGTTTTACCAGTTTATACTTATGGATCTGAGATTTGGACACTTTGTAGAAGAGCAATACAGAAAATTCAGACCACTCAAAGAAGTATGGAGAGATGCATGGTGGGAGTAACAAGAAGAGATCGAAAACGCAATATATGGGTAAGAGAACAAACAGGTATTACTGACCTCATTGAAAAAATTTAAAGACTGAAGTGGAGTTGGGCTGGGCATATTGCTAGAAGAGATGATAATAGATGGACAATTGAAATCTGAAACTGGATACCAAGAGATTGTAAATGACCCAGAAAGAAACCACATGTGAGATGGATGGATGAAATAAGAAAGTGTGCAGGGATGATGTGGAGAAGAGAAGCTAATAATCCAAGAAGATGGATTGAACTTGGAGAGACCTTCATCCTGCAGTGGATTGATAATAGTTGATGATGATGATGATGATGGATATAGTAATTTTTCCATGTGCAAGGAATACTATTCTGACATATCTTTATTCCAAATGTCTGCAAATGTAACTGCAGTTGATTAGTTGTTAGCCATTTGTTTACATCTGATGTGAATTTAAGTTTGATCTGAATTGCATTGTTTTGTCAGAAAGCTAGTTTCTTTAAAATCTGGAGTCGCAAGTATAAATAATCATATATATATGCGAACATTCTGACAAAGAGAAGGGATGTATTATGGTGATATTGATACTATATGGAAAAGGTAGTGATTTTACATTATCTCGTATTTAGTTTATTATTAATGTATTTAATAATAATAAAAAATTCATGTAAGTTAAATTTTCTATTCAGTTTCAGGTTTAGATATCTAAATAGTGATCAAGTGATAATATTTAATTATCATTGAAGATAGTTTATCATTCTTTGCTATTCTTGTCATACAAACAAATATTAAAACAAACCTCTTCCTCTTTCTAATATATATATATATGTCCAAATTTTTCTGCTTAAACAATTAGAATTTAAATGATAATACTTAACCATCTTTGATAGTGGTTTGCCACTCATGTAACATAATTTATTTTAGTATCTTAATTTAGAGTTGTACTAAACTCTTATCATTCTAAAATGCTCCAAAAGTCCAGAATTGAAATGCATACTTACATAAATATATATACAAAAATGATATTTCTGACTTTTATATATGTGGGTAATGTGTGTGTGTCTATGTTTGTTTAATGTTTATATATATATTATTTATTTGAAAATATAAATTTATTTTAATGACATTATTTTTGGATATGTGTCGCAATTCATCAAATAAATTAATATTAGTGACACTATTATGTAAATAAAGTACATAGCATATACATTATATTAGCAGGATTTCATCCAACCTAGATGTTACTATTTTCAGATAAATTTTTCACAATGTTAATCAATATGATATTAGTATTTTTGTAATGGAAATGATAATTTGAGATTCTTTTTCTAGTCATTTATTGAGTTATTAAATTATGGCTATCTTTATTTTTTGTCATTTCATTTTTAGTGTATTATATTTATATTATTTAAATAAAAATTAAACTTGTTACTGCAATTGAAATTATAATTTTGAAGATCTAATATTTGTAATTCTAAAAAAATTTTTAAATGTAATTTTATATGCAAAAGTTGTTGTCAATACTGTTTTTAGAATATATGTCATTTATTGATATAAGATTGCCAATGTCAGAAAGTAATTTCATATACAACATTATTTCTTAGCTCTTTGTTAATTTTGATTTTCATATGACACTACACTATGTATAATATTAAAATATTTAGAGTTCATGAGATATAAATGTTCATTGGTCTTATATACTTTTGTAAATTTATTTTTAAATTTGTGATATTATTAATTACTATAAATTTTATTTCATGTATGTACTTTTGTACATTATCTTTCCTATTACAATATAGTCCAAGCGCTTGAAAGTTGAATTTACACTTGCATAAGAAAAATTGCTACTCGTGTGAATTAATGAATTATATAAAATATAATAATAAACATAAAACATTGGAATACTAGATAGTATTTGCTATTTTGGAATTAAAATTATAAATTTAGTTCTTATATTTTTAATGCACATTACCGTATTCTGAATTAATTATAACATATTTCAAATTAGCATAATGTTGATGATTAATAACATTGGTGAGATTTGATGTGAAAAACATGGTAGCAAAAATAATGTAGTTACTGAAGAGTTGAATGATAAGCCAATATAAAAGATGATTAAATTGATAATCTTCATCTTTTTTTCTTCAATTACGTTTTTTTATTATGCATATCTGTTTGATAAAGTAATGTGAATAGTAAAAAAAATAGCTGCCATATGATTTGCTGCAATGAAATATTATCATTCTTTGGAACTCAGTTTCTATGAGCAACTAAGTTCTGTCACTTTCTGTATTAGAACTTTTTATCACTTTCAGAACAATAAGCCATGTGATTATTTATTTTATGTGAATAATGATAATAATATGTAGACAATTGTATTTAAAGAACTGTTTACTTCCAAAGATGGGAACATCAAAATTTTATATGATAACTATCCGAGATGCAGAATATTAAAAATGCTTCTTTTTCTATAATAATATTAGTTCATCTTGCATCTCTGATTATTTTATATTTAGATTATTTTAATATTGGGTATTCCTTCTTTCATTTTATTTTAAACTTTTTATATTGGATATTTTTTCATGCATCTCATTTATATTTGTTTTAAATTCAGTTTGAGCATATATCCAAAACTATACAATATCTTCTCCATTAACTTCGATAATAATATTATTTTTATTTTTAAATTAATAATAAATAAAAGTAATTTTTTTAATGGCCTAGTCCATTATATTAATATGACTACTCTTAATAAAATACACAATATTATGTAAGTAAATATTAAAAATAAACACACTTTTTATGTTTTTATGTAAATTTAAGTCATATTACAAAAACAGATTGTGAAAAGTCTTCCAAGTTAGAATTCATATATAGAAATGCTGAAAGTCTTAAAAATAGCTACTTTAACAAGAAACCTTATAGTGTATTGCAATATAACAATGACTTGAAGCAGGAAAATAATAATTCTAAATTAGCAGAATCATGGTTATAATTTAAGCCAAAGAATATATGAAATGTCTTGAAGCACTTCTTTCATTCATTTTATTAAATTCAATTCTGGTTTTAGTCTGCTCATTTTTTGTGCAATTTGATATTGTAATAATGATGATCATATTCCACTTAATTTTTTTGTTTTCAAAATTCTGAATTTGTGTATTAGATTGAAAAATATGTAATCATGAAAGTCATAAACTTTATAGATAATATTACTTATTTGTATGTATAATCTATTGGACAAAGTAATAGTCTCATATTTATTTTCTCTCAACTCCTTTGGAATAAAATAGATTATATTTCATTTATAGTTACTTTAGCTCATTTTAGATTTGAAACAGAATATTTAACATTTATAAATTTTAATATGAAATAATAAATAAAAAAAATAATTTTATTTTTGTGAGTTATTTCCCAACCTCTATTGTGAAGTTCATAATAATATTGATTTTTACTGAGAAAGAGGATAGTACAAAATCTTTTCTGTCTCTTTTCTTTACTTCCTTAAATTTCTACTTTTATTTTTAATAAAAAATAAAATATGATATTGAAAGATATTGTTTTAATTTATTAAAAACCATTTAATCTTTTTAAAATCAAAGAAAATAGTACAATATTTTATCAGGTTTTTTTTTTAATAATCGTTTTCTTCAGGTATAAAATAAAAAGTAATACAAAATGGAATTTCACATTATGCATGCATATACACACTATTTCTATATATTTATTATTCAACTTTACTTATCACCTAATTGTTTGTTGGATCAGCTTTTACCGTTTATTATTTATATTTTTTTTTTTTTATATATTTCAATAAAATTTATCTGATTTTAATAACTAAGTGTATGCAATATATTAATAAGTTAATATGTATATTTGAATGTTTTTCTTTTATCCTCTCAATAGGTTAAAGTTCATGTCATGTGCCAAAGCATATATAATAGAAGCCATGTTTGTAGTGGAGCAGCAGAAATAATCATTTCAGTAAGTAATATAAATGGGGGGTGGGGGTATATTATTTCTTATTTATTATATATTTTAGTATTGATATATAGTTAATTTAATTTATTTTAACTTTAGTATTTTTTTTATTTTTTAAGTGTCATAGCATCGGCCGGGGGGATGCGAACCCGCAACCCGGGCAACTGCCTACAAGGCAGTCGCGCTGACCTCTCGACCACCAATGCAAGACACTTTAGTTATTGTTATTATATATATAGTTTATAGTTCAAACATATTGAATATAGAATATATATCAAAGGTAAATTCTTAAATAATATTAGTATTAGTTTAATTTTATGATAATAATGTGAATGTAATAACATATTTATTGTAAAAATAATCTCACTTTTTAGTAATATTCAGAATTTTTTTTAAATGATTTTCTTTTTTCTTGTAGATTTTGCTTTTTATTTCTTAAACGATTTCTCACTAATATTACATGACAATTCAATAAGTAGAAAGATATCTGCCTACATCTAATTGCATACTTTAAAAAAAAAAAAAAAACTAATTTGAAATGAGCAAAAAATTAGTATTTAAACAAAGACATAATTGAAAATTGCAGTTTAAAATTTTATTATTCCTTAGAAATACATTAGTTATATGTTTGGGCATTGACATTGTTCTTCAGACTCTGCCACTGCTAAACTGAGCAAGCAAAAAAATCAAATAGTTTATTGCTTGGGGTTCATAAGAAATTTGAACACTTGAATTGAAATATCTAGCTGTGATATTCTTGTTTCTTGAAAGCCAAAGTCTGCCACTCAACAACAGCACTAATGCATGCAGAACTTAATTTTATTTATTGGTAAATCATTAGAAATCATGTTTCTCATTATTTCAAAAATCTGAAAGTAATCAACAATAGGTTATTTTTAATTTTAAATGTAAAGTTTAACTATAAAAAAATTTTTGTGCATTTGGATTTTTTTTTAGTAGTAAATTATGAAAGAATTATGTAAGGGGCAATATTTTTACATTCACTTTTAACTAAATTTTTTTACAAAGTCAGAATTTATAAAAAATGTGATTAATTATTTGTAAATAAATAAATAACTCAGATTATATGTAAATGAACAGGGAGTAAATGAAACTTTCAATGAATTATATCATGCTTGCAACCCAATCACAACTATCCATCAACCCAGAAGTCAGACCAACCTCTCAGATCATAGATGCATTAAAAACATACACTTTGTCAAGCAATTCATATAGCACATGTGACATTTCAACTTCATATATACATTAGTTCTAGAGAAATCCTAACCTTATTTTTTTTGTATATATAATTATTATTTATTTATTAATTTTCAATGCTATCACAGATTACCAAACATATAATCAAAGACGTGGAAAAAAAAAATGATCCCCAAGATGCGTGTCCTAACTTTGTGTGAAACTTATCAAGATTCTACATGCGCACAGAAATCAGTTGTTGATTCCTCTGTGCCACTACAGATACATTATCCATTAAAATAAGACTTATAAAAAAAAACTTATTTGAGCTAGTGATAATATCTAGGTTGATAAATGATTAGTACAGTTATTAATATATTTCCATTAGAGTGCTTTGGATTAATGTTCTACTGCAGAAAATTTGAAACCTGTCAATTAAACTATTGTAGTTTGCTATCAAGATATTTGCTGAACAAATGATGAAAATATGTGTAAGAAATTGTGATCTGGGCCAATTGATGAGTGTTGGTTCAGGACGAAATGTGCAACTTAGGGATCATTTATCCTTTTCACATGTCTTTGATAATGTATTTCAGTAATCTGCAAAAGAATTGTAATTAATAAATAAAATTTAAAAAAAAAAAAATTATAAAAAAAAAAAATGGGGTTAGGGTTTCTTTGGAAATAATGTGTATATGAAGTTGAAATGCCATATGTGCTATATGAATTGTTTAACAAGGTCTATGTTTCTAATATATTGCAAACATGATATAAATCATTGGAAGGTCCAGTTGCTTTCTGTTTCGTTATTTACAATCTGAGTTATTTACATATATTATAACAGAATTTTCATTTCATATTTAGAGGTTGCTGAAACTAAAGCTCTGTTTTAATCCTTTGAATGTAGTACAATGATTGTACACCTCTCTATAAAGTGTTAAAAATGGATACTGTCCCTATCTTGTATGAAAAGTGTGAAACTTATCAGCACTGTCAACATGGGCAAAGAAATCAGGTATTCATATATCTATGCCACTGCAGATGCATTATCCATTAAAATAAGACTTAAAAAAAAGTCTTATTTGAGCTAATGATAATGTCTAGGTTGATAAATGATTAGTACACTTGTTAATATATTTCCATTAGAGTGGTTTATATTAATATTGTACTACAGAAAATTTGAAACCTATCAATTAAACTATAGTGGTTTGCTATCTAGATATATGCTAAACAATTGATGAAAATATGTGTAAGAGATTATGTTCTGAACCATTTATTCTTTTCACATGTCTTTGATCATATGTTTTGTAATCTGTAATAGAATTGCAGTTAATAAATAAAATAATAATATTTATAAAAAAAAAAAATTAAAGTTATTGTTTTTCTGGAAATAATGTGTATATGAAGTTGAAATGCCACATGTGCTATACAAATTGCTTGACAAAGTGTATGTTTCTAATATATCTATGGTCTAAGAGATTGGTCTGACTTCTAGACTGATGAATGGTTGTGATTGGGTTGCAAGCATAATATAAGTCATTGGAAACTTCAGCTTCCTGTTCAGTGATTAATTATTGTAAAAGTTTTTTTTATTTTTTATCCACTGATAAATAGAATTGCATTGTCTTTAGTTTTACATATTTCTGTGAAGATTGTAAATGTTGGAGTTTAGAATATAATCAAAAATTGTAGATGCATATTACTACCATTGATTAAAGAAATTCATCTTCTTACTGCTTCTGAATATTTAGTATTTATTTACAAAAGAAAAATTTCTGAAATGTAGACTTTCTGTTACTTTTTAAGAAATCTACCTACACAACTTTCCTAGGATAATGTCTACATTATTCTGTGATTTTTAACATTTTTATTCTGTGAAATAGTAAATCGCATGACTAGTTTGATTTACACTTCATTTTAAACTATATCTTTGTTTCCCAATTGGGCGATACCAACTACTGATGGGTGCTTAGAGGTTCTAAGAGGATATTTCTGGTCCAAGACATAATAGAGGGGCATTGAGAACCAGCCCCCTTCTTGGGCTATACTCATAAGAACATTCTGAAAAGTCTTATGAATCAATCATAAATGCATGTTTGAACCAACAGTTAACTACTTCTTAGCTAAACGTATTTGTACTAGACTGTACACAATGATCTATTATAAGGTTGAGCAAGACATGCATTATTGGATCATTTAAGTCCTAAGAAGATTATCATGTATACAGAGCAACAAATCTATTGCATGTTCTGACAGATTCATTGAACATTACTATAAATATAGTGAAAAAATTTTAAATAATACTGGTTTGTTTCGATACTCTGTCAGAGAAACTATAAAATTCAAGTTCAGTGAGGTACCAATATAGAGATCACAATAAAAAGATAACATAGGTCATGTACTTTATATTATTGGTACAAATAATTATTGCCAAATAAGTAAGTAACTATTTGGGTTTTTTTTTTTATTTATTATTATGTATTTTAAATTTTGCAAAAGATTATTATGATGTGATTGTGTTGGTGAGGCAAAGAGTTGAGATGGATACTAAGATCAAGTGGCTTGAGTTTGAATCTCAGCTGAAACTAATATTAATGTTTGTTCCAATTTTGTTTCACCACAAAATACTTCAGAGTTCACTTTGAATGATTGTAAAAATTTATGTGGTTCATTTAACAATAGAGTTTTACTTTGTCAAAGGTTTGGATTCGATTTTGAAATCCTAATTAATGATGATTATTTTACTTTTTGTGTTAAATATCAATTGATTTTTTATTTATTACCTATGAGTATCTAATGTGGTTATGGTCTTTTAAATTTTTTATTAGTAGAAAGTATATACATAACATAAATTGTGTTATACTAAATTTAAATGTAATGAAATTAATGACATTATTTGTTTTATTTTTTAGATAGAATCATATAGAATTCAAAGAAAAAATGTAGATTGTACAATGTCGACTATTTGAAGTATGGTTTTATTCGGTCATCTACAAACAAAAAGTTTTCTCTAATAAAGCCAGAAAACCTTTGCTATTAGAACAATATCCTGACAGAAAAAATAAAAAATTTATACTAGTTTCAAATGCTCAGAGATCAATATTCAAGATATCTAACTTTGCCTGTTTTGTTTTCAGTAGCAGCAAAACAAGATAATGATGGATTACATATCTCTTACAATATTTCATTGCTCATTACTAAATCAGGGAGACTGCCCACTATTGGTGAATAATTGATACTACTGACTGTAAATGAGGTGTTCTGCATACTGTACTGCACAAACTAGCTTCTGTTATTATTTTAAAAATCCCATTAAAGCAATAATACCATGCGGAGACAAACCGTTGAAATGATCTAGGATGTCAAGAATTCACTTAATGATTTGTTGAAGACTACTTGGTTTTCTTTGCAATTCGGTGAATTAACCTTAGCAAACAACAAGGCTTTACTTCATAAAAGTTGAAAAAATTTGCTTACAACTTTTATTCACAAGACAATTAGAAATGGACACATAAGGAAAGTCTATATTTGTTGTATTAGAGTGCTATTTAACAGGAAAAGGTATTCCTTTGCAAAATATATTGTCAATTGCTACTGATGGTGTTCTGATGATAGTTGGATGCTAACAAGGGTTTATTTTATATTTGATAAAGGCAGTACCTAATATAGTTGCTGTACATTGTGTGATTCCCTGGCAACATTTTGTGACAAAAAACCCGAGTGATCACCTTCATTGCTCCCTACAGTATGTAATCACAATAGTTAACAAGATAAGAAACACTCGATGATAGATTGTGTGGAAAGTTTATGAGAAAAACAATTAAGATTTCAATCATTTACTATAGCACATAGAAGTTCGTTGGTTATCCAAGACTACCTGTCGAAACTGATTTTTTTGAGCACTTTGACTCGGTTTTAGAATTTTTTGAAAACAGATGATTTGTTAATAAGGAATTTAATCAAGTTTTAAAATGATATAGTTTACTTGACAGATTTATTTAATGAAATAAATCTATAGCTGCAAGGAGATGGTGTAAATTTCATCAAAGTGAAGACAACCATTTCTGTATTTGTGTCAAAACTTGCCTAGTACAAAAAAATGTAAGCTGAAGCGAATTTTAAGTTTCCAAATCTTATCTTGGTGGCAGTAAATGATGATGACATTCAGATATATATATCCCGCATTTGGAAGCACTTAAAGATTTCATGATTCGATTTTAAGACATCCTCATTATGGTTATTCCACATTCCTAGAATCTTTCTCAAATCAACATGACACAGAATTATTGCTGCAGGAGCAGTTGATAGAATTATCAACAAAGTTGATGAAATTGAAATTTAAAAATTAGGTATCAAGAATTTTGGCTTGAAAAACAAATCCTAATATTATATCCAACTTTATGGTTTGCAGCAAAGAAGTTCTTCATTGCATTCTAATCATAATATTTAGCCAAAAGGGGATTTCATGTGGTTACAATCTATTGACAAAAAAAAGCAACACAGACTTAAAACTGCTGATGACAAAAACAGCACCAAATATTAATAAATTAATGTCATCACACCAAGCTCAGTTCTCTCATAATATTATATAATTGCATTTTTGATAATATTTTTTTGTTTATTAAACATCAGTATTGTTAAATTTCTATAATAAATAAATAGAAAAAAATCTATCTGTAAGGGGCTGCTGATTGAATTACTGTTTGAAAAGATTTGTTCTGACCCAAAAAAGATTGGGAACCTCTGATCTAGACTAATCTAATTATAATCTTCTTTTCATGCTTCAGTGTTATAACTCAAAGCTGCTTTTTTTATCTCAAAGTCTCATTAAAATTAGCAAACTGCTGACAAAGTGCATCATAGAAAACATACACACAGAAAACAAAATTAAAAATCATAATATTGCCAAAGATAATATAATAGTTGTTTTGACTGTGTCATGCGGCCACTAGACGATGCTGCAGTACCATCAACAATCAGCAAGAAACCTGTAAGTGATAAATTTCTATCCGAAAGTGGCTTAAATCAACAAATAAAATGCCTAAGCAAAGTAAATCGAATTAATCCTTCAAAAGTACAAATTCAAAAAAAAAAAAAAAACCAATAAAATGCTATAAAATTCGAATTACAAAAACAGAAATCAGTAAAATTACGTCAAACGCAACCCCCCCCCCCCCCCGCCAGAATGAAGAATTCTTTGCTGAAATGGACAAAGTAAAATGCCTAAGCAAAATAAATTGAACAAAATCTTCTAAAATACAAATTTAAAAAAAAAAACCAAGAAAATGCTATAAAATTCGAATCACAAAAACAGACATTGGTGAAAATGCTTCAAATACAACACTCCCATCCCCCCCCCCCCAATGAAGAATTTCTATCCAAAAGTCGTTGAAATGGACAAATTAAAATGCCTAAATCAAACAAATCCTTCTAAAATGCAAATTTAAAAAAAAAAAAAAAGAAAACGCTATGAAATTCGAATTACAACAAAAACAGAAAAACTTTAATGGTAAATTTCAAAAAAAATAATGAGGCTTCATTAATAGCAGTAATTATATCAAATAGAATTTCACCAATATTTAGCTTTCAACAGTTGCAATATGCATTTGTGATCAGATTCCAAAGCAGCACAAAATACAAATTAAAAAAAAAAAACAAGAAAATGCTATGCATTAAAAATTTGATTAAAAATAAGTAAAATACAAAAACAAAAATTGGTGTCTAACTAACAGATATACCCTCCCGCACAAAGAATTAAAATGAAAAATGGTGGTGACTGACTAACTTTTCAAAAGTGTACTAAATTTCATCAGTTTTTAAAAAATGAATGACTACTTTCAAATATTCCTGTGCATTATCTAACTAACAGATATAATAATAATTCACAAATCTTAAATACAGACTAATACATATTAAGTAATTAAATATAGATAACAACGAGCGCATAGTGATCTGTTGTTATCTCTTAGAATACTTTCAAAGCAGCTATTTATACCAGGAGAGCTACTAATTGTTTTTTCCAAAAATTTATTACATTAATTATTCTCTGCTTTCATAACATATGAATTCGAATTTAGAAATGAAATAAAATAATCAGAATAGAAAATAGGCATGGCCATAGATTATAGAAAGATTAAAATAGAAAGTTTAAAATAATCATTGATTACAGTTACAGGAAAAATTATTAAAAAATTATATTTATTGGCAAGAATGTTACAAGATTTTATTTTAACAATAATTTTAAGTAATTGAGACTATTATGGCATATCATTTAAATACATTTATAGATATTGCAGGAAAAATATTAACCAAATTTTCTTCAAGGCTGACTTGTCCAGTATTTGTATTAGTTTTGCAGCACTTCCAGGCTGTTTGCTGCCATTTGCACTATGATGACTTGATCGTTCACCATGTCCTGCATTGTTTACAACTTTAATTAAAATTCAGCTTTCTATTGTTAAATTTTTTAACTTAGCACTTTTATCAAAGGTGATCCCCAAATTTATAATAGCAGATTAAAAAAAGAATTTAATAGAAGACGTGGGCCGAATAGTACCTAGCAAACAGTTATTTAAAGAAAGTTGCAAATTAAAGTGTGACGTAATAGATATTGATAGGATAAACTCAACATTTTGATGCTGATAAATAATTGTTCTTTTGTCATTGTTAAATACTCATTTTAAAAAAAAATATTGCTTAAAGTAAATAATAATTAATGTTTTAGAAAAAGAAATGCAAAAATTAGATTAACTGAACTTTTTAGACTACTCTTAAATACTTTGCTAATATATAATAGATGCTTTAGATTTTTATATATACAGTCTAGAAACGAAAACTTAGTTTTAAATATAACAACAACAAAAAATCTATTATTAAAGCTATTATTATAATTTTTTTTTTTAAGTGTCATAGCATCGGCCGGGACGCGAACCCGCAACCCGGGCAACTGCCTGCAAGTGCAAGGCAGTCACACTGACCTCTCAACCACCAATGCAAGACACAGCTATTATTTTTAAGTTCACTAGTTTCAAAAATAAATTGTTTAATATCTTATTTTAAAAAATGTTACCCAATATAAAAAATTATAGACAAAAAATTTTATATTAAAGACTTTCTGCATTTTAATATATATAATACTGGACATTTTTTAATACAATTTTTTTTTTCTTGCTTAATGTGGCATCTAATTGAAGCATCTTAATGATGAAATAATCTTTTATGTTATAGTACATGTTCTTATTTAAAAAACTGATTATAAATTTTACTTTGTATTTAATGTATAATTATATATATATATATATTATAGGGCCAAGAAGGTAAAATTAATCATGTCATTCAAAAAAAATTAGATGAAAATCGGGACGTTTTTAATTGTATCGTATCGGAGGCTGTATCTTCACCACCAGAAGACGTTTGTGTTGCTGTTGTGCATTTGGAGAGTGCTATAACGTAAATCTTTTTTTCACACTATGTATTTTTTTCCATATATAAAATGTTTTATTATATGTATGGCATTTATTATTATTTATTAATCCGCACTCAAAAACAATTATAGTCATTCTAATTTCAGGGAAAAGATCTAAACATTAAGATGAGATTCGCACTGTCTATACAGATCATTCTGTATCATGGTTAATCTATATCTATTACATGTTCCTTTAGTCTGCTTATTTTTTATGTGGAAAATGTTTCTTCATGAAATAATTCAACACCTGTCTAATCATACTATATTCTATTATTAGCTATACTCGCTCAGTGGTAGCAATCGGATGATGAACTCAAACTCTTTGGATTTCATAATTAATAGATAATGGAATGATATGTAGAAGTTAAATATAAATAATGGACAATCAGTTGCTGACACAAAATAGCCTGCCTTGTAGGATATGATGATAGCTCATCAAAAGTTAGGTCTTAGTTCTATTAGAAACGAAATGCCTTGTGATTCATTAAAAATTAAATTCTATTTGTAAAATAACATTTTTGTCTCTTTTCTTTCTCTTTGCTCCTTTTGTTTATTTTATTTTAAACTTGTACATCACAAGCTTCTTAAAGCCATTTTTTCTCAGCTGGAATTTATTGAAAAACATCTCTTGAATCAAGGTACATTATTCCATATAATTATTTTATTTTGGGTATATTAAATTATAAAAAAAAAAAAAAAATACTTTAAAAATTTAATTTAATATTTTTATTAAATTTGATAAAATAAAAAATATATTAGTATTAAAATATTATAAAATAATGAGAAATATAAAATTTAAATATTAAAATGTTATTAAGTTGTTGAGAAAAAAATTATGAAAAAAAATTCCTTATTATTAATAGTTGATTTATATTTGTATAAAATAAAATTATTTTTTTATTTGTTTTAGTTTTTTTTTTTGATGATATTATTGTATATAATTTTTTTTGTAGTTTTTTATTTTATTTGAATGAAAAAGAATTGGATAAAATATATTATTATTAATTTTAAATTAATTATTTATATTTTTATAAGATTTTGATTAAAAATATGATAAAGGATTGTTATGATTTTTAAATTTTGTATATTTAAAATTAAAATTAAAAAAATATAAATTGAAATTTAAATTTAAAAAATATTATTATGTTTGATTTATTTTTAATTTTTAAAAAAAAAATAAATAATAAAAATTATGGTAGTTGAATTTGTTGTCAATATATATATGCATATGTGTATGTTCATATATAAAAATATATTATATTATTTGGCATTTGTTTTATTTTATGTTTTGATTTTTTTAAAGCTAGATAAAAAGATATTTCAGTTCATCTGAACAAAACTAATTACTAAAATATTACAACAAAATTTTTATCATACAAGCAATCCGTAGTAATATTGTGTTATACAAATGAGTGATCTGCCTTAGATAAAATATAATTTAAAAACAAGAAGAGCTATGATTTTTTTTAAGTATATTTCAAAATTTGCTCAAAATCGTTTAAGGGTCATATTTTAATCATGTTACCTCATGCAGTAAATTTTATAGAATACAATCAAAAAAAAGAATCACATGAAATTACTGCAAATTATTAAATAATTTCTACAATATTAATAATTTTGAAAGCACACACAAAAAAAATAAAAATTTAAAAGATCAATTTCTATCCTTTAAACTATGGAAATATCAATTTCATAGTTTGTTTTACCTTTTTTTTCTCTGTTTTCTGCTGGATGTATTTTTTTTTTCACATTTTTTCTACTTATTTTTTGTATTTATATTAGTAATGGATATTTTTTTTTACTTTTTATTTATATATTTTTTTTGTCACATTTTTTTATTTTTTGCATCTTATTTTTTTTTTGTTTGATGACATATCTACTGTTCTTTCTTTTTTTTTTTTGTTTGTTTGATGATATATCTAATTATATTTCTACTGTTCTTTCTTCTTTTTTTTTTTTTTTTCGATAAGATTATTTTTTATTTGAAGACTATATAATAGCATACCATTGATCCTAATTTATTATAGGTGTAATTGATTATTTTTTGGGCTAAATGCTTTTTTATCTCATGGCTTTTCTTAATCTATAATTACATTTTATTATCTCATTTTATCTATTTCATTTAATTCTTGGTTTGTAGTTTCTATACTTTTTTTAACTAGACATAACTTTTGTTTGAAATCTATTTTTTCATATTTTTCTATTGTTAATTTTTTCTTCCTCTAATAACAATGACAAGAGAGAAATATTAATTATAATATTTTAATGTCTTGGTCATCATTTTTTATTTTAAGGGGGGAAGAGGATATTTTTCCATCATTTTAATATTTTTGTTTTCCTGAAGACAATGGTATTTTAGTTATATTTTTATATTGAACTATTTCCATCATCTGATATGAGTTTTGAATGTTTTTAGAAAAATTTAACTTTATTTAAATATTCCAAATACTTCAACTGTTAGTAATAGCATATCAAACAGGTTAGAATATGTGCAATGTTTAAAGAGGTGTTATTCTCCCCTCTTCTTTAGGGGCTCCTGGCCTGAGATTCGAACCTGGACCCTTAGATTCTTGAGTATTGAATTTTTAAGGTAACTCTTAGTTGGTTAGAGTGTTATCTTAAAAATTCAATACTCAAAAAATCTAAGGGTCCAGGTTCGAATCTCAGGCCAGTAATAACTGAAGAAGAGGGGAGAATAATAATACCTCTCAAAACATTATGTATATACTAATCTGTTTGATGTGCTATTACTATCAGTTGAATGTATTGGGAATATTTAAATAAAGTTAAATTTTTCTAAAGACCTTCAATATTCGCTCATATTAGATGATGGAAATAGTTCAATATAAAAATATAATTTTAAGCTTTTGTATCTTAACAGATCTTTTTTTTTTTTTTTGTATTGTTTTCTATTCTCTCGCTATTTTGGTTGTTATGCAGATTTTTTATAATAATATAGACTTTTAATGGTCTTTGATAAAAATCATCATCAGCTGTTTGCTAAAAGACATTTTCCACATACCAAAACAAATTGCATTCTCCCTTGTTTTGTATTTTTTAATCTTTTCAATTACTGTTTCCTCTTTAAAAATAGCAATAAACATTATTCTTTTAACTTTTTTTCTCATACAATCTATAGTCTCCTCTGACACATGTCAGTTTCTCTCTCCATCCAGTTCCTTTTCTTATCTTTTCAATCTATTTTTTACATTTTCCTCCAAATCCATATCTCTAAAGCCGCCATTTTTTTTTTTTCATTTTAGCTAATTATCCATGTTTCTGCTTCATGTTGACCATATCAATCCAGTTAGCTGCTGACAATAAATAATTCAATTATTTATTGCTTCTAATTGTAAAATAAAGAAATCATTTTATTTGACATCTTATTACAAAATTTTCCTTCTTTTTCTGCATTATATTACAAAGAGATGTAATTGTTATTATCATGGTGCTCATACAATTTTAGTTCATTTTTTCATATTTACAAGACAATGTTGCTTTATAAAAAAAATTTATATCATTGGTCATGGAAGATTAAAGAATTCATTTATTTATTATTTCATTCAAATGATCTAGTAATATTTATTGAAGTTTATAGTATAGCTCTAAAATTGTGATGCTAGAATGAATTATATTTAGAGAATTACAGGCAATGACAAATTAAATCCAATAATAATTAACTGTTATTACTTAGTCGTAGCACTCTATTGTCTAATTAACTCAACATTCTTTGGATAGAGTTATTAGAATATGAGATGGCAAATGTATCATAGATAGCATTTTTTAATATAGCAACTTTTTTTATTCTTATTTAACATGATCTTAATTAGCAATAAAAAATTGAAATGTACATTAACCAATTGTACTCACGAAATAATGTTTTGAAAAAAATTTCTTATAAGAGTGCACTTGCCATTGACAACTGTTTAAACATATGCTTATAAGTAAAAAGAAACCATGGGTTCTGCCGCTATATTGACACTTATCTAATCTACCAAGATTAATATGGGAATTTTATTTTTTAGGTTATAATATCTAGACACCTATTTACCAATTGATGGTATGTGACGTAAAAAAAAATTTTCAAGTTTTAATTAGGTAAACTTTAACTATATGATTGTGCTTATGATAGGTGGATGCTATAATCATTACACCAGTCTGGATAGGATTTTGTGGTTTGTTTGCTTTTTAACATTTATGAATATGTATATAGCAAGTGTGTTTAATTTGAAATGAAGGAAAATGAATATAATTGAATTAAATAGTACTGTTGTAATAACAATTTTGATCTTTTCTCTTTTTTTATTTAGGAAGAATATATATGGAAAAAAAATCATTCTTTTATTTTATCCAATTTATAAACTTTTTTTGTTTGTTCATTTTTTTTTTTTTCTGATGCATTGACAATATACATTGAAAACTATCACAACCATTTGCTGTGGCAATTTTTTTTAGTCTTTATACTTCAGGAAGACAATAATTGAAAACTTTCTTAAAAGTTTTGATTATCATTTTTAGTTTCATTGAAGTATATTAAAGACAACAAAATCAATTTGTCAAGATAGAAGTCATGGACTATGGAATTAGAAAAAAAAATTACATTAATAAAATCAGAATTAATCTGATTAAAGCTAGCAAAATATTGTTCAGAGCAATTAAATATACAAAACAAAACAATGATTAATGTGATTTAAATTAAATTGATGTAATCAAAACATGGTAGTTGTACAAAAAAATTAAATAAATAAAATTAAAATTCTTAAATTGTATATAAGGTTTGAAAAAAATAAATGTAATTTGAGAAAATAAATTTCAACCATATATGTAACCTTTTTGAAGTCAACTGAAATTAATACATTATAAGAAAATTAAATTGATTGGATGAAATTTGTATTAAGTTTTACTCTACTGTCTAGTTCTTCATAAAAAAAGCTTGTTTGTATTTATTATTCGTATATAAATTAGAGCTTTTCTTTTGTTTTTGTTTTATTTTCTTCTATGTGTTTTGGTTATTTTTTGTTAGATTGTCTTGCTGCTAGTATGTTTATTGGACAACAGTGATTTAGGATGACATTGTCAGTATTTTTATATCATCAACAAATGGCAAAAGGAACCATTTGAAAACTATCCCTGTATATTATGTTGAAATTGCTGAATAGGCTTTTTGAAGAGAATATGGAAGATAAAGTCCTTCTGGTCAAAGGGTGCTCAGTACACTAGTATGGATATTTTACAGTATTACTTGCCTAGATAATATGAGTAGATTTAAGCTATTTGAATGATCATATACTGATGTTTCTATAAAGTCATCTTTAAATCTGAAACCAAAGCAAGCTTAATATAGTAGAGAAACAAATCACTTTATCATAGACATTTAGAGTTAGCAAAAAAAAAAAAAAAATGAATTAGTCTGGTAAATTTTAGATCAACAGAACTTGGTGTCTGCCATTCAAACTTAGAAAAGTGAAGGAAAGGTTATGTATCTTGCATTGAATATTCTTTTGTGCATTATTACTTAATGCCAATTCAATTTTATGGACATTTCTAAAAATTTTCTACGCATGACAAACAACTAGAAGAAATTCAAAGTTTAGGCAAAAAATGAAAAACAAATTTCTGACAAGATATATTTCCGATGATTTGTAGTAACTGGAATTTTAAAGTTATAAATGAAAATTCAAAAACACACTATTGATAATGTAAACAATGAAGCATTTTCAGTGTATTTTTCAAACAACTGAAGCACCAGTTACAAAAGTAAATGTAATAGAATTAAGTTCACAGGAATAACAAAGATTATGTTCTTGATATCTAGTTATGGCAGTCTTCAAATTTGGATTGAAAAAGAACCATAACTTATTCCTCATCTAAATATAACATAGAGAGCATAAATAGCTTTTAAAAATAAAATTAGGAATTGATTTGAAGTTTTGTTTGTATTTGACAATGAATTTATTGAATAATAATTAGATGAAAGTAAAGAAATAGTTATTAAGTAGGAATCAGAAAAGTTTAATGGATATCAGATATCCTAATTGTGAAGAAAATAATAGAACCAAAATATATAAATGATTAAAAGATATTTTGAACAAATTCCAAAAAAACCAAGAACGACATGGAATAATTAAAACATTTATAATGACATTAAAACTGAAAACTAGTTTTGAAAATCAAAAAATGGTCTTTCAGAAGACAAGATCAAAAAAAAAGTTCTAGTCTCAAGTAGGCTTGTTGAAAAATGCCACCAGCAGATTACAGTTGAAGTAACAAAAATATCAGGCAAAGATAGAAAAAATATGCATAACTATATCTTAAAACAATCAGGGCATTTTGATGCAGTCATATACAGAGAAGATTTGATCTAATTAATTTTGAAATCATTGCTGAATTAAGGTTATATATTGATGATATTTTACTTCATAAAATTTAAAAGAAATTGTAGATGAATCAATAGAAGAGTTGGCCAAATTATGGTAGAAAATGATCTATACAGTGGTTGCAGTGAGATTATTACTGAAAATCATTTTTACAGATTTGATAGAATCTTTAAATAAAAGAGAGTTCCAAATATACAAGGTGATTTTAAAAAAGTTGAATAATAAGACTATTGGCATACATTAGATAATTGAAAAGACGTAGGAAAACGGCCCCAAATTATATATTAAATTTATTGGGTTGTGCTAAATTATAAAATTTTTTAAAAGTGTGTCCAAACTTCTTGTTTTTATAAGAAATATTGTAGAAGCTGCTGCAAAATAGGTTATAGTGAAACAAATTAATTTCACAATGGCAAAAGAATTGGCCAAGTTTTATATTGTTAACCCATTTATATAATTTGTACAATGAATATTTAATAGGAAAAGTAAATTGGAATTATATATATATATATGAGTTAGAGTTGAAGAAACATGTCACTATAATTATAATTTTAAATGTAGAATAGTTGAAGTTTTGTTAAGATATTAAAAATCACAATTAAAATATGAAATTATATGAAAAAGACAATGATTGTAATGTAAGAGACGGCAAATGATTTCAAAATTGATCGTGAGAATAAAGCAGTCATCAAAATTTTTCACCTTTTAAGACTTTATCATTAGCGAAGCAGCAAGCTATAAAGAGGTTTTTCTGATGAAACTGAATAGACTTGTGATTAACAATTCTGAAAAAGATGCTAAAATGTAGGAATGAAAGAGTTGTTTATGTTATGGTGTTTTTTTCAACTGGTCATGGATGGATGTTGAAGAAACAAAATAGAAATATTGATGCATTTGAACTATGATATCAAGAAAGAGATGTGAGAATAGCATGGATAATAAAGAAAACTTTTGTGATTTGATTAAATAATTTTTATTTGAAATATTAATGGCCAGATAGAAATTGTTTTATTTGATCAAAGTTATTAGAAAAATAATGTAATGCTCAAAAGTTTAAATGTGAAAGACGGAAATAATCAGTAATGAGATGGTTGGTTTCCATCATCATTACAATGAATGCGTTTGCTAGGTGTTAAGTCATTTTTGAAAAATGCCATTATACAATCATCAGAAGTCGTATCATGGACTTGACAATATCTAGTAATATTATTTTATGATATTACTAATTTTGTTAATAAGATGCAATAAATAATTTTCAGATTTTATATATCATATTTTAACATCATTTTTAATTTATATTCAGATAATTAAGTATAGAGGATTTGAACTCAGATTTTCAAGCACCCTTCAACTATTCACACTATCTCATACAACTGATACACATGACCACACATGTAGAAAAGATTAATAATCACCAATATACGTATTCAGTTGGTCATGTGTATCAGTTGTATGAGATAGTGTGAATAGTTGAAGGGTGCTTGAAAATCTGAGTTCAAATCCTCTATACTTACAATTAAGCTCCCAGGTTTGTGAAGAGTGCCTGGTTTCAAATATTCAGATAATTAAATAAAATTCATATTGTTACTTTTATTTTTATTACAATTTTTACTTGTAAATACATACATTAATTTTAAGAATTACTATGAATAATTCTATTTTTTGACTTTATTTTTGTTTGTTTAATGTTTAGTGCATTGATTAATAAATTTAAGTTGACCAGGATTCAGGAATTACATAAAGTAGTTAAAGAATATCTGGAGGTTGGAACATCCCTTTATTATTACATCATCAGTATTAATAATCATGAAGTGAGGCTTTATCCTCCAACCATGCAGTTTTTTGCTTCCTGCATTGATATTCTAGGACAGGTAAAAATATATATATTTTATTTTATAATTTTAAGGCCAAAACCTTTATTTAAGACTAATTTTATTTTATAGTAGAGCAAATCCTTTAGCATTACTACTATATTTAATTAAATATTACCAAAATCACACTTTTCTTTATGTTTGCTGTAATATCATATAAATACAATTTATCCAAACTTCAAACACATTTTAGCAAAACTTTATTTGTACATACACCTAAGTTTCGACTGACCTGCAGTCTTCTTCAGAGCTATGATATAACGAACAAAAAAAAAACAACTATATAATAACACCATAAATTTTTTTTTTTTTTTTTAAACAATAAAAAACTAAAAACAACATAAAATATATATATTAAAAAATTGAAATAAATAATCAAACCCAAATAAAACAATTAATATAAAATAAAATGTACTACATAAATAAAAAATAAATATAAATTATACATGTATTCTTAACTTTATACATATATACATTCAAGGACAACTATTAATCTAAATATTATCTATTTTATTATTATTAACAATCTACTAATTATCTGTATTCTTCATAAACTTAAACTTTATGATTAGTAACTAAAATTCTTTTAATTTTAAATCATATTTATTATTTTCTTACTCATTCTTTTAAAATTAATATTTTATATTTATTATTGCTTAATATTTAAAACCTATAAACTTTATAATCTTACACTTACTAAGGTTATTCTGATCTTCTAAATCAGCGTTTCCCAACCTTTTTTTGGCTCGCATACTACTTGGTAGTACATCACGCTAAATTGTACCACTTGGTAAAAATGATTGCATTTCGTGAAATTTGTTATTGCGAGTGTGTTATTTTATTTACATTATAAATATTATAGGGTGACCATGTATGTATTCACATCTCATAATGAGACAAATTACATTGAAACATGCCTAAATGTCATGCCAGATTATAAACTCACTGTAACATATTTATATGTATGTGTTTGTTCAAAGTTTCATATTTTTTCCAAAATAATTTATTAAAGATTACATTATTACATTAAAGGTTATTTGGTACATATTTTGTTCAAAGTGTTTTCTCATTCCTTCATTTGGTTTTCTTTTATTTGAGTCTGTTTTCTTTTTTTGGAGCATCTTGCTATTGGTTGGGCCATGGAGAGGATAAATCCAGCATGTCCCAAGTCATGGTAAAAATAATCTCAGGGGTTATCAGGCTATCTCTTGTTCTTGTTTTTTTTATATTGTTCAGCATGAAGTTAATAGGATTAAAATTTTGATGATTAAATACTAGCTTACATCTAGTAATCCACAATAGATGATTAAGAATTAATGAGAGTCTAATTTCTGGGTATGATCCTTTTCTGATACATTCTTTCAAATTAAATAATTTAGATTGATTTGCCTTGATCCGACTCATTATTTATCTACTATTTTGTCATATTTTGTTTACTAATAAATGGTTTTAATAAAAACACAAAATTATAAAAAACCAATTATTATATTTTATCATAATCAAATATTTTTATAAAATAAATTTAATGAGATCTTTGTGCTTGTTTCGAACAACATAATTTTTTGAAATTTGGTTCAAAAGATGTGAGGTATACCCTTAAGTCTACAGCTGCGTTCAATCTGTTTCGATACTTATTTTTTTAAAAAATATATGAAGAAAAAGCTCTTCCTACTAATTCCATACTAGTAAACAGTAATAATAATTTAAGAGCTTTCTCAGAAAGTTGTTCATATTCTTTAATGTTTAACCAAAAATTAATTAGATTGTGTCGTTTGAATTCTACTTGTAAAGTTCTGTCACATGATAATTCTATTAAATTTTCTTAACCTTTATTGATAATGATGTAGCTTTTTCTAAATTTTCTGCATAGAAGGGGTTTGAAATCCAATTATCGTTTGTGTTTTCGGGTTTTGGAAAATATTCCATGAAAGACAATTTTAATCCTGTTAAATGTGCTATTATATTTTCTCGTATATCTTGAGACAGACTAACCTTATTTTCAAACAAAAAAATATGTAGAGTTTCGAATATTTCCAGTTGATTGTTTTCGATACTTATATATATTACTGTTTCCAAAAATCTAATTTCTTAATTATACTTTTAATTTTATCATTAACATTAAAGATCGTTATCGACTGTACATATTAACAACTTTACTGTATAATATTATTAATTAAAATAATTTTTATGAATTATAGGAAAAAACGTTTCTATATTTTATGATTTAATTTCTTTTTTATGTCCGCCATTATTGATTATTTTTCGTGTACCACCAACCAGCAACTCGCGTACTACCAGTAGTACGCGTACCACAGGTGTTGGGAAACACTGTTCTAAATAAAAAATGAAAAATCGTTTTTTTCAAAAAATTATTTTATACCCTAGCTCCATCTATTACATATTATTTAAACTAAATATATATCCCCTACAACTCTTTATTTATATATTTTTTTATTTTATTTTTTACATTTTAACTTTTATAATTATTATATAATACTCATAAATTTATATTATACTTCTTTATATGTTTATATATATATATTCCCTACAACTTTATTTATATATATTTTATTTTATTTTATATACTTTAACTTTTATCATTATTTTTATATAATTCTTATAAATTTATTTTTTATTTTTTATACTGTTTTATATGTAAATATTATGCTAAGTTTATTAATTTATTTATTTTTTATTATTTAATATCTATAAATATACTCAAATTTATACTCCTATTTAACCTAACCATTTTTTATCATCCCCAACTTATTTATAAACAATTATCTCTTTACATATTTACCTCTATATATCTTATTTAATAACTATAACTATACCAATCTCATCCTAATCCCAGAATCTCTATTAAATTCTGGTTTTATCTTTCTTATTAATATAGCTTCTTTTATTTTCCTTTCTTTAATACTTTTCATATATAACTTCATTTTTATTGAACTTTGTGTATATTTGTGTCCTGTTTCTTTTGTATGTATATATATATTGGTGATTTATTATCTGCCATATGTTGTTTTAATCTTGTTTTTATAGAATTTTTTGTTTCTCCCATATATTTGTTATTCTATAAAAACAAGATTAAAACAACATATGGCAGATAATAAATCACCAATATATATATACATACAAAAGAAACAGGATACAAATTTACACAAAGTTCAATAAAAATGAAGTTATATACGAAAAGTATTAAAGAAAGGAAAATAAAAGAAGCTATATTAATAAGAAAGATAAAACCAGAATTTAATAGAGATTCTGGGATTAGGATGAGATTGGTATAGTTATAGTTATTAAATAAGATATATAGAGGTAAATATGTAAAGAGATAATTGTTTATAAATAAGTTGGGGATGATAAAAAATAGTTAGGTTAAATAGGAGTATAAATTTGGGTATATTTATAGATATTAAATAATAAAAAATAAATAAATTAATAAACTTAGCATAATATTTACATATAAAACAGTATGAAAATAAAAAAATTTATAAGAATTATATAAAAATAATGATAAAAGTTAAAGTATATAAAATAAAAAAATATATATGTAAATAAAGTTGTAGGGAATATATATATAAAAACATATAAAGAAGTATAATATAAATTTATGAGTATTATATAATAATTATAAAAGTTAAAGTGTAAAAAATAAAATAAAAAAATATATAAATAAAGAGTTGTAGGGGATATATATTTAGTTTAAATAATATGTAATAGATGGAGCTAGGGTATAAGATAATTTTTTGAAAAAAATGATTTTTCATTTTTTTATTTAGAAGATCAGAATAACCTTAGTAAGTGTAAGATTATAAAGTTTATAGGTTTTAAATATTAAGCAATAATAAATATAAAATATTAATTTTAAAAGAAGAATGAGTAAGAAAATAATAAATATGATTTAAAATTAAAAGAATTTTAGTTACTAATCATAAAGTTTAAGTTTATGAAGAATACAGATAATTAGTAGATTGTTAATAATAATAAAATAGATAATATTTAGATTAATAGTTGTCCTTGAATGTATATATGTATAAAGTTAAGAATAAACATGTATAATTTATATTTATTTTTTATTTATGTAGTACATTTTATTTTATATTAATTGTTTTATTTGGGTTTGATTATTTATTTCAATTTTTTAATATATATATTTTATGTTGTTTTTAGTTTTTTTATTGTTTAAAAAAAAAAATTTTATGGTGTTATTATATAGTTATTTTTTTTTGTTCGTTATGTCATAGCTCTGAAGAAGACTGCAGGTCAGTCGAAACGTAGGTGTATGTACAAATAAAGTTTTGCTAAAAAGTGTTTGAAGTTTGGATAAATTGTATTTATATTTAATTAATAGTGGATGGTAATGTGTTTTGATTTTTTTTAAAAAAAATGTTTTAATATTTCTATATAGTTAAATGAGATTGATTAGTAAGAAAAACTAAAAAATATATAAAACTAACTAAAAAAAGCTTTGTTTATTTAGCAAAATTATATACAAATTCATTGTTAATTAAACTTTTATTTTTTTCTTAGTGAGCACAATAGATAAATAAGTAGTAGGAAAGTAAAAATTTATTTAGCTAAATCAGTGAAAGGATTAATTTTACAAATAGAGAAATAAAAATTGATACTTTTTTAAAGTTTTTTTGAAAAGAGAGAATATTTAAAAGAATATTTTTAAAAAATATTATATGAAAGTGAGTAGTGTTTAATAGTATAAACAACTAAAGCAAAAAATATTGAGAAGTTTACAGTGTACTGAAAAGAATTTAATGGTGCTGAGAAAGAATAAATCATTCTGGTTGTAAGAAAGAAAAAAATATACAAAATGAATAATGTATCTGAAAGATTGATCAATAAAAACAATTCAATGGAAAGAGATCAATAGATAAAGAGAAAAATTGCTGAAGAATTTTAAATATATTAAAAAAGAAAAAAAAGTATTAATAAAAACATAATTATTTTTAATAATGTTTTTGAAATAGTAATTTAAAATCATATTTGAGTTTGTTATATAGAGGATTGCTTGGTACATTGTGACTGAATGTCTAGTGACAGGTTAAACACATCTATTTCATTCATTAACCAAATTGAGAAGTTTTTAAACACTTTTATTTAATTTAGAAACTGTTCGTTTGTTTGTTCATGTTAAATTTTTTAATAATTTTATTTCCTTCAAATTTTGTACATATGTTAGAAATTGCCAATAATATAATATGGCAGTGAAATATTTATTTACTGTAGTAGTGTTGGTAGATTAAATTTCAAACATTTTATCGGTTCGCTAAGTTTTTGGTAATGTCCACAATAGGGTGATATATTAAAAAAAAAAAAAAAAAACTAAAAAGCATTTATGGTAAATTCAGATAGAAATAAAAACAAACCTCAATTTCTTTTGGTTGTAAAAGATTTTTTAAAAAATGCTTTTTTAATAAACAAAATAATATTTGAATCTATTTTTAATATGCTATATTCTTTCAATTATTATGCAGATTACAACATTGGTTTTATTTTTCATTTTAACTAAAATTGGAATAATTACAAAAAGATCCCCAATATTTCAAAATTCAAATTGATATATATAATAAATACTTTTATTTACAATGTACTAAAAAGCCAAAAAATAATTGAGGTTGAAGAAAATCATAATTTTTTGACATTTTAGTACATAATAAATAAAAGCGTTTATTATAAAATATTTTTTATATTTATTAAGTTTGATTTCTTTTTTTTTTTTTAGCTTTTCTTAATAGAGAATTAATCTAGAAACATACAGCTCTTGAGTCTGTCACTTTATAACTAAATTAAATCTCACTGGGCAAATTATTTTTTATTATGAAAAAAAAAATTTCTTTTTGATGAAGCAATTAAGTTTTTTTTAAATTCACTATATTCAAACAGCCTTTTTTTCTCTCTCTGAGCATTGTATGCATTCATGTTTGGAAAAAAAAATTAATTTATAAATAAATTTTACAATACGCCAATAATCATATATGAATATATTTACTAATAAAATTTCTTTCGTTTGTGCCAAAAGCACATACATTTTATTTTTATTTTATTATCCTTTGCATATTTGATGTGTAGTATTTTGCATAACAAAATCTTTCCTGACTCTAATGCTAAAAGTTGATACTGGTTATAAATACATCAAAATAATTAGAGAAGTACTAATTTTTTGATAACAAAACCACCATTATGTTTTTATGGGAGAAAAATGTTATTGGTAAAAAAAAAAGAATGTGTGCCAGAGCCGATTTAATAGCAGCAAAAGTCTGACATTTTGCTGTTTACTGTATTTTAAAATAAAAATATATTTTAAAATAAAAATACGTAGTTTTTTTTATTATTATTTTTATTGCATCAATTAATGCATGAGTGCACACATACCCAGTAAAATATATGTAAATGAGTCCCCTCAATTTATTATTAATAATTATATTATTTTTAAAAAATTTTGTTTATACTATAATTTATATATGCAAACTATATGTATAAAAAAGTATCTGTGTTATATATGTGTATGTGATGAAAAGTACTGTACACACTGCAGTTCAATAAACAATATGTATTTTAATCTAACTAATGTTTATCAACAAAGTATGAGCTATTATTCGCTATATATGTTTGTACCTAAGGAAAGCTTGGAACAAAATATAGCACAGTTTGCTATTCCATTATATATATATATTAATTGATAAAAAGTCTAAAATTGTAGATTGTTGACTAATATGTCTTGATATTTTTATGAAATTTTTTATTCTGGTATTATTGTTTTATAAACCAATATTGTTATATAGTCAATATTTTTGCTGAATAAGTTTTTATATTTATTAAAAAAATAATAAAACAATTTTAATGAACCAATTTTTATTACATATTTATTTCTTTTTGCAGGAGTTTATTTTGGGCAACTCTAGCCAATGTGAACGCCTTCTTGGTATCATGCTAACTCGGCCTTCTTTAGCAGGGCAACTATCACCCCATTTCAAACCCATTTCATCACCCACGTCATTTGTTCAGATGTATGAAAAGGTAACACGGCTGACTGATGAAAAAGACATAGATCTGGCTTTTATGATTCTTACCAAGGTAAAAACAAATTTCTGATTAAACAAAACTATTTAAAAATTTATGTGGTAAAAAAGGAAGGAATTGATAATGCTGAGTTTTTTATTAGTATAAAAAGATTGTAATTACAGAAGATTTATTAATTTAGATGACTTCTGTTTGAACATCATTATTTTTAATAATAATTATATGCATTGTTTTCATTTATAAAAAAAAATTGCAGCATCCATGCATATAGTGTGTGTGTATATGTATATATAAAAAGAAAAAATATTTGTTAAAAACTAAAGACATTAATGCTTCAAATTTTTTATGAATTTGAAGAGCCTAATTATGTAAGTGATAGAATTAGTGAAGTGTTTTTTGGTAATGATATAGTAATATATACACACACATAAAATTATATTTTAATACTTTTTCTATTTAAATTGCAACTGCTATTGTAAATATAATAAGTAATTTCAATTTTTAAATGCTTTTATTGAAGTTGAAAAATTTTTCTGTTTGTTTGATGGTTAACTGTTAAATTGTTAGAGGGTGTTATAAAGATTTTTTTTTAAGAAAATGCAATCTAAAACTCCCAATTGTGATTGAAGAAGCAATTTTAAATAGACAAGTATATATATATATAATTGTGTGAACATACTAAATAAGATATAATCAAAATTACCCAAATATACAACTCAATCAAAGTAGTCAAAGAAAATAAACTCTAAAACACTAGTGGTTTTACTGCTACAAGCAGACTTCTCAAATGTAATATTTATGCCAAACATTACCCACAATTCCATTTACATCCCATTTACCCCTAATAATAAAAGAACTTTTAAATAAGTTCAGAATCATAAATTGTTAATAATAAAAATTATTTAATTATTTTATTTCTTTCTCTCAAAGAAGACAACTTTAGGCTCATCAAAATTAATAGTATAGTCTGTATCTTTTTCATGAGTGTATTAAGCAGAACTGAGATATTCATTTCTAACCCTACTTTTATGTATCTTTATTATACATAAAGTGTATACATATTAACTTACTGCAGAAATATCTAGTGATATATATATATACACTATATATGTGAAGTTGATTTAAAGTAAAATTATATGTATTAAGTGAACTTTATTTACAATATAGTTTTGGTAAGCTTTTTTTAAAAAAAATATAAAAAATTTCAAATCAAAATATAAATGTTAAACATTTTTACTCAAAAGAATATTTCATATTTATAATCACTTATATATACATATATTATTATGCACACATATTAAATATGATATATACATAAGAGGGTTTATAGCAGAACTATCTAATAATGTGTATGTATATATTAAATCACCGCGCATGGTTAAGAACTCCAACGAAATAAATATATTAGAATCCGTATTTCAAAATAGTCAGGAGTTCTTAACTATGTGGGCTAATTTAATATTTGGATTTTTATTTCAGTTTAACATTAGCACTGGGATTATTTTCATTTATATATATCAATTATAATAAATGGCTAGTCAATTTAAAGTACAATATAATTTTACATTTTCATTTACAGTACCAATACTAAAAATCTTAAAAATAAGAGATAAAATTTTTTTTCATATTAAATGCTTTTATTGACTGTGCATTAAAAAGAAAATAAAAAATTGTTTTTTCCACCACAATTGGCGTTTATAGATTTAATTTGAAATAAAATCAGGGGGTGGGGGATCCAGAAATTAAGTAAGTCATCTCTATTTCTTATAACAAAGAATTGACTTATTTAATCTCTGAATCCCTCGTGCTTTTATTTCAAGTTAAATCTAAAAACCTCAATTGTGGTTAAAGAAACAATTATTTTTTTCTTTTTTAGTGGATCAAAGCACTTAATATTTAAAAAAATTTTATCTCTATTATTTATTATAATGATTCAAAAAATTCATCCATATCTTTGTATTACAGATAATGTTAGTTCAGTCACAGATATAATGCAGAAATTAATTTTCAAGTTTGAATAGGTATTGATGCTTAATTGATTATCTGTAGTTGAGTAAGGTATAAAAATCTTAATTTATTTCAGTTAAATGAAACTGTTATTTTAAACTCTCAATATAGGCTTTTGAATGTCAGATGACCTTCTTGAGCAATTAACAATATGATTATTAAACTGTTAGTATGTAAAATTTATGAAGTGTCTTTTTTTCACTTCAAGATTAGTCAAAAAAACATGATCAATCATAATGCCATTCCAAGTACAACAGGAAAAACTAAAACTACTCATCTACAAAAGACAAAAATCAGCCTGTTGCATCTAAGCATAACTCAGAAATCTTCTCATCCATCCTGGAAACCTCTAAAGACTTAACATTTAGCCATTCCTCCAAAATTTCATGTCACATATGGATCCTCCTATAAATACATCAGGGCAACATTGTTCCTTATCAAAGACTTCTTTGTCTGGACAACACACCCTTTCCATATCCCTTTCCCATTTCATATGTATTCCCTTCCCCTTCACTATATTGTATTTGAATTTCGTTTTGCCATGTAATTATCTCTTTGTAAACCTTTTTTAACTGTTGTGTATTTTGTCTTTTTGATGAATGAAAGCTTTCATCACTGAGTAAAAAAAAAAATATTAGTATTCCTTAATTTTAGAGTTTTCATTTTATTTTAATCGTGCAATTTAATGGCTCAAATAAACAGCAATATATTTTACTAAAAAAGAACAAAAAGTAGTTTAGATGAAGATAAACATAAAAATTGAATTCTATTATTAACTATTAGAGAATTTTGACATATATATTATAACAATGCATAGAGAAATCAAATAATTTGATTTATCAAAGCAATGGCTACACTTTTAGCATAAAGCATGGTAAACATTTTTCTCAATTAGATTCAAAAGTTAAGCTGATGTACATTTTTCATAATATTAAATATAAATAAATATAAAATTTTTAAAATATACACTTACTTTGAGATTGAAATTATTTTACAAGTTATCTCTAGAAACAAAGTTTAAAGATGGTAAGAAAGATTAGAGTGTTTAAAATTTTAATGAAATTTTTTCCTTTTTATCAGTTTGATTTACACCAATGGTTGACAGAATGCAAACCAACTTTATCCTTACGTTCCTATTTTATGGAGATCATTGGACATGCCCTTTGTTCTATTGGAAAAGAAACACCCAATCGATTTATGATGGTGATGGAGGTAAGTTGTTTTTTGTTTTTTTTCATAAATTACTTGTTATTCTTAATTATTCATTTGTAACTGAAATATTTTTTAGAAAATATTATTTCCACATTTTTCTTTTTTAAATAGGAAAAAAAAAATATTTATGAATTTTGACACAGCATATAAGAAAATGTCAAATGCATATTTGTATTGAAATTTTACTTATTATTATTATTTATTATTATTATTATTGTGTGTGTATTTATATATATTAAAAGTCTTGGTGTTGCTTGAAATATTTTTATACATATATAGGCGTATATATTTAGGCAAGAAATAGAACCCAATCTGAAGATTAGGAATTTAGCTACTCTGACATCTGATAATCATTGATTAAGTAAGCTTATTATAGATAGTGCAAAAATATGAGAGCTACTAGTATATCATATTTTTATATATTATTTAAACTATGCAATTTAGTGTTTTGTTGATATATATAATAATTTGTTCAACTAATACTGATATATTTTACATTTATATTTAAAGAAAAAAGTATCAATATCACAGTCAGTTTTTTGAATTTTGCAGAACTGGAAAAATTAAAAAATAAAGAGAAAAGTAAAATGAAGAAATAAATATCAAAAAGAAGTCAAGTTAAAAATAGAAATATATTGATTTGGAGCCCTCCCCACACCTAGATATATGATTTATAGTTAAAGCATTATAATAATTTTTACAACATACTAAAGAACAGTTTGATACAAATATTTATTGTCATGAAGCAAATCTATTACATTAAACAAAAGTTAAATTTAGAAAGAGTAACTTGATTTGATGTTCCACCTTAGACAGTGTCTCAGAAGATGAAGTAACTCATCCAAACCAAGAATTGATGTAAAAGTTGAGTAAAAATAAAATATAACTTGTCTGGTGGTGAAATTGAAGGAAGCTAACTATTCTATTCAAGTGGGAATTATTTAATCTGGATAAAAAAGTTATGATGTGTTACTGTTTTTAAAATTAAATAATAGTCATTATCTACAAATGACTCTTTTTTCCATGTAACATGCTTTAAATGATATTACTGCAAAGAAAATACTTTTTTAATTGAAATTAGTATTAAATGACTTAATTGATATATTTAATAAAAAACATTTACATAAATCAATATTTCTGTTTGATTACTGTATTCTTGGTTTTCAATATCATAAGCTATATTTGTGATTATGATTAACATATTGATTAGCATTAATACTATTACAGTTGTCTAGTCTACACTATAATTTTTCCTGACAATGTTTTGCCCTTTATGAGTTATATGTTTTTGGTCTCAACTTCATAAGAGTATTACAATTTTATATACAAAAATAAGAGTTTTTCTTATTTATTTAATAAACTTTATTACTATAGGGTTAAATAATGTAGTCTGTTTAATACATTCAAGTACAGTACAGTTTTTATATTAATGAAAAAAATAGTTTTAGTTTTGATGGAAAGCAATAGACTTCTAATTATAATAAATTATAGTAAAAGAGATATAAAACATGGAATCATAGATATCACATGATCACTATTCTTTATGATCACACAATCTGTTTGCACAGAGAAAAAACTCCATACAGTAGCACCACTTAATGCAAGCCAGAATAATGAATGGATGCAGGAAGTTTTGTGCATAAAATCCCTATCTAGTGCCTACTCGTCCAATATCCCCAGACAAGTTTCTAGCAGTGAGGAGCCTTAGTCTGAGAGCACTGCACCTAGATCTTAGGATCTATTGCAACCCTCCATAAACTACAAACTAGTCTGGGGATATTGGATGAGTAGGCACTAGATAAGGATTTTATGCACAAACCTTCATGCATCCCATTCATTACTCTGGCTTGCACTGAGTGACACTGCTGTATGAAGTTTTGCCTCTGTGTAAATAGATTGTGCAAGCGTAACGAATGGTGATCATGTGATGTTTAGTGGTTCAATATCAATTCTGCCCAATAGTATTATGGTGACTGTTATTAAAACCAAGGCCACCAAAAGGTATGAATGCTGAACTGAGTTGAGATCTATATGACTATACAAGCTAATGAGCTTGAATTGAAAACATAGTGTTTACATTTTGGACTCAAAGCTTTATAGTTAACTAATAAGTTAAAAGATGGGTGCTGGAGGGTTGCATTAGATCCTAAGATCTAGGTGCAGTACTCTCGGATCCAAAACTTTCACTGATGAAAGCCACAAGCTAGAAACTAGTCTGGGGAGTTTGTATGAGTAGCCACTAGATAGGGATTTTATGCACAAACCTTCATTCATTACTCTTGCTTGCACTGAGTGGCGCTACTGTATGGAGAGTTTTGCCTCTAATGAATGCTTAATTCTACTTAAGCAATCAAATCAATAAAACTCCATATTGATTATCAATCAGCATTAGTAATTTCTAATAAATGAATATATTTATCCTATCTTCAGAATAAAGAAGTGAGATAAAAAAAAATTTGTAAAAATTTTGAAGTTGAGTTTTGGAATGACTATAGAAACTAATCTGTAAACTGCAAATATGCTCATATATATTGCATATTGGTCTTTTAATTTGATTATTTGACATTTTGAAATGCTATCTTAATTTCTTTTGCAATAAACTTTATTTTCTAAAGAACTTGAACATTTTGCTAATTATAGCTCATCATAATATTTTATCCGTAGCCATATCATCTGAATGAAAACAATTAATGTTGCATATTTTTAGAGCCCTTTGAGATAATCTTTATAATGTAAATGAAATCTATTTGTGACCTAAAAATTTTTTCAAGATTTATCTCATCTGGTCTTGAACTTCAGATCATGATGTGGCAGATGGATGTTTTATGGATTATATGGCAAGGCCCTTTAACAAAGATATTATATAAATTGTTTAATTTATAATTATAATTGTCTTTAATAGCCTAGTCTCAAAATTTTTGAAAATTTAACAATTGATTCATGCAAATTGTATGACTTTACTACTACTGCAACTTTAGTTTAAGTCATCTATAATGTAATAGATTGCCTTCGGATTTTATTTTACAAATAAATAATAGTTTTGTTGGGTTTAAAAATATGTAGAATTTTTGGTAAATTTCTGTGTAGATACAAAATTATTCAGAAAAACATTAATGCTATGATGTGGTGAATTTTTAACAGTGTTTTTCGCTAAGTAATGAGGTATTTTATAATCTAAACAAAAAATTAAATAATTAGTAATTAGATTTTAATATCATGATTTAAAAAAAATTGCTTGATGATAATAATAATAAATATATGATTTAGAAAATTTGTTTCAATTGTTCATTTTAATATTTAAAAAAAAAAATGTGGACATAATTAATTTTATATATTGAACTGTTTTCCAACCTTTGATAGAAGTTATCTTTGTCTTCATTATTGCAGACTTACCGGACGCACCTCAGATGCTTACTACTTCACAACTTCCCAGAACAACTTGGAGATCTGCTCCGACTTTTGTTAAGAGGTATGGGATTTCATTTACAGTTTCTGTGTGCTTTTATATGTTGCTTCATTTTGCTTCCTGTTTACTTCATTGTTGATTTAAAGGATATTTATTTTAAGAAACTTATATTATCTTATTTTATAGCTAGCATTAAATGTTTAACTGATTTTAGATATTTTTGGGAAGCTAAAGTGTTTAATGTTTTTATCATCATCATTAATCATTTGCCAAAAAAAAAAAAAAACATCATGCACAGCATCTTAAATTATTTCAAGCCTTTTTATATTTTATACTTCTTATTAAATTGTCATAATAATATCTTTCCTAAGACCATCCATTATCTTATTCTTATACCTTTATCTTTTTTACCTTTTACTTACTGTCTGCAATTCATTTCAAAAATATTGTTTTTTAGAGTTTCATCAGCCTCAAATTTCATTCTAATTCCTTTTTTTTTTTAATATTTTTTTTTTTGCTTCATATTATTTTTAGGTTGAATGTTTTCATTATTTTTATAGGCAGTGAGAGTAAGTCTCTGAGTGTAGAAGTGTGGTATGACTTTCTCAGAGCAATTGGATGCCCAGACCTAAATGCCACCAAAGAAATGTGTTATGATACTATGCTGACTGAAATTCAGGTGAGCTTTTTTATGCAGTATACATGTATATGTGTTGTATTCATGTTTGTGAAACGATATGTGCTTTATGCATACACATATTACGCAATATTTTTGAATTAAAGGAAATACTTGAAAGATCAGCATCAAGTGTGTTCTTATAAATTCATGAGTAAATCATATTTTGTATCAGTACAAAGTTTATTTTAAATTTTTAATTTAAACATTAATCCTTGAAGTTCTAATGCCAAAAATGAATAACTAATTATTAAATAATATTGTAACAAAAAAATGTCCCATGAATCTCAGCTTATTCAATGATTTGCTGGAGCAAACTATTTAGTGTACTCGTTGTCATCTATTGCAAGCTTGAATAGTTATGATAATAGTTGATAGTGTTTGATAGTTAAAAAAAAGAATAAAAGGAGACCATTGAAAAGGTGCATTAGAGCCACCACAACCAAGTCTAAGTTCCTCACTGACAAAGGCAATAAGCCAGAAACTATTCTGGGAATATGGATGAATATAACTGGATATGGAGTTAATGACGTCTCAATCTTAGCAGTAGATGACAGCAATGGAGTAGAATAAAGTACGATTCATTAAATAATATTAAAATTGAATGCAAAGAGCTAGGGATGTAAATGAGAGAAGTTAAAGCATATTTTCTTCAAGTATGTAATTTTATATTAAAGAAGAAAAACTGATAAATGTGTTGATTAAACTACATCATTGAGTTACAATTATCTAGTAGCTTGTTAGTAAATTGATTGATTGATTTTCTTTTTTTTTTATTTATAATGAAAGCATTCAAAAAAATCTGATTTAACCCTAAACATTAGTAATACAATTTGCTTTTATTTTTTTCTGAAATAGTGTTTACATTAAAAAGGCAGTTGCTATGTCTAAGAGTTATAAATATATATAACCCATGAGACTGCAAATAAAATTAACATAAGTACAACTTTGTTAATTATTTGTTTATTTATTAACAAGATAATAATAGTGAAGAAAATATATTAAATTAGTTTATAGTCCAAATAGCAGTAATATGAAGAACAATACTCACATTACTTGACAGGGTGTACATCTAAAAGAATACTAACACATTTATGCCTTGCTGTGGTCAGCACAATTTGGGAATTAACTATTTCCTTTTCCATTATTTTTGACTGCTATGATTATAGATTCATTGGAGGAGATTTCTATTTTCTCTCTTTAGTGCTGCATCTTCACTAAACTTTTTTTACTTTTATAGATGCAAATGAGTCTATTTGCAGCTCTCTGTAATGTTCCAATTTTAGAATAATTCTAGCACAGACTCTCCGCAATAGGAGAGAGTAATTGCTAATCAGACAGACATTTCAGTCCTTCTCCCACTCCAAAATTAGTAGGTTTAATGGCAGACAAAATCTTGGAGTTCTAGAAAGTACCATCGGAGCTTCAATCACTACAGCAGCACAGTCTTGTTGTTGATCAAGTATGGCTTCTTCATTTATCTCCATCTCTGGGCTACATTCTGGATTAATCACTATCTTTTCTTAATATCGCACTATTATATTATTCCTTTTGGCCAATCTTAACTATAAAATCCTCGTAACAGCAATTTATGTGATTTATATGCTTCCTCTCTCCATTTGGCAACTTTACAAGTTTTATTTGTTTTATCAGTATCTTTATGATTATTCCTGGTATCCACTGACATTTTTAAGCAAATCTCGTATCCATATTTGTTGCCCTCGTAAAAAATCCACAAAAGTTTGGTTTTTATTTCTTTTAATAACTGTAGGTGACGACTGAGTTAAGTGGGTACAGGAAAAGCGACTCATTAGCAATTCGGCAGGAATTTTCCCAGTAACAATATCTATCAAAGTTTCAGACATGTTTTTACATTTCATTTCTTTAAACTATTTTTTAAACATTATATTGCTTTTTCAGCAATTCCATTAGTCTCCGGATGATAAGGAGGAATAAAGATATGCTTAATCTTTCTATCATGCAAGAAATCCATAAATCTTGGAGACATAAAAGTTGTACTATTATCGGTCAAAACGAGCTCTGGGAAACCATGAGTAGCAAAGATTTCATTTTATGCAGTTATAGTACATTTGGTGCTTAAATACCTGACCACCTTATATTCCGTCCATCTAGAGTAGGCATAATAATAAGTATTAGGTATCTATCTATTGGCCCTGCATGGTCCAAATGGTCGCGGGTCCACGGAGTTGTGGGTCTTCTCATCCCTAATTGCTTAGATCATTTCCTAGTTGTCTGTTGATAATCTGAACATTTTTTTATTAAATTTTCCAATATCCCCAGTTATATTAGGCCACCAAATGTAAGAACGAGTGAGAACTTTCATTCTGACAATTCTTGGGTGATCATTATGTAATAAATTTAGTACTTAAATTCTTCCGATTGGAGGCACCAGTATATGATCAATATTCAATATATATCCACAATAAACTGACAGTCTATTTATATTTATCCTAATTATTTTATCTAATTCAAGGGAATGAGTATTTAGCCAACCACTTTTTATCTTGTCTAGTCCATTCTGCTCCTACAACATTTTATCATCTGCGGTTTCATTGAATTTATATAATTTATTTCTTTAACCGCGTATACTTTTTCTTTATGATCGGCCAATTGCAACAAAGGTCTGTGTGTCCTATTTCACTTCCTGGTTTGAAAACAAGTTGATAATCATAATGAGACAATATATTAATCCAGCATAACATTCGCTGACTTACTTGATCAGGAATTTTGTTCTCAGAACCGAATATTCCCACCAGAGGGCGATAATCTGTACAAATTCTAACTTCCATCCATAAACATATGGGTGGAATATAGTAATAGCAAATATGACAGCTAATGCCTCCTTGTAGATTTGGTTGTTTCTTTTTGGTCTATGTAAGGACTCTTGGGGCATACGCGATTGGACATTCACTCCAAAGCACGGATGAGAAACAACTGTTCCTAACCCATATTGAGATGTATTGGTCATTAGAATTTATGAAGAAAAGAAGGAATATGAAGATAATACACAAATGATGCATTAAAAAGGACTGAATATCTCGAATTTTGTAAAATGGTGCGGAAAAGAGTTGAAAATGATATAAGAAAGTATAACTGTGAACTAGCAAGAAAAGCTGTAGAAGAAAACAAAAGCCTCAAGAATGTAAAACGGCATTTTGGTATTGGTAGGAAATTTATATCTGCAATAAGAAAAAAAGATGGAAATATTACTAAAAAGAGAGATGTCATCATGAAATGGATAGAAGACTTTTATCAAGAATTATATAGTAATAAAGAACAAGTACCTCCTATATCTATTACATCTTCAAAAAGGTGGAAGTTCCAGTCTTACCGTATCTGCACTACAGAGCGCCACTAGGCTACTTGAACCTAGAAAATTTATATAGTAGGCAAATACGTAAATTAAGATCCAACTTTTATTTTATTGACCGTTTGCCCTTGCCACTAGCTCAAGGAGATGCAGAAACTTAATATAACTTAAAATATATTCATATTTAATAAAATAAGCCACTGCCAGTAATTAACACACAAACATTTATTAACACACATATATAATATTTATATTTAAAATTGAGGAATAAATTTAGACTTTACAATTAGTTTTAAATTGGTTATTATTATTATTTTTAAATTTAAATTATTGTTTAATAAAGTCTGCACAGATGGACATGTTAATAATATTTTACTTTAGCATGTGGAGTATAGATAGGCTACATAGATTTCTCACTTAAAAAAAAAAGAACTTATCAAGACACTCATTCAATCTCCGACTAAAAGTTCACAGCCAAACCAACGCCTGCTTCCCGATATATAGTCGCAACCAATGCAATATGAAGATGCTAGCATAAAATCACGCCAACAGGAATGTGCATCTGACAGCGTGATATTATTTGAAGGACATGATCCTTGTCCAGTACAGGAATGTGCATCTGTCTGACGAAGGAATCATGTATATAAATTAATTAAAGAGTGCTACTTATGGGGGAGAGCGGTCTTTCTGCCGACTTATAATCCCTCCACAGACCTAGAAGAGGTCAATGGCGCAGGAAATACGTCTGCGACCATTGCAACAATATGACTGCCTCTTTGGGGTCATGCATTTAGTTGGGCACGTTGCCCTGTATGCTAAACACGCTTCACATTACATTTATATAAACACCCATATATCCCTCCACAAGCATCGTCCTAACTACGAAACAAATAGCCTGAAATTAACCCTTTAAAATAAACATAAACGAATTTAAACATTGTTAATTTTTATCCATGCAGCTATCTACACCCAACTTTAATTTCATACATTTTAATTAACACTTAACACACAAAAAAAGAGAAATGGAAATGATTGCTTAAACATATGCATAAAAAAAAAAAAAAAAATTAATAATTGATTTTGAATTTTTTAGGTCAGATAATTGTTCTTAAAAAAATTAATAATTGATTTTGAATTTTTTAGGTCAGATAATTGTTCTTATTTTCAGCTATTAATTGCAATTTTAGAAAAGTTCTTATTAGATAGACACAAGAGTTCATACTTTACGGATTGAGCAGATTTAGAGGTCCATCTTCGTGATCACTTTCATAGATTGTTTGTCCTTCTTTGAAATGAAACCGCTACTTACCATGCATTTGGTCAGGAACTGTCATCCAGAGGCCTCAGCTGGTTGTCCGGAAATCAAATTTATTGCAGATTTCTACATTGTGAAATCTGCAATACAGCTAGTTATAATGGTATATTAATAGTCAGCTCTCTCTGATAACAATAATAATATTTTGGCTTTTATATTTTTATTAGCCTCTTATCATCAAATCTTCGGATTCAACGAGCAAGACATCACTAATCCTCTCGTGTTCCATTTACGGTCCGTGCTGTCATTTCATGCTTGCATTGGTCATTTAATTTCTTTTTATTCTCTTATCTGACCATTTAATTATTCGAGTGCCCCAAGGGCTAGTGTGCTTTAGAACAATCATTTAATTAATAAAACATTCATTTCCATTTTCTAAGATTATAGAAATCAACATTATTTCTATTTTCGAAATATCAATCTTTATATTTTTACAAAAAAAAAAATACTTGCAAATACTTTTTTCTTAAAGTAGTTTAAGTTTTCCATCTGTGCGACAATATATACGTTAAATATAACTTTCACTTTTCAGTTTTTAAATTAAGTTTTTTTTCTTTTTAATAAATCAATTTTTATTTACGATCTTTTTATTTTACTTTTAAAATAATGTAACGGCTTATTATACCGTTACATATCAGTAAACTTCCTCAAAAAACAAAAACATTAAAAAAAAAAAAGAATTTACTTAGTGTTAATAATGACGTTTCATAAATTGATTATACTAGACTTTTTTTTTTTTTTTTTAAAAAGACAAAACTTTAATTAATAATTAAAAAGACAAAACTTTGGTTAGTAATTACAAGAAAAAAAATGCTGACTATTCTTTCCTTTCCACCCCAGCTGAGATTACACCTCCCCCAAGAGATCCCTTTTTCCTACATTTCATTATTAACTTAGGCAAGTCAAAGAAGTTACGGGATTTTAGACTTTTTTTTTTTTTTTAAATTATGATTTATATTATTACATTTTATTCCTCGCATTTATTTCTACATATGTGCAATTTTCTTACTGGCAGTACTTTTTACACAAAATTCAAGTTTATAACTTTATACAATATAGATAGAAAATATTTCCCTTTAAAAAAAAATTTACTCTGGGTACTCGTGGTTTATTATACATCGTCCCACGTTGGGAATCCAATTATAACGGTCTGGGTGAAGATTGGAGCTAGCTGTCTTACCGTATCTGCCATACAGGGCGCCAGAATTGCCCAGAATTTTAAATGAAGAAGTGAGACAGACAATTAAATATATGAAGAAAGGAAAGACTCCAGGTAATGATGGAATTACAATCGATATATTAAAAGAAGCGGGTGAAGAAATAGAAAATATTTTAGCAAAGTTATTTATCAAATGTCTAAATCATAAAGATGTACCAGTTGATTGGAAGAATGCATTATTAATATTAATATTTAAGAAAGGCGATAAAGAAGATATTAGAAATTACAAACCTATCAACTTTTTATCAGTTTTATACAAAATTTTTACCAAGATAATTACAACTCTTCTACAGAGAACATTGGATTTACACCAACCAAGAGAACAAGCTGAATTTAAAAGTGGTTTTAGTACAGTAGATCATACCCAGGTATTGAGAGAAGTTATAGAAAGGACAAATGAATATGAATTACTATTATGTTTTGGATTTGTAGATTATGAAAAGGCATTTGATTCCATAAACATTTCTTCAGTGATTAAAGCATTGGATCATCAAGATATAGATCCAGGATATTGTTATATTTTAAAGAATATTTATAAAAATGTAACAGCAACAATTAGATTACATAATGATACTGGGAAAGTCAACATTGAGAAGGTTGTAAGACAGGGTGATTCTATATCTCCAAAACTTTTTACAGCTGTGCTGCAAGAAGTATTTTGTGGATTAAAATGGGAAGCTAAAGGAGTGAAAATAAATGGAGATTATTTAAGTCATTTAGATTTTGCAGATGATGTAGTTGTTTTTTCAAATAATGCTTTAAAGCTGCAGGAAATGTTGCAGGAGTTATTAGATGAAAGTAGGACTAAAGATAAATGTTAAAAAGACTAAAGTAATGTTTAATCAATTTTCTCAAAATATGAAAATAAAGATTGATTATGATGAGTTAGAAGAAGTTAACAGTTACAAATACCTTGGTCAGATTATTAATACAGATGGAAACATAATGGATGAAATTAATCATAGAATTAAACTTGGTTGGAGTGCTTTTGGTAGAAATAACTTGATACTAAAAGGAAATATGCCTATGGTTTTGAAAAGGAAGGTTTTTAACAAATGTGTTTTACCAGTTCTTACTTATGGATCTGAGTCTTGGACACTTAATAGAAGAGCAATACAGAGACTTCAGACCACTCAAAGAAGTATGGAGAGATGCATGTTGGGAGAAACAAGATCTGATCGAAAACGCAATGTATGGGTAAGAGAACAAACAGGTGTTACTGACTTCATTGAAAAAATTAAAAGATTGAAGTGGAGTTGGGCTGGACATATTGCTAGAAGAGATGATAATAGATGGACAATTGAAATCTTAAAAAACCGGATTCCAAGAGATTGTAAAAGACCCAGAAAGAGACCACATGTTAGATGGATGGATGAAATAAGAAAGTGTGATGGGGTGTTGTGGAGAAGAGAAGTTAAAGATCGGAGAATATGGATTGAACTTGGAGGGACCTTCATCCTGCAGTGGATTGATAATGTTTGATGATGATGAATCACATTCAAATCACTCCTGTAATAGACCAATAAACTTTTCTGAAGTTCACATCTCTTTTGCAATATTAAAAGTCTTTTCATGCTCTCTCTTCCAGGTCCATTATTGCTTCTTTTTAAGAAGTTGATATAATAGAGATAAATAATGTGATTTTTCTTTTATAAAACTTTCATAGAAATTTAAGAATCCTAAAAAAGCTTGCAATTCTTTCATATTTCTAGGCTTAACAGTGTTCTTAATAGCCTTAACTTTATTTGGATATGGAAACTATTCCTGAGCATATAACATGTCCAAGAAATTTTGTCTCTTTTTTTTAACTAAATACATTTGCTAAAATTTATTTTTGCTTTTGACTTGACTAATTTTGAGTAGACTAAATGTATCCTTTTTCCAATTCAGATTCTGTAGCACTGGTAATCAAAATGTCATCCAGATAAGGAATTATACTATCCATGGGTCTAAGCAACATATCCATTTTAGCCTGGAGAACATTAGCAGTAATATATATCCATAAGGCAATTTTTTTTTAAAATAATATCTTATGTATAGTCCATGTCAACAACTCAATTGTATTATCAGTTACAAGTATCTGGTGAAAAGTTGCTCTCAGATCTACCTTCTCAAAAAATTGGCCATCTGTAACAATGCCAGTACTTTGCAGACATTAGGTACCCAATATGATCTTGTCTTTATCTATTTATTGATGGTAATCCTATAATCATCATATGAGCACAGAGTTCCATCTGGTTTAATTACTTTGGCCCATGGTGAATCTTCCATCAGCATTAAGACTGCTTTAGCAACTAGCAAATTTAAAGGTTTCTCCACTTTATCTCTTAAAGCAAATGGCACTTTTCAAGGTTTACAAATAATCGATTGTGCATTATTTATTAATTTTATATTTACTGGTCACATTTTTAATTCTGCTAATCCAGGCTTGAACAATTTTGGATCTTCTTTTCGTAAGGGTTTTCATGTGAACCATCTTTAATATATTCACTCTTATACCCCAAAGACTGAAACCAATTTCTAACTAGTAAAACACTTATATCTTTATTTATTATGTGCATTACAAGGGATCTCCATCTAGAGTTTAATTTTACTGGAACTGCTACTTTGCCACGAATATTAAGTATATCAGTTACAATCTCATCTGACTTTTTTAATACAAATTTATTTTTATGACTTTCAGTAATCCGCATCCAAACTTTGTATGGCATTAATGATGGACATATCTGCTTTGCTATCAACTTCCATTGTTATCCATTTATCATGATTCGTATTTCAAAAAGTATATGAGCCGTTGTTTTGTTATTTATACTCTTTATTACTAATTTTTTGTGCTCTGCTTCTCCCCCAAATTTGTAATTCGTTTTTTTCTTAAGTACTTTTCGATTTTTAAAATGACAAATAAGCTAAATGACCTCTAGTGTCACAAAGTCTGCATATTTTTCCTTATGCTTACTGTTCATTTTTACATGTCCATCTTTTCCACAACAATAAACACATTTGTGTTTTTTTCTTACATGTATTGAAAATTCGAACATTTCTTTTAGGTTTTTCTTTGTTAAACAGAATTCATTCCAAGGCTGAGATGCCATAAATTCCGAAGCATTATTCAACACTGTCTTCTGAGCTACTCTCTTTTCTATTTCCGCTTTGTATGTTAAATTGAGATCACTTAATAGCACTTTTCTGAAATTATCATTGGAGATACTATATAAAAACTGTTCCAGCAGGGAATCATTTTTCTCTGGGCCAAAATCGTAATCTGTGGCCAATTTATGTAAGGCTAAATTATAACATATTTTTTCTGTGGTAACTGTTTTCTATTTTGTAGTATAGGCCGTGCTATCCATTTTGAAAGTTTTGGGGTAAAATAAGCATCTAGAATTTAAGTTCTCCATATGGAATGTCCTCTGGATGCTTCAGGTCTTTGAGTCTTTTAGCTAACTGCGTTACTTCCTATCTTGCAAAATTGAGAAGTGTGGAAACTTTAAGACGATCTTCTTATATCTTGTTGATCACCATATAATACTCAGCATGTGACACAGTTTTTCCAAGAGTCTACATTATTTACATCAAACTCTCATACTGTAGCATTTACCACTGCCATTTTTCTTTTTTATCTTATCCAAACAGTCAACTGCACTTCTATGTTATATCTGAGGGTTATATATATATAACCAATCAGACTGCGAATAAAATTAACACAAGTACAACTTTTAGTTACTTATTTATTTATATATTAACAAGGTAATTACAATAATAAAGAATATATATTAAAGTTATAAATTAGTTTATAGTCCGAATAACAGTAACTTGAAGAACAACTCGTTAATATACACATTACTCGACAGAGTGTATATCTTTCTAAGGAAATAAAACAATACTAACACATTTATGCCTTATTGCAGTCAGCACAGTTTAGGAATTAATTGTTTCTTTTTCCATTATTCATTGACTTCTACAACCATAGTTTCACTGGAAGAAACTTCTACTTTCTCTCTCTACTGCTGCATCTTCGCTAAACTTTTCTTACTTCTATAGATAGATGCAAATGAGAATATTTGCAGCACTTTAATGTTCTAATTTTAGAGTAATTCCAGCACAGAATTCCTGCAATAGGAGAGACTAATCGCTGATAAACAGGGAAGTATTAAAAATCTAATCAGACATTCCAACAGTGTTTATCAATAAACATTTTGTCGAATGGATTTTTGTTTACATTTTATTTTAAATGGTTACATTATTATTTTGTCATTTAATTGTTAATTGAGATGAGTTCTATGCTAGAAATCATGTTTTTCAGTCAAAACAATAACAATTGTATTATTAATATATATGTATATATTAATGATATATAAAGACATATATGTTAGCCTTATAGTTTATGTTTGTCAATATTTACATATATGAATATATATGTGTGCATTTAAACTTTATATTAATAATGAATTCTCTGTAAAAATTTGAACATCATTTATTTTTTAAAAAGTATATAAATATTACAATAGAAGTGTTAAAACTTACTCAAAAATTTTTAATATGTATATTAACACTTTTAATAATGATATTTTTCTTTAAAATATTCCTATTGAAGCAAATATTTGAAAAGAAAAATATATTTATATAATAAAAATAGCAAGTCTCTTCAGTAAATTTAGATGTAAAGGGTTCTTGTTGCATTACTTTGTCAGAAATAAATAAACAGAAAAATATTTCTTATCTTGATAAATGGATATTTAGTTTTATACAATTGAGTAATTTATATTTTTGTAATTTTTAGATTCGTGAAATTGTTGAATGGTTTGGATCTCACTTTATGAAAGTACGCTTAACCTCAAGTGATTGCACTGTTTTTGGTTTGTACTCACTTTGGACCACATATATTGAGCCACTCTCTCTATGGTTGAAAATGCTTGGAATGAATTTGATTGTCAAGGCATCTGTAGATGTTCGTTCCTTTGAAGCTGAGAGAGGTTATTGGAATATAATTAAAATACTTTTAAATGTTTAAACTGCATGTATATACATTTATGAATATTTATGTGTATGTGTGTGTAAGATAAAATAAAGCAGAGTTTAAATTACCATTGTCATATAAAACTTCTCCAGTAATCTTCCAAATAATAATAGTGAAAGTGTAAACCCCTAAATTAGCCAATTACGATTTAATGAAGGTTTTAGTAGTTTTGACTTGTATTTTAACTTTTAACTAGGAATAGTAAGATAACCATTTACTAGAAAGTTTGGTATGAATAGATAAATAATGGACAGCTATTTGATAAAAAAAATTCTAGATATATTTATAGTTTGAAAAAATTTACAAAATTTACTTAGTTAAGATATAAATTTTACATTTAGAAATGCCTATTATGCCATGATATTTTTTACATTAGTATATGTATAAATTACAATGTATTATTTATAATCTTTCTTTTCATTGGCACTTGACAGATAAATAAGCTCTTTCCTTTTTATTTTGCAATGTATATTAAAAAAAATCATCAAAATGATAATTTCAAGGGAAAATATTTGTTTTTACTCTCATAAAAATTTATTTATAATTATTATATAAAAAAATCTAATTTTATTTTTATTTATAAAGTCATTCTATTGTCTAAACAAATAGACCATTTATTATTGTGTCAAATTTTTATATCTTAGACCATATAGTTATATTTCTGTAGGCAGAACCATTTACTTTGGTATGAATAAGATCTGCTTCTATTTCTAAGTAAGATATTTTGCATTTTAAAAAATTATTGGCTGTGTATCACTTTTCACAATAATATGTTGATTTTAAAATACTATTTTTATTAAAAATGAGAAAAGATCCTACTATTTATTTTATAGTTTGATAAATCTCGAAAAAAAGTTTAAGTCCGTTAAATTATGAGTAAACTTATATACTTTAATGCAAGTTAGAAGTTAGACTGCAAAATAATATATAAAATTTTTTGTTACTTATTTATTTTAATATACAGAAAATAAAAATTATTTTATAAGTTAAGTGTAGATGGCATCTGAGAAACAAAATTCTTTCTATAAAAAGTAGGAATTAATCCAGTAATCTACATTTTAATTTGTTTGTAGATGAATGGAAATTGCATTGATAAGTAAATAGGTCAAAAGCATTCTGAAGTAGGAGGAAAATGCAACAAAATGATTTTATTTTTATATAAATGAGTAAATAATGAAATTATTTCTTTAGTTATTCAATAAATAAAGTTTTTTTTTTTTTTAATCAAGTAAAAAATCTAAATTATTCATTGATTTAACTATAAAATGTTGGAAAAATTTCTTTATTTAATTTATCAAGTAGTTTTATTTCTATTAGTGGCACACTCATAGGTTTGGGAATCCTGGACTAATTCCCAGTTGAAAAAAAATGTCAGCTGAGTAATTAGAGAACTTTTATATTTAATAATGTGACATTTTGATTAACTTATGCAAATACTTTTTATTTATTTTTATGAACAAATATTTAGTTAGTATTAATTTACATGCTTACTATTTGCAGAGGAATTGACTAAAATAAATTAATTAATTCCAGAATACTATTCATTATGCAATGAACTCGTTGTAGTTTACATTGAAATATGTGTTTTTAAAAGTAATCTATTTCAGTTCTACAGTCAAGACTACGCAAAAAAAAAAAAAAAGTATATATGCAAGGGCAATACAGTTATAGGTTAAATTGATTAAAATTCTTTTTTTAAAAGAACAAAATTAAAACATAAACTTATATATCCCAATAAAAAAATCGTATTTTTGATTTCAGATGGTATGCTTTTTATGAGTTAATGTATATGTTACTATAAGATAACAAAAAATTCTTCATGTGATTGCTTAATCTTTTCAAAATGATGGTTAATTGAAGTGAATATTTGTCATTTTGTCATTTGTTCTGAAATAATACATATTAATAAAAAGAGTTTCCATTAGTTACAATTTATCTATTATAGCTGAAATCATTTCTTCTACCAGTTTATTTTTTAATTCATTACTTTTTTTAAATGATGCAGAATGCTGATTTAATTATATCATACTTAGAATTTAAATCACTGACCATTTTATAGATTTTGTTTCTGATTGATTTTTGATACTTTTTTTCTGGCTCATGGTTGAAATTAATATTTATATGTTTTTGAAAAAGATTTAAAAACCAAAACTAATAAAATATAAGAAATTGTTGAAGAAAAATTAAATGAAACCAAGCTCACAAAATTTAATAATGATATCTGAAGCTTTATTCAAAACTGAAATGTGTTATACATGTGACAGCTATTTCAACCAGTATTGCTTTAATGTTTTTTTAGTTCAACCAATGGTGTTTATCAATTTAGTGATTTCATGCTTGAGTTAATTTAGTATAATTTTACAATGCTTTAGTTTGATTTTTTTTTTTTTTTGTAATTTTAACATTAGTATTAACTTCTTTTTTGTGCAGAGTGTTTCGTCAGTATGAATCATCAGTTTTCTTTTTAATTATCTTAACAGAAGTCTAAGAAAAAAGACATGCATATTCTATATAAGAATATAGATAATGTCCTTAGATTTTAGCTAAAATTTCTATATGACTTATAGTTCTGTATTGTTTTTAAACAGCAATTTTAATGAAATATATTTTTAATTTTTTTTTTTTTTATTAGAAAAATGTCTAATAATGTTGACTTTTACAATAAATTTAACAGAAGGATTTAGATTTCTTATTATTTCAATTGATATATTTATCATATTTTTAACATTGTAATTATTTTTGTGCAACAGTACTTGCTTTATTTATTTATTTATTTTGATTTTTATTGAAATAATTAATTGATATTAATTGCACTTTTAATTATTATTTTGTAAAAGAAATAGTCAAATAATAATATACACAACATATATTTGCTTTCAATGTATGTTTGTGCACAAAATTTACCAAATTTAGGTACTATCTTAATTTGAATTTTTTTTATCAATGTATAATAAAACAAATTATATTGAAAATAATAATTATTTTGTTAGGAAAAAAGTCTCTCTAAATGAAGTTTTTCTATCCTGATAGTGGATTCTACTAGTTGTTTGAAAGGCTTCCGTATTCATAAAAAAATAATTGTTATTAATAATGGCTGATAACTAATTCGGGATCTTGTTATTTTCATAACTAAATGTAGATTCAATTTTAAAACATAAAAAATCTATTTTTAATACTAATATATCTAAATATATTTTAAAATTAATAACTTTAATAATATTTAAATTTTTTATTTTTGATCATTATTGCATTTTATTAGCTTTATTGATTTTTATGATATGGTAACTTTTATGGAGCATTTAATATTTATTTTGTTTTTTGTCATATAGTATTAAGTTATTGTGAAAATTGCATCTTCAATAAACGAATGTGTAAAAAATTCAGTATGGTATCACTAGGGGGAAAAAAATAGTTAAGCAGTTTTCATATTCTAGTTTTATGGTACATATGTAAATTATTATACTATACACACATAGAGGAATACTTTTAAAGAAAAATATTATGTACAATATTTTTATCACTAGACGAGATTGTGGGTTTTTTAGGAGAGTTTTGTTTTGAAATTTTTTTAAACATTGATCAATAATCAGCTTTCAAATTCTACTTGTATAACAAGTGCCTATAATTATTACAGAATACACACCTACAAAAATGCTTTTAAAGAGAAATATGTACAATATCTTATTGTAATATATGCACCTAGAATATTTTTATTTTGATATCAACGTTAATATATTTTAAAATTCTGCTTTTATGACAAAAATTTTTATAATGTACATATCTAACAGATTGTTTTGGGAAAAAAATGTATATAGTATAACAATGAGAGGAGAAATAAATTGATAACTGTTTTAGGCAACAAATATGTCTATCATTCTAATATTTGTTATGTGATGTTGCATTTGTTATGATAATGATAATTTAGTGAGAAAAATGATTCTACTATCTTCTTTGTAGCTGACTTCACTGAATTTCATACTAATAGATTCAAAATTAATGTTTAAAGTTTTTCACTATGGAATAATTTGTAGTAGGTGCTTGAAAAAACATCTAATTTACAAATGATATCGTAATTATAGTTTACATATTATAAAATGCAAAATAATATGCAATAAGCAGGCAATAGAAAAATAAAATTGAGTTTATTAATTCTAATATACTGCTGCTTATTGCAAGGAAATCAAGTCATATATCACGTGACTTAATTTAATAAGCTTGTATTACAAGAAACTTGTTAAGAGCTATTGCATGCTCATTATATAACTGCTGCTTATTTATCATTAATTAATGTTATTGGTAGAGTCAGAATATCTAGTTATTTTGGAATTACAATTTTGAGAAATTTAGTAATGTATATTGAAATACTCTTCTTTGAAATAATTTGATATTCCTCAGATGCAAAAAAAAATAAAAAATAGCACAAATATTTATTAAACCAGATCTGAAGTTGATGACATTATTTTGATGATTTTTTAATTTTTATGCAAATAAATCATAAATAAGAAAAAATAATAATATTGAAAGCGATAGGATATTTAATATCAGAAAAAAATTTTTTAAATAGAAATGAGTTCTAATTATTCTATTTGAATTTAGATACAGATTTTGTTTTTTTTGTTGACTTCTCTTTAAATTTTTAATGACTCTTTGCAGATATTGTGACACTTGATTTGAGAATGACACTTTTAGATCATTAAAATGATCTTTGTAAAAGTTCTTTCTAAATATTAAAGGATTTTAATGGAAAATAACATACCATTCGAATATTGGTGATTAAATTGAGAATAAATTCACATTATTATTTTTTTATTTTGTTCATTAATGTTGTTAGTTTAGAAAATTAAAATGTCCCAAATTCACAGAATTATCATATTGTCAAATTGTATTTTTTTGCATTTTGTTTTAGAAAAGATTTTTTGTATAGAGATAAATTGTACTTCTATCAGTAAGTTCACAACTGTTATGTATTTATAAATATATTACTTATACAATATTAAAATTTAGAGCCAAATATGTAGCATTACACAATTATAATCACCTTTAAATGTAAATTAAATGATAAAAATTTCATTAATATTTAGTTCATTATAACCATCACAAAGATGCATTAATATACACATTTTTAATATCTTTTCTTATAATTGACTCATACATTGATTTTTACCCATTTAAAATTATGGATCTTGATTTGGAACTCTTGTAAATTATATCTAGATTAGCACTGGAATAGGTGTGAGAAATTACTAAACAACAATAAACGATATGAGATCAACAGATTTGTATAATGCTATGTTCTAAGGGTCTCTTGAGACCAGTCAGGCAGCTATAATAACAAGAACAATATACACAGAAATTTATATATAACAATATTTAATCAACAATAATAATAATGAAGTAAAAAACATTAATAATATAATTATCCATAAAATTAAATAAGCTATAATTTATCCTCGAGTGGAAATATATTATTTACACAAGGAGTCAATCAATTTTATGTATTCATATTCAAATTTAAAGGTCTCTTACACTTACACACATGGATATTACCTAATACTTATAATCGTTTTAATAATAACTAATGTTCAGCAATTTAAATGTCTTTAACGGACAAGATACTATTTCTGTATACAAATAAATTCTTTAAAATTAGCAATTTTAGTGCTTTCTTAGCACACACAATTTATACATTTACTTAACCATCATTCCACTATTATTTCTAACTTGTGGTTTGGTTAACTTCTGTTAATTATTCTTTCTTCAGTAACCATTTTAATCAACAACAAATATTTCTTCTTTATCAGACACACTTGACTATGTAAGTTGTTGTATTTAATTGCCTTTATTTGCATACAGATTTTATTCAATTAAATTTTCTAACGGGGTAATCTTTTTATAAATTTTTCAGAGTAGTTTTTTTTTTTAAAAAAAAAAATGTTTTATAAGTGAAAAAATCTGTACATATTTATAAAAATGAATGATCTTTATTTACACATATGTTTTATATGCACAGACATCCCAAAGTTTAAAAGTGAAACCTTAAAGAATTCAGCTCTAATAAGATTGTCTAGACTATATAATAAATATTTTAATGCTGTTAATATATTTGAACCAAATGATGGAACATTTATGACTAATGTATAAAAAATTCTGCAAATACTTGATGAACAATGTTAGGTGTGCATTTTCATTTGGTTGTAAAATCTTTAAATATGCTAATTTAAATTAAATTATTATTGTTGTTATTATTATCATTATCATTTCGATTTTTAAGTAATAATATGAATTATCTTTTTTTCATGATTTTTAACATAATGTACATGAGTAATTTAATATAGCATTTTCTAATACAGTCTGAATGTTTGTGTTAAATTGTTATTAGAAACATTTTATATTGTTACTGTCCAGTATAGATTTTAAAAATGATATGTTAAAAACAAAACAAAGAGAAAAGTGCAATACTAAATAGAAGTAAGAAAATAACAATAAGGCCAATGTATAGGCTCCCCTTATAAAGATGATTAGAATAAGAAAGATACAACTCTGTATAGATTTCTATATAAGATATAAGTGTAATTAAGAAATGAAAAGATGTGATAAGACTGTAATATTTAATTTCCCATAAATTTCCTAATATGTGGTATCCCAAAAGTTTCACACTACAACCACATGTATCTATAACATCAGTAGTCATGACAATAATCAATTATATTTATCTACTAAATTCATAATAATTAACCATGAGCCAGGAACATCCCAAAAAAATTTAAAAACTTTATTGAAATTTTGGAGATTCAAAATTGTAAGTCTTTGGTCAGATTTTTTATTATTATTATGATGATGATAATACTGTTGGGCTAATAGTCTTGGTCATTGCATGAATGGCATTTATTTTTTATCTATTTAATATTTTATAAAAACAAATTTGTTTCATTACATTTTATTTTCATATATTAATTATAGTGATCGAAAACCTGTGGCTTGCTCTATGCAAAATGTTTGCTCCGTGGATCCAGCCCCAGGTCCAACCAACTAAACCAGAGCTGCTGTTACCATGGATACCAGGGGATAAACCAGCAGCCAAATTAATGGTAGCTGTGTTCAGAGATTGCATTGTCAAATTACAAGAAGTGTTCATGCGTAAATATTTTTCTTTTCTTTTTTTCAATTTATTTTTATTGATTTATTATTTTATTATAAATGTTTTTAATTTATTGCAATTGATTTAGACTTGCTGCCACCATTTTCCAATGACAGCTATAATTTATTCTGGCAGTATTTTTCTGCTGAATTGGCCAAGTCAGAAGCCAAAGAGCACTTTTTAGTTGTGTTTGAAGAAGAATTTTTGGAAGTAAACTGGACATGTTTTTTTCCTCAAATGAAAACATTAGAAGCAATGTTCAAGGTAAATATTTTTAGACAAAGCATATCTACAAATTCTTATAAATTTTGAGTATAATATAAATTTTCTATTGTGGAAAAGCTTGCCAGTTTTGTTTTGTTTTTAATTTTTAAAATTATGCTTTAATTTTTATAAAAGTATAAATGGCTTAGATTTGATTGAAATGAAGACTTATTTAATATTATAAAAAAAATAACAGATGGTAAAAAAAGGCGCATAGTATTTGTTATTAATGAATAGTGAAAAGAAATACTTATAATATGTGTTTCAATAGGTTAATTGTATTTACAATCTATTCTAAATATAATCCACAAATTAAATATCTATATGGTTCATTTTCCAATTATTTTGGTTAAATAAATAGAAAAATATGATAAGGATATTCAAAGGTTAATTAATGGTAATAATTTTCTTTTTTAAATATTGATAGGAGATATAATGTAAAAATTGAAATTTATCACGATAAAATACTTCTGATAAGTATTTCTAGTTGTTAAAGAAAAAATTCAAGAATTGAGATTGATTGCATTTACCGAAAGTAACAATGTTCACTTTATTTTTTAAAAAAGTCATAAACAAAAGATAAGAAGATTAACACTTCTCAAGAGTTAGCATTATTTAACTGTATTTGTGATTATAAACTTGAAAGATATCTATTGAAGTTTCATATTAAAATGGAAAAGCTTCAATTATTTAAACTCTATACATATAGATTTAGAATTCTTGAATAAGGATTTATCAGCATCTTATGCAGTTTAAAAGTAGATTAATGTCTTTTAAAGATGGTAAAGTTTAGGAGTTTAAATGGTTTAAGAAGTAAAATAATTAATCATAGTGTAGAAACTACAAATTGAAAAAAACTGAAGAAGATAAGCAAGATTTTAATTATCTGCATTAGTAACAGTAATCCACATTACACACTATTTCAGTAGCGTCTACATAAGAATTTATTATTACTATGCCGAAGAACTTTTGAATAATCAATGGATATCAAATAAAAATGCCATTCAGATTCTCTAAGTAATTTATGATTATTGGCCTTTGTCAGCAAGGAGCACCGAATTGAAAATGTCCACCCAGCAGCCATTTTTACATCTGTTAATTGTTTAAATTTATAATTTGAAGTTGTCAAACTTTATCTTCATTATTTAGTATTTTAAAAGGAATAGGTGTTTTCATTTATGGAATTTACAGATTTTCATGAGGATAGAAAATTAAATTTAAAGGAACTTATGTTTGTAATTACTGATGATATTGCAGCTATGTGTGCAGAAAAAATGTTGGATTTATAAAATTATTAGAAATTAAAATTAGCCACCCAGTTTTATCTTTTCATTGTATTATTCATGAAAAGTATGTGCAAAAGAATTAAATGAAGTTAAGAATATTGGAGTGAATTTAATTAGAGCATATTTATAAACAAATGATTTAAATATTTTATACAAAGCATAAATTCAGAATATAATGATATATTATTACATTTTGGAATTCACTGATTAAGTATAGAGAAAAATTTAAATTGATGTGTAGCATGTTTCAGAGGTATTCAAATATTTCTAAATGAATTTAATAAAGATTTTTATGGTCTCAATAACCATAAATAATTAATGGAACTGAGAATATTGATTAATATAATGAATTATTTCAATGAATTTAATTATTGTCTTCAAGACAAAGATTTTAATATTATTTACTTGTATCAAAAATGGAAAAATTTTGTAAATAAGTTCATTTTATTTAGTAATGACATTAAGAAAAGGAATTTCAAATACTTTATTAGTATTACAAAAAAAATACCAATATTGCTTTAATTTCAAATTTATATAGGTTGTGTTTAATTGATCAGCTGGAATTTGAAATTTGATTTGAATTTTAATGAAAGTTTTTTAATTTGGAGTAATATTTCAAAAAACTAGAAATAAATTGCAAATTTGCAAATAAAATTATGAATTTCTTCTCATACCGTTTTTAACAATGAAAAAAAAAATCTCTATCCACTTTGATCATTTTTGTTTCATCTTATATCTCTGAACAAATCTTTTCTGAAGTGAATTATAAATCCATTAAGAAATCAATTGACACTTAATTACAATCCAGATTTAGAGACTTTGTGCAGACAAAAACAGTAGCAAGGAAATTATTCATCTAATTGTTATTATAGTTTGTTTTAATTTTTAAATTTATATAAATGACTTATATATTTTTACTTATTTTGTATTCTTTAATTAATTAGTTAAAAGAACAAAATGTTTCTCTGTAAATTGTTCTTGTTATTTTTTGCAATTGAGTTTGTATTAAAAGAAAAATAATGCATTTTCTATCTTCATATGCATATACATTAATGCATTTTTATTACCATTTTTCATTTTATATATACATTTTGTCAGTAATCATCAGTTTACATGATTGTTTTATTCCTTTCCCTTGTGAACAAGATGCAAAATATTCAAAATAAAAAAATTACCCAGGGGTTAAAAAAAATGGTGGATTATTTTTTCAAAGAATTGTTATTATAACTAAGATCAAAATTTTCTGTGAAGTTAACTTTTATAATGTTACAGTTGATGATTTAAGCCTTGTTTGTTTGTTTTTATAATGGAACAAAAAATGACAATAGATTGCTAAAGTAGAGGAATCTTTTCTGTTTTGAATGCAATAATCTTATATATTTTAAAGTAAATTGTGAATATTGTCATAATTATGAAAATTAAAACATTTACAAATTTGTAAAATTAATTAGTAAACTACCCATTATTTCCTTATAATTGTGTAAATCCTACATTTTATCATTATTATTAAAAGCTTTTAATAATTGTAAAGTTGATTTAAACATATTTATATTCCATTGTTAAAGAGATAATAGCAGCTTAGAAAAAATATATCACAAACAGATCTTCTCATATATCAGAAAATTAAAAATATTTGCATTGCTTTTAAGTCTTGATCTGCATTTCAAAATTACAATGTTAATACTTATAGTTTTTCTGTGTTTACCAAGCAACGGAATAGTAACATATATTAAATTATTATTATTTCTCCTTTTTTATCTTCATGCATTGATTATTAACATATTTAATTATAATTAATAATACTTTTCTTTTTCCATTTTAAACAATGCAGATATAATATTTTCTTTAAATAATTTTATTTTTTTACAGTATCAGTTTATTTACCATGTTTATGGCTGATCATTATAGAATTCCCAAATATAAACTTATTAAAATTTTCCAAGTTTTTTTTTTAAGATAATTCTGTCATGATTAAAATAAATTGTTGTTTTTTTTTTGTAATATTTATGGTATTTTTTTTCTCTTGATGTGTCAAAGAAATTTAGAAGTTGAGAATTTTAATGAACAAAAAAATACAAGTTATTTGAATATTCAAATCATTATAACAGAAATGAATCTTTTTATTATTATTACAATAATAAATAAAAATTTCAAGTGTTCTAGATATTGATTTTTAATCTGTTATTACAATGCTTAAATTTAATATTTAACTATTAAACTGGATTTGGATCATCATAATAATTAAGTAGAACTATTGAAAAATTTTATACTTTACAATAAAATGCATTAAATAAACAATTTTTCTAATTAATTATTCTGTGATTTTGATGTGCTATGCAAGATAACAAAGGAATGAAATAAAAGAAGTGGGAAGAATACTGTAGTTTAGATTTAGAAGTATGTTTTTGTTGCAAGTAATGTGTCAGTGTGCTATTGTTTTGGCTATATTAATTTAAACAAATTTAATACCCTTTGAATTGAAAATGTTACAAAAATATATAATAGATGTACATTACATATAAAATGACTGCAAATTTTACTCATTATTTTTAGTTTTGCTAAAGCTTAAGCCAATTTTGTATATAACTTAATTTTGCATTGCTAATCGAAATTATATTGCAAAAAAAAAAGAATGAAATTTACTTTTGCTAGTCAGAAATATTGTAGTGCAAAAAAATGTTTAATCAATATATATATATTGAACCGGATTCCTCTCGAAATTACTATATTCACCAGTTTTAAAATACTTTATAAAATATAACTAATATCTTTTGGCTTTAATAAATTTTAATATCTGGTTTTTAACTAAGTTTAATATCTAAACTTTACTAAGCTTATTATTAAGCTCAATATATAACTTCTCAATAATTATTATTTTATATCTTTAATACTATTGGGATGAACTGGCCAGATCAAACTATTCAAAGCATAACATGATCACATTTCTTGACCGTCACTCACCTCGACTGCTGGAATCAAACCCCTGCCATCCAAAGCATTTTATTTGTTTTGCGGATCAAACTCAGGCACCAACGACCATATGTTATATAATTAGCCTGTTTCGGATGACAGGCACACAATCCAGCGCTTGACATATCCCAGGCTAGCTCATACTCTGTATCAGGGCCCAGCACATTTAACTCAACACATAATATTTATAACTTTAAATTAATGATGATGCAGTGACAAGAAAGAGAGAATAGACCAAATAATACTTAAGCAAACATTAATATTTATTCAAGCGCACATATATAATATAATAGCATGGAAATTTACATATAAAAATAGATATAAATGATTAATCAGGCTACATTTTATCATAGTCTTTTGTTAAAGTTTATTTCATTTAAAAATAAAGTGTCTCAATCAATCAATAGTATTTTGTCCAATAGATATATCAAAGAGTAGTCATAATATCAATTCATCCATTCTTCCTTTCCATTCTCTTCCTTGCCCATTTCTTCAATTCCACATAAATCTTCCCATCTCTTATATCATCCAATAATGTCAATCTCTTCCATCCTTTCTTTTTATTTCCACTTACCATTCCCTCCAAAACATCTTTCATTAAACTATAATTTCTTTTTATGTATGTCCAATCCAGTTTCTCTTTCACTCTCTGATATTCTCAATCAATCTTCTTTCCTCATTCACTCTTTTCAAAAACTTCATTTGTTATTTTACTCATCCAACTGATTTTTTTTATTCTTCTCCATGTCCACATTTCAAGGGCTTCCAATCGTTTCTTAATTCTATTACTCAATGTCGATGTCTCACAACCATACATTAATACACTCCACCCATAACAATTAATCTCTTCCTTAATCCTCTTTCCAAAGGTCCACAAAATATCTTCATTCTCTTCACAAATGTCTCTTTTGCCAATGTTATTTTACTTTTAACTTCATCTTCACTTTTTCTATTCTTACTCAACCAACTACCCAAATATCTAAATCTCTTTACCTGTTGAACCATGTCATCATGGATTCCAATTTGCAGTTTTTTGTATCTCTCTCTATCCATAAACACTTCGTCTTTTCAATATTAATCTTCATTCCATATGCAATACATCCTTCTTACAATTTATTCAACATATTCTGAAGACCCTTTTCCTTCTCAACGATAACAGCCATATCATCTGCAAATCGTATACACTTTATTACTCTCCCTTCAACAATTGCTCCTCCACAGTCCAAATAATTATTTAGCATCTCTTCTAAATAAATATTAAACAAAATAGGTGACATACTACATTCTTCCTGAACTCCACTTTCTATATTCACTTCATCAGTCACATTACTCCCAATTCTAATTCTTTGACCATTATACATAGTCCAAATCAATCGTCTTTTCTTTCCAAAATACTCCATTATCTCTTAAGATGGACATTTTTCTAAATCCACAAAACTTATACCAATTCCTTTATCTTTTTTAATATATCTTTCTGCAATTGTCCTAACAATACCAATAGCATCTCTTGTGCTTTTCTCTTTCCAAAAACCAAACTGTTCATCACCAATATAATAATCTACCTTCCCATAAATCCTTTGAGTTAAAATCTTCAATAAAACTTTAGAAGCATGAGACAACAAACTTATTGTTCTATACTCTTCACATTTAGCAGCTTTCTTGATTTTAGCAATTGGAATCACCATTATTATGGAAAATACATTTACCTGGGCTTTCGTGAGATTAAGTCAACACAGTTCATTTGGTTTTGGTTTGCATCAGAGATTCTTTTCAACCAGTTGGCTTTTTGGTCTCCATTGATGGTTTCCAGGCTTATATTTCATTCTGCAACTTGACAGTGGGAGAGAGAATTTGCAACAGTACCTATTTACAATCTAAGCATTTGTTCCAGGTGAGGCAGTTGATTTGCAGAGGACTTTGGGGCTTGAAGCCTGTCCAACACTTCTAAAATGATCTGGCGCCACATAATTTCTAGTTCTGCGGTTTCTGTGATAATATTTTTCACAGTAGTAATGAATGGTTCTATTTGTCCTTAGATTTCTGAATCTCTGGAACAATGAATAATGTAATGAATCAATCACAAAATGAAGATCGAATGATTCACAGACTCAAGAGTGGAATAATTCTATCACAAAATGAAGGCCAGAGTAAATAATAATAAACTATGGTGACTTTATATACCCTCTCCTCATTGTTCTAATTTCTTATCATTATTTTCAATTTTGATCCGTGTCTTGAATTTATTAATTTTTAAATTTCGTTTTATTTAATTGATTTTTACATTTGTAATCTAATCTTTTCTTAGATTAATCTACTATCACTTTTAGGAGATAGTTTACATGTTTTTCTTTTAATTAATTCACTCAGTAATCTTACTATCATTCCAAATTAATTAATCTTTTTATTTTCAATTTCTACTAAGATTTATTTTTACACATTTATTTCCCTAACTTATTTTTATTTTATAAACAAAGGAAAAAGGAGAGTTTTTATATCTTTTCTATTTTAGATTTTCCCCCACCCGTTCTCAATAGTTTTATTCTGTTTTAAAATAACAATATAGCGCAATCTAATGAATTATTTCTTTAAATAAATTTAGTCATATATTTTTTTAAAATTATGTAACATGTAACACAGACATATGTAGGTTTTATAACATATATCTCTCACCAGTGTTACAATATATAAATTTATTATTTGTATTTTTTTCCAGAAAACTGTGTAGTCTATTTTTGCTTTGGAAGAAATGTATTGTTACAATTATTTGATCACATGTCTTATTTTACTTACTGAAGAATTAATTCTTGATGTGGAACAATGAAAGTTTATTTATTAATTATTTAAATTATCAACAATAGTAAACCTTTAATTGATTATGATATAGTAACTAATGTGCATTTATTTATCTTTTTAATTATATGTTTGGTTGCCTTCCACTATTTAAAAGTTAATCAGTTCAGTAATTAATGAAATGAGAAGGAATAATTTTTATATTATTTTTCAAATGAATATCATTAAAAATCTCAATTTAATTCATTAAATATTATAAGCAATTAAAATTATCCTATTTCTGAAATTTACCAGAATTGTAAGCTAATGACTTTTGGCATTATTATGTTTTTCTCACCACCTGGATTTAAATTCACATTCAGAGCTTTGATATTTTTTTTTTTTTTAGGCAGTAAAAATGTCATAATTTAAGCTTATATTTGTTTTAGACAGTCAGTTGGTCATTAATTCAGTATCTAGGTATTCTTAGTTGGAGAGATAAAGGAAGTCTAATGAAAATTGATTCACCACAAGTGAATTTGTTTACAAAGAAAAATATATTATAGTTATGATACATCATTCACTTTTGATGAGAGAAGTGACAACATACATACAACTTTGAACTCAGGATGTTACTTTTAGCAATAGGTATTTATTATTGTAAACTGATTTTTCATTATATTGTTTATGTGACTTTTTTTTTTGTAATAGAAATTAATGATTGTAGTATAAATTAATATTGATGTATTATTAAATGGTTGTACATTAAATTTAATGTAGAAGTATTTAATTTTAGATAACAGTATGTTGCCTTCTTTTAACAAATTTTTGTATAATGCATATGAAATGACAAGTTTACATAATCATTTTCAGATTCCAGAAAAGTGTTATCCTAAGTGCACCTTGATTCTGAGCGCAGCAGTTGGTAAAATTCCTTGGGCTGAGATTATACATTACCACATAGTTCATAGTTCACATGACACAGTTAGTAAGATTCATATGTATCTTCTGTCTTTCCTGGTCAAGCTGTCATTAGCTAGTAATGGGCAAATGGTAAGAACCGTCAAAGTATATGTGTCATTTATTTTTTTAATGTATTTGTAAAATTCATAAAAAAATGAAAAATTGGAATTTTAAAGAATATGCAAGACATAAATTTGTATATCTATCCATTTTATTTTATTTAAGAATTCTGGTTTTCTAATTGCTCCTCTTATGCTGAGTGATAAGTTTGCCTGGCAGTATCTGGATGCAGCCAGTTATGACAGTGTAATTCAATGGTTTTTAGACAAAAGTGATCCAACCTCAGTTCTGAGTGAAGGAGGTACTCAGGAAGCTGCTCTTTTTAGGTATTGTTATTTATTTATCTTTGACCATTTTATTTATATTGCATTACCAGTAATATATATATATAAGACTTTTTAAGAATTTGAAGCTTATTAAAATTTATGATGTAACACTAAAATTAAAATGCTAAAATCAAATGGCAAATTATTATTGAGGATAATCAAATGTCATTGTTTGATCATAGTTACTTAACCTGCTGTCAAAGCTTAAACTTAACATAACAAACATTTTGCAAAGAAATCTAGAATACAATTATAAAAGTTTTTTTTTATGTTTTTTGAAGTTAAGCTGCATACCATTCTTGAAATATAATATTTTACACCTAGAAGTAATGTAATTAAAATTTATATATTATGGGCATGCATGTCTACATATATATATATATACACACACAAATATATTTCCAGTGCATACTGCTATCTGAAATAAATATTAACTCACCTCAAATGTTAAGAAATTTTCAGATATGCCCTCTGAATAAATGTATTTGAATCCACATCTCAAGACAGTTAATTCAAAAAGATGATATCTCTTTGAACTATAGGCTGCAAAAACATTAAATATGCAACATAGACTAATTTAAACAGAGAGCATGAAATTTACATAAGCAACGATCTTTAAATTGCACCTAAACAAACATTTACTATACTTACACAAAGCCAGACTAGTCATTTTTTATCTTTGAGACTCCCGAACACATATATATATATGAAAATATTTCCAGTGCATACCGCTAACTAATATGTTAATTACAGAGGACATAATTGAAATTTTCTTAAAATTTGTGGTAATTTGATCTTTATTTCAGATTGCACTATGCACTGGAAATATTTCTATTAATGTGTGTGTGTGTGTGTTTGGAGTTTCAAAGATTAAAAATGATTAATGTTTAGTCTGTCTTTTGTTTAGGAGCAATATAATGAACCGGATCCACCTGCAGTATCTTACTTTTACTATATTTTATTAATTTTAGATTTATCTTTAACAGCTTAATATTATTATTTATACTTGATACATTATTTTATTATATTCAGAATATTATTTATTTACTAATATCTTCTTATTTTATTTATTAATATGTATTATTTATTACATTTTCACTTTATTTATTAGCATTTTATTTTTTGCAATTATTTAATTATATCTTTAATACCTGTGGGAACGAATTGGCCCTTTAAGCAAAAGGGTAGAATACCATTGATAGATTAACCATCAACTATACTTATGACCAGATCGAGGCTATACAAACACACAGCTTGACCATATTTCCTGACGATAGCACTTCTTGACCACTGGAACAAAAACCTGCCATCCAAAGCATTTTATTTGTTTTGAGAATAAAACTCAGGTGCCAGCCAATTTTATAGATTATATATAGTCGGCATGCTCAGACAACAGGCAACAAATCCAGTGCTTGAAATATCCCAAACTAGCTCCTATTTTTAATCAGGGGTCCAACGCATTTAACTTAATCCATTAGATATTTATACTCTTAAACTAATGGTCACGCACACACAAATTTAATATAATATAATAATATAAAATTTTACATAAAGAACATATAATCAAGTACATTAAAAACTAAGTTTATGATTGTCTTTCTCAAAGTTCATTTCATTTAAAAATAAAGTGTCTGGACAGTTATGATTGAAAATATATTTACCTAAGTTTTTCGTGATATTAAGATTCACAATTTCATTGGCTTGGTTTTCATTAGTGTTACTTTTCAACTAGTTGATCTTCTGGTCTCCATCGATGGTTCATGCATTTCTTTCTATTCTTTGGATCAACATGCGAGAGATAGTATGCAGCAGCATCTTTTCACAGGTTAGGTGTTGGTTCCAGGCAAGGACTGTTGATTTTGCTGAGAACTTTGGGCATGAAGCTCAGTCTGGTTGCATGTTATGATGGATGGTCCTAATAATTTGAGCATTGGAGTAAGCAAATGCTGTCAAGGACCTAAATCTGGCAACTTGGTATACAAAAAACTGAGTATGAGTCTCTCTGGAGTTGGGCTTATATTTTTCTGTAGACAAGGTATCCTACAGTTTTCAAGCAACACATGTTGCTAATTCTGTGGTTTCTGTATTAATATTGTCCATAGCAATAATGACTGATTTGCTACTGCACTTAAATTTCTCACAATAATGACTGTTTTGCTACTGCACTTAAATTTCTGAATATTTGGATCTCTTGATGTCTGATTGCATCTCTTCGAATCTCAGAATCTGAATGATTTTATGAATCATCTGAATCAATAAACAGTAGGCAACTGCTCTTTTTATATCTAACTTTCCCATTGTTTATTTCTTTATTATCATTTTAATTTTTATTGTAACTTAAATCTAGTTAAATTAATTTTTCTTTAATCTTTTTTGTAGATTAATCTAGTATCTTATCACATTAATGCCGATGAGATAGATTACATGGTTTTTTAATTAATTAAATTATCAGTTTTAACTTTTTTTATCACCCAGGAATCTTTCAAACTATTTTTTTTTTTTTCTGATTTTTTCACATTTATTTATTTTTAGACATTTCTTTTAATTATTTTAATTTATAAAAAGAAGAGAGTGTGAGTTTTAAATCTCTATTTCTTCTGATTCTTTTCCCCACCCTACTCTTAATAATTAGCTTTATTTTAAGGAATAATGCGGTCTTTTATTTTTACAAAGTTACGTTTTAAAATCTATTTCTTAAATATATTTTTTCTTAACTATTCTCATTTTTCTTTTATTTTGTTAATTTATTTATTTATTTTAACACACGTAACACAGATATATATATGTGTGTGTGTGTGTGTTTTATAACATCTATCTCTCTAGTATTACAATAAGGATAGTTATTTATGTAAATTTGATGCTCTGTTTGAATTAGTCCATGTTTCAGTATTTAATATCGGTTGTAGTATTATGTACAAAGACGCCACTCGATGGCACCGTTATCACGCTAAAACTATAAAATATGAACATTCCCAGGCCATTGATTTTAATCATTTTGATGTGTTTTTTGTAATGCAAAAATAAAAAATATCAAAATTGTGTTTTTTAAATATTTTTTTTTATTAACATATACAAATTAAATGGTAACAATAAATGTAAAATAAAATCAACAAATTACAATTTAATTCGCGTTTTTTTTTTTTTTTTGCTTTATTAAAAAAAAAAACAATTTTCAATCTGATTTTTTTTTGGGGGGGTTACGCCTTTTTTGTTGTTGTTGTTGTTGTTTAAAAACTCATAATCGGAATAAAAAGTAAAAGTTCTTAGTCTTCGTTTTACATTTTAATTTTTACACAGAAACAGATATTATTGTGTTACCACTATTTTTTACTTTCTTAGTCTTCGTTTTACATTTTAATTTTTACAGAGAAACACATATTATTGTGTTACCGCTATTTTTTGCTTCAAATAGAATGACAACAAAAAGTAAAAGTTGTTAGGGTTAGGTTTAGGGTTCTGTTGTTTGTAAATCTCAAAATCGATCAAGATGTGCGATTTCCTGCGACATATTGTTGGTCTCGTGGAATGTTACAAACAGTACGTTACTTGATGTGTTACCTAATTCCAACTGCCTTTACACATCTATCTGGACAAGATTTTGCCACTTAAAAGGTAGAACCAACAGATCGCCCTCCACCCAAACAAACAAGCATTTGATTGCGACAACAAGTGCCAATGATTGTGGGGAAAGCTAAGACATCAGCGACTATGTTTGGCTTCAAGCTTAAATATTGGGAAGCATTTAGTATAACACAAAACAATGAGTCCACAGTGGAGAGTCTTCTCTCAATCAGCATTCCCAGGTTTGCTAGGTTGGCAAAAAGAATAAGACTAGAACCTAAGCTGGTGGATTTCCTGATAAAAGTCAACCTCGGAGCCCTCCCAACATGCACCTTTCTGTGTTACAGGCGGGGATATAGAATAGATCCAATTTGCCCATTGTGTAATAAAAATGAAGAGACAATGAGCCATATTCTAGATCAGGGGTCAGCAACCTTTTAGTAGTGTGGTGCCGAACCTATGTTACAATGTTATTCCGCGTGCCGACATGATTTTACCAACCTTATTATATTATCAAAATTAATGGGCTTAAGTATATAATGTACACTATTATATAAAATATACTTTTGAAGTCCATTGTAACTGGATCTTATATTATTGGTCATTCAATATTTTAAAATAATTAGAATCATGTGAAAAGTGCCTTTTTTTAAATTTGTAATTTTTAACATGCTTATTAAAAATTATATTGCAAATTATAAATTACAATTTTTTACTTATACAAAATATATAATTTAAATAAGAAAAAATATCATGAATTGTAATATGATTATCCATTTTTTATTATTAAAATAAATTAATGTGAACATTGCCCTTGTACCTCTTTGCTCAATGTCAGGTTTGTAATTGGTCACTTTTAGCTTCACACATGCTTCTGAATGTTCAGGTATTAGGCAACTTCTATGTAAACTCAAAATATTTTTCATATGTAAGAAAATTTGTTCACATAAGTAAGTTGAACCAAATGCCAAAAGCATAGCACAAGCAGTTTTTTTTTCAAAGAATTAAATCATTCAGGTAATGATATACAACAATTGAAAGTGACAGCCAACTTTTCTAGACAATTTACTTCAAGAGTTTTCGGCAATTCTACAAATTTAGTTTTCCACAATTCTGATGACATTAATTTGATTAATTCCATTTAAAAACTATCAATATCCATCCACTCAAAAAGAGATAAATCAAATGGAGTCATCTTTAAATCAATTAAGTCAGGTTTGATGAGGAAAGAAAATATGGATGTGTATATTTGGAAGTCTTAACCTGTTTGGAAAATTGTTCTCTGAGAGCTTCAATGTATTTTTGATTTGCATGGGCCTTTACATTTAGAAAGTACTTGTGGGTGTTAATGATAATATCACACCAAAATACATCTAATTTTGATGCAAATCCTTTCTAATATTCAAAAGGTTCTAGTACTTTTTGACCCTTCCTTTGCAAATGCAAGTTTAACTCATTCAGGTGTTGAGTTATATCAGTCAGAAACATCAATTTGCATAACCAATCTTCATTATTTATTTCTGGATAATGTTGTTCTTTTTCATGAAGAAACATCTTGATTTCTTTCAGACATGATGCAAACCTGTTCAAGACATTGCCTTGACTAATCCAACGAGCATTGCTGTATAGAGGGAAGTCTATATATGTACTTTTCATTTCTTGCAAAAGGGATTTAAATTGCCTATATGTTAATGAAGGATGAAAAACTATGAAATTAATTATTTTAATAACAGTGTTTGTTACAGAATTCAAGAATTGTGATGGAGATTTTTGCAACTAAATTTTCCTGGAAACTCAATATTCGATGTTTAATATGATTTTCAAGAGTTTAAGAAATCCCTTTTCCTTTCTGACCATTGCACGGATGACATCAATAGTAACACTAAATATTTTATTTTTGTTGATTTTCTAAAATAATCGAAAAATGCAGTGAAAATATCATGTCCCTTTGTTGTACCAATAAGAGGAATCAAGCAACACAATCCTTCATAAATATGATTGTTGTCACAATATTGTGTCACTATTGCTAGGCGCACCATAGCATTTACATGTGCTTTCATCAATAATAACACTGAATAAAACAGCTTTTAAGCCAATAAACATCACATGATCACCATTTCTTATACTTGCTTATTTATAACTGTTATTATAACAGGCAAAACTCTATAAGGCTACTCACTGACGAAGCCACAAGCCAGAAACTAGTCTGGGGATATTGGATGAGTAGGCACTAGATGGGGATTTTATGCACAAGCCTTCTGGCACCCATTGATTACTCTGGCTTGCACTGAGTGGCAATATGTATAGAAAGTTTTGCCTATTTTAATAAAACAACTTGTTGTAAACTGTTTTTCTCTTTTGTTGTTACATCATTGGCCATGTCAGTTATTCTTCTTTGAATTGATCTTGCAGAAGCTGGTATTTCTTGAATTTAAGACAATATTGTTTGTTTATTTGGTAGATCACTGAATAAGATTTCAGCATTTTTCAAAAATGTTTCTTTGATGAACTGTCCATCTGTGAAAGTTTGGCTTTCAAAGCCACACAATATGCAATAGTATAACTACATTCTGTGACTTTATTTTGGGTTCCAATTATTTGACTAAAATAATTAGTTTGTTTTTTAAAGGCAGAAACATCTCTTTTTCTAGCTTCACTTTTCTCATCTGAGTTTTTAAACATGAACACATGTTTAGTTTGATAAAGTCTTTGTACACTTGAGGTATGACATACAATACTTTCACATCATAATGTACACACAGCACAATATTTTTGCTGTACAAATTCATATTCATTTGTCCAAGAGTCTTGAAAAGAGCGAATATCATGTTTTTGTCTTTTGTAGGACATTTTGGGAATCTCTCACTCACTATGCCATGATAATCTATTTTTTGAAAGAAATGCCACCAAAGAGCGACGATTATTTATCATTCAACTACCGAAAATAGCTTTCTAGAATTGATAACGTCATAAGCTTTTTATTTGGATTACAATCTCATTTTTTAATTTTATCAGAAGTAAAATGTGAATATGTAGAATTTTTTTTCCGCTTGCAAACAAAAATATCTTTTAAATGAAGTCAAGTGTACAATTTTCGGATAAATAATGATTTAATCGTAAATTCAATGTTGAATGTAAAAACAAACAAAAACAAAAAAGAGCTGAAATTAAAATATATATTTTTTTTACTATTTCAATTTATTCCGAGTGCCATTGATAATAGTTGACGTGCCAAGCATGGCACGGGTGCCATAGGTTGCCGACCCCTGTCCTAGATCAATGTGAAATATGGAATAATCTACGTGATTGTGTCCTTAAAAGATTCAGGGAAGCAGACATTGCAGGTACAAATATCGCAAAGGCTGTAAAGGGTGGCCTTTGTGGTAAAATTAGACTGGCCACCTTTATAAATTTTGCTATATGGATAGTGAGAAATAAGAGAGTCTTTGACAATGGATTGAATAATAATCCAGAAGAGCTTTTTATCAAGTTACTTGATGAGGCCAAAGAATACAATTGGAAAGTATGCCAGCACTGGTTAGCCAGTCAGACATGGGACCAACTGGAGATCTGAAGATCAAAACACTTAGATACTTATCGTACTGTCATGGCAAAATTAACTAACTGGACATAATGACTCCTATGCAGAGTCTAAAAGTTGTCACATTAATATAATCCAGTTCTTTCCATTTAATTGTTATTTATTGTTAAAACTCTGAATTTAGTGGACAACTAATTGACCCAAATAATTCCTAAGTAGCTTATTTTTATGTAATTTTCTTTTTTTTTTACCATTAGTTTTCTTATTTATTGTTTTCATTGTAGAGCCACTGCACATTGTAAGCATGTAACATATAATAAGAAAGATGTTAAATGATATCCATATGTATCTTCTTAAAGTGTGAATAAAGTTGTTATTTGAAACTAAAAGTTCAATACAGAATGGTGTAAAGTGTTGGATAATTATTAATTAAGAAAATCGGAATATTTCAATACTTTAAAAAAAAAAATTCAATAAAAACCACATTTCCATCAAATTCAAATACACACACTCTCACACCAAGCCGTAATAATTGTATGAAGTGTGCGAATTCGCCAAATTTATTTGCTGTGATGCGACATACATGCTGTACTGCGACGCGACATAGCGGCCTGCAATCTGTAGCACAACAATAAAAGTTGTATTATAGAAAACGTGGCGTCTCTGTCCATCATACTACAACTTTAATATCTTTGCAGGCTATAATTCAAAGTGGTACCTTTTTCTCACTAACAATACACACAACTGATGCACTGCCTCCATTAATAAATATGTGGTCTAACTTATTAGATTCATTCAAAGATAATGAGAATATAAAACTAATAATACCACAAATCAAAAATAAAGTACTGGAAGACATACAAACTAATCAAACCAAAACCACTTGATGTTTGTCAACAGCCTTTTCTTGATATAAACAACTGATCAGAAAATTCAAACATTGGTCTTTGGAACCCAAATTCTTTGATTTCTTGCTCAAACTCAACCTTAATACATTACACACAGCACTCTTCTTGAAATTCAGAAGGGACTATAACATTGATAATACATATTTATTACCCCACAGAGAAAAATAAAGTATCATTTTTTCAATAATGTATTATCCTCACAAACTCACGATTATTATTGACATTATTTAAAAAAATTGATATAACTATCCAAATATCAAAAGTTTTACAAAAGAGTTCCTTCCCAGCATAAGAACCTTCACACTGTGCATTTTCTTCTGTGGTTATAATATCATGCAGCACCCAAACATAGTATTAAACAAATTGGAGCAATGTTTTTGCTTCCACCTGGGCATATAAAAAGCAAAGATCCAGCTTTTAAAAGGGCACATTCAAATAATAACCCAATACCTGCTCAGAAATGGACTGATAGCAAATAAATTTATTCATAGGAAATTTTTTTTTTTAAATAACATATCAAGAAAAATTAGTAATTTACGACTGCATGTTTAATCCTCTTCACAATGTGAAGATTCACAACAATGTAATCACATGTCAACCCAGTAACTTTCCTGTTGTTTTTCTCTAACTATCCTACACTTGTGAAACTTGTAACAAATGTAACATAGATTGAAATAAAGGTCTTTGGAATACAAAACTTTTGATTACAAAAAGTTGTAAAATTATAATTTTATTTATTCTTTTTTAAATTTGTCATATTTTCATTACAATTATGAGTAAAGTTGGTACTTATTTTTTAGACCGTACAAGCCACCTAATGGCGCTTTTTATGTGCCAAAACACATAAAAATGCCATTTACGCAGCCAAACTTACAGCCAGTTCTGTTCATATTAGCTGTTAGCAGGCCTAAATGTCGTTTCACACCAATGTTATGGCCTGCTGATATGCTTCGTGAAACTCTGCAAATGCGCACACTTCACAGATCACTACCATATTATGTGAGGGTGTCTAGAAATCAACTGGCTATAACTCTTGAAATGTACATTCCAAGTAATGATCTTACACTCTAGCTGACGTAGTATTACATAGTAATAATTTTAAACGCATTGCCGTGCTTCCATACACAACTTTCAAGGTTGTTAACAATTGGAAAAGGGTAGGGACAAGCACCATTGCAGAGACCTCATGCAAAAACTCAGCTTTGCACGAGATATTCCCCCTTCCTGACCCTGAAATCACACAATAAAAAATAAAAAAATCCGGCACAGTAAGGTTATTAAAATAATAGCATGTTTTTAAAAACAAAAAAGGACTTGTTCATTTCCAATAAAAAATAAATAGATAAATTAATTTATACTTTGTTTTCAATCCAAAAGAAGTACAGTAATTAATTTATACATATATATATATTATTTTAATTAATCTCAAAATAATACCTGAAGTTGGAATAAAGACCAAAAAGTCCGGCACGATTACGTTATTAAACTAATAGCATGTTTTTAAAAACAAAAAAGAACTTGTTCATTTCCAATAATAAATAAGTAGATAAATTAATTTATTCTTTGTTTTCAATCCAAAAGAAGTACAGCAATTAATTTCTACTTGTATTTTTTTTTTTAATTAATCTAAGTCTGACACACATTATTAAAATAAAAACATGCTTTTAAAATGAAAAACAAAAAAAAAACTTGTTCGTTTCCAATAAAAAATAAGTAGATAAATTAATGTAGACTTTTTTTTTTTTTGGAATACCATAAATTGGACAATAAAGAAAGGCTGGCCAGGTAATGTTATATTTATGAGTATTTGCACATAAAAAGCGCCATCAGACAGTTTGTATGGTCTAAAAAATAAGTACCGTAAAGTTTTATCAAAGAAGTAGGTTAAAGAAATTTAATGTAAAGTAGATTATATAAAAGAAATTTGTCATTTAAAAGTTATTTTTATACTGTGAATTTTTAGCTGGAAAAAGAAGAAAAAAAACTTACAAAAATTGAAATTTAAATCAATAATAAAATGATTTTCATATATAAAAAGAAAAATAGAAATGGAATACTGTTGTGCTAATATTATCATTATTATTGCAAATATTATCATTCTACTGCAAAATAAAAGTCTTTCCAAGTTTAATCCAGTTACTCTGATCTATTACTTTTCTATATTATACCAAGAAAAGTTTTTTACTTCATTCATCCATCTCACATGGTCTCTTTTTAAATCTTTGACATTTTCTTGAAATCCAATTTAAGATTTCAATTGTTCATTTATTATCATCTTTTTTAGCAATGTGTACATCCAGCTTGAGTTCAGTCTCTTAATTTTTTTACTGATGTTAGTGATGTCTGTTTGTTCTCTTTCCCAAGTATTTTGTTTTACATTTCTTCTTGTTATTTCCCACCATATATACCTTTCTATACTTCATTGTGTAGTCTGAAATCTGTATTGCCCATCTGTTGAGATTTATAAGTAACAACTATCTGCAAAACCTTTCTTTTCAATCATATAAACATATGGTTTTTTATTTATTAAGTTATTTATTTCTAAAAGCAAATGCATTTATTATGTTTCTATCTCTGTTAATAATCTGGCCAAGTTGTTTGTAGTTGTTAACTTCATTAAATTTATGTTTGTTAATTTATTTTTTTCTGATAATTTGCTTTTAACATTTATATAAGTAATAAAATGTATTAGCATACCATTCACTTTACATGTCTATACTATTTGCAATTTTATTAAACATTTTCATAAAAAATATATTTGTGAGTTGGTAAGATAGATCAAATTTATCAAAAATTAAATATCATAATTGTCCAAGTAATAATTGATTTATGAGTATATTGAGTTATTTGAAATAATAATTTCCATTGTTTACTTTTTCTCTGATATTAATTACTTAAATTCTTACAAAACACTTTTTCTTTTATGTAAGTTTATGTATAAAAATAAAACTAATTGATAACTTTCTATTGGAAATGATTCAAATATTAGGTAGAAAGGATATCACCTATGTTCTCCAGCCTTCAAGAATAAGATGTTTTATTAATTTTATCACCTTTGCTTTTATTGCAAATATCACTGTGGCCACTAACTGAACTTTTTTAAAATAATTTACTAGCAAGTATGATATTTAGTTAGTTTAAAGATAAATCAGTTTAAAAAGTTAAATTTTAAAATGGAAAATAAATATGAAAAAATAACAGTTTCATGAAATTATTAGTCCTTAAGTCTTTAGTTAGCATAAAAGCAAACAATAAAGGCTTATGTAATACTGTTACAATTAATGAATTAAATTGATTATATTGATTAATTTAATAAGAAATTAGTGCTTAACTTAATATTATTGCTGCAATATTGGCAGCAAATTTTTAAATGTTACTGTTAAAATTGTACATCAATGTTACTCTTTAATTTAAAAAATAAATCAACAAAAGAAAATCAAAATAGTGATATTTATAACATAATTGAAGTTTCTTGATAAATTCCAATTGAAAATCATTTCAAGAATTATCAATCTACCGCAGGAAGATCTTTTTGAGTTTAATCTAGTTTTTCTGAACTATAGATTCTCTTCTTTATTTTAGTCCAGAAAACATTCTCATTTTATTCAACCACCTTACATATGATTTACTTTTATATTTTCATAATCTATCGTCCAGTTTAAGATTTCAGTTGTTCAGATATGATATTCAGCCTAGCTCCATTTCATGTATTTATTTTATTAAATAATATAATTGTTACTAATTTGTTTTTTATTATGCATTTCATTTTTGATTCTTTCTTACTTCTCCTTACTTTGCTGGTTTTTTTTTTTTTTTTTTTTTGAGACGTATTGTTTTTCTGATAAATGTCTATGTCTCAGATCCATGAATAAACATTATTATGTTTTTTTCTAGCAAAATGCAATCCATTCAAATTTAGTTTTATTATTAATTTTACCTATTTCTATTAATAATTTATTCAAAATATTTATAGTTAACTTCTAATTTATTTGCTATCAATTTTCATTTTATTCTTTTTGAAATGCCATTGGACATAACTTTAGTCTTTTTAGTATTTCTTGTTTTCATCCTATAGTCTTTGCAATAATTCCATTACTTGTAATACAACTAAAAAATCTCCAAAATTCACATGGCCCAAGTAATCTTTCTTCAGTTTAGGTTCTCGTTTAATCCATAAAGTATAACTGCTTGTGTAAAAACTTAAAATTACCCTTTCATATATTTTTAGCAGTATTAATCTTTTTAGTTTCTTCATACAATTTAATCACAACTATGACATATAGATAAATATTTTTCAGCTATTGATAATATTCTTAATCATTATCTTGATGTTTTAAAACTTTAATCTCTACTGAAATGTGTATAGAATTACAAATCCAAAGCTTAATGTTAATTCATACTCATTGGTTCTTTCTATAATTTTTCTTAATATTAGCATAATCCAATTTATATGTTTGTTTGTTTTTTTTTTTTTTCATGAATTGTATTAATTTTAATGTAGATGTTTTTCACCTTTGTTAAATAATGCTATTGTTATTTGTTCAATCATCTAGTTTTTTATTTATTTATTTTTTGTTCTTTATTTCTGTAGAATTCTTCATATATTATTGTTAACTTTTTTTTTTTTAGTAATATATCATTTACTGCTTATGCTGATATAACTTTTTACCAATTCAGGATATTGTTTTATAATTTTTAGAATGTGATAGTTGAAAATTTTTGACAAATTGCTACTTTTTTGTTTCTATTGACTTTGTAGCTTTTTTTAATAGAGAGTCTCATTCAAGTTGGATACGATTTCAAAGTCTATTAAAATTTTAAAATGATTTGCAAGTTCTAACTTAAATTCATTGGAATATTTATAAAAGTTAAGCATATCAGATGTTATTATTGGTCTTTTATTTCTCTAGTTTTGCTTACTATGAATTTTACATCTTATTAAGTGACGGGCACTTCCTATTAGAATCTATTCATCACTTTATAGTCTTGAAATACATATTTTAATGTTAATAAAAATGTAATACAACTCTGTTGTGCTTCGTTTGGATGCTTCCATATCTATTTCTACTTTGATTTTTTTTTTTTTTTAAGTGTGTAAATTATATAATTTTCAAGCAAGTTCTACAAGTCTATATCTTTTTTGATTTTTATTTCTGTAGTTAAATTTACAGCATTCTCATTTTTCAATTGTACAGGCAGTTCTTTATTTTCGTACAATTTGCTATTTTGTACTTTAGATTTTTATCGATATATATGGCAAAACACACATACTTTTATGTAATGATTCTCCCTTTCTCATGGACTGTTAGTGACTAATTCCTTCCCACCTATCTGACATTAATCATTTCTAGTTTTGGCATCACAAGTTCAGTCTTGGGCATGGACATTTTGAGTTAGCGTATTTATTGATAAGTTATTTTTTGTCAGTTTATGTTAGAATGTGTATTATCATTTTATGTACATTTCTGTTTTGTTGAAAAAAAATCACCTTTATTAATTCACAAATATGAGTGAAAAATGAAAAAACAGCAATGTTGATATAGACAAAAAGAAATTAAGGTCTCATAATCTCTATACAATTGAGATAATGGCAATTCATTTTTATAAATTGATCGTTCATATAATTTAAGCCAATCAATATGTTCAATCATGAGAAACAAGAATAAAATTAGGGATTATTTCCAAATTCATACACTGTCAAGTTAATCTTCATTACACTTTTAAACTTTTTAAATATTATTTGTCTAGATTTTATATGTTTATGACTGTGTTGTGCATGTCTATATACTGTATTTAGTTTCACTTTTTTCTTAATTAAAATAAAAAAATTTAGATAAAAAATATTTTCAAAGTATGAAAATTTATTATATATTAAGAATTCTTTGAACTTTTTTTTAAAAATAGAAACATAATATTTTATTTTGAAAACCCTTTTGGATGTTTTTTTTTACATTGCTCTACTTTTGTACATTTCAACTTTCATACACATTTCAAAAACCAATTAGATATGAAAGTAGTGGTTTGCCTGTATTTTACTACTAGCATTAAAGATTCTTATGACAATTTTATGTTGTTTGCTCTGATCACAACCATTTTCTCTAAATGTCATTTACTTCTTCATGAAAATGAGAAGTTATGGATCATAAACTTGAATTATCCAATTACCATTCAGCTTGATATTTCATCAACTTCCACAATGGTATTCTTCCATATTTTTTTTTTTTATTGAATCCCATTCCACTTTTTCTTTAAATGTTTCTGCCTTTATATTATTAAGTAGATGTTCATTTTTTTAATTTTTTATTTCTTTGCCTTTTTTTTATTTCAGAAAATTCAACATCATTCTACTTAATACTAAATAATCTTATAGTTCATTCAGTATTCCTTTATCAGAAAATAATTACATTTGTGGGCAGATACATTGTAGGTCATTATCAAATGATACTCTATCTATAATAGATGATTCTTAGTGTCTTCTGCCTTTGTTCATTAAGTCTTATCTTTTTTGAAGACTATATATCTTCAATGATATGAATCAAGGCCATAATTTATTTTTGATTGGCTTATTGTAAATATAAAAAGATAATGAGTATTCTTCATACTTTATGCATCTGACTGATGTCTCAGTTAAAAATAATCAGATACCTGAGAAGAACACATGCTAAATATGATTAAAGATGGAATTTTATATTTTCAGAAGAATTCCTAGTAATCTTATGTAAAAGAAATATATACATGGTTTACGTAAACTATCATTTCTTTACTTACACTTACAAAGTCTGTAGATGTTTTTTAAATGACTGCAAATCATTGAATACTTTTTTTAGATTAGTCATTATAAGATAGAAAGATAATAAATTTTGATTTTCCTCAGTAAATGATATATTTTTAAAAGATCTTTAACTTAACTATTATGGAAAGCAAAATATTCAAATGTTTTCCATTCTTAAACAATATTCATTAAAAAGTTTTTATTAAGACAAAGTATAATAGATTTTTATGTTATATTCATAAGAAGGTGTAGAGCTTTAATTAATATTAAATAAAAATTTAACAAGTAACATTCTACCAAAATTTTTATGTAGATATTCAAATGCGTCAAATTTAATAAAAATCATAACTTTAAAAAACGAAAAAAAAAGTTATTTTATTTATATTTGTATATATAATGTTAAATAATTTTTTTTTATTTGTATTTGGGAGAACAGGTTGCTGCAGCTTGCGGCTGGTTTTTGTTCTGAAGCGCTTGAATTTCATCCACAGACTATCCAGAAACGAAGCTTATACATAAAAGCCATCATGCAGAGCTTGTGCAATTGTCTTACAAGAGATTTGCACAGTAAATCTGGACAAACTGCTGTTGTTATCTGTGAATTGTTAAGAGACATTGAATCTGTTGTTAATGCAAGTAAGTCACAACATATTTTTTAAAAAAAAAATTATAATGTTTTGTATAAATTATTTAAATTTTTAAGTTAATGCAATTGTTTGCATTGTGGAATATCACTCAGACTAGAAAATTGATATTTTTTAGCATCAGAACCCTTTAGTCGCCACACAGAACTGGTGATTCTTTTAATTGAGGCTTTGCGGGTTCTAAATACAACATCCGACAGTAAATTGCTGGATATTATGATGAAGACACTTCTACAGTGGATCTCAGAATCATCTCACAGCAGCTTAATTATTCCACTTATAGCTAGCTCCTGCAAAGTTTTGCTTTCAGCAAACAGTATGGTTTCCATTGTGGAAGCTTGCATTATTTCTTATTTTAAAAGTAAGTAATTTTTTTTTTATTGATTTAATTCTTTATTTAATTAGAAAAAAAAAAACACATTAATATAATATTAATAATTATTAATTTTTGACATAATAATAGAATGATTGGAAAAAATGGAAAGTGTGTGTATGTGTGTTATATCTTTTGTAATAGCATTATTAATTTTTTAGTCTTAATTTCATTTATTTGTTTTAATCATATAGTAATAGTAATGCATAGATGTCTATCAAGTAAAAATTAAAAACTCCTTACCGCTGCTGGGTAAAGAATGCTCTAGCATTTCTTTATAAAAAAACAGTTAAGATGAAGACTCTCACTATACTAGTAAAATATTGGTTTTATGATTTTCTTTTTTTTTTTATTTACCTTACCCACTGTCTGGAAATAGCCAGCTGTTTAGTTTCTAATATTAAATTGATATATGACCACTATTGGCATTGGGCTGGATACCTCAAAGAAAAATCCTAAACTTGTTATGAACTTTGAAGAATTTTCCATGTTTCACTTAGATTCGAATTTATGGACATGACAGCTGATGAACTAATCACTACACCAAAATTATTGTATGTCTATATATATATATATATAATAAAAAATAATATGTGACTAATTTCTGATAATATTTTGATCAGAATGTATGCAAAGTATTAATTATTAATGCTTACAAGCTATTACATGATCTTTGATTTTTTTTGTTTGTTTGTTTTTTTACTCTTAAGAAAATTAATTAATAAATAAAAAGCTTGAAATAGAATTCAGTAAAGAATTTTTTTCTTTTATATAAAAACTTATTTTAAAAGCAAATTTTTTGTTTTATGGTATAATGTCAATTATTTACATTATACTGTGGAAATTATATCATATATCTATCAATTTTTTAAACTTACTTTCATTCTTTTCCGCTAAATATTGTCGGAAATTCCAGTACTTGTATGTAGTAATATGTTTATCTATGTTGTTTTGTACAAATGAATAGATTTTGAGTTGTTAGTTCATATTCATTCATTTTCTGATGGTATATATAATCCGGTCCAAATTAAAAATTATATGCAAATACACGCATCATATATATAAGAAAATATTCCAGTGCATAGCACTAGCTAAAAAAATAATTTTAAAATAAGGTTCAGACTTTATATTTAATAACAGAGGGCATTGCTGATATATCATAATGTTGATAAAAGAGTGAAAAAATTGTTTCTAAGTGTAGATAGCTTAAAGAAAAAGTCAGGAGAAATGGAGGAACTTGTAGATAAGGAAGATAGAATAGATTAGATATTTAGTGGAGTGAGAACAAATATGGATGACAAAATAAGTAGTGCGGTGGAGATAGTCAAAGAATAAGTAAGAAAGAGGAAGAGGTAAAGATGTAGAAGTAAAATTAAAAATGTCAGACATGAAGTGTGAGCAGATCAAGGAAATAATGAATAGAAAAGATAAGGTAGAAGTAGATAAGGAAATCCAGAAGAGAATGTTATGGATGAAGTAAGGAAAGTAAACTATGTGACAGTCTCAATTGATAGGGGACTCACTAATTAGAGAATGTGGAGATGTAATTATGTAAGAATATGTTTGCCTAGAGCTAGAATTAGGGATGTTACAGATAAAGTAAAGAAATAAGGGAGTAGAGATGTTTACATTAGGGTAGGGTCAAATAATTGGTCAGGGCCATCAGAGAGAGTAATGGATAAGTACAAAGAATTGATTTGTAATTTGAATAAGGTTAAAGGAAAAGTAGGAGTAGTTAGATTAATACCAAGATTTGACAAAAGGTATATTAAAACAAGCAATACTCACTATACATATGCCACACACAGCAAGCTAGAAAAATCAATGGATGCCAGAAGGCTTGTGCTTAAAATCCCCATCTAGGGCCTACTCATTCAATATCCCCAGACTCGTTTCTGGCTTGTGGCCTTCATCAGTGAGGAGCCTTGTATCTAAGAGCACTGCATCTAGATTTTAGGATCTAATGCAACCCTCCAGCAACCACCTTTTATCTCCATTTAACTACAAAACTATGGGTCTTACCTAATAGGATATTGGTGGCTATGGTTATTAAAGAACCAAAGACACCAAAATGTATGGGAAATGAACTGGGTTCAGACCCATATAACTATATAAGCTGATGGGCTTGAATTGGAAACATTAAGGTGTTTTTAGTTTAAGACTCATAGTTTTGTAGTTAAATGGAGATAAAAGGTGATTGCTGGAGGGTTGCATTAGATCCTAAGATCTAGATGCAATGCTCTCAGATCCAAGGCTCCTCACTGATGAAGGCCACAAGCCAGAAACTAGTCTGGGGATATTGGATGAGTAAGCACTAGATGGGGATTTTATGCACAAGCCTTCTGGCATCCATTGATTTTTCTAGCTTGCTGTGTGTGGCATACGTATAGTGAGTATTGCCTGTTTTAACAACAGTTATACACAAGCATAAGAGATGGTGGTCATGTGATGTTTATTGACAAAAGGTATATGTTAGATATTGCATATTCTATAAATGAAAGATTGAAAAGATTATGCAAGAGAAATAATGTTATGTTTTTGGGTGTGTCTGATTTTTTTATTAGTAAGAGGTAGTTATATAGTAAAGATGGATTGCACTTAGCAAAACAGGGAAGTGAAGCATTAGTCGGCTTGATTTATGAAGAATATTATAGTTTGGGAAACTTATAAATGGAGATAGGGTTTTAAATTACAGTATTATCAAGAAGAAGGTTAAGAATAGAGGGAGTGTAAAAAGTAAAAGGTTAGATGATTAAATGTAAATGTCGAGAGGGAATGTGTCTGTAAAACTAATGATAAACAAGCTAATTACAAGTGTAATAGAGGAGAAAAGGTCAAAAAAATTTATAAAAAGGTAGTAAGAAAGGAAGAAATTGTCAAAATTGGTTATTTGAATATGCAAGGTGGTAGGAGACCAAAAAAGTGGCTGTAATTAAACAAAGCAATTAAAAACGAAGGGCTTGAGGTATTAGCAGTAGTGGAAACATCTAAAAGAAAAAGAACCTACACTGGAAGACATGGTATGACAGAGTATAAATAGAAAAAAAAAGGGATGGTGGTATAGGAGTTATGTCTAAAAAATATTTAAATACTGTAAATTGTCAACATCATTTGTGGTTTGAGATAACGTTAGGAAGACAAGAGTGGATGGTGTATGTGGCTACTGGAGATAGTCAAACCATAATGGAGTGGAACAGTAGCATATATAAATGTCTATTTAAGGATATACAAAGTTTCAAAAAAAGGGGGAAGAAAATAATGTTTACGGAGATATGAATGGGCATACTGGAGAAATTGATGATGTGGATAACAAGAATTGACAGCTTTTGAAAAAATTTTATCAGAGAATGAATTTGAGCATTAGAAATTTATCAAATATTTATGAGGGGTAATACACATAGTCTAGAAATAATATACTTCACACAATAGATTATCTATTAGTAGGGAAAGAAGAAATGAATAAAGTATGGAAAATTAAAGTGCTTGATAATGAAGGGAAAGTATGTAATAGTGATCATAATTTTTTTATAATAGGAATGGTTAGTAATGTGATGGAAAATAGTAATAAAAGTAGAAAGAATAGTGAAAGATATGGATGGAGAATGAATCCTAAGATTAAGTTAGAATAATATAAATTAAAAGTAGAAGAAATCATGGAAGTGTTTATTGGGGATGAATATAAGGATTGGTATGATGAAGTAGAAAAAGTGGCAAATAGCATTTTAGATGAGAATATTCAGAAGAATAAAAGAAATAGAAAAGTGAGAATTAGTATAAGTGTAAAAGAGAGGAAAAAAGCATGCTGAGAATATAAATGTGCTATTAAAAACAAAGAAATTGAAACAGATGTTAATATTAAATGGGAAAACTATTTTTAAAAAAATAAGTTGACTAAAATAAATGATTGTAGAGAGAGAATGAAATTAAATAGCAAATTATTAATTAAAGGATATAAAGTGGATGAATGGGAGTAAAAAATTTTGGAAATATATTAAAAGAAGGAATGTAGGGGAAAGAGAAATAGTATTACTAAATGAGGCGAAAAAAGAGTGTAGCTCTAGAGATAATTAGAGAGAATTAGAGATAATCTTAAATAAGTATGTAATGGATATAGAAAAATTGTTAAATGCGCAGGACAAAATGATAACAAACATAAAAGCACATAGTGATGGAAATGTTAGGTTTATAGAAAATGAATTGAATGATGCAGGGAAGAAGTTGAAAAGTGGAAAAGCAAGAGGTTTAGATGGATGAGCAGCAGATGTGGTGATGAATTTGAGAAATAGAACAAAACTTAATCTATTATCAGCCATAGCTCGGACCCAGTCTGGGGATGGGGACCATCATAGATAAAAGCTTCATGTATTTTCTCTTTTAGCATTTATCATAAAAGATAAAAATAAAATTAAGCTTATTTAGAGCTAGTAGTAGGCTCTTTATATATTACATATTGGTAATACAAGCTATATAGGTCATGTGATATATGACTGATTTTTACTATCATGTTTTAATAAAATGGCATAACTGGAATAATACAAGAAAAAGGCTATTATTTATACTGAGGAAGGATAAAGACTATAGAAAGTTAAACAATTATAGATCTATAGTGGTAACTTCAGTGTTTTATAAAGTTTTTGCATTTATGGTGGCTGCAAGTGTGGCAAAATGGATGGAAGAAAATAATATAGTGGGAGAAATGCAAGATTGTTTTAGATTGGTTAGGCAGGTAAGAGATAGTTTATTTGTAGTCACACAACTTATAGATATGAGTAGGGATACAGGCAGACGGTTATATATGGTTTTATAGATATAAGGAAGGTATATGGTAGAATAAATAGAAATATATTATATATAAATTTAGCAAATTTGGGAATGAATGGAGCTTTAATGGATCTTATTAAGAGATTGTATAAAAATCATTACTATATATATCAATTAGGAAATATAGAAGCAATTAGAGTTAAAAATGGGGTGGGATTAAGGCAAGGATTCCCTATGCCACCTATTTTGTTTTTGTTATATTTGAGAGAAATGGAGAGAAGAATAGGAAAATACCATTAATAGATGGCAAGGGAGTTTATATATTATTATCAAATCTTTTATTTGCTGATGATATCTTCTTGTGCACAGAAAGGAAGGAAGATATGGAAGTTAAGCTGAAGATGTGCACAAGAGTAGGTAAAGAGATTGGGATTAAATTTAGTGAAGAAAAATCAAAAAGTAATGAATGATAAATGCTGAGGAAAGAGAAGAGAAATAATTTTTATTGGGGGGATATAAAGTTAAATGTGGTGAATAGGTATAACTAATCAGACAAATTGCTTGGATGAATAGGGAAAAAATTGATAAATGAAGCAAAGGAAAGAAAGGGACTGATTAATAGTGTTGTCATATAATAAATATGATGCAACAAGAATTGTATGGAAGGGAATGGAGTGCAAGGTTAACTTAGGGTAATGATGTGTTATGTGTTAATAAAGGGGTGTTAGATTCCTTAGAAAAAATATAAAGAGAAATTGGAAGACATGCATTAAATGCGATCCCGATGTGTGGATGGCAAAGGAGGCAATTCAAGGAGGAATAGGAAGGTCAAGTTTTTATATGAGAGATGCAAAAAGCAAAATGAAAATGTTCAATAGATTGCAATGTATGGATAGTAAGAGAATAGCCAAAATAATATTTAATTGGGTTACAAATAAAGCACAGGCAATAAGACAGGTGAGAAAGGTAGTACAGCATGCAGAAGATTTGGATAAAGATTTTAAGTCAGTATACTTGTACAAAAGATGAGATGATTGTGTTAGGAGAATTGTTGAGTGTTATAGATGCAAAGAATGGGATAGAAGAATAGATGCATTAATAAAACTAGGGAGTTGAAGAGATAGAGAATTAGTATAGAGAATAAAAAAAGTTTAAATATATACAGAAGTAAACAGAATATTGGGTGTGAGTTAATTTATGATAATAACAAAGAAAGTACTGTTTAAGGCTCGAACAGGATTACTAGCAATAAGGAAATATACACATAAATGGAAAAATGTGGGTGATTTAAATCTGCAAATTATGTAAGAAAGGCATGGAAAATATTAGGCATCTGCTAATTGAAAGTAAATGCTTACAAGCAGAAAAGTTACAAAAAAAGTTGTGAGGGAATAAATATAAATAAAGTGATTATGCAGAAAGTAGGTTCTTATTTTTTATGCTGGTTTAAAAAAAGATAAGGGGGATAATGATGTGGAAATGGGATGGAGCAGGATAGAGAAGAATTTGGGAAAAGCTTAGGATGGGCAATGAAAAGGGAAGGTAAGATCACTAACAAGTTTCTCTGAGCATAGTGGCTGAGAGATTCCTGATTCCGATAAAGGAGAAGCCCTAGTGTATTGCATCATATTGGAATGGGTGATTTAAATATATATATAAGTAGACTTGAAATGAAACATAATTTAATATATATGCAAATTTTCTCCGGGTTATGAATTAAAAGTATTGGAGCATTAAGGTATAGATCCAGGATATTGTCATATTTTAAAGAATATTTATTAAAATGCAACAGCAACAATTAGATTACATAATGATACTGAGAAAGTTAACATTGAGAAGGGTGTAAGACAGGGTGACTCCATATCTCCAAACCTTTTTACAGCAGTGCTGCAAGAAGTATTTTGTGGATTAAAGTGGGAAGCTAAAGGAGTGAAAGTAAATAGAGATTATTTAAATCATTTAGATTTTGCAGATGATGTAGTTGTTTTTGCAAATAATGCTTTAGAGCTACAGGAAATGTTGCAGGAGTTATCAGATGAAAGTTGGAAAATAAAGATTGATTATGATGAGTGAGAAAGATATTCATGGAATTGATAAAAAAAAAAAAATTAATATAGTTAGTTTTGAATTGTATTGAAATCTTGGTGATTAAAAAAGAATTAAGAGAAAATATTAAATTATTCTCAAATCATTTATGCTATACCAATTACAATGATTTTTGAACTCATTAGTTATATTTAATAGTACACCGAATAAAAAAAAAATAGATAAAAATATTTCTCCAATATATGTAATATGAGCTATTACTCGTATAATGAATGTTTTATATAAATAATAAATGTATAATATTATATATGCAGGTAATTATCTACTTGATTAAACCTAGCACATATAAATTTCAAAAAGTTGAAAACATTCTACATTTAAATTAACACAGCTCTCAGCTTTTGTTTGTCTTATGCTGTGTGAACATCTTTTGTGTTATATTAATCACTAAACATTACAGTTATATAATTAGAGCAACTAACTTTACACATACATATGCATTTATATATTCTATTCATTTTAAATTAGTTGTTTTGTAAATAATGATATTTTATAGAATCTGAGCCAGCCGTCACTGGTTGGGATGAAATTCTTGCAGTGCTTGAAGTTCCTCAGCTCACTAAACAGGATTTTATCAACGAATGTTTTTCTCAAAAGGCCTTTCTGATTCTATATGCTCATATGCTTCAGTGGCATTCAATGTGCAACAGCTGGGATGATGAACTGGAAATGCTAACTAGTATAGTGGACTGGAGTTGTCAGACCAAACCAAAGTAATTTTTTTCTTCTTTGTTATAACTGTAGTTTAGCTTTTATATTGATAGTTTGTGTCATATATGTTTATAATAAGTACATATATATTGCATAACACACAAGTAATCAGATGTTTAAGGATCATCATCAGAAACTACAAACTCAATTCCCATAGATATATGATACTTTCTTCAGCAACTGCTTTGCATAAAAACTAAGTGAAAATAAATTTATATTATTTAACATCATCTGTATTGTCTCAGGTCTTACTTTTTGTTTGTATTTTGTACAGTTATCAAAAAATAGTTTTTAATTTTTGATCACCATTATTTTGAAATATATATCCAAACAATTATAACTTAAATTCTGTAAGTAATAAAATTTCTCTTCAATTTATTTTTTCTGCACAATTCTTCATTGAATATTTTAATTTCAAGAAGGCTGTTAGAATAAACAAAGATGTAATTCAAGTTAAGGTTAATAAATGAATGGATATCAGATTTGTCAAATGTTACAAAAAACAGGAGACATTAGTGATAATAAAATAGACTTTATTAATTTTTTAATGATATAGCAAAACATGGATCAGGAAAATGTTTGTGTGTTTGTCAGAATTAATGATTAAAAATGTAATGTATTTGAAAAAGCATAAGAACTTATACTGAGAGTATGAGAAGTGTATTATTGAATTATTATTACATATTTTTTATTAATATGGCAAAATCATTAATCCAATGGAACCAAGAATATGGCATTGCATCTATTTTATGAAATGTTAACATGATGGATAACTTTTAAAAAAAACCTTGTTATATTTCTACAATTTATTATGATAAAGCTATTGTAACACAAAAACAAGTACACAGTTATTTAAATTTCCTAATTCAAAATATGTAATCTCATTTAAGTAAAATCAACACTGATTTAATTGCAAATATTAATAGAAAAAGTTCCACAATTTAATATTTTATAAAACAGCATAAATAATGTATTTTTTTGTTATGGAGACTATTTCACTTTTTTTTTTTTTAATAATAAAATAATTAATTTTAAATGAAATTTGAGATTACTATACAAAACAAAAATATTGAAAAATTTTAAATATTTTGTATTATGAAAAATTTTCAGCTGAATGTTGTAGTGGTTAAATTTAATGGAATCAGTAGCTACATCAATTAATGCTAAAAACAAAAAGTAATATTTATATTATTTTTCAGAGTTTTAAATTAATTCAAAATCATTGTCAAAATCGCCAGTATATAATGTAAAATATTAAATATGCAGCAGTAACTACTTATATTTAAAAATATGTGATCACAGGAGTTAATACTATTTTTTAAGAATTTACAAAAAAAAAAAAATGTAAAAGAATCATTTAAAATGTTGATCAATTTATATTAATTATTATGATTAAGTCAAATAATTTTTTACTTTTCGGAAATATATGTATTCAAGCACGAGTGCATGTGCGGCGCAACTGTTTCCATAAGCTATTAATATAAAATAGATTAAGAAGCCTGGAAATAGATAACTAAAAATAATAAACTAGCTGAGCGCTTTCAAAGGATCTTGCCTTCATAATCTTAGCTTGCTAATACATTTAACAGATGTCAGCTTTGTTTTCGAACCCTCCAAATTCTAACAATTTAATTAATAACACTAAAGACCAAACCCCACTTTTACAGACCCCCCCACAGTATATAATATTGCATGTTCCAACAATAATTGTAAAGGCACATATTATGGGGAAAGCAGAGCATCTTTGTCCACATGATTAGCACAACATAAATATTCATACAATAGAGCTCGCAACGATCCTTCTACCTATTCAGTTTTCTATCAGCACCAGAGCACAAGTCACCACGAGTGCATTCCAGACAATCCCACAATCGTGTGTAGAGAAAGACATGACCTCAAAAGAAAAATCAAAGAGTCATTATTCATCTCACGAGACAGTGATACCATAAATAGGAAGGACACGTGCTATGCTTTATCGAAGAAATGGAATTAGTATATTTGCATATCATTAAATGTATTAGCAAGCTATGATTATGAAGGCAAGATCCTTTGAAAGCGCTCAGCTAGTTTATTATTTTTAGTTATCTATTTTATATTAATAGCTTTTGGGAACAGTTGCGCCGCACACGCACTCGTGCTTGAATTAATTATTATGGAAAACTATTCAGTAGTCTGAAAATTAAAAAAAAAAGGATTATTTCTTTACCGAAAAAAAGAAAAAAGAATCCTGATTATTGGAACAATATTTTTTGTACAACTTGAAAACAATATTTGGCTGAAAATTATTCATTGCAAGCTAGAACCTTCCAATTTGAGAGAATTGTCAGATCTACAAGTTGATTTCAAGAAATAAGATTTATCCATGCTGGTGTATTCTGGATAGTTGAAATGGCTAAAGAATAATAAAAAGAAGTTACTGTGTATTTTATTAGTCTCAGTGAAGCCTCATCGTTGATTAAGCTAATTTATAGAATGCTCTTATAATTAATCTCTGTAAGGGAATAGAAGTATTAATAAAACAGGCTTTGGTAAAATAGAAGCTAGGACTTCATCATCTCATTTATTCAATTTTGTTTACTGAATTTCTGAAGGAAAAAGACGTGGATTCAGGATTGGTAGAAGAAATATCAACACTAAAACTGATAACTCCATACTTATAGCTGAAAATAGATATGTCTTAAACCCAGTTATTAGAAAAATTATAAAAAGTGAATGAATGGGACCCTAGCAAGTGTAAATAAGATGAAGATAAATAATGACAAGAACCACTATTGATAACTTTGTCTTTTTGGATTATTCATTCATCATAGAGGATTTGTTGGTATTAGGTAGAATTGCAATGAAAAATATAGAAAATATTTTTTTAGCTGTAATGATGTAACTTGAAAAAGGAAATATAAATTTATTTAAATTGCAATATTTTCTTGACTCTATGGGGGTAAAGGTTAGTCATTGTAAAAAAAGAATGGAAAAGTATAGTGTATTAAAGAACATTTTAGGAAATACCATAGATAGCAAAGTTAGACTAGAACTTTTGCTTGAAGTACAAATGATCAGATTTTAAATTATCAATTTTGATCAGATTATGAGATCTTCTTCATGAGCAGATCATATAATACTTGGTAAAGTTGTCCAGCAATGATATGTATGGATTTCTCTTGATATGAATGTGCTATTTAGGAACTTAACTAAGAAAAATTGACAAGTAATTGTGAAGAGAACATTATTTGTATAATTCCAATGAATCAATATTGATTTGGCAACACCTAATAATAATAATTTTGTTATTATTTGATTATTTTATATGGTTAACTGTTGGAAAGTTAAGAGACATTTAGATACTGAGTAATGACAAAACAGTTTGTTTTTTCACTTTTTGTCAGCTGTCTTCTGATTCAGGAGTCTTCAGCTTTCAAGTCATTAAATTTTACAATTAATATAAATCAGTCCAGGAACAATGTTGTTATAGATAATCATATATCGCTGGAAAATCTAATCTTATAAATAAGTAAATATACAGATTAAGCATTTCAGTTTAAGAACAAATTTAATCTTTGGAAAATTTAACTCGTGTATTTTTCTGACTACAATATGTAGAATTAACTGTAGACCATAGTTTATTTAAGTTAAACATATTACTTGATATTTCTGAATATAAATAAGTAAATAAATATAATATCATTCTCCCAAATATTAAGACATTTCAACTACATACTCTGTGAATAAATATACAAACTTCTGAATCTCAAGAAGCCAATCCAAAAGATATCTCTTGAACTGTAAGCTGCAAATGATGTTAAATATCAAAATATGGGCTTATTCAAACAAAGACCGTGAAATTTAAATTAGCAAAGATTTTAAGTGCTCATAAACAAACAGGTGATTGTATTAATTGTTATTATTATATTTACCTATAAATATTAAATTTTAATCATTAGTTTAATTTTAAAATATTTATAAGATTGTTTTCTTTTAATTAGTATTTTAATTAAATCACATTTTTGTTTTGCCGTAGTCTGTTTATCATTGTTATTAATTTATTAGTGTGACCTCTGAAGCTCGAATTTTTCCATGGTGGCATAAGATTATTCATATGACTAGTGGTCAGCTACAATTTTGTGAGAGTCCTCTTAATAAAAAGGCCACAATCAACCTATTACAAAAATTCATTGCTACACTTTTGGTGTTCGGAGAAGATAAAATCTCAACAGGACTTCTGGGAGCAATTGGTCTTGGCAAAAGATCTACTCTTTCCATAAAGTAAATTATCCAAGTGTTAATAATTTTATCTTTTATTAGTATCATTTTAATATTTTATTGTATTTTTATCATTTATTTAAAAATATAAATATTTATGTTTTATATATATATATATAAAATTTATTTTAAGAAATGGTGAGAATGTATTATGTATTAATTAATAATATAATATCAAAAAAGTTTTTCAAGTTAGCAAAAAACTATCTTTAGGAAATATTACTGATTACTTGACAGATGGAACATCATTGTATTTAAATAGCTGGATTTGAAGATATGTGGATGTCTGAAAATTTCAGATATTTTACTTAATAGTTAACCATTAGATAAAGTGCTGGACTTGACCTGGTATTTAAAATCACTGAGGAAAGCTAGAAACTAGTCTGAGGATAGGGATAATCTGAAATGCTTGTTAAGAGCTATTAGCATGCTCATTAGATAACATTAGTAATTCTATATGTGTGTAATAATATATCATAGAAATTACTATGCCATAACTTTTCTTATCACTTTCAATAAGTAAATGGTTTTTCTGAACAAGGTGACTATTTAGTCAATAATACTGTTTATTCCTGGTTAATTTATTGTAAATTGGGAATGAAAATGAATCATATTACATATTCGCACTCATATTTAGAAATATTATATTCTGTCTTACATCGGTTATTTATTATTTAGTTTTGCACAATTAAAAAATTAATTATTTCTAAATTAATTCATAAATTTACAAAACTCACTAATAATGAGAGCAAATTGTAAATTCACCAAATTAAAATTTAGTATAAGCCCTTACCATATTCCAGATAAAAAATCATTGCTTTCCAAATTATTTATTTTACTTGTGTAATGGTATTTAGCCTTAAATTCTACTGCAAGGGCAAAGGTTTCTCAAACTGCCCTCTATAGAGAAATGATGAAGAAGAAAACATATTATTACTTGGCTTGCCAATTGTTAAGTTGTGAGGATTTTGAGCATTGTTTCATCTTTGTTTTATCTTATAGCTCAGAATAGCTATATTTACACTTATCAGTCAATGGTGTAGACTGATAATCTAAAAGCACAATCATAAGGCTAATTCGATTGTCATGCAATAAACTTTATCTAGATTGAATTATAATTCTGTCTTGATTCAACTGAGATTGTAATTATGGCAGCCAAATGCACTTAGCAATATTTACACTATAAATATTTAGTTATTACACTTTTATCCACAAGCATCAATCTTTCTTTATTCAGATGTTGGTAAACATTCACCTTAGATAAATATATTAACGGATATTAATAATCATTTATTAAGCTAGAGAGTATCATATCATTTCTAGCCCAGATCTATGTATAAACTTTAAATCAGTTAAAGATTATCGGAATTGTTTTGTTTTTAAATTAAGCAAAAATACATGACATATATATAATAAATTTACTGGGTATTGTGAAAGTAAGTCTTGTTTTGATTATTCAATGTTATATAGTTGATAAAGACTACAAGATGTATAGTTGAAAGTACTTCTAGTAAAGTAACTATAATTTATGTGAATTTTACTGTATATTTGAATATTACATATATATATATATATATATGTAATTATAAATTAATTTAAACATAAAATTTTTGTGTTGAGAAGAAAATCATTTTTGTGCTGAGAAAAATATTGCATTAGCATTTTAAGAGAAAATCAACAAAAAAAAAATTGTTATGGGCTACAGAAAACATCGAATTATATCATGTATTGAGTTTATAGTCAAGTTTCATTTACACATTCATTTAGAAGTCATGTCAAGATGAAGAGACAAGAGTCTTCATTACATTTTTATGGTTAATGATATTAAAAATTATTCAATACATAGAAGTCTTAATTGAGAATTGTGCATCTACAATGGAATCAAAGATCTATTTATCTTATATATTATCAAAGTGAATTGCAATTTAGTTAAAAATTAGTAGTACAGAATACACAGCTTTCTGGCTATGCATTTTGACTATTTTGCATAGATATACCATAAAACAATGTGTGTGTGTGTGTGTGGTTTGTATTGAAAGTTTTGGCATTTTTTTAGATTCTTTGGGAGTTTTTTTTTTTCTAATAATATGAAGCAGGATTATCCCATTCATATCATGATGTCTAATCCATTTTCATATTACATATAAATAAATGAAATTATAAATATTTTTTTTAAAAAAATATATAAATCATGCAGATTATATTTTTATTTTAAATAACATTTATATTTTGTATTGTAATGCAGTGGTATGCAATCTGTGGGTCACGACCCCTTGTTGCAAATCATTAAATTTTGAGAAGTTCTCGTGTTGGATGATAGGCAGTTTTTTTTCAAAGATCTTGTGTCAAACCATATATATAAAATATAATATAAAGATATATATTTGCATGTGGTAAAACCACTTTTATTATTACTATTCTTATATGCTTATAATAGGATAGTAACAACATATAATGGGTCACATAAAATTTTAGTCTGAGTATAGGAGTCGCAAGTGTAAAAAAATTGTGCATTACTGTTCTAATATTTTCACTTACTTAAACTTAATATAATATTAATAATAGACTTTTTTGAAAATGTATAATGTCAGTTATAAATTATCAACTATATTTTAAAAGGAATCCTTATTGATTGCTTTAAACAATTGTAGAACTTTGTGAAAACGTTTTCTGAACAAAGCTCACCATACAATCATTTCTAATTTGCTACACTCATAAACAAGAAAAAAAAAAATTCACATTGTGATTAGTTATTCTCTGTCAGTATGAGATTGATAATAAAAAATTTTAAAGCACTTAAACAGTTTTGGTTTAGGATTCTCAAAATAGTATTATTTCTGTTATTTTAATTTTCTTGCATATTTCATCTGCTCATTTGAGCTCTGAATGTAGTAGATTTTTTTTTTTTTTTAAAATTTAGTGACATATATTCTTTGTTAGCTATCAGGTTTGGTAGTTTTTTTATCAAGAGTCATGTTTTGTAATAGTCATTTATGATTGCATGATTTTTTTTTAACGTATAGTGCAAGCTATTATTTTTGTGTGCTTCATAATTTCATTTATTACCCACCTTATATTTTATTCTTCTCATTTTTTTCCTGTTACAGTAACAACTTTATTTATTAGATAAAAGAAATTGGTGAACTGAAATTGTGCTAAACTTTGCCAAGATATATGAAATATTGATGAAATTAAAAGTTTTCATGATGCAAAAAACATCTTGCATCTCATTTTTTATATGCACAGTATAGTGATATTGACTGAGAAAATCCTTTAGGCCTTAAAAAATGGTTCTTTGAATTGAATATAAAATTTGCACAAAACAAATGTTAATTCAAAATTTCTTTCCAGAAAATATTGTTGTAAAATTTTCTTAACATATATAAAATCTTAAACTACTATGATGTTAGAGATTTTTTTTGTTATTTGTAAACTTAAACTCAAGATGCATTATGAATAGAAATATAAAAGATCTGCAAATTTCTAATCATTTTATTTAATATATTGATTTTAAACATTATATGTAAAGACTGAGATATTAAAATTATATTACACATAGTTTAAAAATAATAGGTATGGAAAGTTTTAAATTAAAAAAATCTAAATTGTATTTTATAAGGATTTTAATAAATAAAAATCATAAAAGTTGTTTTAAGGGTTTTGTGTTATTCCAGAAAAATGATAGTGTGAGATTTTATTGTAGTATAATTAGTGTAGTGATAATAAGTATAGAGAGTTAATTCTTACATATTTGTAGATCGTAATTTTTCCATGGTCACAATTGATAGTTATAATAAAAATCTTACTGCTTCATGGAACAAAAGCACAATAACCAAACTCTAAAAAAAAAAAAATTGCATGATTGGTTTAAAATTATGATGGTCATAGCTATTTTAGAACGTTTTTTAAATTTTCATTTGATATCAAGACTTTCTAAATTTATAATAAAGTTAGAAGTCATCAAAAGTTAATGAAAGATAGATCTAGCTATCATTTGAAATTACAATATCTTATAGGAAATCAGTATTAGAACTTATGTTAAGAAATAGTCTTAATTATCTAAAAGCAAAAATTATAAAATAAAAGCATAATAATATCTATTATTTGTTTTTGTGACTTAATAAAAAAAAAAAAGAATCCAATTGTCTAAAGAAATTTAAGAATAAAAATTTTAATTTGAAAGTAAATTGCTATTGAGAGTGAGAAAGAGTGAGATATCATCTAATTCTGTTTTTATTTTATTTTTTTCACTTTGTCTATCTTTAATGCATTTTTTAAAATGTTATTGCAAAAATATATTTTTGCATTACTCAAGTTGTTTTATATCGTTATATATAAGTAAATATTGCAGTTTTGTTGTGGCACAATACTGATTAAATGTTAGTATTTTTCCTAAGAAAATTTGTTTATATAATTTTGTCTGAAACCAGTCAAACATGAGAATAATAAACTCCTGTATTACGTTGTATCGAAAAATTTAAGTAAAGTAAATCATTTATATTTTTTAAAATGTTCATTTGATATCATGCTAAGTAAAATTATTTAAAAATATATATTTTTTTTAATCAGAAAAACCCACTTTTTTATTGTTTTTCCCCTCAAAAGAGATTTTTTTTACCTATTAATTGAACCTCCATGTAGCAAATTAAAATGATTGTATAGAAAAAATTAAATGTTAAAAGTGTTTCCATAATGTAATTTAAATGTGTATATATATTATAATTTTTGTAAATCAAATCATATTTTTTGTTATATATAAACATGGAAACTTATTTCCTTCCTCATTGAAAATGCCAAAAGAAAAAAATAGATGATATGTATATGTTTAGATCAATCTTTATTTATTAAGGCTATATTTTATTATTGCTTTTTCAGATTTTTTTTTTTTAATTATTTCAATAGAACCTGGAATAAACTTTTATAATACAAACATTTTATTGTTTAATATATACATATGCATTTATAAATATTTTTATTGACAAAAATAAATTTGTATACATTATTGAAAATACACAATTACTTCTCTATAAAGCTGCTTTAATATTTCAACCAGCAGACTGGTTTTCATCAGAAAGCACAACAAAATGGCTAATTCCAGAACAGAATGGAAATAGCCATTTTGTTGTGCTTTCTCATGAAAACCAGTCTGCTGGTTGGAATATTAAAGCAGCTTTCTAGAAAAGTAATTGTGTTTTTTTTTATTATATTTTTATTTTGCCTTTAATTAGTTCATATATTTATTAATATATATATATATTGTAATGGTCAGACTATATTGTTTACTATATATATATATGTTATCATTATATAAAAATAGACCTGCGGTATCATTGGGCCAGTATTGTTTTTTTTTAAGCCTTAGTGACACTAGTTCTATGAAAGTTTGTCCTTTGATATTCTTAAATTTATTTACAATTTTTTTTCCTGACTAAAAATAGTATTAAAGAAGTAAATGGAATACTATCTTGACCAGTGTTTTTTTCAGGATTGGGCACATCTGTTTATATAGAAAACACTAAAAATCGAAAACTTTAAAATAGAAAATAAAAGTTTATAAAAATAGTTACTTGAAATGTTAGGAATATGGATAAGCTAATGAAAATAATGAATTTATAGCTTGATATGTATGTGTATGAAAAAGTAATAAGTTTAAATAAATTAAAGGATTTTAAAAAACTGATTCTTTTAAAATAATAAGTAAAAGGTTTATAACTTTAAGTTAGAAAAAGATTATTTTCTAAAACTAATAACAGTCTAATTAATGAGAGTACAATATGTAGTTAATGAAATAAAACAAAAGAATTAGAGTTTAGATTTCCTTTATAAGATAAATGATAAATTAAAAAATGACTCGTTAATTAAAGTCAGAGAGATAACGATTTAAATTCTTGTATGAAGCAGTGAAATGAAGTATCACCTGAGCGGACCTCAGTACAATTTGGATCAAAAAGACTTCACTTGATTCTTGGAGCTTCATCTATGCACACAGACATAAGCTAGAGTAGTACATCTCTCTTGGTACAGGGACTTCAAGTGCAGAGAGCTGGCCTCCAAACATTATTTTTTATGTATACCTAAAGACCTTATATAAAATAATCGTATGTATGTAAATAGTTAAAACACTATTAAAATATTGTTCATTAAATTATCTAAATATTAATTGTGTAGTGGTGATTTATATTTTTGAGAAGTGCCCTCTTAGATAAGCTAGACATAGCAATTGGCGCAGTCACAGTCTTGATTCAAACCCTTAACTAATATTAAACAGTTAAATTTAGGTAAAGGAAAGACTAGGCAATGCAAGTAACAATCGGTGAATTTGATGTCAGTGAGGCAAGTAGTTGATCCCTGTATGTTTAATATGTGGAAAAATACTTATTCATTAATAAGTTAAAGATGATAGGTATAAGATTGCTTCATTATTATGCTTTGCTGGGAAAGGAATTATTGAGATAGCGAACAGGTTCATTGAACCTCTGACTCCTAAAGATTGGACATACAAGTAGATTAAAAAGCTTTTGTCATTTTACTTAAACCCCCAACCCTCTAGGCATGTTGCTAGACTGCAATTCCAAGCCCAGAACCAAGGTTGAGATGAAAGTATAAAAGATTATGATAGTACTCTTCGCAATCTAGCAAAAAATTGCGTCTATGGATCATTCCTAGATGAAGCCCTTCTGGAACAATTTCTGATTAGTATGCATAATGATAGTTTACAACAATTTGGCTGTTGGCAATTTAAATTATATGGAGGCTATAAAACATGGGATATCTTATGAACTCATGCTTGATCAATGTAGAAAATTCGCCAAGTTCAAGAGTAATAGCAAATCACAAACAGATATGTGTAAAACTGTAAAGAAAGAATTGTCTAAGAGTAATGAGAATAGTGCTAACAGTAAAAACCCATTTATATGTTTTTGCTGTGGGAAAAAGGGCCACAAAGCCAGCAACTGTTTTTACAAAAGAGAACATTGCAAAAAATGTAAAAAAAGAGGTCATATGGAAAAAATGTATAAAGAAAAACTAACCATCCCAACAAGGAAAGTGATAATTATAAAGCATACCAATATTAAAAAATGTCCACCTATGACAACAAAATTATGTTAAAACTTAAGCTGTGTGATCAGCCTATATCTATGGAAGTTGACAGTGGTAGCAGAGTATCATTGATATCAGTTTGCGGTTGGTATACTGTTACTTCCAAATGTAGGGCAAGACCCATTATCCAAAAAACTGACCTAAAGGCATTAGATATGAATGGTAATGCCATTAGAATAAAGGGCATAGTTGAAGTGTCAATGTGTGACATTCAGGGCAAAATTAATATACTGCCACTATATGTAGTACATGCTGCTATCAACCCCATATTAAGACGAGACTGGTTCAGCGAAATGATAGTAAAATAACAATTACTAAAAAAATTAATAGCCCTGACAGAAAAAAACTTTCAGAGGGGTTTAAGATGAATTTGGGTAAAATAAATATATTCAGACAGAAAAACCTTTCCAGCAGCCAGTAATTTACAAAATCAAATCAAAGAAGGTTCATGATGACCAGAAACATAGGAAACGAAGTACAAAGACATACTGAAACCAAGATTAAAACATAATATTGTAGCTTGTTGGACAGCCGAGGACAATGGATTATGAAGCAGATTAGTGCAGGCTGGCCGAATCAATATTCCAGTTTCCTTCACAAAGAATTATGGAACACCTGGAAGCAACTGTCAGTACGCAATGGCTGCATTATGAAAAGCGATTGTATGCTGATACCAATCAAGCGTAGGCAGCATATAGTAAAGTGGCTGCATAATAGTCAGTGGGACATCAGCAGAGTGCAAAAACTTTAGCTCTCAGTTGTGTGTGGCAGCCAGATATTAACATAAACATGAGGAAAAATAAAAATAATTGTGATTTTCAAGGAACTACACTTCCAGAAAATGCACCTAGTAAGTTGAAACTTAATTCACAACAGCATGCTAAAAGGAAGATAAAAAACCCCACATATCTTAATAACTCGTAGTAAGTTCAGAGATTAAAACCTCATCTCTGAACTTAGGGGAAATAATGATATGTATGTATATACTTAAATACACACACACACACACATATATATATAGGTATATACTTAATGAGAAGAAGTAATAAGTTTAAATAAATTAAAGAATTTTAAAAGGCTCATTCTTTTGAAATAATAAGTAAAAGATTTATAACTTATTAGAAAAAGATTATTTTTTAAAAGTAATAACAGTCTAATTAATGAGAATAGAATATGTCATTAACAAAATAAAACAAAGGAATTTGAGTTCAGATTTCCTTTATAAGATAAACAATAAACTAAAAAATAATTCATTGATTAAAGTCAGAGAGATAACGATTTAAATTTTTGTATGGAGCAATGAAATGAAGAATCACCTGAGTGGATGGACATGGGTACAAGCCTATAAACTTCAGGGATTGAAATAATGAATACCTCAGTACAAATTGCACATGGACATAAGCTGAAGCACACGTCTCCCTTGGCATAGAGACTTCAAGTGTGGAGAGCTGGCCTCCGAATGTGGGAATAACCAGCTAGGACTCTTACGGATCGTATTGATCTACATTATTATTTATGTATGCCTTCAGGCCTTAATATATAAAATAATCGTATGTATGTAAATAGTTAAAACGCTACTAATTGTCATTCATTAAATTATCTAAATATTAACTGTGAAGTGGTGATTTATATTTTTGGAGAAGTGCCCTCTTAGGTCAACTAGACATAGCATAGTTATAAATGAGAAGAAAAAAATAGAGGTGAGAAATATCTTTAAAGCAAGATAGATAATTTGTGAAGGGAAAAAGTTTAGATTTCAAAATTCTTCTGAGGGTAGAAGCAGACATTGTGGAGATGTAAAAGCAAGATAAAAAAAAAAAAAAACTATAAAAGTATTAATTTTAAGATAATTCAGCACTAATTCAATTGAAAATTGTTTTCAAATATTTGATGTTTGATTATCCTATGTATATTAATTAACAATGATAATTATGAGATAAATCTCTTACATGAAGAAATTGAAAAATTAAAAGAAAAATAACTATTAATATTAAAATGTCATTATAGGAAAAGGAGGAGGGAGAGACTTAAAATAATAATTATAAATTGTAGAAATTTATAGCTTTTATATATTTATGCAAGAATTTAGTTTTCTAAGGATTTTTATTAATTTCACTGTGTACATTTACATCAGTATCTAGATTAAGCAGAAATTTTCTGATAATTTATTTGCTTTTTTTTATATACATAGATTGATGTATAAAAAATATATAAATCATGTTGGTTGTATAAATTATAGTTTGTTTATATACAATTTTGTAAAGATTAACTAATCTTTAAGTTAATAATTATTTTAAAATTTTAGCTTTAATTCTTTTTTTATGTTTTTGCATATATTTCAGATTTCGATTTATTTCTCGTGCTTTAGCAGCTTTTCTTCATGCTCAAATGCCCACTGGTGGTCCAGTCCGCCTCATTCCTGCAGCTGATGGTAGTTTAACTGGTGGCCATAATTCTAATTCATCTGCTCCAGCCAAAGGCATAGTTCCATCCCAACAGGCAGTGAATTTGTGGCGAGAAATAGAGTCCCTACGTCATAACAAACAGTACTCAGCACTTCAGGATCAAGTCAATGATATTTGCAGCTTTCTCACTGATCCCAGAAAATGTCTAATAGATGCCTTAGTTCTTTTGGGCCAATTAGCTACAAAATTATATCCAGAAGAAAAATATCTTAGGTTTCTTTTAACTTCTCCTGTAGCAACTCCTTTGTAAATGTGGAATTTGTATTAATGCAGGGTAAATTTTGCAAAAGAATTGTATTTTGAATCAAAAAATTTTAATGTAATGTTGTTTTGTATTATATTCATTTAAATGGTATTACTAGTTTATATATAAGTAAAATCAATCAGCAAAATGAAGGTGAAAAATATATGATTCCAGTGCAGTAGAGAGGAAATGGTTTTAATTTTTTTTTTAAAACAAATTGTGACTTGTGATGAAATAAATTTTTGTTGTTGTTTTTAAATACTATTTTTAAAGCATTTTTAGTGGGTTGCTAACAGTTTGCATAACACATTATTCAATAGGCTTGTGGTGCAAAGTTATTTAGTCTATTATATATTTAATCATTTTTTGAACTGGAAGTATTGATGAAATGTTTTTTTGCATAGACATAACTTTGTCATAAAAGTTTAGTTGTCTAACTTCCATAATGTTTGCAAAATGTTTTAATATTTAGAAAGTATTTGCAAATATATTCTTTTAAACCAGAGTATATTTCATTGACAAATAAAATCTTATTTTACTATTTTAAATAAAAGTAAAATCTCCTTTGTGCTTAGTATAGCGTATTTTAAAAGATGAAATGTGTGTGTGAGAGAGCATATATATTAACTAGTTAATTCTCAAACAAAGTTTAAATCATACCCACCAATAAATTATCATTTAAGACATTTTTATAAACTTTAATATGAGTTTGTTGTTTTCAAATTTATTACAGTTATAATTTAAATTTTGTTTGAGGAGTAATTTGTTTATATAGTATTACCAATGTAGCATTAGCTCACTTGGTTTAATATATATTTATACACACATATATATATACATTCATCTCCCAATATTCTATATGCACATATGTATATAATATACCCTGCTACATAAATTATATTACATGTATATAGAAAATGTTAACTGATTTTATCCCTTGTAGAAGTAATTTTTGTTAGCATGTTTCTTTTTGGAAAAGATGTGAAACAGTTCTTAGTATTATTTGACTTCCATTATTTCTTTTCATATATAAAATAAACATGAAGTAATATTAAAATTGTGACTGGAAGCATTTGATTACTATATAAATGTAAATGCTTGATTTATCTGAATTATTTATTGTTTAATAAAATTAACTTTAATAATTTGGTTAAAAATACCCATTTCCTCTTACTGTATTTACCATTTAAATTAAAAAATTTATTTCTAATATTTGCAATTAAACTATTTGCTAATAACTTTAAATAGGTTTTTACTTTGTAGATATATGAAGTTTGATTTTTTTCTTATTATTTTTTTTATTTTACTAGTTTATTTTTTCTATGTGTTAGTAATTTTACGACACTTGGTTTGTGTCTTTGAATTTGCATTTTATGTTTAAAGAGTGGCCACAGTTTTTGGAGAATCTGGCCCACTAATAACTGAACGAATGATGGACATTGTAGATTGTATATAATTGTTAATCTTGTTATTTATTGTAATATTTATGCCTACAAATGTTATACATACCCCAAACATATTACTAATGTTGTTATTATTATAGTTAATTTATATACTTGCCATTTTACATATCATTTTCTTTTTCTCACCATTGCACTTAAGTTTTCCTGCCTGTTTTTGTTTTTGGAAGAAACTCCTATCAATTCTTTATATATTCCAATGAGATTTATTCTTTTTTTTACACAACAAAAATGATAAACTAAAATAGTTATATAACTGTATATCTATATTTTTACCTTATTTAATAAATCACAAATCAACACCTATATTGGAAAAATTTGTTCAGAATGGAAGGATGAAGAGTGATGTTTTTCTGATCAGTTTATTTGTATTATGTGCTGGATATAGTCTGTTACTTGCATTTTTAAGTATATTAATTTTGATATCTAAATGTTTTCTAATGAACATTGACCTTGAACCAGAGTCTAATTTATATACAGTATATAGCTTTACATTTGCACATATAAAATAGCAATTACATGAAAAGGAAAATATAATAAGCATAGTATAAATTAACTTGGCTACTAAAAAAGGAAACATGTATCTTAATGATGGGTTTTATGCGTGCATGATTATGTTACTGTATGAGTGTAGTATAAACATATTTGTCTTGATATAAAATTTATGACATAATCTTATAATTTTTTTTCTTACAGTGTTTTCAAAAATGGAAAATAATTATAAGTTTAATAATAATTCACTTTTTTTTTTTTTTTTGATAAAAGTATAATTTATTGAGTAATTTTAATGTTATTTATTTCAAATTGTTTAGAAGTTCTCGCTTCAGACAACTTTGAAAAATAGTTTTATCCCCCTCAATGTTTTCATTAGAACACATTGATCTAGACATTATTAAAATATGTAAAATTAATTTTGAATTTGACCGAATGTTTTTATTCTTTGTTTATGGTTTGTTCACATTGAATAATAATATTCTTAATTTTGCAAAAGAATTTCGATAGTTTATAAAAATTTCTTTTATTACTAGTGAAAAGAAGAGGTGATCCTTTTTTGAAGAATGAACTTGTGTGAGAAAGCCAATAACTAAAGTAAATTTAATAAAATTGGATTATATATTTTCAATTTTAAGTGAGTATTTTTAGTTTTGTATCTTTTATTAAAAAAGGTTGAGTACCATGTTACTTGATTGAGTAGAAATGAATTCTTTTATGTAATATTTTTTTCAGTTTATATGGCATTTAGTTTTTATTTATTAATTCTTATTAATAAAAAAAATATTTTTTAATGCAAATCTTATATAATGAACTTTCAGATTTTTCTAACTTTTTTCTCTTCATCCTCCACATATGAACATTTCCTTAATAATAATAGAATGTGTAAATAAAATTGACTCGGTCTGCATTAAATAATTCATGTGATTATTTTAACTATATTGTATAATCTGAAAATATTTCAATCAGTGATTTTTTTTGTTTGTTTGTTTGATTTTTTGCTATTAATGCTGTGAATATTCATTCAGGTTGAAACTTTCTATGTATTTATAAATATTGTAATTGATTATTATTTTAGTGTTTTATTGATATCTACTATTCCATGTAATATATATACATTTATAGTAAAAAAATGTAAATATGATTGCATATTATTGCATTAAACTTAATATTTGGTTAACAAAATCTAGTCATCTTTCTGAATTGGTTGATAAGAAACTGAACATCATTATACAAACATAAGTTCTGTGTAATGATTTTTGAACAAATATTCTACCCATCATAAATTGTTTTTCTTTTATAATCTTTTATGCTTTTTTTTTTTCATCCTATTTATTATGCTTCCTCCTAATTGATGAGTATTAACTTGCCATAATTATTATTATTAATTGATATTTATACTTAATATTATCAATGATAGATTTGTTCGATATAAATTATGAAAACATATACATTTAATAGATTCTGGCACATTTATGTTGTGATTTTATTTGATTAAAAAATATTTAGTATTGATCTCTATGTTGTATTTTTTACTATTATTTTTTTGTATTACACAATAAATGCCAAATTAATATATTTTAAGAATTGTGTTATTTTATTTTTTTGAGCCTTTTTTTTTTTATGTTCATGATGTACTGAGATTTTTTATTTTATATTAAAAACCAAAGCTGTATTATTTTTTAAATATATACATTTATATTTTAAGTTTTATATTCTGTATAAGTTTGTGTGCATGTGTATATATATATATGCTCACACATATATACATATAATGTTTACATTTTTTGATGAAATAAAAATAATAATAATTTATCAGTATTTTGTAATTTTTTTTTTTTAAATTCACTTACTTAATAAACAAAAATTGTAAGTTGTATTTGTATATAAAGTTATAAAAGTGCTGGAAGGAAGCAAAATATCTAGATCATTGTTTGTTACATATTAATACAATCACCATTTCCTACGCTGACACACGCTATTAAAATAGTGATGTGATGTGATACACTGTGACTTCTCCTTATACATTGTCAGGAATGCCCAGAGAAACCTGTTAGCCACTATATCTTCCCTTTCCATTCCCCACTCTAAGTTTTTGCATATCTTGCTCATCCCATTTCCACAACATAATCTTTGTCAACTCCATGGCCTTTATATCTAAATCCCCCATATCTGTTCCCAAACCCAGCATAAAAACCAATAACCCAGTTTCTGTATAATCACTTTGTTTATAGTTAGTCTTCCATAACTTCATTATTTGTACCCTTTCTGCTTTTAAGCATTTACATTCAATCAACAGATGCCTATTATTTTCTATGCCTTCCTTACTCAACTTGCAGACTAATGTGTAATAAAGTCCAGATAGTAGTGCCAACCAGTATAAACCCAAAGAATCAATAGATGCTAGAAGGCTTGTGTATGAAACCTGTATCTATTGCCCACTCATCCAATATTTTCAGATTAGTTTCTAGCTTATGGCTTTCATCAGTGAGGGGCTTTGGATCTGAAAGTGCTGCACCTAGATATTAGTATCTAGTACCACCCTCCAACAGCCATCTTTTACCTATTTTGTTGACTATAAAGCTGTGAGCCCAAGAGAAAACACAGTAATATTTTCAATCCAAGCTAATTGGGTTATATAGTCATAAAGATGTGAACCCAGTTCAATATCTAGACATTTTGGTTTTTTAAGAACCACAGTCACCATGGATTGGTATAAAACCACTTAAACTTGACATGATCACCATTTCCTATGCTTACACAAGCTATTAAAACAGTACCAAACTCTCCAATATTTGATTACTTTTATAGTTTGTAATGGATGGCACTACTATCTGGAGTGTTTGCTATTATTACTTATTAATAGTAATCAGCTCCTGTGATGTAAAAAAAAAAACTGTAAGGTCAGTTTGAAATATTATATGACATTCTAGCACTAAAGCAACAAGTTGAGCACATATTTAGTTGTTGTTTTTTTTAATTGATCAAATTTCTACTTTTAAATCTGCCACAGGATGCATCTCCTATATATATATATACACACACACACACCCATATACTTTATATTGGACTATTTCCATCATCTAATTGAAATTATCAAATGTTTTTAAATAATTTAAAAACTTTATTTATAATTTTTTAAATATATTCGATTGTCAGTAGTAACACTCTAAGTATAAAATGCAATGTTTTGAGTGGCATTTATTATTCTCTCTTCTTCAGATACTGTTTACCTGACTCATGACAACTAGCACAGGAATTGGACTACTGACCTTCAAATTTGTGAATATTGAATTTAAGGTGATGATCTAACCAATTCCAAGTAGCATTAGAGTATCATGTTAAGTTCAGTTCTTAGTTAATTATTACTGGTCAAGCCTGCAGTACCTGAAAATGAAAGTAATATCACTCAAAATGTATTCTATATTGGCCTGTATTATTACTAATAATTGAATGTAGTTAGAAAAATATAAATAAATTTTGAATTTTTCTAAAAACATTTAACTATTTCAATTGGATGGTTAAAATAATCCAACATGTTACTACAAGTAAATGCCATCATCATAAACCTTCATACAATAATGCATGAATGTTGGTATGCATAATGATATCAAATACATATCTTAGACATTCTAAAGTATGTAATGCCAAATTATATAGTTGTATATTAATAACTTTATACTGAGCTACTAAAATGAAATCTAATTTTATCTTGCCTTATTATTGACAGGATTGTTTATGCTGGCCATAACTTCAAATAAATTTTATTTTTATCATCAATAGGTTGAATAAAAATGTAACTTTATTTAAATAAAACCACATCATATCTTGTATTATCTAAATGGAGATTTACATTATACGTAATCCCAAGATGATTGTAGAACTCAAAGATTATGTAGTATTGAATTGAAGTTTGTTGCAGTTACCACAAAATTTTTTTATTAATATGCCTGCAGACATGAGCATGTTTTTTTTTCATTAATTTGTTTATTAAAATAAAAATAATATTCTCATTAAATGATACTAATTTCTATTTCAACACTGAAACAAACCATTTATATTCGAAAATATGAGAATAGTTACTAAATTGAAATAAAATCTTCACTAGCTGGTATAACTAAAAGGTTTTACTAATAATCATTGAAATGTGTCTTAAAATCTGTTTAAATATGAAACTTAGGAAAATGTTATTTGTAGCTAACTAATTTATCAAAAGTTTAAATTGTAGGCAATTTACAATTCTTGGAAGTAAAATGTATCCTATTTCAGAAAATTTAAGTAAATTTTTTTATATAAATATGATTCTATCTTTGCAGTAGTAATGAAATTAGGAACATAAACTTTTTTAAATATTGCTAATAAACTGAAGACAAAATTTTTGAACATCTGATGAAGATTATCAATCAATTAATTAGAATGTGTTTTTGGTATATCTTTCAATCACATTGTGACAAATATTTCACATATTTAGTGCACATATTTAAAAAAGGGAACATTTTCAATGTAAATAGTATTTTTTCTTAAATTGTTATGTTAAAAAGAATTGCTAAGTCAGTAGCAATGTCAAACATCTAATTAATAATTATATTTTTTAATTTTGCAATTCTATAACAATTTTTACTTCTTTTACAATGTAATTGTTCTATTTCATTATAAATGTTTATATTTTGATCATTTTTTAAATTCAGATTCTAACATTTCATATGAGTAGCTCATGAAACTGCTCTACCAAAAAGGGTAGCTCACATTTATAGTAACTGTTTATGTTATTTTCCACAAATATTATTTAATCATTATCAATTATAGATTATCATTAGTTTTTACTAATCCATGACAAAATTTATTATAACAAACTCATTTCAAGATTCATTATAAAACAACAATGTTATGAAATATGGATATTCTGTAAATCTTTTAATCTATTCAATTTTTATTTATTTTTACTAAAGAAAAATTGAACAATAAGAATTTTCAAAATATAAATCATAGTTGTGATCAATGTGTTAATTAAAGATAACTTTAATTAAAATGTAATTTGTATAGGGCACAATGTATAACTATTTTCAAAAGCAAATAAAATAAAATTATTGTTTATTGTGGTTTGTTTTGAAATGATTTTCAAACTATTATAATGGATATTAAAAGATTTTTATCATTGCAACAATTTTTATTTTATTAGTTTGAAGTCTTTTGGCATCCATCTTAAGTCAAAAGAACAAAAATGTATTATTATCACTAGTAATGCTAATACAAGGGAATTTCTGTCCATGTTTTTTTTTTTTTTAAATCGTTTTCTCACATGTATGATTTTCTTCGTATCAAAATCAAGAAAACATTTTTTTTTATATCTACCGCAAACGGATAGAAATTTTATTATATGTGTTGTAAAGCCATCAGTTGTATATAATACAAATATACTTAATTATGCTCTTTTTATTATTGTTATTATATAATATACATTATTATCCAATTTATGGAAAATGGTGCATATTAAATAATATAGGATGTATATATAAGTAGCAGTAGTACGGATACTGTTATAATATTAAATAATGCATTTGTTAGATTAATGATTTTTCCAGATTAAGAAGTCAGTGATTATTTAACACTATATCTTCTCACCTCTAAGCTGTTGTAACTTACACAAATGTCAAATATATTAAATAACTATTCTAATATTTATTACATATACATTTAAACTCTATTTCAAGTTATGTAAAGTAGTGTCTCTTCACTTTCTTCATTGAAATGTTTTGCCATACATTGTTTCTCATATTTAAAATGATAGACTTAAGAACTGTAAGTTCTTGGATTGATTTTCACTCAGTAAAAATAGAATGGACTCAGTGTGCTCAATCTGCACTTGAGTGCTCAAACATCACAATCTTCACTATTTCATTATACTGTATATTATTTTTAAAAATAAGATATTTCAGTATCAGTTGCTTGTTTTAGAGTTGTAGTTTTTCTATTTTCTTTATTGAAATATATTTTAAAAGGCAAATTATGGAAATTTTCATTTTAATAAAGTAACGGTTTAGAAATTTATTAAAAATAATTACTAAAAAAGTTTGGCATTTTCATCATATATAAAATTGTTAATATCCAAGGGTTCACTGTCTGTGACTGAATGTATAATAATGTAATGTGACGTTTATGAAAATTTGGGGTGGCTCCGTCTCTCCATCCATAATTTGTCCTGATTTTTTTCAAGGCAATATCTGGCAAACATATTAAGAGTATTGGATTTGAATGAAATGATTATATATAGATTTTAGTTTGTATATATATAGATGAGATAATGGATGTGATTACAGACCATTTGTTCTTTAACTTTCAACTGAGGATGTCTGTTAAAAGAGCAATAAAATTTATCACAACAATAAAAATTTACCATAAACATATAAAATTGTCTCTTCTTGTTTATCGATTTTTTTTTCTTATCTGACATAATAATAATGAATTTTATAATAGTCTTAAAAATAACAGATAATTCTAAAAATTTAATCATCTAAATTAAATGTACATACTGTATACATATATTAACTAAGATTTTCATGGATTTTTATAGTTATGAATATTAAAAGTATAATGAGAATTTTGATGTATTTATCTAAATTTTAGCTATGATATAATACAACACAATTTCAAACTAAATTCACATCATCTAATAATAGTATTTCTGTCTGATTGATCGTTAAAAGTGAGACTGCTTTGTATTCTAAAATATTACAAGAATCGTAAAACAGAAATACATAATTTAAATGTGTGAATATAGAAATTCACAACTTCTTAAATATATATATTGTATATACATAGTAATAAAAGTATAAACTTTAAGTATTTTTTATGCATTTATCCATAAGTAGATCCTCTATTAATGATATGAATCATTTTTTGAAGTTCAGTTTTATTACATGCAGTATCACAGGCAATTTGATGAACTGAATTCTTTTTTCAATCTGACAACTTCTTTGATTTTTTAAATAACTCATTTAACATAATATATATATATTTCCACATGATAACAGCCAGTTCTTAATAAACCAATAGAATCCACAATTGCTTTATTTATTTTGGCATCAGATTGTAGATTCTATTGACTTATCATATTTTGACTGTTACTATATATTTGGAAATAATCTAGCTATTGCCATTTTCTTTTAACATATATATTAATCAAAGAGGAAATAAACTCTTCTGCTGCTTTAATCCAATAGGTTTTGATCTAAATACAGAATCCATACTAATGTTTTTTATTTTATTTAGTATATCCAACTATAATTAATATATTACTTTTTTTGTATATCTCAGTAAGTCATCTTAAAAAAACCAGTAATATTTTTGGGTTGTTTTTTATAAATATAAATTGATACAATTTTCAGATGTTATTCTACTTGTAATTACATTCAATTAGAATTACTGAGAAAAAGTCTGAACCATAAACCTGTGCCTTACATTTGATTGTAAATGCTCACTAATATATTACAAATCTCTATTGTGATTTTATTTATTATTTATGCTATTCTTTTATTGTTTGTTTCTTTTTACAATAATAACCCATTTTATCTGCATTAAATTTCTCTTTAAATTTTGTTTCCTGAAATGTACCAGTTTAGCATATAAATTACATATTTTTCTACTATTCATTCTAATTATATCTTTTACTTTATTTTCATTATATCATGTAATTTTTTGAGAATTATTTTTATTTTCTACTGAGATATCATTGATCTTTTCATAAACTAAATCTTCCATCTATATAATTTGCCTCATTTATTTTCTCCTGTCATTTGTTTTACATAATTTGATCATCTACAGTTATTATTATTTTTACTTTCATTGCCATGACTTATTTTTAAGGATTTTCTACCTCATCTTGTTATTAATTTAATGCAATATATCTGTGGCAGTTGAACCAAGAAAATATTAATTATAAATACCTTTTTGTATTCAAAATGAAACTTTATACAAATAACTTTTATTTCATAAAATAAATTAACCTCAAATTACAGAGTTGCAACCTAACTATAAGTTTTAATGAAGACATAGTAAAATATTGGATATGTAATTATGGACTGTCTACAGGTAAAATATTGGAATTGGCCTTGCAGATTGTCAGCTATTTGAAAAATTAGCTAAACTTTTCTCTGGTCATTGCACCAATCTATATTAAGCAAAGTTTTACAAAACATAAAGGTAATAATTTTTAACAAAATTTATGCATTTATTTGGCTAACATTTTTTTTTTTTACATATTCTAAATTTTAAAAAAATTATATATTTGAAAAGTCATGTTAACATATTAACTTTTCATCTGAAACATTGAAAAATAATTGTTTTTTAAGAATGTTTGGTTCATTGCATTCTAATTTTTTACCATCTCGATATACCATTTCAGAACCTGTTATTGTTATTGGATGAACAGGGTCTCTTACTATTTGAATTTTACTAAGTATTGCAGTTTTAAGCCATTTCAGTTTGCAGTCACAAGTAAATAAATTACCTACAAAAGAAAAAAGACAAAAATGTAATTAAAATTAGTGAATAACATTATTTCAAACAATTAAGATTAATTAACATTGCATTGGTGGTCGAGAGGTCAGCGCGACTGCCTTGCATTTGCAGGCAGTTGCGGGTTCGCATCCCGGCCGATGCTGTGACACTTAAAAAAAAAAAAAATTAACATACTTTTTATAGAGATAATATTGTTAATGACTTCTTTAAAAACGCTTGAATGTTAGTTATTATGTAGACTTCATTCAATTCATTTTTAAGTCGTCATCCCCCTCCCCCATTTCTTTCTTTTTTTTTGATCATGCTTTTATATGAATAAAAGATATTTAATGTCAATTTAAACCAAAAATATAAATATTTAATCATTCTTTTTGATGCTATGGAAATCAGAAAGATTTGGGGCATTGTTTGAATACTCTTCAAACTATTAAAGAGTGTCTTTGAAGAAAACTACATCAACAACATTATATCCAAAATTGAGAATATCAAAGCATTTACTACTACAAACAAATTTAAATTTTGTCAAAATAAGAATTTGGAATGTTAGGTATAAATAAATCAGAGAAAATGAATTAATGTTCAAAGTTAAAAATGAAATATATGTAAGATGAGAATAGAAAACAAAGAAAGTATCGTTCTGAAAGCAGCAGACTTAATGAAATAGGCATTATTTATTTAATTTTAAATAGTAATCTTAACAAATAAAAAGTTAGTAGTTAGGTTAAAACCAGTCCTGTGGTGTAGACTCTAAGCTTTATATCAGTTAGTAGTAATGAAAATGCAAAGCAAATATACAAAACTGAAAATATGTCTTTTATAACCGATAGGAGACTATAATTATGCAACAGGATAGAAGAAATGATATGTATAGAATATATTTATGGATTAGTGCTAAGAGATTGATTGTTGATCAGCATTTTATAGAAAAAATTATGGTGAATACATGTACAAGAAACACTAGAATAATTTAAAGAAAATTCTGCTAGGTAAGAATAGATCCAGGTGGATTATGTATTGATTCAAAGTAGAATTTGAATCAGTTTAAGAATGAATGCTTACAATTTAGAGGTGATAAATTCATTCTTGAAATGAATAAAAATAAATTAAAATGGACACTAGGGGGAAATTTGAATAAGTTGATAACATACTAAATAATGGAATTATTCAAAGAATATTTAAAATAAGCTGTGGCTTTGAAAGTAGATTAGGAAGAGGTAAAAGAGCTTTAAATTAGCAATAAGATTATTAAGAAATAAAATTAAGTAATATAGGTAATGATGTGAATAAAAAGCTTAACAGTAAAATAGAGCATGAAACATCAGATTAAGAAAGAAAAGAAGGACAAAGATTAATTGAAATAGCAAGATGGAGGAGTAAAGTAATTAAGAAATTAAAAAAAAAGTTGTTAAGAGGATGTACAGAACATGATTTGTAAGATAGAGATAAATCTGCCTTTATTGTTGATCAGTAAAAATATTTGGTAGATAAGGATAAAATAAACTATATTGATAAAAAGAAATGACATGAAGTTTGTCAGAATTCAAGAAATAATACACAAGATTTCAATTAAAATGCTAAAAGATTATAAAGAAAAAAAAATTGATGATGCTTATAAGATGGCCAATAGATTTTTCTTCAACAATTAGAATTTCATTAGAGAAAATGCCTGAATGCAGAAAATGAGGATTTTAGAACGCTAATTTCATATGCAGCTAAAAACTTGAGATTCTTTTTTTTTTTTGCTTCTTTTTTAGAATAGTTTTATTAAGAAAAAAAAATAGTTAAGAACCATTAATGAAGGCAGCAGAGGGGTTTATGTTTGTTGTAATTTTAAAAGTTTTTTGAGAGAATGAACTAAATTATTTTGCTAAGTATTGTGATATGAAAAAGGCACAGGTAAGAGTTGTTGGAAAATTTGGAATTTTGTAAAATTAGGTGGTCTTTTTTCAGAAAAAAGATTAACGTAATTTCTGTTTGCTTAATTATTTAAAATGCTAAATACGAGAGTTGTCTCCATGATGATGGCATTGAAAGCAAGAGCTTATTTTATCAGATTTGTTGTTATGGTAGCACATTCAAACCATAAATTAAATTTAGCTGAATTCTAAGTTGAATAGATGTAATTTATAGTAAATCTGGGATAAACAAAAGAAAATGGAAAGAATTAATTTTAATAAAACATCACAGCTAAGTTAATAGTTTGAAATAGTAGAAGTTAAAAACGTTTGAGTGAAAGTTATGTTGACTAAATGAGATTTTATTTCATAACTTAATCTACAGCATTTTGGAGATGGAATTGAAAATAAATTATAAAATGTTTTATTCATGGAGGTTTTCCTTCTATCAACAAGAGATTTAGATCTAGATGACATTTAAAATCTTTATATCAATTTAAAATATATACATATTTTAAATATTTTTTAACAATTAAAAAGATTATAATTAGTTATCTTTAAATTATATTATCTAAAATAATGGTATTTTATAAATTATTGAATTTTTTTTAAAAAATTGATAATCCAAATATATTAAGTTTTTATTTGCAATAAATAAATAAAAAACTAAATTTATTCAATTTATATATATTCATAAAACAATAATGATAACTATTATAAATATCATTGTTTAAATAGATAGGCAGTTAAAATCTTAAATTGAATTCCAAGAGATTGTAAAGGACCTTGAAATAGAGCACATGAGAGAGGGATGGACAAGAGATGCTAGAAATTGGAGATGGATTGAACTTGGAAAGACAATCCTACAGTGTATTGACAATGATTGAAAATGATGATGATGATGATATACAGAAAGTTTTTCTTCATACTTGTGGTATTGTTTTAAAAATAACCAAAATTTTGGCTAATATACATTTCTGTTTCACACCAGTTTTATTTCAAATGCCTCCGATTTTCCGCCACAAATTCTATTACATGAATAAACATCACTATAACTCTTTCAGTTTATTTAATCAAATTCCATGATTGTATTAATAAAAAGACTTTCAGTGCATTTTCCTGACAACAAAGATTTCATAAATAGTGATTCTTGATTCTCTAAAATATTCTCTGACATTTTGAGTTATTAGCAATTGGTGTTGCTGAAGTTATTAAAAATAGAAAATACTGTGGTTCAACTATCACAAAGCTATTCATGTGAACCAAAATTGGATAGATAAGATTAAAATGGAGATAATAGAGAAGGATTTTTTTTTTTATAATAAACATTTTATTAATAAAAAAAATGGATATATTGATTTGAAGCTTTGCCAATTTATTACATTTATTAATAAAAATAAAAATACTTAATTGTAAATTATTAGAGAAAAAATATAGTTAATAATAAATTTGGCTGAACGTTTTCGAGGAACCGTGCCTCATACTCATAGCCTTTGTGAAAATGTACTTAATATATGTAAATGAGAATATTCAAATGAGTTACTGTTACGTAGCCCATTTTTTCGAGATGTCGAAGCACGTGTCTCTTCTGTTGATTGCATGGATGTCTCTGTTAATGTAGAATGCCTCCTTTATTTTTCTCCTGTGGTCGTTTGGTTCTGAGCATAAAATAACGGGGTTAGCGGGAATGAAATTGTGCCCTGATTGTTTAGTATGTTCAAAAAATGCAGAAGATGTACTGCTGTTCGTTTGGGCTCTGTTGAAGGTGTACCGATGTTGAGCCAATCTGGTGTTAATTGTGGCTTTCGTTTCACCATAGTATGTGGCATGGCATCCGGCTTGGGGGCAGGAAATGGAGTACACCACATGTGGGGTGAGCGCTGGATCAATGTAGTCTTTGGAGTTATTGATCAACCTATTAGTGTTGGGTGGAGTTCTGAATATTATGCTGAATTTGTTGCTCAAGGTTTTCGTTAGCTTGCTGGATATTAAAGTTGGTATATGATAACACTTTTAACATCAAACTCGACCGAGATAAATTTATTAATGGTGTGCTTCGGACTTTCAAGGACAAAGGGATCACTAAATCCGAGTATTACAGGATTTATCCTTCTGCCACCAGACCTCCCCGAATGTTTGCCAATTCAAAACAACATAAACCAGGCGAACCGCTTAGATTGATGATGGATTTCGCTGGCGTGCATTATTTCGATACAGCCAAATTGGTTAATCAATTGATTATAGATTACCTTAATTTTGGCTCATACACAATAAATTCATCTTTTCAATTCATCTCCAGAATTAAAGACACTCAAATCTCTCATAGTTCTGTTATGGCCACGATGGATGTTAAGGAATTATATGGATCAATCAATAGAAAAGCATCCATCCAAATTATACACGAAGAGTTGTCGCGAATATCTTGTCCTAACGAGAGAATTAAATTTATTATGGCTTTCCTGACATGGCTTGACTCCCATATTTTCACTCTTTTCGAAGATAAATGGTACACAATGCAAGATGGTTGGCCCATGGGCCTCCCTATCAGTGGCGTCTTATCCAGTATATACTTAAATAAATATGAGCAATCCATCATTCCAAAATATTTCAACAATAACCCAGACTTCACATATACACGATATGTAGATGACATTTTCGTTATAGCATCTAAAAATAATATTTTAAATATACAACGCGAATTACAAAGCACAACTAAACTATCTTTTTCTATTACATATGAAAACAGTAATGAACTCAAATATCTTGACCTTTCCATATCAAGAGACCGCCGCTCAATAGATTACAAAATGATTGTCAAACCATTCGAAATCCGAAGCTGCATCCATCCTAATTCTAAATCACCTGCATCGCACAAATTCGCAGGTCTCAAAGCATTTATGTTTAGAAACTATCACTTGTGTAAATATGAAGCACATAGGAAGGAAAATATTAACAATTATATTAAAGACCTATTAGCAGCAGGATTCAAATACAAAACCATTAGGAGAAAAGTCATGAAATTCAACAGCACAATAGATGATAAATTGCCTCGCACCAATCTACCTAGAATAACGGTCCCCTACATCCCTAAAATATCCAGCAAGCTAACGAAAACCTTGAGCAACAAATTCAGCATAATATTCAGAACTCCACCCAACACTAATAGGTTGATCAATAACTCCAAAGACTACATTGATCCAGCGCTCACCCCACATGTGGTGTACTCCATTTCCTGCCCCCAAGCCGGATGCCATGCCACATACTATGGTGAAACGAAAGCCACAATTAACACCAGATTGGCTCAACATCGGTACACCTTCAACAGAGCCCAAACGAACAGCAGTACATCTTCTGCATTTTTTGAACATACTAAACAATCAGGGCACAATTTCATTCCCGCTAACCCCGTTATTTTATGCTCAGAACCAAACGACTACAGGAGAAAAATAAAGGAGGCATTCTACATTAACAGAGACATCCATGCAATCAACAGAAGAGACACGTGCTTCGACATCTCGAAAAAAATGGGCTACGTAACAGTAACTCATTTGAATATTCTCATTTACATATATTAAGTACATTTTCACAAAGGCTATGAGTATGAGGCACGGTTCCTCGAAAACGTTCAGCCAAATTTATTATTAACTATATTTTTTCTCTAATAATTTACAATTAAGTATTTTTATTTTTACAAATAAGGAGAAATTAAAACTACATTTATTACATTTATTAATATAATTATATCTTTTTTAGAATCTTAATAGTCCATGTCTATCTTTTAATGGGTAAAATTGGTAATCAATATTCAAAATACATACCATGAATAATCATGCTACATATATATATATCATATCCAATATTTATGTGACTATTGCTCATACCTACCTACATATAAAAAAAATCCAGCTTCTTAATTTATAGTTATTTATTGATTTATTTTTTTAAAAAATAAAAACTATTATACTGTAAAAAAGGAAAGATTACACTTAAAAATTTTCTTTGAATAATCAATCAATCAATAGTATCCCGACCTATGGACAGGCCCAGAGAGCAGTCACACAGTTACTTCATCCATTCCTATATTCTTTTCTGTTCATTGTTCATATCTTCAGTTTCACATGTCTCTTCCCATATATCTATCAAGGTCATTCTCCAATTTTTCTTTTTGTTTCCATTCTCTCCAAAACATACTACATTAAACTATTCTTTTTTCTTAATATATGGCCCAATATAGTTCCTCTTTCTATCTCTAATTTTTTTACTTGCTCTTTCCAAAATGTTCTCATTTATCATTTTTTTCATCTAAATATTTCCCTTCATGATCACATCTCAAAGGCCTCCAATCTGTTCTTAATTATTTTACTCTCTGTCTATATCTCATGATGTACAATAATAAATTCTACACATAGCACTTAATCTTGTCCTTAATTCTCTTCAAAAATCCACAAAACATTTTCTTTCTCTTACTAATTACCTCCCTTTCTAATGCTATTCTTCTTTTAACTTCATCTTCATTTCTCCCTTCCTCATCTACACAAATATCAAAATTCATTCACCTGTTGAACTATATTATCATGAATATCAATCTATCCATAAACAATCAGCTTTCTCATTTTCATTTCATATTCCATACATCCTTTCTCTAATTTTTCAACACATTCTAGAGATTCTTTTCACTTCCAATATTAACTCCTTGTCTAAATGTTTATATAACATCCAAATACACATCAAAAAGGGCAAGTGACAAGAAATATTCTTATCTAACTTCTCTTTCTATACTTACTTCTTCAATCTCATTATTCTCTAATCTGTTTTTTATTGTTTATCTAGTATACTATACATATTCCAAATCAATCTTTTCTCTTTCCAAAATATTTTATTTTTCAAAGTTGTCATAAGTTTATTTCAGATTATCAAATGCTTGTTCCAAATCCACAAAATATAACCAATTTCTTTATCTTTTTCAATATATCTCTCTGCAATAGTTTTAGCAACACTAATATCTCTTAGTATTTTTCCCTCTATGAAAACCAGATGTTCTTTTCCAATACAATATTCTGTTATCCCATAAATTTTTTAAGTTAAAATTCTCTAATATTTTTGAAGCATGAGATAAACTCATGTATAGTTCTCAATAAATCTTTAGGCCAAATTCCACTATCCTATATCCAATTACACAGTCCAACAATTTATATGTAATTTCTCCCATCTCTTTCAGTTGTGTCAAATTCAACAGCTTTATTATTTTTTATTTCTTTAAACAAATGTAATTACTTTGTAAATATATCCATATCTTGTTCCACTTCAATATGTTATTTCACTTATGATTTCATAATTAATTGCATCATTATTTTGTCTAAATAGATATTGAAGTTATTTTTTCCACCTTTTCAATATATTAATTCTATCAGTTAATCTCTTTCCATTCTCATCAATTATTTCACTCATTACCCCCCCCCCCCAGTGACATTTCTATCAAATACCTGATCTTATCTTTTTGCTTGGTGAAGCACTTCTATCTCTCTATATTCTTGTTCAAATACTTTTTCTTTTGTTAAATGTGTTTCTTTCCATAGTTCATTATTAATTTTTTTATATATATCTTTTGCCTTTCATCACTATTGACATTTTCCCATACTTTCAAGTTTTTCAGCATTTTCTGTTATCCAATATTGTTTAGTTTTATTTAATTAAATAGATACTATCATGTTTTTTTTATTTTGCCACTCTTAATATTCTCTCTTTAATCCAATACAGTTAATCAGAGTCATTTATATATTTTACATCTTGTTAATCCTTTTTATTATTTTGTACATGTGAAAATAAATCTTCCTTTTTTCTTTACTCTCAATTTATCCAAGTTCCATCTTACATACCTTCTTCCTCTTTTCACTCTTTTTAAATTCAACTTGAATTTAACCATAATCATATAATCAATGTCAGCACCAGATAAAAACATAAACCTTTAATAGCATTCTTAAATTTATTCTCTATCAATATATGTTCTATCTAATTTTGTTTTAACACCTGGAGCTTTTTATGCTTGGATGATTTTTTTTTAAAGCCATGTGTTCACAACTACAAAATTATTCTCTTTATAAAATTCCATAAGTCAATTATCTCTTTTATCCCTTTTTCCAATACTATAAATTTTAACAATTTTTTTTTTCTTTACTTATTCCCACAACAGCATTCACATTATACAAGAATTTTTATCGTCATAAATAGTATTGATATATAAGCATATTGAATGCCAAATCTTTAGAATCTGCAGTTATTCTCATCATAAATCTATCGTCACAACCTATCTTTGCCACATTAATTCCAATTTTTCTACCAAAATCAATACTGCTCTATTGCCACCGAATATTTAACATCCCCACCACTTACTTCTCCATATTCTTCCCACCCCACTTCACAATCCCATAACATCAATATTAGTTATTTTTATGTCTTTTCCAATTTCTCAATGACCTTACAATCCAAGTATCAAGTCTTGAATGTCTCTTCTTTCAATGCACTATGTTTATGAGGAGTTTTGCATATTCACAATCTGAATAGCCCCATGTCTACTCCTACCAAATACCAAAGTCTTTCTTAGCTAAGGTCTCACCACCAATATGAATAAATATTGTGTTAATATTTACAACAAAGGAATTATAACTGTAATGTAGTTTCCTGTTGCCTTCTTTGTCTAGCTATAACTGTCATTATAGATTTAATGCATTAATCCTTTCTTATAAAATGATTATCAATTATTTTCCTATTGTTATCACACATGGGATCTTCCATTAATTTGGAAAATTGTTATTGCTAATACAGCAAAGTGTTGACTTATTTAATGCCAATCAACATTCTCTATTGCACACCACTTACTATCATAGCAATTGTGGCACTTTATAAAAGTAGACCTGTCACTATCTCCTTCACCACTTTCTAATAACAAATGTTCTATTTGTTAGCTAGTGCTTATTTGCATTTTTTTGTTTATGTGTAACTAACTATATTTGAAAATAATTCCATCATCCACAACCTGGGACATTCTAGCAAGCATTGAATCCATGCTCTGAAATCCAATCCAAGTTTGAGTTAATAGAAGTTTAGAAAGAAGGAAAGCCTTTATTTAAAATGTTTAGCCTTTCTATCACTTGCAAGCATTGGTAAAATATTTTTTTAGTTAAGATAAGATCAATATTGTTTTTTTTCTAGATCTAGATGTTAGTAAAATAGCTCTTTAAAAAATGATTTTGCCTTAGAAAATATTTGTGAAAGATGATAAGAAAAAATTTTCAAATATATTTGAAAACTTATGCTGCCAACAGTGACATTTATAGAATTATTTTTTTTAAAAAAAATACTGATTTGTTGATATTTAAAATATATTAATTTTAAATAATAAATAAGTTAATGAATAGTTCATTGATCAGAAATTCAGATAAAGTTGGAAGTTTGGAAATATTAGATTTGAGCTGCAATCTATAGACCTTGAGCTCTTTTAAATGGTGTCATTTTATTAATACATTAAACCGTGGAGGACATTTTAAATAATTAAAATTATTATAACATCACAATCATTTAAAAATAGATACTTATGAAATATTTATTTTGTTATTAGGAATAAAATTGTTTTCTATTTAAAGTGATCTACTTATTTTTATAATGAAATAGCTTGAAGATAAATTATATATATATAATTGCAATAATTTAATAACGTCAATATCAAATGCAAAATGAAACAAGGATATGTAAAACATTCATTGTTTAATCAGTTTGTATTTAATAAAATATCCCCATATGCTAAAATAAAGTGTAAAATGAAAATAGTATATATAAAATATCCTATTTTAGTTCATAAGTTATATCCAGAAAAGGATGATAAAACAAAGGAAAATTAGGTACCTACAATGTACGCAGCCTAAAATGTTTTCCTGTGGGATGAGTGAATAAATATTTTTTTATAATGAGTCAAATTATTGACTTGAGTATGAGTTAGAATTAATATTACTTAGCAGAGTAATGATAATTTTTTTTTTCAAAATGCTGTTTTGAAAAGTCTATTGTGCTATAATAAGTAGAGTTTATAATGCTTAAAAAGATTTTTCTTTTCCCACAAGCTCAAGGAAATTGTGACCTGTAACTTTTGCTTAAAACTAAATGTCAAGTTGTATTTTAGCCTAATGCTTAAAAAAAAAGTTTTTTTTTTCAGTAATGAAATTTTTAGAATGCATAAACTTGGTTGTTGTTTAATGATGCTATGTTTATACATGATAACTTAGTGTATAAATATTTTTTATAGCTATAAAGTGATTTTAGCAGCCTAGTTATGATATTTTAGTCTTATAAATTATTTATTTATTGATGATGTATAATTATGCTGAATAAAGTATAAGTGGATGTATTTTTATTGCTTATTTTACTATTTATTTTACTGCATAATCTTACTAAGCTAGATTTAGCCTTAAATATTTATTTATCATTTTTGCACATCTGTTAGTTATTGTATTTGATTAATCCCCAGATTATTTTGTTTTTTGACAAATTCACCTCCTGGTGAATTTTTTTGTAAGTATATGTTTAAAATGCATGTAAAATGGTATATTTTATTATATAAAATTTTTGTGAAAAAAATTATGGTAGATGGCAGGAAATTCAAAAATCCCACTCTTACAATAGACATAAGCCCTGCCCTGACATGTTCAGCCATTGTCTGTTGCCAAGGCTGCAAAACATTCGGTGTTTTATGACAATGTTTAAAGAAAATAGTTCCAATGACCAAAAATGTGTTTATTTGTGAATTTATTATGGTCTTAAATATTTTTTTACAATAATTTACACTATATTTATTAGATATCAAGACATATAAATTATTAATAACATATTTTGACTTGAAATAATTTATTTTCAAAAATATAATATGTTAGCAGTGAATTTTGCAATAAATATTCAAAAATTGTAAACTTTTAAAGCATACTTTGTTATATATAAGAGAAATAAATAAATATTTATTTGGATTTTTAAAAATAATAAATATTCCATTGATTTTGTAAACTGAAAGTAATCTTTCTAGAAACAATGACATGTAAACTCTTTGTTTTGACTACTATCTCATTTTTTTAATATTTACAGAAACAAAATGTGAACATTTAAAATTTATTTCAATATAAACAAAAGTATCTATCAAATGAAGTCAGATTTATTATTTTCTGATAAGTAATAATTATTTAATCATATATTTTATGTTGATTTGTGAGACAAAGAAAAATGTCAGAAAATGCTGAAATGTGAGTCTGTCTGCATGGCGAGAGGGTTAAAAGAGGGTAGCTTAGTCTCTTATTTTCTAGCTCATGTATTTGCTGTCCTCAAAAGTAGATACATTTATTTGTGAGTTCATGCTATGAAACTTTTACTTTGTCACCAAAATGTGGACTTATTTTCTTGGCAGTAAAGCCATGAGTAATATATGACCATGACTTCATCCTGGCAATTGATGTTTTTATCAGGTATTGAGGACTGTCACTCTTCTTTTGTTACAATCCTAGTTTATCTGAGTGCGAATAATATTGTGGTTGTGTAAACCTCGTAGTTATGCTTTATTCATAGTTAGGATGTAAACTAGATAAATAATGAAGATTCAAAATTTTAAGTTGTTTTGACAGAAAATAACAATCCAGATCTTTTTTAATATTCATATCATTGATGGATTGGTAAGTTTATAATTTTAAATTATATTAAATGATCATAAGGATACTCTAATAGTATGAATATTATGTAAGTGTGAGAAATTATCATAGTCAAATTTATAGAAAGTTTATGGACAAGCCATATTAATATTTCTTTATTCTTTTTATTTATTTTGTAAATTTGCATAATAAACTTGCAAGCTGTAATTTTTCTGATATATAAAAAAAGAAAAAAACTTATCTGTAGAAGTTTTGCTTGAAGACATTAGAAGATATATCAGATTTGTTGTTTGTTCCCTGTTTAATGTGAAAATATTGTTTCATTGTTAATTAAATTTACTTACAGTCATTTTTTCACATCATCCATTCTTTATTCAGAAATCTAATAAAATGATAAGAGTATTATAAATTAGTTTAAATCTTTATGTATTAAAAATATACGGGTAGTATTAAAATTTTGACATAAAAGTCACTTTATTGAAATTGCATCTAAGATATTAGAATTATCTCTAAGAAAGAGATGATTTTGCTTAATAAAGAATCATAATTCCATATTTAACATTCAAAATCATTTTAGTCAATTTTGTTTGTTTATTAAAGATCACTATGCATATTTTAAAATATTTTCCATGTTTATAAGATTATCCTCTTATTCCATAATAAATTTAAAATCATGGAATTATTTTATTTAATTTTAGATGTTTTTAAGTCAAAATACCCATTAATACTTCTTTTCAAAATCATATATTTTAAATTGAGTTTGTGCAAAATTGGTAAATCTTACACTTACAGATATCATATCATTCTTTCCACCATTTTGTTGTCTTTAAAAAAATGTGCATATTTTTTTTTTCTACAATGAAATTGGATTTTTTATGAATTTTTTTCTAAAATGCAATTTTTAGTTATTTTTATTTTCTCATTTTTTTTAGATTTAGTAATCATAAACATTTTTTACTACTGAAATAAATTCTCTCATCACTTGTTTTAATTCTCATTTGAATACGGAGTTCCCCATTGGTGATTCTTGTGTTTCTGAGACTCTTTCTAGCAGCTCATCTGATAAAAATTTGTGGTAGTTCAGATCTAGAAGCTGCAGTATCAAAAAAAAAAAAGATTTGTGAAGTCATCTGTAAGGAGGATAAGCATGGCAACCGAATCTATGCTTAGGGCCTTCTTCATGATCGGACTTGGATTCAGTTCTGGACAATAACATTTATGAATCATACCTGCCAGGACTATATTAATTTGGAACAATGGTGATCTATAACTTTATTTCCTGGAAATGATACAAACATCTACTAACATGCATTTAAGTTTTTTGTGAGAAATTATCTTTTACCATCTAAATTTATAAAGATTTTTTATTTTGAAAAGTGGCCATTTATAAGTTTATTTAGTGGAAATGAAATAAAACATGCATTTATATTTTTTGCAAAAAAATGATCTCCTAACAAGTAAATTTTCAACAATCTAAATTTATTACAAATGGTAACCAAACCAAAAAAATAAATATACATATATTTAACCATGTAATTCTGTCCACTTACGAAATGTTGTTTTTTTTAGCATCACTGCTGTGGATTGAACTTTCTTACCTCAAACCACATTTCAATATGAATGGCTACTTACCTTTGTCAATCTTGAATGAAACACCACCATTGTGTGGCTGTAAAATTAGCAGCAAAACCAATATTTTGACTAATAACTTTTTCCTCATTGGGATATTATCTAATATTCACTTATAAAATTAATTCATATCCTTTTTAGAAAATTGTAAATGTGTTTAATTCCATTTCTATATACATATTTGTTTGTGCCGCAACTTTCATCACTGCCGGATTAGTACAAAAATATACATAGCTATGCTGGTCTTTTAGTAATACACTCCTTAAGTAGAGTCACTAGTTTAATTACTAAAATCACCCTGAACATAAGCAAGCATGTTTATTAGTAGACTAATAATATTAGATCTTTAGCACATATCAATACATGTAAAATATTTATTCTGTTATAGCAGTTCTATTTTCATTCTTAATTTATTTACTGACTTCTCTTATATATATATAATGTATTTAAGATTTTAAGTACAGTACAGAACTTCCAATTAAACTTTATTTTTGTAAAGATTAAGTAATCTTTTTATGATTTTTATTAAGCCATTGAAAGAAAGATCTCTTTAATTAATTGTTAGATAGTATTTAATTGTAAAGTTTATGTTTATAAAAATATGAAATAGTTTATTTCAGAAATATATCATTTAAAAGAAAAATAATAATGTATCAAAATCATTCTTAACTAATTTACATAAATGTTGTTTTATTTCACGAAACAAAAAAATTGGCCTTTTTTTTTTAGAAATTAGAAGAAAAAACGCTTATACTTTTTTTTTTCATATGTCATAGCATCGGCCGGGAGGCGAACTCACAACCGTCTACAAGCAACTATTTTCTTGCAAGGCGGCTGCGTTACCTCTCGGCTAACAACGCTTGACTAAAACGCTTATACTTAACCACAACATTTTGATAATTAAATAATTCATTTGATAATATCATCTGATGTATTCTAGAATTGTAGTGTTTGTAAAAATGGTAGACATTTTTGTGCACTCCAGAAAAACTAGAATTTATTTGTAAGGCTGTTTTTAGATCGCGCTCTGATAGCTGAGGAATTTAATTAGTGCATTAACATGATGGCGATCGACAATTCCTAGAAATATTTGCTGATTACAAATATTTCTGGATAAGAGACGTTACTCTATTGGTCAGTGCATTGATTGATTGTTGCAGTTGTCAGAGAGCGATAGGAACACTGGGTAATAATTAAGCAGTGTAACAGAGAGAGCAGTCACGCAGTAGCAAGTTGCAGACCATGCGTTTGGAGAGCATCTGCTTGCAGACCATTCATTGGAGAGCAGTCAGTGCAGACCATTCGTGGGAGAGCATCCGTGGCTGAGCTTCGTTGCAGACCAATTCATTGGAGAGCTTCATTGCAGACCAGTTCATTGGAGAGCTTCGTTGCAGACCAATTCATTGGAGAGCTTCATTGCAGACCAGTTCATTGGAGAGCTTCGTTGCAGACCAATTCGTTTGGAGAGCTTTGTGGCAGACCAATTCGTTGTAGAGCTTCGTTGGGAAAGAACAGCGTGGGAATTGTATAACGTTATTTGCTGACCGCACAGTATGACTTGCAGTTATAACCTTGGCACAGTCGTAAGTGCGGATATTACAAGAATATCACATTATTCCCTCTTTATATGTAGCCGTATTATAAATTTGTGATTAATTTTAAATATGTATATTGTAAAAGTATTTAAAGTGTATCTATTTAAAAATCAAATCCACTTTTATCGAAATGGCAAAAGATGTCTACTTTTATCAAATTTTTATTTTCTACATTTTAGATGTATCTTTTTCTAAAATTCATTAAATATAGATAAATATCTACACTTAACTTTTTTTTTCAAATGGAAGAATTTGATTTTTCTCAACTTTTAATAGAATTACATTAATTCCCCTCTCCTATTCCTATAACGTGTGATTACAAATCTTATAAGCATTAAAATTCAAGGGCAACAAAAAACTATAAAATATACATTTATAAATATAAATTACATTTATATACACTATAAATATAAAACAGACAAAACTCTCCATACAGTAGTGCCACTCAGTGCAAGCCAGAGTAATCAATGGATGCCAGAAGGCTTGTGCATAAAATCCTTATCTAGTGCCTTATCCGCTCACTCTGACTTGCACTGAGTGGCACTACTGTATGGAGAGTTTTGCCTGTTTTAATAACGGTTATGAGCAAGCATAAGAAATGGTGATCATGTGATGTTTAGTGGTTGTGATTATAAATATACACATTTAAATATAATGAAATAACAAATTCAGTAAATACCAATAAATTAATAAATCCAATTGGTAGTGAGTTGCTTATTGTATTTATATTATTTTAATTCAGACAGCTGTATTTAATTCACAATCAGTATTACCTTTTAAATCATTGAAAAAGAAATAAACAATCTTTTTCATTTTTTGGGTTAAAATTTTTTTGTTTATATGGGTTTCAGAATTTGTTTTTAGATTTTTCACCAGAGCCTACAGAAAGTAAACACTGAAAGATAACAGCTTGTTTATAAAAATCATTTGAACAATAATAATTTCTACTAACATTTCATAAACAGCAACTTATTGCATTGATTTATTGTTTGAATTACTCCATTTTGAAAATACTATACAGTATTTATATATAAATAAGCACATTTGCATATACAAAATTATAAAGAATAAATCTTTATGAAAATTTTCAATAATGTCTCAGTGCTTTAAAAAAACAGATTTATTGATGCTATTTATGATGTTATGTAATCATTCCAGTGATCGGAATGCAAGGCGAAAAATTAAAAATTTTAAAAAAGTTGATTTTTTTATTAAATACTTTTCTTTTTTAATTTCACCTATAATTATTATGTATATCTTTTCCAATTTTTTAACTGGAACTCAAGATCTGTAGATTGTGGTTCAATTCTTTCACTTCCTGTGTGCAAATTTTTTATAATTTCCTAAGCAATAAAACATTCAATTATTATTTACATTAATATATTATTCAACATTACTTACAACAGAATCTTTTTTTTTCTTTATTATTTTAATAAACATCAATTAAATTTTTAAAAAAAACTTACCTTCTAATGTTATAAATCCATGTATGCTTTCTTCAATCATGTGAAAACTTCCATTTTCTATATTGTGAATTGCATTATTCCTAAGATCCAGTTCTGATAATGAAGTCATACCAATGAAAGTTTCTTTAGTAATTTGCTTAAGGTTGTTATTTTTCAAAATTAAAGTCGCAATTGTGGGCGGTGTGTCAGTTGCTAAGTTTCCCATAAATTGTGAGATTTTATTATTGGACAGATCTAAAATTTCAATATGAGATTTTAAAACAATTTCTGGAAGTTCACGGATCTCATTTTTACTTAAATTTAAAAGTCCAACTTTAGTAAGATGTAAAAAAGCTAATGCCTCAAATGTATCAGCTATCCGATTGTTTGATAAATCCAATTCTGTAACTTCCATATCTTCAAAAGTCTTTTTATGAATATTACGCAAACGATTATTGTGAAGTTTAATTAAAGCTACTTTTTTACTTTTAGGAATCATATTAGCTCGTAAGCTATGTATCTTATTATTATCTAAAAATAACTGAGATACTTTTGACAATTTATCAAAAGTTCCTTTTGTAATTCCAGAAAGCTGATTATGAGAAAGAATCAATGTTATAATATTCTTCATTGAAGTAAATAATGAAGCTGTTACAAAACGTATTTTGTTATTTCCAAGGTCTAAACGATTTAAATTAATCAATGTTTTAAAACAGTCATTTTCCATATTAGCAATATTATTAAAGCTTAAATCAAGACTTTCAAGGGAGGATAAAAAGTGAAATATTCGTTTATTAATTCTGTTAATGCGATTTTTACTAAGAGAAAGAAATTGAAGTTTTGTAAAGTTTTTAAAACTATTTTCATCAATTTCTGTTATAATATTATGTGACAAATCAAGATATTGAAGATTTGTTAAATGAATTAAGTCATTTCTTTTTACAGCTTTTAAACGATTGTAAGAAATATCTAAATACTTAAGTGTTGATGTAGTTATTTTAGGGAACTTGCTAAAACTATTATTTTTTAAAGATAATAAATCTAAATAAAACATATTTTCAAAAATTTCATCTGATAATTGAGTAATTTTATTAGAAGCTAATATAATAATAGATAAACTTTTTAAATGCTGAAATGTTTTTCCATCAATGAAGAAAATTTTATTGTAAGATAAATCTAGCATGAATAAAAATAAAGATTTTGGTAATATATCTGAAGTAATCTTATATAATAAATTGTGAGACATGTTAAGATAACCTAAATAAGTTTGATTTTTAAATGCACCAGGATCAATATGACTGATATTGTTGAGAGATAAGTCTAGATGTTGGACATCTTCCAACGTTTCAAATAATTCTGCTTTAACGTTTGCGATAAAATTATTGCTTATATCAAGTTTTTTTACAGTTTTAAGTCGACCAAATGCTTTAGAATGTATTTGCTGCAACTGATTAAAACTTATATCTAAATTATATATTGGAATATTATGATCAAACACATTTTTTTCAAGTTTAGTAATACTGTTATGGTGAAGAATAACATCGTTTAAGTGTAGCAATTTAGAAAATGTTTCAGATTCTATGCAACTAATGTTATTAAAACTTAAATCTATAGAAATAAGACTTTCTAAACCCTGTAATGTTTTCTTAGTTATATTCACTAATACATTACGTTTCAAATTTAATATTTGTAAGTATGATAAATTTTTAAAAGCACCATCTTTTATTTCATTTATATAATTACTTTCAAGTATTAATCTTTTAAGAAGTGTAATATGTCTAAACAAATCAACTGAAATATATTTTAATTTATTATTACTAATTTCTAAATTCTGAAGTTCTTGTAAGTGTTTAAAATCTCCACTTGAGATATTTTCTATTAAATTATGATTTAATAAAATTGTGTGCACTTTATTTCTTTTAAAGAAAGAAGGAAATTTAGATAAATTGTTTCTATTAACATCTATATATTCTAAATCATGTAAATTCTGCAATTCTTTACCTATAGATGTTAAGTGATTTTTGGCTAAGTGTAATTCCTGCAAAGAAAGAAGATGGGAAAATGTCCCTTCTTCTAAAGATGTTAGATTATTATTATCCAACCAAAGGAAGTTTAATTCATCTAATTGAAAGAAATTATCAGATTCTAATTTTTTGAGTTTATTATAAGATAATTTTAGAATTTCTAGTTTAGTTAAATTTTGAAAAATTTTTGGCTCTAAAATATCTAGATTATTTCCAGTTAAATCTAACTGCTCCAAATGTTTTAAATGGCAAAAATACTGTGGGAACAAATAACCCAGTTTATTAGTATGAAGCAACAAAATTTCCAAATTATACAAATATTGAAATGTATTGGGGTGTAAATCTTGTAACATGTTGCCTGATAAATCAACATGAATTAGAGAATGCATTGGGGGAAATGGATCATTAATAATTCTAATTTCATTGAAACTTAAATCTAAAATTTTTAATTCATTTAATTTTTCCAGACTTTTGGGAACATGTGTAAGCAGGTTCATTTTTAGCCTGAGTTCTTTTAAAGTAAGTAGTTTGTCAAATGCTAAAGTAGATGCATCAGTAAGTTTATTATTATCTAAAATAAGAACTTCTAATGTATCCTCTAAGCTATTAAATGTATTAGGATCCAAATATTCAAGAAATGTATTGCGATATGTTAAGCGTTTTAACTTCATACCCTGAAAATTCTGAGCTGTTAATAACCGTATTTCTGATTGTTGAAAACTAAAATGTGAAACACCATAGGGCACTTCTTTAAGAATTTCTAGCATCTGAGTAGCATCAATAGCTGTACATGATACCATTAAAGTATTGTTTTTGTCAGGGAGACAGGAACAAGTTTCCAAAGAGAAAGAACATGTATTATCGGCTTGAAAAATGTCAACAGGCATAATCATAAAAAGACTTAGTTGCAGGATTGTATGTTTTAGCAGCACCATTTTACCTAAGAAAATAAAAACAAAACATTTAATATTTTCAAAGAATAATTTATTGTGTATATAGTCAGAAGGGCAGAGAGAATTTTGGATTTATATTTTTATAAAATATTGAAGTTAACGTAAATACACTCAACACTTTTAAAAATAAGCATTAGCTAAAATATTCTATAATTTGAACTATTTTATCTAATATTCAATTTTTATTTATTTATTCTATAATTTTTTTAGAAGAAAAAATATGTAAAATGAAAATAAAAATTATGTGATTATTTATTTATTTTTACCATATATAATTAGTAATGTATATAAAAAAATATTTCAATATATCCAAACTATAGAGGAATTGGCATGTTGTTTGATAATAAGGGTCATATATAAAATCTTTCTTAAATTTTTGAATGTTTATGACCAGCAGTGAAAATGTTATGCAGTGATCTTAACAGTCACTTTTGGAATCAATTTTGGTGGAATTAACACCAACCATAAAATGTCAATACACTTTTTGCCAATTATATATGATAATAAAACCCACATTAACAAGTTTTTGACTAGTATGATTTAAAAGCTAAAAATTTAAAGATTTAAAATATTTGTTTTTTACTTATTTTAAAAACATACTAGTATAGATTATTAATATAAAAGTTTAGAAAAAATAGTAATGGAAACTAATATTGATTCCGGATCTGCATAGAGTAGCTTTGGTAACCACATGCAACTCAACTCATAAACTATAATTTGTTCACCACTACATTGATAATAAAATCAATGTTTATTTAAATTTTCAATAGATCTTGAGGTTATAGTTAAGATAGAAAAGGTTTATCAATAAAGTCCAAAAAAATCGCAAATCCAAAAAAAATCCAATAATAAATAATTAAAATAAACTTAGTACTTTCTTTAATACTAAATCTGAAATATATATATATATATATATAACATTATCAGCAACTACAATACTGAAATGATCCAGTTTATGTATGAGGTATGACTGAAATGTTTATACACTGTTAAGCAGTTATATTTCATTAATAAAAGAACATTTTATTACTTGTTTTTCTTTTTTTTAACTATTACAGAGACTGCAAAAACATAATTGAATGCTAGCATACATAAGAAAAATGCCATGAAATAAATACAACAATACCATTAACAATTATTAATCTTTATAATAAATATGAAAAAGAATAAATCACAAAGTACATCAGTAAGATGAAAGATAACAAGAAAAATTTTTCAATAAATATGAAAAAGAATAAATCACAAAGTACATCAGTAAGATGAAAGATAACAAGAAAAATTTTTCAATATCAAGTTGTGATGGTCCTAATTGCCAAATATTTCTATACAGAGCTTAGTGTTGATGCTTAGATGTCTCATGACATTTCTAAAAACTAATCGTGCAAATATTAATAATGCATTGATGCACTCTTCAAAAAAGTCAAAAATATATCAGAAGAGTGAAAATTGAGTCAGAAAAGTATTATAAAAGTTTTGATATGTATGCCTCAATTTTTGCATACTATATAACAGGATAATTTAGATCAGAGATAATGAATGACTTGTAAGTCATGTGACAATTATTTCACCCATAAATTCACATGCTACTACTCAATTTTTGAATAAAATACAATATGCAAGAAATAATTTTTATATTGTTTTTTATAATATAATACTGCACTATGGAAATCATGAGACTTCTGAATCCATTTCACATTCACTAGGTTTCAAAGATTTAGAGTTAAACAGAACATTTTTTTCAACTTTTAATTAATCAGATATGAACTTGCTCATTTGTCATCAACTTCACCGATGAAAATGATTTTTGTAAATAAACAAAAACTGCAAGATATACAAAGAATAAATAAATGAATAGTTATAAAATCAAAATCATTTATAGACTCTCTTTGGATAAATGTACCTAATTAGAAAACAATTGCTTTTTTTCCTGATCCAGATCATCATAAACAATCAATAACTTCAAATATTCTGAATATTTAATTTTACAAATATTTGTATGATTAAGATAATCTCAAAGTAGAAAATGTTAGAAAAAAAATGGATAGAAATAAATAACTAAAATTTTATTTGACTTGTGTAATGTAGTCTGCTAAAACCAAATGTGATCAGAAATTAAATGCATATTGAGAAGAATCAATATACCTTACAACAGATAGTAATGAATATTACAAAACTAAAGTGAACAAATCACTGAATGATCAAAAACATTCAGGGTTATATGAATAATAATTTATATTTTCCCAATGATTTCTTTTGCAAAATTCTATACAAAATCTGTCATACATATTATCTTCTAATTGCAAACACAGTGGATAAACTGTCATAATTCAGAGTCATTTGATATTTTTAGTTACCCTACATAAGTGCAACATAGTTTCAGAATATTGGGAAAATCAAATTTATTCTAGAACAAAAGCACTTTCCATATAACACAATATTATGAAAATTGTAATACTCCATTTCATACAGATCACAAACAAAAAACTGGCTTGAAGAACATAGGATGATGATTTACATTTACCATGGCTTTCTAAGTCAAGAGATTTAGAGACTGTTGAGTTTTTGAGGTGATCCTTCAACAAATAAGAAATTAATATTCTTCAGTGATATGTCTCAAAGAACTTCAGATTTTCTTTAGGGATTCTTCCAACTATTGTGTAATTTTATTTTATATGAAAAACAAACAGATCTTGATATAATGAAACGTGATATATTAATAAAGATATTACGTGTCAACATATTATTTTGTTCATCTCTATGCATATGGATATAGTGTTCACTTAACACCAGTTTTAGTGATGTCATTGAAAGAATTAAAAAATTAAAATTGAATTGGGTTGGATATATTGCTACAAAATTTGATTATATATGGACAATAAATGTTGTAAATTGAATTCTAAGAGATTGTAATTGATCTGGAAGAGACCATAAGATAGATGAATGAAATATGGAAATTTGCTGGTTTGTCATGAAAAAGAGAAGCTGTAGTATTGATAAAGTGGATTATACTCAGAGAAACCATCATGAGTGGTTCAATTATAGTTGAAAATGATCAAATGATATTTTATAATAAATATTTTATAGAGAACTACAGCATGGCTTTCAAGAAAAAGACACATTTTATTAATGGTGCAAAGAATATCCTAAAAATATTATAAAAAGGTATAATGTTGATTGCTTTTGTCAAAAATATATAACTGAGACTAGCATCCAATTGAGGGGTAAATCAACAATGTAATCAAAATCTTTCAACAATAAACATTTGCAGTAGTAAAAATTAAGTGACAGCTTTACAAAATCTCAATTAAAAAAGAACCACCATATGATGTATGTGGATGAATTTCTGTTTTTTTATATTGGTTTATAGTCAGTGTAAAATTCATCTTTAATTTTTGACTTTGTATATTTTTTAGTTTTTCTTCTTATGGATTACAATGGGCAAACTGGTTGATAAGTCGCTTCTAATTGCATTGCATACATTGGAAAATGTGTTCCATTCTTGTAATGGTTTTAATAAAAAAAAAAAATTTATATATAGTTACTTATTTGATGAAGTATTATTAATTATAAAATAAAGTTTTTTTATTTTTTATGAAAAAAGAAAAACTTGGCACCATTATCGTGTGAGATTCTATTATATTTTTTGATATTCAAGAATTATTTAGTTATTACTCTTCTGATAAATGTTTTGCTTTGAAGAACATGAAATGTTAATTATTTCTAAAACATTAACGTGACCAGAAAACCCATCAAAAAATTTATCATGTAAATAGCAAGCTAAACAAAGAAAAACAAAAAATGATATATTTGTGTAAACACAAGATTACTAAATGACTGGAACATTTCCAGGTATGTGTCTATTATACTAAAGCTCAACATTTTTTATTTTAAAATTGAAAAGAAAAAAACAACAATGAAATTTAAGAATGAATTTATAAAAATTCTAATTTTCTAAATTTATTCATGAAATAAATATAAAACTCGTAAAAACTCATTAAACAATACATCCTTATTAATTAACTAATTTTATAATTTGTTTTATGGCACAAAATGTTAAGATTCGTCGTTATTAATAGTCATTAATAACTTAGCAGGTCATCTTTAATTTCAAAACTAAAAAATAAAAGATAAAAAGAACATTAGAATCAGAATTTCCGTTAATGTAATTAAAAGATGGAATTGTGGTTGCATGAACATAAATACCATATTCACAGTAAATGTAAGAGGCAACCAATGGTATGAATTTCATAATAATTAGGCTTTATGCTAACTTAAACTAAACTATAATAAAAGATAGTAATGTATAAAAGAGAAAGAGAGAAAACTATTGGAAACAGAGGTAAACAACTATATATATATATAATTTTTCAAAGAAAAAAAATGATATGCTGAAATAAGAAAAAACGTATCATTATAAATATTCTTATTGATAAATTGTATTTAATATTGAAATACAAGTATAATATATATACTTAACCTAGACTGTAATTAAAGGGTATTTGAACCTAGACTTTCAAGATCCCTATATCAAATCCCCTTAATTACATATAAATTGTATGGCAAATGCAAATATATTTGCTTCAATATTTAAAAAGTGTAAGTAATATTTAAAGGAGTGAATTCATGAAAAACAATCTAATCCCAAATTTGTTAATGAATTAAAAAAAAAAATAGAACTATGATTTTTGAATAATTTTATTTATAATTTGATATCAAATAGTTTTATAAAAAATGTTAAAACTTTAAAAAAAAAATGAAGTAGAAATTCATATACCATAACAATACTAGCCAAAGAACAAACTTTGCTAAAATTCTTCCACAACCATGGTTCATTTTTTTGTCACTTGAAAAGGTCTATTTGTTAATAGATGAAATCATAGTTATGGATGAACTTAACTAAAATTTTGTTTTTTGGCTGGTATTGTAATGTTATATATATATATATTTCTATTTTATATATATTTACGAATATAGTGTTGGGCAGTATTTAATTTTTTTTAAATGTAATTAGAAAAGATTCTATCCACCACATTTATAGCATTATCATAACTTATTTCAATGATTTTATACATTCACTTCCTCCTAATTTCTTTATTTCTTACCCTTTTTTCTATAATACTCTTCATTGCACATCTGAAAAATTTTACTTCAGTTCTCTATAGACTAATTAGTTTTTGTCAGATTCCTTTATTTATTTTAATTTAAGTCATATGATATAATATATCTTTATATAACAGCAATCATATATAATAACAATAATAATTCACATAAAAGCTATTTTCAGCAAATATTAATTTTTGTTATTTTCAGTGTGTTGGAATTATTTTACAATTATAGTCTATATTGCATACATAGCGATGTCACTATATATGAAATGTAGTAAATAATTGTAAAATAGTTCCAACACATTGAAAAGAATAAAAATTAATATTTGCCAAAAAAGCGCTATCTCATATGATTTATTTAAATATATGTAAATGCAGCATAATGGATTAAACTTCTTTCCACTTTTGATGATTATTTTAATTTATATTATTAAGTTATAATATTTTTTTACGCATTAATTTTTTTTTGTTTTTATTCTCACTTTTATTAGTTATATTCTCATATTGAATCTTTGTATCTCATTTTGTTTCTTTTCTAAAAAAACATATATTGTTTTATTCTATTTACTATTATAATCATTTTTAAATCTTTTTAATTTACATATTATTATTTGCTTACCTATACTGTTGTTTTCTCTCTACATAAAGATAGACCAAAAATTTAGATCTTGAAGGAGTATGTCAACCCCTATCTATAATTGAATGGGCTATCTGAAAAACAAAATTCTAAGTCTGTTTATGATCCAAAAAAATTCAAATATCTGATTATGGATATGTCTAGATGATACATTGTATCAAAATAATTATCTATGTATACTAAATTTAAAAGAATTTGTTTGTGTTTTTGTTGCATACATTCAGAACACTAATAGGAAACAAGTTACTACTTTGCTCCAAGAAATTTTTCTCCTAAGAAATTACTTAATTTTTATTATTTGTAATTTTCATTTTCTTTTTTTATCCATTTGCAATTTTCCTTTATTAATCTTATCCTTTCTCTTATCTGATATAGTTGTTCTTTACATATACAATCATTATTAAAAGATCTTTATTAAATTCTATTTCTTGGTTTGTGCACTTATATGTATATATTTTAGTTATTTCTATATAAAAATTATTTTCGAAATTCAATCTAGTTTCTCATCAACTTATATTTTATTCTTCTTAAAATTCTGATGTAAATTGTTACTAAAGTTATTTTTATCCATTTCCTACATTAATCTTTTTTTATTTTTCCTATGGATTAGATATTGTTTTTAATTCAATTACTTATTTGTAACTCAATAGCCCTCTATGTGCCTATTAACTATTAAAATAGCTATCTTATTTTTCTAATGCATTCTGCAATATTTTTTGCTTGTTTTAGCTTTTATCTTTGAGATTTTAGATTTAATATATTGTTGATTCAATTTGTTTTTAAAAAATTTTTCCCGATATTTTTCTCAAATATTTTTAGTAGCTATTGCTTTTTCTTTTTTGAATTTTTTAAAAGTATATCTTATTTTCATTTTCTATAGCATTGTTTTATTTTTCTCTCTTATAATTTTTTTTTCAAATTTATGTTTATTTGTGTAGATGTTTTTAAACCTTGTTTTTGTATTTTTAAATTGCTAGTTCTTTTTTTACTTTTTTTTTTTCCATATCATTTTTTATTGAGAAAATTTTTTTATGAATATATTTTATAACTTCCTTATTAACTCATTTTGATCATTATCAATATTGCATTTGATATTTTTTATAACTGTCACTGTTTTCTATATTCTCTTATCAATTATTATATTTTTTTCTCCTTTTAATACCTATCATTCATTATTATTTATTCTTTTATTTTTAGCACAAGTTTCCAATTTATAAAATATAAATTAGTACTTATTTATTCTATACTTTTTTCATAATATTTTAGTATTTTCAAATTTATTTTTTATCATAAATATTCTCAAATTTAAAACTCCACTTAATATTTTTTTTCTTTCATTTATTAATAGATAAAAAATATGTAAATAGTTTAATAACAAATATGTAATTTTAATATACAAAAGCTGCTTTTGATAATGTTTTGCTATCCTTTTAAGTGCGAACATTTGTATAAATTTAATAATATATAACACAGCATTACATATAGAGACAACTAAATTTTGTTTCCTGAATTATATTTTAAAACTGCATATGTTCATGTTTAAGTATTAAGTGCATTAAATGAATCCATGATACTACTATTTATTGTATGATATAACAATGCAGATATATATATCTGTGTCATTCACATGTATTAAAATATTTTATTTTAGCATGTATTGTTGTGCATATATCTGCATGAATATCAAAAATATATATACTTTAAATTTATATATCCTTATTAGTAAAAGCCATTCTCATAAATAATAATAGCTATTCAGTTTGCAAAAAAAATTAATAATTATTTTAGAAATAAGTTTTGTGATGACTATATAAGCAAATATGTGAAGCACAAATATGTCAATATACATAGCATTCTCATACATTTTTCTATTTATTTATTATTTTTCTTATTCTGTCTTTTAAATTTTGCAAAAAAAATATTCTGAAATATTTCAACAGCATATCTAATTGTTGTTCTCTAAGATATTCTATTTTCTGTCATATGTTACTAATGGAACAATCAACCTTGCATTTCTTTAGAATATTTTAAAAATAATCCTTGTAATGTAAATGGAGTCTACCTCTTTTTTAGAAACCATGTTCAAATTCTTTATAGAATACTCTTTTATGAAGTCTTGTATTGTTCATTCGATTTACAAATTAAATTCAATGAATGCATTATTTGTAATAGAAATATATTGAAACAGTTATGTGTTTCATAGTATACAACATAATAGTGTGTGTATGTATGTATGTATTTATGTATGTATGTATATATAAAAGTTGAAAGGAAAACTAGAAATAAAAAGAAACAAAAATTTTTTGTAGATATTTTCTATATTACACTGGAATAACAGTTAAGAATTAAATAATTCTGAATTAAATTTTTATTATTAATAATTAATCATCTAAAAAGGTCTAATTAATATTTTATTAATTCTGATTTTGAAATTAAAACAAGCATGTTTTTATGTTACAATAGATATATATATTGGTAATTATAAAATACCGCTATTGGTAATTATTAAATACCACTATCTATTTTGATTAAAAAAAAATTTTTAATTAAAGCTTGTATAACATATTTTAATAAGAATCCTACAAAGTTGTTTTTGAAAGGATTGAGTTGAAATGAATAGTCATTAACTTTTTCAATCAAAATAAAAAATTCTTTTAATTACTGTTTTTTACTCCACCCTGACTATAGAAAGGTTGGAAAAGATTAAAAGGGAGTTTTACAGATTATGCCAGCATGATGACTATGAAGTAATGATTGAAAGCAATAGACAGTGCAAATCCAGTTGCAGCTACAAATTCACTCTGATAGAGTTTGGATTCACATAGAAGCAAGTCCCAGCTTTTGTGGTTCATAGCCTGTGTATATATATATTTTAACGATATATATATATGTAACGGCATATATTCCGTTACAATATATATATATATATATATACTAGACAGCATACAGACTGAAGGGATTTCACTGCAGGCATATTTCCTGAAGATGAGAATAAGCCATTGTACTGTTTAGAAGAGACCAGCTTACCCAGAGATTCCATCAGTTTTCCAAAGTAGTTTATACATATACTGTTTTATCTATATGCAGAAAAGCATAGATAAAGATACTGCATCCGATATATATATAAAGGACAGCTGGTGAGTAGACTGTATTATATATATTGAGAAAGACATTTTAAATAATTTAGTGAAAACAATAGTTAAAATCTTTAATTTAAAAGTAAAACAAGTAAATAATTTTTGCTTGAATTATAAGTCTAAAAACATAAAGGATTGATTCATAGATGATTTTAATTTGGAAAAAAAAGTGAATTTCAAAAATCTATCTAGATTAGGAATCAAAAAAACTTGCTGGAGTATCAAGAGAAAAGAACTTTCCAAAATGATTCTCACAATAATTTTCTTTTTTTGAAAAAAGAAAAACTTTTTTTAACCATTAAAAATAATGAATGAATTAATATACTTTGATTCATACTTTTATATATATGTGTGTGAATTTTATGTATATTTTCAATATGGAATTTATTGTGAAAAATATATTTTTAATAAGTTTCTTATTTTGACAAATTAAAATATTATATACATAAACATCTCTATGCACACACATTTCCATGGGTACCCACATACATATGTGAAAACAGTCATTATTTAAGTATTAAAACATGATCGTTTTTTTTAATTATATGACAATTCCCATATGCTACAGCATGTCTGTGTGCTTATGCAGATGAGTATCATGTAGACACATATACATTAAAATCAATCATACTTTATGAATTATTAAAATGAAATATTGAATTTCATTATTACTTTATCACAATTCAAATATGTTCATTTTTTTATACAGACATGTCTGTGTGCTGATATACGTTTTATGTAAACATATTATGAAGTTTTTGTAAATCACAATGTGACAGGTTAAGGTGTTAATCAAAATCAGAATAATGAATTTATATTTATAGTATACTCAGCAGACATCAATTTCATTTTAATTTAATTATTAATAAAGTTATATTTCATTGTTTAAATTATTCCAGTAAATTTATTTAATCCAAAAATAGTTTTAGAATATTATATGTTTATATTATATCTCTTGGTCACAGTAAGTTATGGAGATTTTGTGCACTGAGCTGGATTTATGCATAATGGTATGTTATAAAAAGGGGTTAATGTTTAGTGTTATGGACATCCAGATGATGCTGATGCTGTATAGCACAAAGGGGATATCCTTTAAAGTTCATGCACTATATTTTATTTTAGTTATTTATTTAGAAATTAAGTTCATAGTTGGCCGATACATTAATAATACTAAGTGACCAGAGCATTGACGATGATAAGCATATTGTAGTATTCTAGCATTGTTTTTTAATTGTTATATTCTTATGGATTAGTTCTTAAGTTTGTGCATCCAAATTATTGTTTAAATAATCTGCGTTAAGCTGGAAAGCATTAAATAATTTGCCTGGTCTATAGTAGACCCATTTCAAATCCAGTCACAAGATTAATTGTTGATTAATTTTTATTGTTGATCATTCATGATGATGTGTGATTATTATTTTTATATAATGCTGGTGAAATTATAATTAATATAGTTAGCTTTTGTCTTGATCTCTCATGCTCCTTCCTTTTATATTTAAGTTTATATTCAATTTTATATTTTGACTTGGGGCTGATGTTGATGAGTGCCACCACCTCAGGTTCACCCCTGAGAATTCATACAATTACATATATATTGGAATCTTAATAAGTCCACAGTAATGATAAAAATAAAATATGATATTCAACCTGTCTATATAATTAAATGAATGCATGAATAATATTGTCATGAATAGGCATTTATTGTATATATTATTTAAACATGTATTTGTAAAACAAATTGGAACATAGCCCATATGCAACTCAATAGTGATCATTGTGACAATGATTATGCTTATCACCCAACATCTCAAAAAGATTTTGGATTTTACAAATCATCTTTATGGTAAGTTCAAATATATAAACTTGATAAGCAGAAAATATGTTTATACACACAACTGAACACATCATTAGCTGACTGTTACAACATACGTATCTATTCTGATGGTGGTTAATGAAATATTATCAAAAAAAGATTGGATAATCTATTTAGATGTTATACATTCACAATATTCATTTCAATCTATACTTTGTTTATTATATATATATAATTAGAGGGAATTTGAACTCAAACTTTCAATATCCCTTCAGCTATCCATTCCATCTTATATAACCTTATTTCATGCTGAACCAGCACTCATTAATTGGTCCAGATCATCATCTCCCTCACATATATACAATTAGTGCTCAATTTATAATTAGATAGCAAATCTTCAAGCTTTAATGGGCAGGCTTCAATCTTCTCACTCTCCAACTCTTCAGCCATCCATATTATTGAAAATCTGGTGGTGGAATACTCAGAGTCTTGTTGAAGTCAATACTGTTATCACCCCCAAACTCTAATTACATCCAAAGTTCAATATATACATTATATTTGTATTCAAATATTTCAAATTTAGCCTGAATTCTGCCTATCTTCTGTATATTTAAATGGACATATTAAGGTCCTATATATGATGGATCAGAGTGACTTGAAGGCAACATGGTTATGACAACAATATTGGTATGAACAAGGGCTTTCAGCATTCCATCATCAGATTTTGAATAATATGGTTGACTGAAGAATTGGAGGACAAAGAAGACTGAAGTCTGTCAATTAAAGTTTGAAGATTTGCTATCTAATATAAACTGAGCACTGATTGTATATATGTGTAGGAAATGATGATCTAGACCAACTGATGAATGCTGATTTAGCACAAAATGCTTATATTGGAGATCATTTATCTTTTTTACTTGTATGTGATCATTTGTATCGGTTATATAAGATAGAGTGGATAGCTGAAGGGAACTTGAAAGTCTGTGGTTACTCTCTAAATATATATAAAGTTCAATATATATTTTATATTTATACGCATATTGTTTTGTTTTTTTTAAGTTCTTAAAAAATGATTTTTTTTTAAATGAATGAAAGTATATTATTTGTACAGGTTGTTCGTATTTTTTAAATAACTATCAGAGTTAATGCAATTTATATTACTTTTTAAAAATTACTATAATTCTAAAGACAATAAAGAGCATTAAAACGGTCAAGCGTTGTTAGCCGAGAGGTCATCGCACCCGCCTTGCAAGCAAGTAGTTGGTTGCAGACGGGTGTGGGTTCGCGTCCCGGCCGATGCTATAACATATGAAAAAAAAAAATCTATTTGAAGATAGTTCAGGCAATGCAGCTTGTAAATATATCACTGAATGCCATAGACGTATTCCGCCCTCCTAAAGAAAATTGGAAAGAAAAGAAGTTATTCATCAGAAAAGCAAGAATTGGAATAATTCCCATGTTTTATTCAGTCTGAATTAAAATCCAGGTCATGACAAGCGGATCTGCAATTATTACGCTTCTAAGCTTTTCAGTGTTTTTGTATATAAATGAAAGATTTGTTCATATATATGTTTTCAATAAAATAATTGTCTTCTTTTATTTATATTAAAAGTCAATAAACAACATTCTAATATAAAGATATATATCCATAATTACGTTAGAAAATAATTAATTGCAAATTGAAACTTTTTTGTAACCATATAAAATAATAATTATTTCATATGTAGTTCATCTTATATTATGAAAACATACAATTTCGTTAAATTTTATTTTTCAAATTACGAAAACACTTTGACTACAAGTGTACAACATATTTTTTTGTGTGTTTTAATTTGTAGTCATAAAAGGGTTAAAATCTTAGACAAAGAAGCAAAAGTCAGATAAGATAATGCAGATTTTCTTTTGGTAAACTTTATAGCTACTGACGTAGGCAACACTCAATGATAGTTTTTAGAAAGTGAGAATGACTAATCAATTTGTGTAAAGTAAATCAGACAGGATTTTTGCAAAATATTTTTTGATATTTAATAACAAATCTATAAATAATTTAGAGAACAATTATTTTTAGTAATAAATGCATTAAAAATAGAATGATTTGTTAACTAAGATATAAAATATTTATACGATCAGAATAACTAAAATCAAACTCAATTAGCTATAAGTCGTTTTTTTTATAAAAATAATAATAAAAAAGAGAGAGAGAAAAAGAGCTAAAAAAATCGTCACGTGACTGTACCAGCGCTTTTATCAATCTTTATCGCACTAATGTTAGAAGATTTCTAGAAAACTATACTATTAAAATTTCTTCGAATAAGGGGAGTAAGGTAGATAGGTTAAATAATAAGGTTTAATATATATATATTTAAATAAAACGAATTTAATTAAGCAGAGGAGTTTTTCTGTTGAGAAAAAAGCATATGTGATAAACGTTACAGTTAAGGGATTTTTTTTTTCTATAAACTTAGAAAATATGAAACAAAGATATATAAATAAAAAAGTAAAAGATTTCGAGTATTTTACCTTATAATTTTGTTCCATCAGCTCGCCAATAGTAGTAATTAAATTTTAATACACAACGTCTTTATAAGCCATTACTCATTCGATATTTTAACACAATTATCACTTTGTTTTGTGACTTGGCCTGTCCATGTTTGCCAAGTCTGGAATTTGTCAACACGGGATCTTTTTAACCGATAAATTGAATTACTGGTAACTTTAAGAAGGCAAACAAAAATCTGAATCTTTTTCCAAATATTTAAATAATTGTTTTCAACTTTTTGCAAATAATTTGTGTTTAATTAATCATTATGTTTACTTTAAATAAAAGTTATTGAAGTATGTAATTTAAATTAAGTTTATTTATACGTAGTTTAAAGGATTATTTCAAAGCGCGCACATTGTGAAATCTGTGTATCTCCTTAATTAAATGAAAAGAATGCCGGCTAAAATGTGCTCTGGAATCTACTTTTTGGTACACACATCCATATATATATATACGTTTGAGCATGAATTTGAAGACTTAAAGATTAGTATAGGATAATTCAGCTAATAACATGTAATTAGTTAAGCTATTGTTAGGCTGCATACTGAATGGCGCTTTATTCGTAGAAGTTTAAAAAAAAAACTTAGAGTGAATAAAACATTTTATGTAAATTCTCTATATATTTCCATTAATGCTCAATGTTCTATTTTTGAATATAAAGTTTTGTCAGCAGATTTTTATAAATATGGAATTTTTATTATTATTACTACATAGACCATAAGTTACAAAGTAGATTACTCTATATATTAGTTTGCTCAATTGTTCACATCTAATGACAATAGCTATATCAAAAAGTAGGAATGGACACACATGAAACTATCCACAACAGTTTGGGTTCATTAATTTGCAAAGACTAGCAAGCTTAACATGACTTATTTGTCAATTTGAAATTTCATGGTTTACCGCAAATGGATTTAGCCAGGGCAGAAATCTTGTAGCAGAAGATCCAATTCAATGATTTGCTGATTGCTTAGTCAACTTGGCATCAGCATGGGATTTGGGGAACTCTATCATCAGATTTTCAATGGTAGAGTTGGAGGTCGGAGTAGATTGGAGCCTCTGTTCATTAAAGTATAAGTATTTGCAATCTTAATATAAAGTGAGCACTGATTGTATATATGTATGGGAGATGATAATCTGGAACTGATGAGTGCTGGTTCAGCATTGGTGATTATTTATCTTTTCTGCATGTGTGTGACCATGTGTACCAGTAGTATGAGATAGTGTGGATGGTTGAAAGGCTTGAAAGTCTGAGTTCACATCCTCTACTTACAATTGGGTTCCAGGTATAAGAATGCCTGGTATTTCAAATCTTTCAACTTGAACAACTATTTCAATTAAAATGTTCACTAATGATCTACATGTAAACATTTGATTATCTATGAGGTATGATGATAAACAGGGTTACATGGAATGACATGGTAATGATTGTTCAGAAGATATTTTATATAAAATGGCAAGATCACATTACAATGTGAAATAATGTGTTGGATTATTTCCATCATTATGGCATCTGCTTGTGGTTTGCTCAATCTGTCATTACTTTTCTACTCTGTAATTTGTGTTATATCATTTGGATCTAAACACTTCAGTGTGTATGTTGGTATTTTTTTTTTATTGTTATAAAATTAAAAATTTTGATGACTAAATATTTACATTTTTTTTTCTATATGAGTGCTATTTTTTATTATTTAGTGGTGCTAATTCTAATCTTCATTAATTTTTTTAATTTCTTTCAGTGAGATTGAGACAAAAAAAATATTATTTTGAAATCTCAGAAAGAAGAAAAATAAAATAAATGTATGTTAATTTCTTCATTGGTTCAAATCGTCTTTCAGTATTTTTCACATAAATATCAATTATATTTAATGTTCCTTTTTTTCTGAACTAAATTATTCTTCAAATAATATAATATATAAACAAACCGTTAATAATTCCAAATATTTGTAGGTGGACGTAAAAATTATTTTATAATATAAACCATGTCTTAATGCATTCTGTATTAGTTTATTGCTGCCACAATGCTTTAAGATTTTTTTCAAAATTATAAGTCTATATTATATGACTGGTTTTCCATATAAAAACGATGTATTCATTATTTTCAGAACTCTTACTTCTCAAAACATTTATTAAACTAATTCATACTTATGTTACTTTAATTATGAGATGAGTATAAATATGGATGGTATCTTACAAATATGGATAATGAAAATTTACAATAATAGATAAGTTATGGGATTGACATTATTGAGTTAAAACAGGATTAGATATTTAGGTTAGGTTCATTGTTAACTCTACTGACAGGTCTGAAATAGCTTCCATGTCTCTTGAAAAAGAATGTTGTTGCAAGAGTTTTGTCTCTTTGTTTAATCTATTTCATGCTTTGATTAAATAATATGTTCTCATCTAGCTTGGAATGTTGGTATTGTGCCTTGCACCTAAGAATCCATATGGCATAGGTGATGAAAACTGCTAGCCTGATTGTAGGAATATCTCTTCCATGGATGCATTCTTTGATATTAAGTATTTTGTAATAATCTATCTTTGCGTTATCAAATATTATTTTTTTTATATTACCTAGACCCATGCATGTTTTAATTGTGTGGTCAAATGTTTCATCATCCCCGCCACAACTGTGGCAAATTGATTGGACTTTGGTGTTCTATATCTCGTACTTTAAGCATTTTAATTGGAATTTTACAATCTTTATACTTAGCTATCTTAATTTTTTTTCATGAGTCTTATGCTAAGCATAAAACATAATGTCTATTGTTTTAAAAGTAAAATCTTTGGTTAAATATACTTATATGCTATCACAAATGCATGCTTTTAAAATGTAAATCAAATGCATAAGTATATGTATATAGTATATATTGAAATGAAAGTTTTTACAGATGGAAACTTTGGGAAATAACTGTGTCAAATATATATACAATTCGTTCGAGTTTTTTTTTTTTCATACAAATAAGTAAAACAATGACAGAAAATATTAAAACATCTCTAAGATGTATTTTTATTTAATTAGCTTCATCAGTTGGCCAACATTATCAAACTCTTTTAAAATATGCCATGCTTGAGTGAAATTTATAATAATTGATATAGAAAGAGAAAGGCTTTGAGTTTAAAGACTATATCTGGACTAATACAATAATTTTTAGTCTAATAAATTATTAATAGCATTGATTCATCTAAATCACTCTTAAGGTTTGTCAATAATAGTACATTTATGGAGTATACATAGAGTCTAAATGAAGAAAATGGCTTATTAGAATTTGTATCATAACTCTGAATAATGAGGTACTAGATTAAATCACATGATGAGATGGCCAGTAATATAATTATTACCAATGACATCATTGCGTATTTAGTATATAATTTATAAATTTAACATTTGATTATTTTCAAGGTTTTTCAAAATCATTTATCAGCACTAACGACCATTTGTATATTAGTAAAATCATTCTAACTTCAGAATAACAAAAACAACACAATCTTTTATTAAGGAATGCAATCTATCCATTGCTAGTACCGTAATTGCATGTCAGTTAAAATAAAAATAAAAAATAGTAACATAATATTCTCTTTTATAGAAAAAAATTAGTTTAATTATAAACTTTAAAAATATCTATGATTTACAATTTTATATCAAAGGGTTTTTTTTTTAATTTGATTTTTTGCTAAAAGTTTATTCTCAATAAAAAATCACTGAAATAAATATCGAGTTTTATTATTCACACAAGATTATATTACTATAATTTGGTATAGCATTATAGTTTATTTTAATTGAATTATTTGTATATAATATTTAATTTCAACTATATATTGTAATTGGTTGGGTTACATGACACACAACAACATGTGTGTGCAAATATGTATAAAGGAAAGGATAAAATGTGGACAAAATTTTTTAGTAGATATTTTCTACATTTCCTGGAATAATAATCAGGGATTAAATCATTAAATCACTAAACATCACATCACCATTTCTTATGCTTGCTCATAACTGTTATTAAAAACAGGCAAAACTCTCTATACAGTAGTGCCACTCAATGCAAGCCAGAGTAATCAATGATACCACAAGGCTTGTGCATAAAATCACTATCTAGTTCCTACTCATCCAATATCCTCAGACTAGTTTCTGGCTTGTGGCCTTCATCAGTCAGGAGCCTTGGATCTGAAACCACTACTGTATAAAGAGTTTGCCTGTTTTAATAACAGTTATGATCAAGCATAAGAAATGGTGATCACGTGATGTTTAGGGTTTTAATACCAATCCTGTCTAATAGGATAGTGGTGGTTATGGTTATTAAAGAACTAAAGACACCAAAATGTATGGGTACTGAACTGAATTTAGACCTATATGACTATATAAGCTAATGAGATTAGATTGAAAATATCGTGTTTTCAATTTTATTCTCATAGTTTTGTTGTTATGTAGAGATAAAAGATGGCTGCTGGAGGGTTGCATTAGATTCTAAGAGTTAGTTGCAGTGCCTTCAAATCCAAGGCTATTCACTGACAAAGGCCTCAAGGTGGAAACTAGTCTGAGGAAATTGAATGAGTGACCACTAGATAGGGATTTTATGCACAAGCCTTTTGGCATCCATTGATTGCATTGGATGGCACTACTGTATGGAGAGTTTTGCCTAGATTAAATTATTTCTGAATTTAAAATAAAATTTCATTATGAAATAAATATTTAAAAAGGTCTAAATAATATTTTATTGAATTCTGATTTTGAATTTCAAAAACAAGCAAGTCAATTTGATAATTGTAAAAATTTATATTATTTTGAAATCTTTTAATTAATGCTTGTGTACAATTCTCTATCTAAGTAAAAACATGTAGATCATACATTTAGTAAAATTTCAAAATTACTTTTCAAAGTATTGGTGTTCTTTTTGAAAAGATTTTTAAAAATGCTGTTTATAAATAAATGTGATTTTATCACCCCCCCCCCCATCCAAGACTATAAAAAGGTCAGATAAAAAAATTATTTTAGTCTGGTTAGTAGTTTTTGAAAAGAGAGTTGGCTAATATTTTTGTAAGAATTAGCTGCACTTTGTTGGTAACTGTAGCAAAGAGTGGCAGCAGTAGAATTGGATAATAGCTAGCTGCAGAGCTAGTTGAAAAGCTGGCAGTAGTTCACTGTCTAGAGAGATGGCTGGCAGAATTATGCAGAAAAGTGCATAAAGATGTAAGAATACAAGTTACCAGCTGCTCTAGAGTTCAATGATGTAATTTGAATTCACATAAAGGAAAGTGACTCATTTCTTTGCATTGAAATTCATAGCTATAGATGTATGCTAAGAAGACTGTTGCTTACTGAAATCTATCAAATGCAAGATTGTTTTCTGGCTTGAAATTATATCAAAATCCTAGACAGAATGGAACTAATTGAATGCCAATGTACCTGATTATGTCTTTCCTGATGCTGACAATTATCTGGACTGGTCTCCATCAAAAGAGACCATCAGTTGCTGAAGAAGTAATTATACATCTGCTGATGTATCTAAAGGCAAAGAAGCACAGATAAATATATATATATACAGCTGATCATGAGTAACGTTATATATTAAAAATGACATTTTAAAGAATAAGTAAATAATATTCTTGAGTAAAACTAAAAGAGAGATGATTGGATATATATACTATTGAAGAAATTGTTTTTAGTAATTCCCTAAAAATGATATTTTTAAAATACCAGCAAATAAATTTGCTTGGATTAAAAATCTAGGAGTAAAGATTTAATTCATTGACTTTATATTTTTAAAAGAAAAAAAAGTTGAGAATACTTTTTTTAAAGAAAAATAAAAAAAAGAGAATTTATAAACTGATATTTTTTTAAAAAAAAGAAAAACTGTTAACTATTATGATAGAATTTGATTGATATCATCTTTATTTTTATTGATATCCATGTGAATGTGTAAATTTTATCTATATTTTCCAAATGAAATTAATTAGGAAAAATATAATATTATCATGACAAGTTAAAATTTATAATATAAATGTCAATGTGCACATATATTCCTATGTGCACAATATATATGTTAAATCAAGAATTAATTACATATTGTAAAATTAATTGTATTTTGACAAAAATGAAATATATTTTATAGACATTAGTGTGTGCCTGCAATTTAATACACATACATATATGTTAAATATGTTATTATGTACTATAAAAATGTCATTTATTATTTTGACAATTTAAAAGTGACAACTAAAAACATTTATCTTGTAACAAGTCAAATATGTTCAGAAATTGCATGCATACACATGTATGTGTGTATATATATCTCAATGTTTGTCAAATACTTATATGTACAATTTAATCTTTTTTTATTAAATATCAATTCAAACATGTTCCTTTTATATCAAGCCTCATGCCTTATGAACCTAATGGAACTTATGTGTAAACCATAATAGTAACTTGAATTTAGTATAGTAATTTTGTAAACCATAAATGTGATAATTTTTTTATTGTATATTAATCAAAATCAGAAGGTTTAATTGATATGTGCATAGCCATATTCTAGAGACCTTAATTTCATTTATTTTTTTATTGTTAATAAACTTGAACTCAATTATTAAAATTATTCCAGTGACTTAATGTTTGTATCATCTCTTGATCACTTTAACAGTTATAGATCTCATGTTCACTGAGTGAGATTCAAGCATAATGGCTGATTATATAAATGGGAATGTATTAGTGCTTATAGGAATTCAGATGATGATGATTATGATGATGAATGATATATACTGGTTGTCATTAAGAGTATATTCTTTAAAGCCGATGCACTATATTCTATTTTAGTTTAGTTTTAATAGAAATTAAGTTTATAGTTGTGCCAGTACCTTAATGTGCTAAGTGGCCAGAGCATTGATGATGATCACCATGTTTTAATATCCCAGAATTATTGTTTTTATGATTGTATATCATATGTATTAATACTTAAGTGGTGCAACCAACTGCCATTAGCTGACAATGGCTAAATAGATAGCCTGGTCTACAGAAGACCCATTTCCAATCCAGTCACCAGATTGACTATTGATTTATATTGTGTATTGTTCAAATCCAGCTACAAGATGGATTGTTGATTTATTGTATTGATTTAATTTTATTGATGGATCATTCATGATGATGGATGATTATTTTTTTGTATATTACTTATACTTATGTTTACCTATTGATAATGCTGTTTGATTTATTATACTTACAGTTGCTTTAAAGAGTTAGCTGGCTGTTCTCACAGAGATATCAAGATCTCTCATGCTCATGTGATAATATTACTTTACTACATAACATTATTTATATATTTTTGGATATTAACATTGCTTAATATCTTCTCACTTCAATATCTCTTATTTTAAATCTTATTTTAATACTTCATTATTTAAATATTTTAATATCTAATAATATCATGATTTCATATAGTAAATTAATTTTAATTGAAATATTTTTGTATTTTGGGGAAGATTTTCAGATCTCCTTTCCATCTTAATTCCCCATCCTGTTATAATATGAAATATAAAAGTTAAAAAGTTTGCTAAGTTAATTGATTGTCCCAAAATATCAACCAAGAAAGAGCTTTTGTGGAATGGTCAGTTTAACATTAAAATACAATTTTAAAATAAAACTTTCAAAAATATCAACAACAAAAAAGACCCACATTTTATTATGTTATTTCCTACAAAGAACATATGCAAAATTTCTTTACAATCAAGTAAATGGAACTAAATAATACATTTATATATATATTTACTTAATCACTCCTTTAAAGCAATAAATTCAATTGCAAATATAGAAATATTTTTTAAAGATTTTTTATTCTGATCACTTTGGTTATGTGTCATTTTTATTTATTATCATCAGCGGTGATTCAGAAATGAGTACAGCCATTTCAAAAAAAAAAGATGAAAAAAGTTACTCTAAAGATATGTTTTGCAATGTTTATACAAGCCAATCCATAAATCACAAATATGGTCACATGTAGAACATGCTCCTTTTTTCCAAACTTTGTCTTTTTGAAATGCTTTAATATCAAGTCTAATTGTAGCTTTCCAATGTATTCTATTGTTTGCCATATCTTTCTAAAGGAAACAATCAATATTACAGAATTTATCTCTTCCATGAGAACTATTCATCTGTTTTACATAACCAATTCAATAAAGATGTGGTTTTACAATACTAATGATCTTTTAATTTGTGCAAAATGAAGAATAGTCTAAAATATCTATTTGTCTTATATTCAAATAATTAAAATAGTTTAGGGAATCTGCATAAAATTGTCTGTTTAAGCTAGTCTGACTTTAATTAATAATCATTTAAAATTATTACTTGTATTAATTGAAATATTTAAGATATTATTTTATGTAACTCATCTGCCCAATTATATCTTTTTTCATTTAAATGATGATTGATGGCCTATATTCAAACTAGAGTTATCATAAAAACCACTTCAAAAACAGATATTTATTTTAAACAGATATAATTATAAATCATGATTTTTATAATATAATAGGACTTTGAGTATTTTAACCATTAATAAATTTTAATTAAATTCAACTTTCTGTCCCCAGAATACAATATATTACCATGATATATTGGAGCACATCTTTCATTGAATTATCATATGAATTAATTACTTGATTTTTAGATTATATATGATCTAATAATCACGAATTAGACCTATTACATATTATAGATGGCAAAAGAGTAGAATTGCCTTTCTTTTATTAATTATCATTTTTATAGGTTGGGAGAAAATTTGACCAACTTATTAGCTAAAGCATGATAATAAATACTGTAATAGATTTAACTGAAATGCATAGGCTTATTATATACCTGTGTTTATATACATAATATATAGAGTATATGAGCACAGACTTTCACCTGACCCACCAGTCTCCACACTATCTCATAACAGTGATACACTTAAACACATATATGTTGAAAAGATAAATAATCACCAATATATGTATTTCATGCTAAATCAGCAATCATCAGTTGGTCCAGATTACCATCTGTACACATATATGCTATAAGTGCTCAGATATATATTAAGATAGCCAAACCTTAAACTTTAATGGACAGGCTTCAATCTACTCCGCACTCCAACACTTCAACCATCCATCCAATTGAAAATCTGATAATGGAATGCTCAAAGGTCACCCTGAGGCTGAGATTCTTGTCACACCCATGTTGACCTAAGATCAGTCTGACCCCTCATGTACAGGACATAATCCATTTAATACATATTCAAGGGATGGGCAGACATCTCTATTATGAAATAACTGAAACACACAGGATTATTATATACCTGTGATTATATATGTAATATATAGGGTATATGAGCACAGACTTTCACCCAACCCACCACTCTCCATACTATCTCATAACACTGATACACTTGAACACATATATGTTGAAAAGATATTAACCAAATTACTTTTGTATCAGAAACTTCTGGTATAAAAGAAGCTAGATTAATTAGGCAACAGTAAATTATGACCAAGGAACATTATTAGCGGTGCTTTTTTTATCACAATTCTTAATTTTAGGGTTATATCACAATCTTTTATAAGTCTTTATATCATTAATCTGAAAATTATTACCTGCAATTTTTAAAAGTTTACTGATGATATAAGAAGCTTTATTAAATTATGATGTTGGTCTAAATGCAGAGTATTCTATTGTCTAATTGTAAAAATATATCTTTGGGGAGAGAACATATATGGAAAAATTGTGTAATAAATTTGTAGAATTATTATCTAAAATTTTAACAATTGTAGTTTATGATTTTCTTCAACTATTGTTTTGTTTTACTGCAATTTTGTGTTTATTTTATATACTGATAAATTACATTCTTTTTAGAGATTTTTCTTATTTTTTAAGTTTTGTGAGTGGAGTCTAATTAATGACTGAAAATATATCCTCAATAAAATATTACTCTAAAAAAAGACTACTTTTAAAAGCCTAAATAAAAAATGTAAACCTAAAAGTCTACATTGACAGACACCCCCCCCCCCAGCATAATCTTGAACATAGAACATTTATATCATCATTTGAATACTTGAATATTATATGTTAACCCCAAATAAGTAATTATATGAGAAAAGTTAACTTATACATATATAAATGACATAGTATCTGGGTTCATCGGTGTATAATTAATTGTACTAAAAATATATACTGATGTTTTATCTGGGACACATGGGCCATCAAGTGGGTAATGAATATTATAAAACCACTGTAGAGGCACTGTAAACATTGACATACAAACAGATTGAAACTTCTACCAATAGAAACAGGTAGAAATGATAAAAATCAGAAACTATTTAGATTAATGGTTTCTTAATCTCCCAAATAGAACACATTTTTAAGTGCAAACATTAATTTTTGTTAACTAAGCAAAATCAAGTGTAATTTCATAATCTAAAGTAATATTTATTTGAGAAATTATAATACTATCTATTCATATTTTAGGACAAAAAAACTTTTGGTTATGGATAAGTGACTAAATTTAACAAAAGAAGTCAAAATATTGACAATAATATGATCAAGTTTTTGCTACCAGACTGTACTATACCTAAACTGATAGAAAAAAGAAAATGTGTCAAATCATTTTGCAATATGGATTTATTTCAAATAGTTATAACGATTTTGAAAAATCTCTTTGCATAATTTGTATTGAAGTTTTAGCTAACTAAAATATTATATTAATATCAATCAGACAGCATACTGCAATAAATAAAATAATTATTTTGAATGTCTTAATAACATTTTCAAATAAAGAAAATTAATTGTTTGAAAAATTTGATACTGCCAATAAAAAATATTTATTTCTGTTTTATGAAACTTCTTATTTAGTTGAAAAATCTGAAAAGCTTTACACAAATAAGGTTATATGCTCTGGCATGCATTCATAAGGGTATGAGCCTACACCTGCTGTTATAGCATGCATTGAGTGAAGCAACTCTAAGCAAAAGATCAAAGAAGCCTGGCATATAGCTAACAACCATAATGTCATAAATTGGAAGGAATTCTGATTTGCCTTTTGTAAGAAATGTACTATCTGATTTACATACAGTTTGAATAATCAATTGTCTATATATACACATGCCTATACAATTATAAGCATTCTAATGCTATGAATATGAGAATATTTGATGTCCTTGAAAACACTTGGCTTTCATTTTACATTTAATTTTCATTTAATTTATAGCTTTTTTTACAAATGTGTGTCAATGCATATAACTTTAATTTACATGTATCTAAGGAAAGTTGCTCAATTTTTTAATTACCTTACACAACTATGAAATTTTATGCTATTTTACACTATTAATATGTATAAATAGCTAATAGTAAAAGTATGAGGATAAAATTGATAGAATTTCTTTATTGAATGATAATATTTCCCAAAAAATTTCTGAAATTAGTAATAATCAATTCCAGAACCTTATTACTAGACTTAAGGCAGATCAAAGTTTGCAATTCTGTTACACAAAACAATTGTTATTTATAATATGCCATAGCTATTTTAGATAAGATATATTTATGAAAAAGGCATGCATTTGGAAGTATGATTTTGTGCACCGTGGTAAGGACATTCAATAGGGAAAGATATATATATTTTTAAGTCAATGAATTTTTCAGATGAAAATTTGCTATGGAAAAATTGTGTTGGAATTTATACAGATGGCACTGAGTGATGATGGCAACAACTATAGATTTGTAGCAAAAGTTAAAGCTGTTGGCAATGTATATATCACTTTTATTGGGAAAGACTTGTAGCCAAAAATATCACTAGATATTTTATCAAAATTATTAGCTTCATTAAAAGCCATGCCCTTACAAATTATTGTTTACAAAGCTTTGGAAAGACATGAACTCCAATTACAAAAGTTTGTTATCACATGCAGAAGTAAGATGGCTCTCAAGAGCACACACTTTTTAAACATATTGAACTTGAAAGCTGAAGTTATTATATTTTTAATTGAGAAGAAATGTGCTTGATTGTTTTTTTTTCTTGTAATAACTTAATGGCTTTCAAAATTGTTATTTATCAGCTATTTTTGAAAACTCTTGAATTAAACATGTCACCTAAGGGAGAAAAATATAATATATTTATGTTTAATGATAAAATTAAAAGATTTCTAAAAAGAAAAGTTAACATATGGAAGAATAGAATGGAAAATGATTTTTTTGTGTTTTTAGAAATATTTACAGTTGCAGATGATTTTGTAATAGAAAATAACCTTTCTAAAAATTAAATTATAAGAGTTATTTACTAAGACTGTAACCTCAAGAATATGCATGTAAAATGCAATATTAGGGACCTCTACAGGCCTTAACCACAAGCTTATGCTTTATAAAAAACTAAAGCATAAGCTTGTGGTTAAGACCTGTAAAAGTCCCTAATATCGCATTTTACATGCATATTCTTGAGGTTACAACCTTAGTAAATATTACTTATGTAATCAATGTGCGTTTAAATAAATTTATAATTGTAAGAGTTATAAATTATTCATTTGAATTGCCTAAAGATACAATTTCAGAAACACTTTCCATTTAATTTTAATTCTCAAACTCAATTGGATTCAAAAACCATAATCAAAATCAAATGAACTCAAAATTGGCAATCATCAGCCATTAGAAATTTAAAAAAAAGTTGCCATATTTTCAAGTGTCTCAGGTTTAAAACTTGTTTTTTAAAAAATTATTAAATAAATTTTGATTTATTATTAGGACATATTTTCCAATTTCTGAAATGGTCCTAAGTATATTCCTTTCATTTTATATTATATATTTATGCAAAATAGCATGCCCAACATTGATGATTGTGAAATCAAAAACCAATCATTTCTGAAAAATGTTGAAGTTTTACATCCTAAAGTATCCAAGTTTTAATTCTTTGTGTAAAAATAAATAAGTATAATTATCTCATTAAATATTAACAATATATTCAGGTGTGATTGATCAATGAAGTAGTTATCTCATTAGTATGCAAATTTGCTTTCAACTTTAATAATTGATAAAATTATATAATTTTTTTAGATTTATTATCAATAAATGTTTGATTTGTATACCTATTTAACGTAAAAATTTCTCAGATGGCAAAGGAATCACAAATGATAGCCCTGGATTAAATTATTATATATAAGAAAACAAACTGAATTGAAATGAATTTGTTTTTTGCTTGTCTATACTTTAGCAGTATGAGGCACTACATTTAATTTAGACAACACTTGGAAGTATATCTCTCTATATATTACATACTGTTGATTACTATATAATTGAAATTTACATATTTGTGATGAGGCAATTTATTTACAAAGACTTAAAATAAATATTTTATAACTGCTTTCTGAATATTAATTGCTAGAATAAATTTAAATAACACTAATTAAATATCTCCATAATTTGAATATTCACTCCTCTAATTATCAATACTTAAATCTACCATTCATATAATGATATGGAATACCGAAGGAAATGGATTTATTTTTTTATCTATTTTGTAACTAAACTTTGATATTTGGAAGTATCAGATTTAATAAAACTAGTGTTTAGAATTACATTTTCCCTAAATACTATCTACTATTTAACACCATATATTTAAATACTATAAATATTATTTTCAGTAACACTACATTTCAAAATATAATAGTAATAATGCATGTAGTTATATTTTATTTCTATAAAGTGCGTTTTCTTCTTGTACCATTAATCATTCCAGAGACATTTTTTTTGGATCCAATTTTAGTCAAATAAATTAAACAAAAAAGATTTTATTAATGGAAGGAGGGGACCCAGTTAGTCATTTTTACTTTATACTTCAAAGGAATTCAATTGCTTGCTTTTATGTTATAAGGTCATTTTTAAAAATATTTGTAAATCTAAACCAATTTAGTTTTTTCAGTTTTTGTACATTTGATCTTTTTCAGTTATAACTTCATTTCTATAATGATTACATTATGACCTGGTTACACGAAAATGAGAAGAAAACTCCAAATCTGATCCCCACTAAAAATGACAGTTAATGAATAAAAGCAAATTTCTGGGAAAAGTTTCGGATTAACAAACTGTCCATCTTGGCTTAAAAACTTGTATCCGATATTTTTTGGTTCAGAATTTTCTTTTCAAGTAGTTGTTTGAAGATTTCGGTAAACATTACAATTGTTAAACTTTCATAAGAAGAAAAGACAGCACAAAAAATAAAATCAGTAATTAGAAACAATTTTTTTTTACAAAAAAAAAAGAAGAAGCTTTATTTAAGAAATTATTTTAAATCCCATACTGAGAAGTCTTATGTATATATGAATAATATTTAAAACTTAGTAAAGTGTAAAATTATATTCAATAAGAATGTATAGACAAGTAATAATTATTACGATGTTAATATTTAAATCTATTATAAAGATACAAATATTGGAAATACAAGTGGAGTAGGATTTATTATAAATAAAAAGTGGAACAACATTGTGGAGATGGATGGTGTATCAGACAGAGTGGCAAGATTAGTTATACAACTTAATAGCAGATACCAAATGCAGATAATTCAGGTTTATGCCCCAACAAGTTCTCATAGTGATGAAGTAGTAGAAGATTTTTATATGAATATACAAAAGGCTTTCGATTAGAGTAAACAACATTTTAAAATTGTTATGGGAGACTTTAATGCTAGAATTGGTAAACAAATGAAAGATGAAATTAACTGTAGGTAATTTTGGTTATGGTAATACAAATGAGAGAGGACATAGACTAGTGGAGTTTGCTGAAAAAAAAAAAAATTATATTATGAATTCTTTTTTTTAAAAAAAATGTTAAAAGGAAATGGACATGGAAGCATCCCAATGAAAGTACAGCAGGATTGGATTATATTTTGACTAACAGAAAATATATATTTCAAGATTGTAATGTTTTTAATAAATTTAACACAGGAAGTGATCATCGATTAGTAAGATATAAGATACGTGTTAATGCAAAACTAGAGAGACAAAATTATTAAGAAAAACAATTTTTACAGTTGATATTCCTAATCTTCAAAAACATTCTAATGAATTTAAATTAGAATTTACAAATCGGTTTCAAGTATTAGTAGATTTTGAACATGATTCACATTTAAATGAAATTAATATGAAAATAACTAATACACATTTAAAAACTGCAACAAAGCTGGTAGAAAAAAGCAGCAATTGGCCAATGAAATTTGTACTGAGACTAGAGAATTTATGAAGAAAAGAAGGAATATGAAGATATACAAAAATGATGCATTAAAAAGGATTGAATATCTCAAAATTTTGTAAAATGGTATGGAAAAGAGTTGAAAATGATATAGGAAAGTATAACTGTGAACTAGCAAGAAAGGCTGTAGAAGAAAATAAAAGTCTCAATAATGTAAAACAACATTTTGGTATTGGTAGGACATTTATACCTGCAATAAGAAAAAAAAATGGAATTATTAATAAAAAGAGAAAGTACATCATGAAATGGATAGAAGACTTTTATCAAGAATTATATAGTAATAAAGAACAAGTACCTCCTATAACTATGACATCTTTTGAATTGCCCAGAATTTTAAATGAAGTGCAACTTGCAATTAAATGTATGAAGAAAGGAAAGGCTCCAGGTAATGATGGAATTATAATTGATATATTAAAAGAAGCAGGTGAAGAAATAGAATTTTTTTTATCAAAGTTATATACCAAATGTCTAAATGATAAAGTGGTACCAGATGATTGGAAGAATGCAGTAATAATATTAATATTTAAAAAAGGTGATAAAGAAGATATTAGAAATTACAGACCTATCAGCCTTTTATCAGTTTTATACAAAATTTTTACCAAGATAATTACAACTCGTCTACAGAGAACATTGGATTTCTACCAACCAAGAGAACAAGCTGAATTTAAAAGTGGTTTTAGTACAGTAGATTATATCCAGGTATTGATAGAAGTTATAGAAAGGACAAATGAATATGAGTTGCCATTATGGTTTGGATTTGTAGGTTATGAATAGGTATTTGATTCTATAAACATTTCTTCAGTGATTAAAACATTGGATTATCAAGTTATAGATCCAGAATATTGTCATATTTTAAAGAATATTTATAAAAATGCAACAGCAACAATTAGATTACGTAATGATACAGGGAAAGTCAACATTGAGAAAGGTGTAAGACAAGGTGACCCCATATCTCCAAAACTTTTTACAGCAGTGTTGCAAGAAGTATTTTGTGGATTTAAAATGGGAAACTAAAGGAGTGAAAATAAATGGAGATTATTTAAGTCATTTAGATTTTGCAGATGATATAGTTGTTTTTGAAAATAATGCTTCATAGCTGCAGGAAATGTTGCAGGAGTTATCAGATGAAAGTAAGATTAAAGGTAAATGTTAAAAAGACTAAAGTAATGTTTAATCTATTTGCTGAAAATATGAAAATAAAGATTGATTATGATGAATTAGAAGAAGTTAACAGTTACAAATACCTTGGTAAAATTATTGATACAGATGGAAACATAATGGATGAAATTAATCATAGAATTAAACTTGGTTGGAGTGCTTTTGGTAGAAATAACTTGGCATTAAAAGGAAATATGCCTATGTGTTTGAAAAAGGTTTTTAACAAATGTTTTTTACCAGTTCTTACTTATGGATCTGAGATTTGGACACTTAATAGAAGAGCAATACTGAGATTCCAGACCACTCAAAGAAGTATGGAGATATTATGTTGGAAGTAACAAGAAAAAATCGAAAATGCAATGTATGGGTAAGAGAATAAACAGGTGTAACCTCATTGAAAAAATTAAAAGATTGAAGTGGAGTTGGGCTGGGCATATTGCTAAAAGAGAGGATAATAGATGGATAATTAAAATCTTAAACTGGATTCCAAGATTTTGTAAAAGACCCAGAAAGAGACCACACGTGAAATGGATGGATGAAATAAGAAAGTGTGCAGGGGTTATGTGGAGAAGAGAAGCTAAAAATCAGAAAAGATGGATTAAACTTGAAAAGATCTTTATCTTGCAGTGGATTGATAATGGTTGATGATGATGATGATGATGAGCCAGTCTTTCAATGCGGAATATTTTTGTCAAAGCTAGATTATAATTTATTATAACAAACCTTTATATATATACTCATTATAAATTAAAATTTTTGTTGAATAGAATACCATTTGGTTTTTATATTAATGACCTGTCATTGCATTAATTATGGGCCAAATCTCTATTCATTTTATATTTTTTATTATTTCTCTCCAGACAAATAATTTTGGTATCAAGAGCCCCAAACACATTCCCAGCTTCTTTTTCATCCTCAAAGAAATCAAAAGTGTTTATCACTATCATTTCCATTATATAGATGAACATATGGTGTTATTCTTAATCTTATAACTCTGGCATTCCAAACATATATTAATTACATTCTATCATTATTTCTATGTTTGTACTTAGATTTGGTCATACTTCTGTAATATTTGAGCATGAAAAAAGATTGGTTGTTGATTTGAATCCATTTGTGCAAAAAATTTATCTGGAGAGACTTAATAACAAATATAAAATAAATAAGACATGGCAAAAAATTAATGCAAAACATGACATTAATGTAATAGCCAATATAATTCTATTCAGCATGAAATAATATTCAAATTTTTAATGAATAAATATAAAGATTTACTGTAATAAATTTTAGTCTTGTTTTGATAAGGATGCACTGCATCAAAAATTTGGTTAAGTAATTTGATGCCATTTAATGTGTATTCTACACTATTTTTGAACTAAAGGAAGCCACAGAAGCATCACTGACATGAATGAGCAAATAACAATCTTTGCCATTATATCCACCATGCTTATTAAATTGTTCCAGGTATTTGATGTGATGCACTGTGGTTTTTCCTCTATTGGAGTCATGAATCTCTCAGCAGCCATCTTACCCTCCTCTTCCATTCCCTACCTTAAGTTTTTCCCATATTCTTCCTTATTCTGCTCCATCTCATTTCCACAACATAATTTGTCAACTCTATGGCCTTTATTTCTAAATCCTCCTTATCATTCCCCAAACCTAGCATAAAAACCAAGGACCCACTTTCTGTATAATCAGGTTTGTTTATTTTTATTTTCCCACAACTTCATTATTTGTACCCTTTCTGCTTGCAGGCATTTATATTCAATTAACAGACACCTAATATTTTTTATGGCTTCCATATATAACTTGCAGACTAACTCACCCATATTATTCCATTTATGTGTATATTCCCTTGTTACTAAAGATCCTGTTTGAGTCTTAAACATTAAACTACTTTCCTTGCTATTATCATAAATTATACCACATTCAATATTCTGTTTATTTCATATATTTTGCCAGCAGTGCTACTATGGCTCTCTCTTGTATCGAAAATGGTATATAGTGCTTACTAAAATCGCACCAAAATTAATGCTGCAATAATTATTATTTCTTCTTGCAGAATACAATTATATATATATATATATATATATAATTTTTATAATTTTGGGAACAATTTACATTACACAAATGATATTTATTTTATGATAAGCCATACTCAAATAACCAAATATGTTTGGGACACTTTTTTTTTCTCCTAAAAATGCGTAAACACTCATATTATTAAATAATTCTCCATCACAACTTAATTTATTCATAAACTGTCTCAGTATTGCTGTAGAGATTAATATGCCATAATTATTATTAAGAGTCATTTCTAAATAAGTATGAGTTCAGAAATAAACAAATCAATGCTATATGGACAATGACTAAAAAGTTAAAGTTGATTATACAAACCAATCTGTGAATTAACAATGCATTCACATACATTTATCTGCTGGTCATTTAGTATGATAAAACAATCATGCTGTCTTTTAATTAATTTCATAAAAATAATCAATTAGTTTACTATTCAAACACTTGCAGTAACAGATTGTTTTGTTTTAGAACATTTAACTCTCAAATGGATTGTACAAAACCACATAAGATAATTATTAAATATCAAGTGTCAGAACCGGCTCAAGGCAAAGTGGAACTTGATGCAATGTTTTTCATGCAGGACCCTCCTTTTACATATGATAAAAAATGCTTAGATATTTTAAAAAAATTATCTTATTTGCAGTTACATTTCTTTTCTACTATAAATCAAGAATTATTTTATTTCTTATAAATTTTATTTATTTGAATCAAAATCCCCCCCCCCCCCAAAAAAAAAAAAAAAAACTTTTTTTACATATTTTTTTGTAATACTGTATATGCATTTTATTTCATTTACTCACAAAAATGGCACAAATTGCATTTATAATGTATAAATAATGAGTTATTTATTATTATTTATAAATTATAAATACAAATTTTGTCTAAAATTATATTACTTTGTATACCATATTCATTGTAGGACCTACATATTATAGAATATTGGTAGAAAAAAAGAGGAAATATAGTTACATTTAGAAAATGATAAAATGTTTTAATTTATTTTTATTTTTTCAAAAGATGTAGATCCTGCAGCCTAGTGTCTTGATAAACACATCCTTTTCTTAAAGCACCATTTATCTCTATGGCAGTTCTGACTGCAATATTGTAAAGAGAATGGCAAGCATAACTGTAGCTCACTATTGTATTATATTGGCAGCCATATACTTCTAATGAAAGCAATTGATATTACACTCCTTCAGTTATCTTTTAGAATATCTTTGTAATGTTAACTGGATCTGCTTTCTCCCATGTTTTGTTCCCACAAAGGTGCTGTTTTTAAAAGAATTATTATATATATTGCTTATAATACTTCAATGCAAAAAAAATTTCTTAAAAAACTTCTTTATTTTCCTTACAGCTATAGCTTTGATGAAAACTGCTGGGCAGTCGAAACTGTAAGAAAAATAAAGAAGCTTTTTAAGAAAATTTGCTTGCATTGAAGTGTATATGAAAGAAGTATTATCTATAACTCTGATGAAGACTGCTGGATAGTCGAAACTGTAAGGAAAATAAAAAAGTTTTTTAAGAAAATTTGTTTGCATTCAAGTGTATATGAAAGAAGTATTATAAGCAATATATATAAATATGAAGTTATGAAAAGAAAGTGAAAGAGAAGAATAAGAAAATATAAAAGAATTCTTATTAGGTTGCCATTTTATTTTTAGAATATTACTGAACATCTTTGATATAAATTCTTTTAGCTTTTGCGTTACCTTAATAGAGGATTCAAGTCTCATTTCTGTAAAATAAATTTGGTAAAATAACTCATTCATAGTAGTGGTAATAATATTACTATAATGAAATATCTTATTTTTAATTCTTAAGTGCAGCGTCAGTTAATATATGTATATTATTATCTAAGAATAAATCAGTGAAAATAAATAATCCAGGCAGTTGCCCGGGTTGCGGGTTCGCGTCCCGGCCGATGCTATGACACTTAAAAAAGAGAGAGAGAGAAGGTGGCGGAGGGCAATGATTTGTTCCTACTCCATTTGATCTACACTAAAACCATTTTTAAAAGGCAGATACTGTAATAGAAATGAAATAAAAAAGTAGAATCACTATGTGGACTTTATCATAGTAATGAAGAAACAGGGAAATTTAATTAAAAAAAAGAACCAAATCATTTAAAACATTTTAAATATAAAGGAAAACAAAACAGCTTTTAAATAGACTCCTGAAAAATAAAGATCTGTATAATAGTCCTTCATAGAAAGCATTATACAACAGATTTACCACTTGTTAGATGGTGAGGATTTCATTTTCTAGCAGAGAACAAGATACCTATTTACTGATCAATACTGACTACTTAGCCAGTTGTCCATAAGCTAGCTTTGCGAAATAAACTTCGCAAGCCTAATTGAAATCTGAAAAAAATAAATAAAATAACCGGTCTGGATTCAAACTTAGATTGTAGGAATGGCAGACACTTGTGCCATCTACAACATAAGGCTCTTACATAAAAATGTACATTTATAGTTTTATATTCAAAGGCAAAGAAAATATATTGTCGCATTATTATCGATAGTAACAACACTTTTAATTCAGTCAATTCTAATATCTTAATATTTAGAGCTCTTTATATTGTTAAGATCCTAGTAGTTAATAGTCCATAAACTTATTTCGATAATTTATTTTAATTCAATAATTCTAAAAACTATGTCTTTCAAAGAATTCAAAAGTCATGGTCTGTTGAACTTGATAATGGCTGACAAAAATAATTTTAAAGTTTTTAATTACTAAATTCATTAAATGAAACTTCAAGTTCGTACAGTATTTTATTTCAAAACGTTTTTAAAAGAGTTGCAAAACTTTTTATTTAAAAAAAATCGATACATTTTTCTCTTTCTACTTCCTTTTTTTTTTTTACGCTTTATTTTGTTAATTCGAGTTATAACAGCGTAAAAAATCGTCTAGAAAGAAAAGAAAAAGAACTGTTAAAATAAATTGGGCTTAAATTATTGAACTTTAAAATATTTTTCATATCAAAATATAGCAATCTGAAAGAATATCTTTTTTTTTTCAACTATTAAAAATCGTTCATTTAATTACTCCAAATTATTATTCGTGTTTAGCATAGTTACTTTGTTGCTTGTCTAAATTGATTTATATGCTAAGATTGCGGACCCCTCTTTTATGTCATTGCATTTTAAGTCATTGGTTGATCTGGAAATAATGGATTAAATGTAACATATTGCAAACATCTTACATTCCTGAAATAAAAACTTTTAACATAATTTTTAAAGTACAGTAGTCTTTTTCTTGAAATCCAGTAATTTAAAGAAAGAAAACATCTATTCGTAAAGTTATATGGTCATACTATATGTTAATACGAAGAAATGTTATAAATAATTGTAATGTTAACTGATCCGATCATATGATGTTTTAGTATCCAAGAGATTGTTGAATTCAACTTTAAATAGAACGCTTGCATTGACCAATAAACCCAAATATTTTTAAAAATATTTATACAAATGATAAATCAATCGGAAAACTAGTTTTTGACTTCACTTTATCACTGTACCAAATTATCAAAGGCTAAAAGTAATCGTACGGCCAATTTCTTGAGAAGTCAAATGGCATTTGAGTACCTTAGTATTGGATTAAGCACACACTAGCTTCATTGCATTGACTGATTTTATTTTTGTTTTAAGTTTAACCACTGATATTTAATTCAGGAACTTTTAGATCTTATATCTGTAATCCTGCGCCTGCATTAAATTGCATAGAACATTGGGGGATATTGAATTACTGACAGGTAGTACATTTTAAAATTAATATAGATATCCATCTATTGACTTTGTACTCCTAATTTTATCTGATTGGGTATATTTTTTCAAATAAAATAGTTCTATATCCAATTGTAGAACTACATTTATTTTAGTCAAAATAAGAGTTATAGATCACATGATCAATATCTCTTAAGCATGTAATGAGCATTGCCAATTGCTCAACAAGCTTTGTGATAAATGCTTAGCCAGAGAAAGCATTTAAAATATCTTTGTCAGGAATCCCCCACCCCCATAACCTCTGACAATGTTTTTGTGTTTTGGCACTCCTCAGAGAGGCACTAGGGTAGCTTCAGACACTAGATCTAAAAATACCAACCCAAAGTTAGCATTTATCTAAAAGTTATCTATTGAGTGGAAAATCTGAAATTTTCAGATACCTACATGCCTTCAAACTCAGCTATCCAACTCAAATACTATTGCATATGATAATTATAATTATATTAAATCAAATATCCTTGCAATTTTTATAAGAAATCATGTATTGATGATGTATATTATCATTATATCAAACTATGTCATATAATATTTTTCATTAGAAACATGGTTAATATACAAACGTGTAAGAATTGCTGTTTTCAAATGACTTTTTTTCCAAATCTTATAGAAATATTTGTTTTTTTGTTATTTCCCTCTTTATAATTTTTTCCAACATATTTTTAATAAATTATACACCTTTTTAAAACCATATCTATACCATATTCTCTTCAAAAATTTTTAACTTTTTTTTTACTTTTATTTATACTCCTAAACTTTTGTATTTGATTTAGTTCTTTTATTTCCAAAGAGTTAAAAAGGAATAAAAACAAGTGTCTACTATGCATAAAATTGATATAGTGAAATATTTTAAGATGATGACATTGGCATGAAGATCTAGTCCTGAACTCACTTAAAGATAAGAGGTATTCATAAAATGCAAGCTTACTAAAAGAAGGTTATCTGAGTTTCTATGCTGATGGATGATGGACGTGAAGTGAGAGATATGCTAATAAAAATCAAAAATGTGTAAATACCAATCTCTAGTATGTTTTAATTTTCTATATTCTTCATTTCTTAAAGTTTTGATTGATTTCAATGAAAACATTTAACAAGATTTTATCTTTTTCATTTTAATTTAAGTTAGCATATTCAACTAAATGTTCTGGGCATTCGTACCTTTTCTCTACGAATATCCAAAACATTTAGATTAATATTGCAATTATCCAGAAAACAGAAAAAATCATTGGTTTTGATTTAAGTTAGCATGTATATAATAAAATGTCCCTTACGGAATAAATTTTGTAATAATATCATAACTATTTTGGCTACTGCATTAAAAATAATTAGATAAGTTAACAGCATGTTCATCGGTTTTAGTTTAGGTTATTTCATTAATGGGGAAAATAATATTTAATTTTCCCATGCATATTTTTTTAATAATAATAATGAGTCTGAAATTAATTAACTATTTTATTTTTCTACCCATATGATAGTAGTATTCTAGATATTTTTTTAAACTAATTGTCCACTTCTTTTAAAATTATAATATGTATATTTTAATATATATTGCAAATTTAAAATGTTGATAGAAGGCAGAGAAAAGTCTAAAATCATATAAATAATTCATATTATTCTCTCTCTTCAATAATTTTATTTAATTACCAGTTGTTTTTAATTTTTTAAAAAATGTACCAAGAGAAAAAAATAAAACTTTCTTTTTTTAGTACTTAATTTTAAACTTTTAAGAAAGATAAAATTGTATGTTTAAGAGTATTTTAAAAAGAAAAAAAAAACAAAATAAGATTTTAATACTTTTTGGTAAATTTTATTTTTAATTAGTCAGAGTTGTTTTTTCTCTTTATCTCTCTTCAATGCAAAAAATTAAATCAGTGCAATTAATTGATTATCTTTTTCTTTTTACATGAATTTTTTTTAATTAGAAAAAAGTGCCAAGTATTTTATGATGCTACTTTAAGTTATTGACTTGCTTTTCAGTGTCTTTGATTAAGGTAAGAAATAGCTGAACAATTGTGTTTATAAAAAAAAAATTGGTTCTTAAAAAAACTATAATTTTACAGATATGTTTGTGATTGGCTTGTAGGCAAAATTGTTCTAGAAAAATATAAAGGGAATATGGATAAGTGAGAATATTCAAGTGTCTGGGAAGAAGTGGATATTCTTAACTTAGCTATTTAAAAGAACAGTGAAGTCCAAATCCAGTTGCTAAAGAAGAAAGAAGCAGAAGTCTTAACCAAGCTATTACAAGGAATAGAAGTTTTAATCAAGCTTTTAGCCTACTATGAGTTTAGTTATGGTTTTTACAATGAAAACCATATGCTAAATTCAATTAAAATCTAGACATCATATTCCTCCATGTAACCTGTCTTTGCTGAAATAATAAAGTAAAGAAAAAGAAAATACCCCCTAAAGTAATCTGCAACCTTGTCTTCAACCAAGAACATGAGTCTCTATCTGTGTTAGTATAGCCTGGGAAATTTATTAAAAGAACATGGATAAAATTTTGTTGCTGTTAAACTGAAAATGAAATACTACATTCATTGGAAATTATAATTAGAAAGAAAGACTCCTCAGAAGAATCAAATCATGATTAAAGGTATTTTTGTGTCCACACTATATTTTTATTAATAGTAAAAAAAAATATTTTTTTATATAAAAGTATTAATTTTTGGGGGAAGAATTGATAATTTTAAATATTTTTTTAAGTTAATGTTTTCAAATTGTGAAACATATTTTTTTAAAAAAATCCAGTCAATTTTTTCCTCAAAATTAGAAAATACTTTATAGAACATTTAATTTTTTTTATTGAAACATCTTTTCTTCTTTCATTCATTTTTCCTCCTAAAACTTAATAAAATATTAATTAAGCTAAATTAAAGATTGTTATTTTTGATTTTGAAAATGTTTTTCAACTCTTAGTTATTTGAAAGAAATAACTTGATTAATTAAAAGTTAATTTATGAATAGCAATCAACTGATTGTTTATAATTTTTAAGAAAATATTTTTTTTTGATAAAATGAATGTTTAAAATTTCATATTATCATGTCATTTTTTTGTTTATTGTTAATCAATTAGTTATTAAAAAATGTTTTTAGAAAATTTAGTCTTAATTCCTTTATTCTATTCAATTCCTGTTTAATAAATTGCAGTGTGTGTGATTATTTCATGACAGATCAATGTTCTTGGATTTTTTTGTAAATGACACCAATAAAACAATTTACTTATAATAGAGCAAACCTATGAATTATTTGAAGTGATTTGCTCACAGTAATAGTTTGTAGAGTTCTTCCTTTCTGGGCTAGATTTGTGCATATCAGTTATATAAAGTAGGGGTGAATGTTTAATGTTATGGATGTCTAGTTGATAATGATTTCATTACTTCTCTAATTCTGGTTGACACAAAGGGATATCCTTTAAAGTCTATGTGCTACATTTCATTTTATTCATTATTTCTTTAGAAATTTAGTTTATAATTGGCCAGCACATTAATGGTAATTAAGTGACCAGAGCTTTGATAATGGTCAGGATGGTTTTAGTATGTCAACATTATCTGACTTACTGTAGTATTTTGAAGAAGTAGTGCCTAAGTATGTGCATGCAGATAATTATTCTTTGTATTGCTGCCCTAGGTTTGGCAGAGGCTAAATAATTAGCCTGGTCTGTAGTGGTCCACTTTCAAATCCAGTCACAAGATTAAATGTTGATTTATTTTTATTGTTGATTATTTATGATGATGAATGATTATTTTGTGTAATGCTGGTGATCTTCTAGCTAGGTCTGTGCTGATCTCTCATACTCATTTATTGTATATTTAATTTTATATTTTCTTTATTTGGGGATGATAATGGTTTACCATATCATAATTCAGCTCTAATGTGGTCTATTGTTACAAATGGCTAGCTAATTGTGGGGCATTGTAACATTAGATTTTCCTTCATTAAATCCTATTTTCCATAGTTACAATATATATATATATTGTAACCAGTTCGGTTTTAGAAACATATTTGTGTGTGTGCATATATACATATATAAAGTAAAAGAAAAGTAGAAAAAACAGACAAAAATTTTTGTAGATATTTTCTATACTTCACTTGGAATAATAAGTACAGGGTTAAATAACACTGGATTTAAATATAATTTTTAATATAAATTAAAACATTTAAAGATGTCTAAATAAATTAATATTGTATTGTGATTTTGAATTTAAAAACAAACCTGTTTCAGATAACTGTACAAATTTCTATTATTTATTTTTGAAATCTTTTAATTAACGCTTTATCTAAATAAAAACATATAGATCATACCTTTGATAAAATTTCAAAGATGTTTCCAAAAGTAGCTTCTAATTAAAAGTGGCTTGAAAAAATTAAAATTGATTTTAATCAAGATAAGGATTAAACAGAAAAACTCTGTTTTCAATTAAAGTGTTTTTTCTCCTCAGATAACTTATAAAAAGTACTGATAAAAATATCAGTTCAGGTTGGTTTTAATATTCTTGAAAAGCAATGGGCCAAAATGGCCAGCTGCAAAGTCTGGTTTTTAGTTTTTGGACAGAGATGTTTAATAATATTTTTAAGAAATAGCTAGCAGCAGAGTTGGCTAACAGATCAAAACAGAAAACATTCATGAAGATGGAAGAATGCAATGAAGCAGCTGCTCTATAGTTCTATATACTGGAGTTTTGATTCACAAGAAGCCAGGTTTACTTCAACAGATCAATTATCCTATTAAATGTGTTCTAGAAGACAGCTTACTGACCTGATGCCCATCAACTCTAGACAGAAGAGAGCTCATGGCATGCCAACAAATTACTTGAATTATACCTCTCTCTCAATGAAAATCCTGGACTATACTTGTCTGATGATGATACTTACCTATCAGCTTGCCAAAGAATTGTTATATATATATATATATATATATATATATATATATATATATATATATATATATATATATATATATATATATATATATATATATATATATATATATATATATATTGTGCCCTTTTGTATGGGTCACCATTTAAGTTTTGTGCTAATCTAGTAGAAAATTTTAAATTTAAGAAGTATTTTAAATGTGTGATGTTGACTTTGCTTGTGATAATGTTACCATAAGTTTAATTAAAGCAATCTATGAGTATTTGATATGTGAATTGTGTTGATATTGAGAAGATATTTAAAATTGATGATGATTATGATGTAATATTGCATTAATAAATTTAATAACAAATGTTTGAAGCTAAAGTATTTAAAAGACAAGTTTAAATTAGACAAAGATATTTATTTAATTTAAAATATATGTTAAAAGTGAATAAAAATATTTTAAATTATAAGTACTTAAATTGAGATTAATATTTGATTTTAATCATATCAAATAATTATTTTAAAATCTGATATAATATCTTATTTATTTTTAAAAATAAATATTTATTTTAAAAAAAGCAATTGTTAAGTTATTTTTAGATTATGGGAAGCGTTTCTTGTATTGTAAAAACAGATGTTAATTAGAGATATACACACACATGCTTGGAAGCTTTCTCATAAAGTTGCAAAACTATTTTAAAATTATGTTGTGAAATTTATAAATAATACGTGAGTTATCACGAGATAAAAATAAAGATATTAATGTAAAATATTAAATCTGATTTTTAAAAAATGTTACTTTAGAAATATAACGTATTTAAAAGATTTAATTTATTTTAAATGATCTTATAAAAGTTAAAATTTAAACCAAGTGAGAAAGAATATTTCAAAAGAATGTTTAATAGGTTTAAATAAACGATAAAGATTATTTTTAAAAAATGTAATAATATTAAATATTAAATAAGTCATTATTTTATTTTTAATAGTGAGTTGATAAATATGTAAATAAGCCAGCAAAGTTTGATTGTTTAAACGTACCAATCAGATGAGGAGACTCTTGTAGTATAAAAGCTGGATTCAATTGTTGAAGGGGGCTCTCTATAATTAAATTTCTAAGTTAATCGTGCTATTGAGAAAATAGCCAAGTAAATTTATAAACGCTCTTAAAATCAGTTTTAAAAATCATAAGAGTGTTATTGTATATAATTTTATAATTTTTAAATGATAAGTATGCAGTAGAAACTTAATAATTCCCTATTGGTCTTCTCAATATCGAAACTCAATTTACGTACGAATAATCATGGAAACATCACGTATCGGAGAAATATATCAGAAACTTTATGCTAGAGAAATAATAGACGCTGGATTAGTACATAAAACTACGAGATGGAGAAAAGTAGTATTTTGGACTATAAATAGTTTTAAAAGTTTAAATTACTATTGTCTATTATAAATAGATATTTAAAAGAAATATGAATACTTCTATAGAAAGAAAGTATTTTTGCAGATTTTAAAAGATTAAAATGTATATCTTAAGTAAAGATATAAGAAGTAGTAATTTTAATAAATACTTGCCTTGTTAAGTCTTTGTGCTTAAAAGACTAAATATTGACGATTTGAAAAGGCAAATAGATTATAAATATGATTTTTAAAATCGTAATATAATAAAATTATTATTATTGAAGTAGTCTAAAACGCTGGTCGTTATAGATGGAGAAATTAATTCTTACCTGAATATGTTATTAGAAATGCATAAGTAATACATGGACGTCCAAACCAAGCAAGCCAAGTTGATTAAAGTAATTCAATGAAAATAATTTATAAACTATAAATTAGTTTAGAAATAATAACTTTAAAGATAGTATTTATGAAGAACTGGATCCAGAAAGAACTTATAAATTATTTTTAATTTTATTTATTTTCTTGTTGGAACTTATTTTTTTTTTTAAAAAAAAGAACGTTATCATTTTATTATAAACTTTCAAGAAACACGTGATACAACGGAACAGGAAATAGTGTTCTATTGACTTTATACGTAGGATATTTGTTAGAACTTTTATGGTAGAACAAAAGACGTCGCTGGAAATACGTAATATGAACTTTTATTTTATTTATTTAACATAAAATTTAAAATATTATTAAACTATTAAAAGTAGGTTAGGTACATTTATTAAATAATAACTTAAAAGTAATATAATAATTAATTACATAAATTTATTTTATAATTAATATAACACGGAATATTCTAATGAATGTTTATGAGTATAAATGTGAATGATTTTTATTTTATGAAGCTGCAAATTCCGAAGAATGCTGGATAGCAGACTGGACATTATTATTATTATGGTAAAAATATTGTATAATGATTTTTAATGAATTTAATATGTTTTTCTTTAGATCAGCTGAATATTATGTTGTTGTAGAATGAATGGATAGATATTTTATGAAAACACATACGTTATATTGGCAACGAACTTTATTAAAATATGCATAATTTTAATTTATAAGATAAACCTGATACAACATTACGTAAGAAGCTTAGAAATAATTATATGATTCTTTCATAAATAAATTTTGATATTTTATTATGTTATAGTATTAAAATTATATTTATTCTTTATTTAGGTAATTATTTTATTATTTGCAAGATAAGAATAGATTTGAAAAGACTCTATTTTTTTTTTTGTATTTTGTTTTATTAAATAAGTTAAGTTACGTTATGGGTAGAAGCTTATATTTGGATTGAAGTTTATTAAGTATAAACGATGTAGTATAGGTAATTTGGATGATGAATATTTTATTTAAGGCTGATGTTTGTTTTCCGGAAATTTTAGATAAATATAGAGGATGTTTATAGATAAAATTTATTAGAAAGGATTAAAATAACACATTAAGTAAAGTAATGATTTTTACACAGAAAAGAATCATAGAATTTATCTAAGGTAATGCTTTATGAATTTAGAATTGATAAATGATTTAAATAATAATATTTGAACAATAGAGATATATAATGCATATTTGATAAAACATATAACAGGAATTACATTAAGTAAAGTATAATTACAGTCAATTATTTGTTATACACTATAAAGATACATTAATTTATATAAAACTATTAAGCAATGCTAATAATAAAGTGAATACATGATAATACATTATAAATGGTAATACTTAATTAATGTAGCTATTTAATTAGTAGAGTTTCATTGTTTACACATGCTACATAAATAGTCTTGACATATATTGTTATTTGTAGTAATTAAAGTACACTACTATTTATTTTAAAAAATCTAAGTTTTGAAAACATACTATAATATTATTGGTATAGCATTTGAAGGAATGTAAAATTGCTTATTAAGTACATGAGTTAATAACAGTGTAAGCCTCTTATATTTGTATTTTCTTATTTTTATTTTATTTGTTGTCATAAATTCTAAAACTGTAAATAGTGTAAATAAATTCTTATTTGAAGTTATTGTAAATAAATTTGTTAATTTGTTTTAAAAGTGTGTCGAGTTTCATTATTTTTCACCACAGCATTTTGACATCAGATAATTTGAAATAAACATAATTTTTGCACAAAATGAATTTGTTATTATTACTTAGAATTGAATACCATATTTGCTTAACATTATTTTATAAGAATTGATTGACATGAACATAAATATTACAATGGTCATAAGATGATTATAATGCACATTATAAGAATACAATATTGTCTATTGTCACAGATTATTAAGTATAAGATTTTGATCTATTTTAAAATGAAGATACCATATGAAATAAAAGATATACATATAATTGTTTATTCATTTAATGATTGATTATAGAATAGAAATAGATGAGATTAAATTACACTCTGAGATTAGTATTATTTATCATTATTATTAAAATAAGTTAGGTGTATTTAAGTTTGATATAAAATCCCACATCATACTTATTTACATAATTTATTATTATTTTAAAACAACTTAGAAGAACCTGAGATTATTTAATTATATTTTAAGTTAAAAGTTAGGAATTATTTTAGTATTATTAAAGATAATTCATTTCATTTAAAAGTCATAAGAATGCTATAAATGTAGTGATAAGATGATAAGGTAGTGGTAGTATTCTTATGCCATTGAGACAGTATCTTGGAAGATATTAACTCAGTGTAAATCTGCTTATTACTTTGTAACTTTACTTCACAGTCTCATAATTTTATTAAATACTTATTTAATTAATATAATCTGGAACTATATTGATTTGGATAATTAATAATAAATTTAATTAAGATGTGATAATATAAAAGTATATTAAAAAATAGATATGCAAATTTTAATTAAGCATAATAATGTAACTGAGCTAGTTGTATTTTTAAACTATTTTATATATCAAGAAGTAAGGGTACAATATATATATATATATATATATATATATATATATATATATATATATATATATATATATATATATATATATATATATATATATATATATATATATATATATATATATATATATATATGCAAGGAACTATAGATGCACCCATCACATATTTCTAACATGAGTTGTAATTCATTTTTGAAATGACATTTTAAATGTGAAATATATAATATATAATGATTTTGTTTACAATCATTTATTGAGAAAACAAAAAGACATTTTGAAATCTATATTTTAACTTTCTAAAAAACATTGGTACTAAATTTTTAGATGATACAAGCCACTTGGTGGCATTTTGCACTGTTTAATACACATAAACATAACATTACCCTGGACTTTTTTCTGATGTTATTTAGTTTTTATAATTATTTTTTTTCCTGATGTTATTTATGTTTTTTAATTAATGTCTTTAATTTAGTTAAATGAAATAAATAATAAACAACAATATTTTAACAACAAATTTTTTTTTATTATTTCAACCAAATAAATAAGAAACCTTTATTTTTATATTTATAAACATTCAATAGCAATCAAATTATTAACAAACAACATTTCCAACTTGTTCAAAATTTCTGTAAAACAAATGTTTTTTTTTTTTTGGGAATTAAAAACTAACAAAAATTCAAACATTTAAACAAAAGCAATAACAAACAACTCATTTATTATTTGCCATTTCTTCTATAATCATCAGGAATAGATATTTTTCCTTGTGGAGATGCCTCCACATAAATTCAGACAGTCATTGAGTAGTTTACATAGCATGCTGTGCTATTTTTTATTTCTCCACTTAAGCAATGCCCACAGACACTCAATGTTTGGGGGGTGCCTGTTGTGGAGTCCATGAAATTGTATCTATGGTTTACTCAGGTGTATGAACCCAGCAGCCTCAAGATCACTTGTCTGGTATCTCTTCCAACAGTCAGAGTAGATGCTCAAGCCTGGCTTGATGTTATTTGTTATGGCCTGCAGAAGGGTTGCTACAGAGTGTGATGGAATGCCCACAACAAAACATTCACCTGTCTCATGGCACATCCCACCCAATATCCACTGCTGCAGAAGCATTCTACCCTGATGGTTCTTTCAATGACTACAGTTTTGCCTACCTCCATGATACAACCTGTCCATCTGATTTGATGGCATGGCCAACAGGAAAGGCTTTCTCTACAAAGCTCACATAGCCTGAATGTTCATTTCATGATGGTGAATATGAAGAGGTCTAATTTGATGCTCATTCATTTGACTGTCAGCTCATCACAGCTCCAATAATACACCAACCTCAAAGCTCTCACAAGATATTCTAGAACCATCAAACCAAGTCTGTTTTTGTATTGAACACATTTGATGGCAGGAGGTTGATTTACATTTGAAGGTATCCATTTTCAATTTCCTTATTGACATTTGTTATCCACAAATGCAGTTCTTAGCAGTGGTAAAAATTTATCTTCCTGTAAAAAGGATGTTGCCTCATCTTCTGTACTTGGCAATTGGCTAAACTTGAAATTCTGATGGTCAGGATCCACCACTTTATGAAATAATATTGTGTTTTCACCAAAAGTGTAAATACTTGTGAGAGATAACTGAAATCATACTTGACAAACTCTTTTCCAAATTTATTGTAACATGACTAACTCTCTTTAAAAGGGGGATGATATTAAAATTAGTAGTAACTAATTATCTGTCAATTAATGTCTAAGAGAATTAATTTCAATTGCATATTTTAAAATAATGGTTACCTTTAAATATGGACTTCCTTAAATAATATGGTAAAGCATTAAAAAATGCAAGTGTTCACAACAAGGCTGTAACAACATGTCAAAATATGTATTATGCTAGCCAAGTGAGGATTGTGAGAAATTCACAAACTGAATTAAAGTCATTTTACAGGCCACTTAAAGGGCCTCATAAATGGCATATTAATGTGGCTTTGGCTAGCAACAATGTCATCAGGTGGCATGTATCATCTAAAAATAAAGTATCAAAACATTATAGTTAAGAGTGACCTATGATAATTGTAGCTATATAAAGAAAGAATTGTCTAAAATTTATGTTTTAAAAGAAAAATAGATTTCACAAATCTTTTAGACTTAAAAAAAAAGAAAAGGTCCTTTTAAATTTAAATGTCAAACAAAAATTGACTTTATATTTTTAAAAGAAAAAAAAGTTGATAATATTTTTTTTAAAGAAAAAAAAGTTGATAGTATTTCATTTTTTTAAGAAACTAATCAATAAAGAGTGGAACTTACTATAAAATAACAAATGCAATTTATATGACTTTCAGTTGGAATTAATTATGAAAATAATTTTTAACAACTTTATTTTGACAAAATGAAATATAGGCTCCTGCAATTAAATATGCACACACATATATGTTAAATAGGTTATTAAATACATATAAACAAGTTCATTTATAGTTATGACAATATTTTATATTAAATAATAAATTGTACTGCACCAATGTATGATGATGTGTGTAGGTATTTTATATAAACCTATTGGAACATATATATAAATCACAATGTAATAAATAGAATTTCACTTTTATGTTAATCAACACATATATGTAAATTTTAATCATTTTTTTATTATTATTGGTATTTTATCTTATTTAAAAGTGACAAATAAAAATGTTTATTATGTTCAGAAATTACATGCACACACATGTAGGTGTGCACATATATATATATATCAATGCTTGTCAAATATAACAAATATGTAAAAGTTAATTATTATTTTTAATTCTGTTAAATGCTAATTGAAATATATTCATTGTATAATTTATAACCCATGGATATATATATGCATTTATTGAAATATATTAAGAGATATTGTAAATCAATGTAATGAATTGAATTTTGTGTTAAAATTGTAAATCACAATATGATAATTTTTTATTATTGTAAGTTAATCAAAATCAGAAGGTTTAATTAATATGTTTATACTTTATTCTAGAGATCTTAATTTCATTAATTTTTTTGTTATTAATAAACTTGAACTCACTTGGCAAAATTATTCCAGTGACTTAATTCTAAAAAGTTTAGAATATTGTATATTTGCATCATCTCTTGATCACTATAAGTTATAGATCTCATGTTCATGAACTATATTTGTGCATGACAGCTGATTATCATCCAGTGATGATTTAGCATCCTGGTTGGCCCATAAGATTGTATTTTTAAAGCCCATGCATTACATTGTATTTAATTTAGTCTTATTAGATTTTAAGTTTATAATGGCTAGTACTTTAATGTTACTAAGTGGCCAGAGCATTGATAATGATCAGCATGTTTAATATTCCAGGATTATTGTTTCTGATTATTATATATTCTGATAGATTAGTCTAAGTTGATGCATACAAATTCATGATTAGTCTAAGTTGATGCATACAAATTCATGTTTAAATTATTGCCCCAAGCTTCCAATGGCTAAATAGTTAGCCTAGTCTATAGTAGATCCACTTCTAATCCAGCCACAAGATGGACTGTTGATTTATTTTTATTGATGGATCATTAATGATGATGAATGGTTATTTCTTTTGAGAAATTTTTATAATTACTTATAATTATTTTAATGCAGGTAGATTTATAGTTAATCATAGTAGCTCTAAGGAGGTAACTGGGCTAATTTATCACAGAGATCTCATCTCATGCTCTCTTGCATATATAATTTTTTTATATATTTTAGTTTAATAAATATTACTTTAATATCACTCTTACTTAATTTTATATTTTAAATATGATCCTTATACTTATGTACTTCATATTTTATATTTAATTTTAAATCTTAATTAAACTGGGGTTGATGATGATTTGCTATCACCCCAGGTTCACTCCACTTTAACCACCCCATCTATCCCATCCCATTACAATATATATATATATCAAATAAATTTTATGGTTATATGATAAAATCATAAATAAACATATGATTGTGTATTAATTCTTGATACATCATTTTTTTGCTGTAATTATATGATATAATAAACAATGTTCCTTAACATTTTATGAGTGCACAGTACAATTGTATCAGATTTTGCATTGCAATTTTTAGAAATTGATCACACATCTCATTTTGATAATACTAAAATATTAGCTAATTTGGAAGAATATAATTTAGGAACTATAAGGGAATCTATTGAAATATTAAAAATACCAAACAGTTTTTAAAAATGCGATGAATCCTTATCTTTTAAAATCAGTTTTAATAAATCATCTACTTGTGAAACAGTAGGAAATAATTTTTTTTTATGAATTCATCTATTCAGAATGGTCAAACTTCAAATATATATATTGTAACATAATAAAAGGTCGCTCAAATAATTATAGATGGTTACAATATAACTATTACCATATAAATGAAGGAGTTCAAATATCAAAAATTATAAGCAAATTATTAGCAAATTATTATAACTCAGGTATATGAAATCATGTGAAGTGAGTACACTAGTAATTTCAATAAAATATAACTCAGGTATACAGACTGTAGGTTTTATCCACTTTCCTTTCTTGGTTTGATGTTAAGTGCATGTTTAAACAAATACTAAGTGAATATGGTCTAGCAGGGCGCCACTAGATTATCTGAATCTAGACACGGTTATATCTGATAACCTTTCACATGTACCGGGTTTGAATCCCTTCTTGGTACTTTATTTCTAATAAAATGGGAGATTTTGCTTTTTGAGCCATATCACTATAAGCACTAATATTTAGGTAAAAGTAAAACATCTATAAACCAAAGTGGAGTATATTAGACATAAATCATTTCTCAGATCTTAGCATAACAAATGTGTTTCAATATTTTTATAAGTTTACTAGCTCAGATTATATATAACTAATTTAGGATGGCAATTCACTCATCCTTGCATGAAATAGATGACGGGATGTGGTTATAATAATACTAAGAAATCACTAAATATTATAAAATCAATATTTATTTATGACCTTTAAACAGTTAAACAGCTCATTAATTAAAACATTGATGACGATGATGATAATAATAATAATAACAATAATGACAAGGGTTTCAACTACAGCTCTAGGACTAAGCCTAAACATAAAACTAAATTTTATAAAGAAATTCATAATTATTGCTTAATTTTAGCATATTTACTTATATCTTAAATAACTAATATTCAACCATTGATGATGATGAATAATCACACTTAACAAAGACTACAATTAATGAAATATATACGCCTCGTTTAATAAAACAAACTAATATTTATTACTACATTTCTAACATATACATAAAAATTTCTAGATAAATATGAAAATTGACATGAATAATAATAATAATAATTGATTATATTACAATCCTTAGATTAATTTCACGTTCTTCCCCCTTTCCCTTCAAATGTATTTTGTATTAAGTTGGACGTCACATTGACCATGATTTTCACTCCATGAGAAAAGTATTTCAAAAAAAAAAAAATCTGCTCATTAGCACACATACTTTAAAATCTAACATGTCAATAGAATGTAAAAAAAAAATGTTAGTAGAATTGAAAGAGCAAGTTTTAGAAACAAGTTTTAAATTATTTTCTCCCCCCTCTCTTCTACCTCTGAAATGCTATACTTAATGAAACAAACTAATCTAATATTCTAACACTACTTGTTACTCCACATTCAATCGCAATTATACACATATAAAAATATCATTATGTATGTGCATGTTTTATCCCATGATAACAAAATATTATTTAAAACCAAAATAATAATATATTAGTTAAAACTAAAATCATAATACCACAAAAAAAAATTGTTTTACACATTAATATTTTTCATAACTGTAAAATTAATAAACAAATAATTTTCATACATTCAAGATAATTTATGGAGCTCAAAGTTATTATTAGTAAGACATTCTTGTTTTTAATTGATCTGAATAGTCTTTAAAGGTTCTTTAAATAAAATGTACCACTTTATTGCTAAAATGTTTATTAAGACTGATATCATAAAGAAAATAGATATAAAAAGTCATATTACCGATCTTTTGTTTGTGGCGACTTTCCAAGGGTTCAAACTTGTCTTGTATAATGTCTATATTTTTGCAGCTACTATTTCCATTTTATGTGGGAACAATCTCTTTCTTGAGGTGTATAACTATTTGATGATGATGACTCTATTGAGGTTATTTGCTTTAGTGGACAATTTGGAAATCATTATATTAATTTTTCTTCTCTTCCTGTCAAGCATGTGGATGAATACAGCAGTTGTTTTCACATTTATAAATTTTCTTGAGTTTAAAATCAGTTGTTGTAACAATTAATTGGACTTGATGATTAATATTTATCAGTAGATTAATTCATCTTCTTTGAATGCAGGTGAATACTTTCTTCCTTCTATAAAAAAACATCTTATTTCTCTGGTCAGTTGAAAGGTGTAGAATATTATTTTAGACACATCTTTTCTTTCCTATGTGATGTGCAGCTTCCCCAGATGGTCCAGAACCGATGGGACATACATATAATTTTTCTAGCCAGACATTTCTTATATTTTCAGCATTCAATTGGATAGTTTAATAATCTGAATCATAAACAATAATCATAATAATAATTCAAGACAGCTTTTTATATCCAATTTTTAGCTAACTTAACCAATCAGAGATAGTGTCACTTGCTATTTTTGGACAAATTTGTTTTAATTAGATCTCTAATTTATTTTCAACTAAATTATTTTTCAACTGAAAAGTTTAATCCTTTTTCCAGACACTTTTGTTTAAAAAAAAATAGACTCAATCCTTATTTCCTTTCTTTTCTCTTTTTTTTTTTAACATCCAGGTAACATTTCAAATCTTTGAGCTTCCTTCTTTAGATCTTGAGATAAGACAATTTCAAAATTAGAGTTCTCACCCATTATAAGCTCCCAAATTGAAACAATCATTTACAAAAAAAAAATTGCTACAAAGATCGATATCTGATTAAACAGATTTCCTCTTTTAACAAAAAATTGTACAAAAAAAATAATTTGACAGATTTAATACTTCCTTTTCTTTCAATATTTAGTAAATGTAAATTTCTGTATGTAATGTACACACATCCTTCATTCTTTCAAATCATTCATAAACTAACATTAAATAATATAATTGCTAGCTTAGTAATTATAACCCAATTATTTAATTAAATCTGTAACTTTTAAATCCCACTTATAATTAAAGAAAAGCAAAATAGAAGTATAGAATAAAATGTTAGAATTGATCAAGCATAGCTTAGTTTTAAAGAAAGTTAAAATGTTGAATATTTGAAATATAAAACAATTAAGTAATTTACACATACATTGCCTATATGTATGCATTATAACTTTGCTTTTTAAAGAAAAATTAAATATTAAATAGTTTAAATGTGTGTATTACCTTTCTATCAACACACAAACAAGTAAAGCATGTAATTGTTGACCCATTCTTTCTCTGTTTAAAGCTTTTAGAACTGGACCTTGTAGGGTTTAAACTTGGATGCCCTACAGCTTCATTTATGATTATATAAAAATGTGATGATGATTTTGTTTTACACTTTCCTACATGCACATTACTATAAATTTGACTAGTGACCAAATTGTAATGGCACAACTTATATATAAATGATCATTTTTTTCTTAAATACAAGTATAGTATATATCCTTAAGCTAGATATAATTAGAGGGGATTTGAATCTAGACTTTCAAGCCTCCTTCAGTTATCCATTTCTTCTTATTCAACTGATACACATGACCACATACCTGTGGAAAAGATAAATTATCTCCAATATATGTATTTTGTGCTGAACCAGTACTTATCCATTGGTTTGGATAATCATCTCCCACTCATATCAATCTTATTATTAGTTAGAACATAACAATTCTTCATTAAAACTTTAGCCTTGACAAGGATGAATGTTATTTCATCAAAACATCAGAAATTAAAACAAAAAATAACATTTATCATCTATGTTCTTTATTACTTTTTACAATGTTTTCTTTACAACCCACTATTGACAGTTTCGATTGCCCCAACAATCTTCTTCAGAACTCCTACTTATAAAAGTACAAGTTCTGAAGAACCTGAATAACATTTTATATGTATATTTAAATTGTAATAAAATGTAAAATGAAAATTACTAACCTAGTTTAGCAATTTTAGATATTAACATCTGTAATAATTATTAATTATCCATCTAATATATATATATATATATATATATATATATATATATTATTGTGTGAAAAGCTTATTGAGTCATTGCAACTTTTATTATAGTTTTTCTTCATATTCATTATCAGTTTTTTAAGTATTTCAGTTATTTGCAGTTACTATTTTTAAATTTTTGTTCATTTCCACATATCTTTGTAATTGTGTCCATAATTTTGAAAATTAGATTAGGCATTCTAAAAATAGATGGTTTTAAATTTATTATATAATGATATTTTTAAAAAAATGTCAATAATAACTGCACAGTTATTTTTATATAAGTAATGAAAAAGTACCTTTTTTTGGGGGGGGGAATGCTTTAAAATTTACGAAAATAATGTCTGAAATAACTAGTATAGAATTAGAATCAATATAACAGATCTTTGTCATAGAATTAAATAAGGTTGTGAAAACTAGATTTTAATTAAAACTGAATAAAAAAATAGATATGTAAAAAATTGATGCTGGAGAAGATTATTTGAAACAGTTATCAAAATTTTAATCTTTGTTAACTATTAGAAAACAAATTCTAAGGGAGAATTGCTCATATTATCTTCATGTAAAAAAGAGATAATGGTTCACTGAAAGAGAAGTTAATTCAGTAAGGTTAAAGTCAAAAGAAAGAAAGATGTCTAATTGATAGATGAAAAAATATTGAAAACTTAATAAATATGCTTATATAAAACTGTCATTACACTATGGGAAATAGAAGATAATACATTTTATATATAGATAAAAGTAGTGTTTCTAAAAGATGGCATTTACTCATGTATCTGCTTAAACATAACAATAACAATGTACACATATTAATGTATATATACTTATAAGCTTTATTTTTTAACATGTTTTTTTAAAATATAGAAAAGCAAACAAATACAAAGGAAATTTCAAATATAATTGCATGTGTAAAACAAAACATATTAACTCTACAATTACTCAAAAGATCAATATATAAATTTTAACTGTGTTATTCAAGATGTACTCACACTGTAAGCTAGCCTTATTATATTGATGAATTGAAAATTGTAGAGTTAATTCTAATGCTTATTTTGTTATATATTATTGTATTTGATATTATATAACAGTGTGTATGTATATAAGTTTAACAAAATTAACATTTTAATCCTTATTTAAAAAGTCAAAAACTTTCATTTTCATTATGCTGCTATATTTAATTCAGTATATTAGATATATCAACAGATGAATATGAATTTAGTAGAATTTTTTAAAAGCTTTATTTATATTAAAACTTTCAAGAAAAAAATTTCTTTTACACCAAATGGTATGAATTCAATACTGATTAATAATTCAAGAACTCTGGTTCTCTATTGAAAAATATACCAGGAATTATTAGACCAACATTGCAAAACTTCACTATAGTTGAAATATACTTTAGTACAAGAGTTCATTTGTACAAACATTATTTCTTTTTTATTCAAAGAATTCATATAGCAATCTTCAGTTTAGATAGCCAGGATATTACTATAAAGATGGCAACTTAGGACAGCTGTTAAGATTATTAGAAAGACATATTAATGATCCTAATGTTACAAAGATCCTTTGTTTTATAATATTAAGCTAAAGTAAAATAATATGCTGATTATTAAAATTTGTGTTTATTACTAATTAAACTAACTAGATATCAATTCCCAAACTGCAGAGTCTATGAGTCATTAATTTGTAGAGATAAATATTTAAGGTCATCATGTGACTTATCATGAAATTCTAAAAGCAGTGCAATTAGATATCTTGAGATATAAAGAAATATTGAATGAATGAGATAAAATAAAGCATTAAAATTGTTTAATGCTTATATATTATGGATATATTGTAAAAAAATAAAATGAAAAACTTCCAATTATTCTCTGTCAAATGCATGATATTTACATTCTCTTTCACATCTGAGGTAGAGACAAAATTTCCTTCCTGAAATAAAACATTTTTATAAGCCAATCTTGCCCTCATGTAATGTCTTCAATATACTTTTAAACTTCTTTCTGTGGATTCTTCTTGAAACATAAAAAAAAAGCTATTAAAAAATGGCAAATGATGGAGGTTGTAAATTATATCTAAAGTTGTGTTTAATAAGAATAGGATACACCGATAATAATATTATATGGTCTACAGTTGTATTTAATAAAATAGGATATACTAACAATAACATCATATGATCCACTCATATGCTTACATGTTTCAAGAACAGATATCTACCATCTGAACACTGATATCCATTGATTACTCGACTTTGCAATAGATGGCTCTAAAGAAGTGTGAACATCATTAATCTTGGAAGGTATACAAAAGTAAGCATATATGTAATTAGCCTCTTCAGTTAGAGGTAAGAAGTGATCTATAATCACTACACAACTGAAGTCACTAAAATATATCAGTACTTTAAAGCTATGCAAATGAGTTAGTCTGGGTTTGAAAACCTTAAAGTATTTGAAAATTTGAAGTAAGTAACTTGAATAGTACAAAAGAATAAAACATGGCTGTTAGATGCATAAATGCATTAGATCTAGATTTGAATACTAATCTTCACTGATGGAGTGAAAACCAGAAAATAGTCTTTATAGCATTATATCATCTAGTGTCCATTGATTATTCAATCTTAGAGTTGATGACTCTAAAAAAGGACAAAGATAATTAATCTTAGGAGAATAGGATTTATTAATCTTTTTTAAATATTTAATATATATCTGAATTAAAATGATAGATTAATATTAACTTAATAAATCATTAGTGATAGTCATTAATATGTTTATATAAAGAGAATAGTAAATTGTGAGTGTTAGAAATTTGACACATGTAGATCAAATTGTAGTAATATATTAAAAAATACTCAACATATGATGAAGACATGTGACAGAGATTATGATCTTTGCTATCTAAAGAGATTTATCTAAAAATGCATTTGCGATCTGTGCTATCTAAAGAGGTTTATCTAGAAATACATTTTGGGAGCCATTTGCCTTTTGAATTGTTTTTTATTAACATGTTACAAGAAAGTACCATGAAATGGAGATTTTAAAGTATGGATATGCTATTATAAATTGGTCTTCAAGCATCAAATTTTAACACCACCTGCATTAGATAACCATTATGCTAGAGATTCCTAGTTCATTATATCCCTTTTTTTAGCCAAACATATAAGGGAATACCCCTAAAAAATTGGAATTTTGCAATAAAATTATGTATTTATTTTTAAATGTTACAAATTGTGTTTCTTTTAAAGTATTCTATATTTGCTGCAATACAATGGTCTAAATGTGTTTTGCACTTTTTACAACAGTCCTAAAATTCTTGCAAAGTTAAAATTTTTAATGCCATCATTGTTTTTTTCTTCACCTTGGAACAAGTCCACAAAACATTTTTTCTTTTAGGCATTTTTTCATTCAGAGAAATAAAAATAAATTGCATAGAATAAGACTGGGTAAATGTGGCAGATGAATAAGTTGGGTCATGTTGTTCTTAGTCAAAAATAATTTCACACTCAAGGCTTTGTGCACTGTCACATTTTCCTGGTAAATCCACTACTATCCATTTCCCCACAAATTAGGAAGTTTTCATCTCACTCTATCAGTCAAATATTTCAGAATTTATAGGTAAAATGTTTGGTTAAAAATTTAATTATTAGGAATGAATTGTGAGTGAACAATGTTATTTGTATCAAAAAAAGAAATTTGCATTATTTTAACATTGGATTACATTTGCTACACTTTTTTGGAAAATGGTGAATTTGAAGTCTTCCATTCTCTTGCCTGTTGCTTTGTCTCTGGGTTATAAGCATATCACAAGTTTTTATCATCAATAATAATCTTTGAAAAGTAGTCAGTGTCAATTTCAAATTGTTCTTTCAATTCATAACACTCATCCAAAATTAAGACTGCTTTTGATCAGCCAAGAGCATGTGAGGCATAAATTTTGCTGCAACTCATTTTATTTGCAATTCATCACTCAAAATTCATTGGCACAAACTCTAGGATACACTACCAATATCAACATATTCTGCAACAGACTTTCCAAACAATTGATGAATTCTCCGAAAGTTTTGATCTATTCAGAAGCTTGATATTTTGCCCTGAGTGATGTTTGTTGGCAAGTGTAAATTCACCATTGAAACTTATGTTTTCTCCGAAGCAGCTTTCTGTAAGCTGTTTTAAGCAGTACAACTGTTTCCTTACCATTTTCTTTAATAGAAAATAGAATTTCATGTTGTTGCAACTTTTCACCCATCACAACAATTGATAACTGAGACACACAACAAAAAAAATTGTTGCATAAAACCATGGCTTCACACAATTACACTGGTTGGCAGATTAATTTTGAAAGGTTCTCGCAAGAGGTATCTCATGAAAGAAGCACGTACTACAATGGGTTTGCCAACTAGAGAAGATTCTGGAGTTTTTGGTATCCCTTAGTAAATACATATCATTATCAAAAGATGCCATTCTTTTTTCCATGTGTAGTATCTTCATTTTGTATTTATATATAATCTATGTCAATAGTGCTTTGATAAAGATACTCTGCATCGAAAGCTTGGCTTAGCAGTTATTAAATATTGTTTTATACTTAATTTTGTTGCTGTAATTATTATCAACATACTCATGTGGAAGTTACTTATTTATTTTAAATATATTAAATATTTTTATGTATTTATTATAATGTAAACAAAGTGTACGCTATTTCCGCGTAAATAATTAAAAATGTGTCTAACAAAGATGTTAACAGGGAAAGCATTAATTATCATTGGTAGTTCTAAGAATAAACATTTTTTGTTTGTTTTAGTACTCAATAATAATTTTTGTTTTGAGTTTAATTAACAATAAAGTAAGATCTTTTATTTCTAACCTGTGTTGTTATATGAATTTAAATCCAGATAGCTATTTTTTTATTATAGCATAAGGACTTAGAAGAATTACTTTTTTTTAAATCTTAAGAATAATAACTAATCTTCTCCAGAGTTAGTGTACATATTTTTTCTCAATAATATGCGTGTAAAAATGCGATAGTAGGGACCTCTACAGGTGTTTTAACCACAAGCTTACGCTATGGAAGAACCTTGTGGTTAAACACCTGTAGAGGTCCCTACTATCGCATTTTTACACGCATATTATCGAGGTTATAGCCTCAGTAAATATTACTTATGTAATCAATGTGCGTTTAATAAATTTATATGTACATATTTTTTATGGATTTATTATATATATATATATTGTCTAATATTTTATTTATAATAAATTCAGTCAAAAGTTTATTGCTCTGATTCATATAAATCAATCAATAGTATTCTGTTCTACAGACAAAATTTAAGAAAGTATTCTCATCCGCAATTTATCCATTTCTACATTCCATTCTCTTCATTGCTCAGCTCTTCAATTCCATGTAACTCTTTCCATTTCTTATATCATCCAGCAATGTCAATTGTTTCCATCCTTTCTTTTTTTGTTTCTACTCACCATTTCCTCCTAAACATATTTCATGAAACTATACTTTCTTCTTAATATATCTCCAATCCAATTTCTCTTTTTATTTCTAATTTCCATGATCAATTTCCTTAATTAATTTACTCATTTCAAAACTTTTTTATTTGTTATTTTATTTAATCAATAGATTGTTTTCATTTTTTTGTGACCATATCTCAAAGGCTTACAATCTGAAATTAAATTTTATTATTCAGTATCCACATTTCATAATCATACAATCGTAAATCCACACATAGCATTTAATTAATTTTTTTGTTAATTCTCTTTTCAAAGGTCCACAAATAGCAAAAATATAGAAATAAAGAAAGTAATTCCAATTACTATTTACTAAATTATTATCACCCAATTAAAAAAATGTATGTAGATAATTAATGATATTAGCTTTAATTGGTGAACATACATTAAGTATTACTATAATTTCCAATAGCAGTTCATGAAATGAAAAATAAAATTGAATAATTTAGGTGGGAATTTATAGGCAAAATGTATTTCTAGTGGTGAGTGACTAATAAAAATAGAAATAAATAAAGCAAAAAAAAAAAAAAAAAAGATTAATAAAATGTTCTCAACTTTATGAAATTTCTGATATATTTTTTACAGAACTGAAACATCCACAGTACACAAAGGCATCACTAAATAAAATTATCAGAAATCAGATAGATTGGGTTCTTGGTTTCTTGCAATGAAAGTCTTCCAATATAAAACATAGGATAAAATGAATAAAGAATAAATCACATATTATTCTCGTGAAAACATTGAATAATTGAAAAAAATCCTTAAATTTATTGAATATTGAAGATAGATAACCATAAAAACAGATCTACTTATTTTAGGTTTAATAGTACAGATTGAATAGTGTTTTCAAATGGAATTGATAATGAACCAGATAAAGTATGGTTGAAGTAAAAAGAAATAAAAAAATAATTTGAAAATAATTGAAGGACAAAATCAGAGAAATAAAAATGAATATTAAAAGATATACTAATAATTGGAGAAAATAAAAGATATACCAAAATTAATTCCAAAATTGAGCTAAGAGAGATAAAGAGTAACATTGTAACACTTGTAAAAACACTGAACACTGGATAAAGCTTAAATAAAAAAGGGGAAAAAATTATTTGGGTAATCAGAAGAAATTCACAGCTTTAAGTGTATTGAGTTAAAGACAAATTCAATATATATTTATGGAAAATGATTAACCAATTTTTATTGTATATGCAATAATAAAAAGGAAACATGAAAGTAACTACATCTCACTTCCTATCAGACTACGAAATAATTTTAGTATTTGATAGGATGTTCATAATTCCAGTTACCATAACAATTATGCCACATCATTATTAGGTACTTCCCAATGGATAGATTTAAGAGTCATAATGATTTACTTAAAAAAAACCTTTTAAAATTACAATAAGAGATAATAAAAGCATTATTAATGGGTTGAGACTATCCAAATGACATTGTCAAAGTTCAAAACAGATAGAACATCTTTATTGTTATTTTACATTTAAATTGGATATATTTAACAGTACATATAATAGAAAATTAATAATCTACAAAGTGCATGCAATATGCAAGTTGCAGAAGCTATAAAAACGATAAATATTAATAACTCAGTTAAGGCTGAGTGCTTTTGAGAATCCATGCTCCATAATCATAGCCATATTGAAAACTTTGTTATTGTTTACATTAGACTTAAGATTTGCAAATTAAATGCAAATGAGTTAGGTGATTCATTTTTTAGCAATATCAAAGCAAGTGTAATGTGTGTTTATTGCTTTATTATTGCCATTGATAACGTATGCCTCTTTTATTTATTTTTTGCAGTGGTTTGTTTCTATACATACAATTTTGGGGTTGGAGGGAACAAAGTCATGGCCAGTCTTCTTTAAATGTTAAAGATTTGTAAGAGGTTCATTTGTTACTTTACACATACATTTGTTAGATGTTTTAAAAAATAAAAATTTTTAAAGAAATATATAATCATTCGACATACAATAACAAGATAATAGATCATAACAATGATGATATAAAATGGAGGCATTTCAAAAGATGCAAATAGATAAATATTCATCATGGGGTAGTGGTATACACTAAAATTGGCAAATGGTTTTATTATAAAGTTACTGTAATCTGATACAATACAGGACGGTATTAATCTGGCATTTCCATAAAACATTTGAACAATAAAATTAAAAACAAAGTAAATAGTTTTAAATATACACTTAAAATTACAAAAAAAATCATTATGATTATAAAAAAAAATTAACACTCCTACACAAATAGTATGAAATAATAGAACAATGGATACATTATTCACTAGAATTTGCATTGCTTTTTTCTTTTTGTCTGCCTAAAAAAATCTTAAGCATGCTTGTAAAATTTCCCATATTAAATTACAAACTTTTCCTACTCATTCACATCTTAGGTCAAAAGCATGATGTGAAGTAATCATAAGACCATATTCTATTATATCACATGATAAAAATAAAAACATCACTTTACTTTATGGTGGTTATCCAAACAACATGCTATAAATCTTTTTAACAGTGATGACACAATTAATAACATAATATTTAAAAGCAAAATTATTTAGCAATTAATATTTCCTGATTATTTGGGCTAATATGGCGACTATAAAATAAATAATATCATTGTAATATGATCTGTTCTTCATCACTAATAAAAGATGGATGCTAGATATGCAGATGAAAATTCATGTTTTACTTTACAATACTACATACAGAATAAAACTTGGATATTTTTCTTCATCAATAACTTTAGTGATCTTCTATCTTTTAATAATAACTTTATTGAGCTTTACAAAGACTTATACTTCATAGGTAGCAGAAGACAATATCAAAGGGTAGCTTCAATATTCCAATATGGATCTACTACCAAAGTAAAAAAGTGTTTCCTTGAAGGGAAAAAAGGAGAATTAGACATTGTTTCAGTGTCTATCTGAAAAAGAGAAACACCTTTACAGCTTTATTCTGCTTCAAATCTGATTACATAATCTAAAAAAGTTAAATTATCGGTCATGATATCTTATTGAGTTTATTAATGATTGTGTTTGCATGGTTTTATGCATTGTAGCTATAAATGTAAGTATAGTGTATCAGAAGGTAAGTAATATAGTCAAATGGACCCAGAATCTGGTAGAAAAGCATTTTTTATTCTATAACAAATATTCTTTATGACAGAGTATTAATTAATATATTGATATTTACTACATTATTCCAATCAAGTTTAGAATACATATATAAACTGAAAAATGCCAATAATTAATTGCTCATACATATATTTAAAAAAAACATTAAAATATACAGTTATGCCAATAAATATTTCAGTTACTAATCATCGCAATTTTGCGACTATATTTGTGATTGTTTAAATATTTATTAGTGATTTGTAGGCATGCATACATGGTAATATTGCAAATTATTTATATATCCGTGTCTATATAGAGAAAAAGAAAGTCAACCTTTATCTCCGGATTTCTTATCAAAGAAATAAAGAAAAAAACAATATACTTGGGATTTCATGTTTTTCTTCATTTCTTTATTTTCTATGTGTTGACAATAAATACATACATACGTATATTCCAATCAGTAACAGAGAGTTTGAGGATTGATTACAACCTCAAAATAGCGATATCCATCTACATATGTATATAGTAAAGAACCAGATGCAAACTATTATTTTTAAAATAATAAAATTATTTTTACGTTTTTAAATTTAAATAATTTTTTTCTTACAACTACTGCTTTTTAGTGTTTTTTTTAAAAAACAATTTATGCTCTATCTTTAAATATTATTTTTAATTCAATAAAAAAATTTAATATCTATTATAGTGATAGAAATGTGTACATCATAATGCATTAAAAATCTTTTAATACAGTAATGTGAAGTGCAGAATGTGAATTCAGATCCCCCCTCCTCCCATTTTTGAAAAGATTTTTACCTTTATTTTGTAAAAGATAAAATATTTCAGCAACCTTATATTTCTGTTATTTCGCAAGTAAAATCTTGAAACTTATTTGAAAGCTATCAGTGGTCTTTCACAATTTATTATCACACTAGCGAGAAAGACCAGAGATATTACTTTCGGTAAAAAGAAAAAAAACATCAAGTAAATTAAAAGCACTGCTTCACAGGGCGAGATTGCGACTGTTTTGTTTTTAACCATTCGTTATTTTCTAGTATCCTAGGTTTATATAATATAGATTTTATACTACTTTTTTTTTAGGTTTACACAATACCATTAAAAATAACTTTTTACGTTATTTTTCGATCATGTTATAATATTCACAATAATTATAAAAATACAAATTCTGAAAACTTCAAACTGGATCATCAACACAGTCATTGATAAAGTTGTTAAATATTAATATACAAATATATGAATACTATAAAAATTTGCTTCCAGATGTTTCAGAAATATTACTAGTATTTTTTTTTTTGGGAAAAGACATTTTATTCTTCAGGAGTCTGAAAGTGTTTTTATATAGTGTTAACGAATCCAATACTCATTACAATCTTTCACTTAAAATCTAGTCTTACCTGAAGCATAAAAATAAAAACCATAAACTATGTTGTTACTAAAACAATCGAAAGTAATTTTGGATACCAAGAATATATATAATAAGAGCTAAAAACTTTCAGGATCCCTTGCCTATTTATATATCAATCTTGTCCTTATGCGTGGGCAGACCTTTCCCACTAAGTATTTAGCCATTAAAATATGCTTGGTGATATATATTGTCTTAGCAAAAAGGTAAATGATATCTCTCGAAAAATTCTGTATTTCCAGCTCTGATTCAATGCATTAATTATGCAGAGACATGCACATTAATTATCTTCTTCAAAATTCAGGTCTGAGTCATAAATTATTATATGAAATGTTATAATGTGTTTTGTATCTCCATCATTTGCCTTCAGTGCAATCTCTGCCATTGCAAAATCTTGAAAACAATTTGAAAATGTTCTAGTGACTATGTCCAATCTTTCAAATAGTTCAGTAATGATTTTTCCTAATTTAAAACAATTTAGAATTAGCCCATTCTATTGGGGGTTAAGGTATAAAGTGCAGTGTCACATTTCATGTTTATAACTCACGATCCTCACATATTAGCATCTTAAAATAATTATAATGAAGAGCTAAAATATGTTCTACATGCATTGATTCAGAGATGGGACTGCAAATAGCTTACAGAGAGAACAAGTCAACTTTTCATAACACGATATATACCTATTCTACCATAAGCCTTATATCATTAAAATGCATAGTTTTTATATTTTAATATAATCTTATATCATTAATAGAAATTCTATTAAAAATCGTTCTTTTTTATTGCTTTAAGTGCAATAAAATAAAGTATTATTTCTTGCACTTTCAAATTAGCAGTTCATTGATTGTTGTTTATTCTTGCAGTTTTGATTATCTAGCAGTCTTTTTTAAAGCAGTAATTAACAAACATATATTAAAGCGGATATATCACCTATTTATATTTATAATAATATTTTACTTTTCAATTTATATACTTTTTGTTTATAGATATGTAAAATCTATATTCCATCACATATACTTTACTCATACAAATAAAGGCATAAAAAATAACACCAAGATGAGTTATCACTCTTTAGTTGGGCAAAATCACAAACTCTCATATGTTTTTATTATTATTACTAAATATTTATCAATGTCAAATTATTATGATTTAATTTAAAGATACCAAACATTTTGAACTTATAACTGTAATAACATCCTATTCAGGTAAATAACTTAATGATTACTATTAATTATTTATTAGACTAGAAATTATCATATGTATACTTTAAACTTTACAAACTAATATATCTATTATTATTAACATAATCACATGAAGTTTTAAAAATTTAATAAAAGTTATAAGTATATTATGTAACGGTTGTGTTACATGGCATACAATACCATAGTGTGAGTGCACAAATATATATAGTTTAAAGGAAAAGTAGAAATAAACAGACATTTTTATAGATATTTTTTACATTTCCCTGGAATAAGATCAAATAATTTTGAATTTAAAATAAAATTTTATTATAAATTAAATAGTTAAAAGGTCTAATTAATATTGTATTCTGATTTTGAAATTAAAATAAGCATGTTTTATTCAAAAGAGATTTGCAGATAATTATAAAAAGCCACTATCTATTTTAGAAAAAAAAAATTTTTAATTAAAAACTTATATAACATTTTTGTAAAATTCTACTATCTATTTTAAAATATCTGTAGATCATATTTTGATAAAATTCAAAGTGGATTTAAAAATCAAAAGATAAAATCATTTTTAAAAATCAATTAACGAATTTTTTTCCATACCCTAGCTATAAAAACATAAAAGTAGTTGGTTTTTCCTAGAGTTCTTAGACAAGTTGTGTTTTCCATGGTAGTTGGTATAGTAGTTGTCTAGCAGTAGTTGGTTTTCAGTAATAGTTGTTTTGGAGTGTGATACAGAGCTCCCAAAAAGATATAATGGGATGCAAGGATGGCATGTCCAACTGCTGTCTATAGTTTACTATGGAGAAGTTTTAATTCACATGGAAGTCAGATCCAACTTCTGTATTCAGAGCCTGCTCAGATGTGGACAAAAATGGCTTGCTTGGCTAAAGTCTATCCAAACATAGATAGAAGGGAGATCACTGCAGACTACCAGTTACCTGGACTATACCTATTCTGATGATGATAACAAGCCAGTCTATTGTTAGAAGGGACAAGCTTGCCCAGATTCCATCATCTTGATGAATTAGTTATACATATGCTGCTTTATCTAAATGCAAGGAACCACATGTAAATATATCATATCATATTTATATAAAGTGCAACTGATGATTTATTTAAATAGTTTTACTTAACTGTTTCAGATTCAGGTGCCATATTGAATATTTTTAAAAACTGACCTGAGACACAATTTTCACAATAACTTCTGTTTTAATTATGTTAGAGCAAAAAACATTACATTAATAGAAAGAAGAAAAACCATGGAAATCAATAAGTTTAAGACAAATAGTGGTAACCATTTAAAAAATAAAAAAAAAAGAAATTTCAACATCCAACATAATTATTACTTTATTGTTTTTCATAATTTCTAATTCATCATTAAATAAGTTTAAATTACATATTCAGTGATAATTTCTTTGTATTCCTCACATATTATCTTTCAAATCACATATAATATGTCTTACCTGAGATAATCCATAGCTTCAGAATCTCTAAAAGTATTGCATAAGAATTCTTCATTTTTATCCTGTACCCCAAAAGTTACCAAAACTCAAAGGTGTTTATACAAAAAAGATTCATCCTAATAAAAGATGCAAAACAAATTTTCAGAAGATAGATATGCATTTGTCATCATAGCAATTGGCTTCTTGTCTATCTAAAACTAAAAACAGTAGGCTACTGTCTGTATCACTGATAAAATTGGTTTCATCTCTTCATTTTATATTTTTAGTGTATGTCAGTGATATTTATATTCTTTATGCACACCAGTGATGTTTATATTCTTTATGCACACCAGTGATACTATCTTGTTATATTTATTATATCATGTAGATATAATTTATTTGCATGTACTCCATTTGTTAGCTATAGACTTGAAAATAATGTTATGAAGGATATGGCAAAACTAGTGACTCCATAGACGAGTATCAAGATCAGAATTTTGATTCTTTGCTTGTATATGCAATATTTCTGTACATTTGATTATTAGTTTAGTAAATCATTATTTATTATACAACATGCAAGAGTAAACACAAACACACCATATAAACATAATAATAAATAATAAATTATTAAACCTTTTGAGAATCATTTTTATAAAATAAGTTTACTTTTATAAAATAAGTGTATTATATTAGAACACACAAAATTACTGTCAATATGAATTCATATGAGCATAAATGTATATAGAATTTATATATATATATATACACACACACCAGTACAAACCCAATAAATCATTTTTTAAATAATAAATTATTAAACCTTTTGAAAATCATTATTTTTATAAAATAAGTGGATTATATTAAAACACAAAATTACGGTACATATGAATTCATATGAACATAAATAATTATACAATTTATATAGAAGCACATTAAAACAAAATAAATGTCCACTAATATCAATAATACAATAACGAAACTTAAATATATTCCAAACAACGGTAAACAATTTATAATACAATATAAATAAAAACTCAATAAAAACTCATAAAGAAATATTTTCGATTATATTCATAATCATTTTCAACTCAACTTTCAAAATGGAATCATCTAGATGATTCCATTTTGAAAGTGAGTGAAAATCATCTAGATGATTCCATTTTGAAAGTTGAGTTGAAAATGATTATGAATATAATCGAAAATATTTCTTTATGAGTTCTTATTGAGTTTTTATTTATATTGTATTATAAATTGTTTACCATTGTTTGGAATATATTTAAGATGCACATTACTATAAGTGCAAATTAATAAAAATTAAATGATTTTTTCAAATAATTAAAAAAAAATTAAAATATTCAAAAAATTAAAATTGTATATTTATAAGCCCATTATTCTGCGATTACATTTAGACTCCATTGAAGGCCTTGTTTGTAAATCAGCATAATTTTAATCCAATAAAAGTGTATTTTTAGGTTGATAAATGTTTCTGTCTTAATCGCTTCATGGAATTTGCAAAACTGATAAAAAAAAAAAAATTAAATGCAATGGTTACAAAAAAATTAATAAAAAATCCAATTTTCATCAGATTTTTTTTTTAAGACTGCCTTAGAAAGCTATGTAAAAGATGTATAAAATGACCATATTTCTGTTGACATCATGCTTATAGTTTTTACATTATTAAAAAAAGAAAATAACATTTTGACCAATCAAATAAGACACGCAGGTCACTCACTTATTGCACAGAAGCAGTTAAGTTAAATGTCTAAAATTTTTTTAAAGAGAATAAGTGAAATTTATATACTTTTAATGTGGATGTGAAAAGATATTTTAATAATTGAGAATGATATTTAAATTTCCAGCATTCACTAGGCTTATAATATAAGTATAATATTTAGATATGAATTCAAATTTTAATATATACCTAAAGAATAATCAGTTTATATAATATCATATTAAAACCACTAATACAATGATTTAATTTATATACAGATTTTATAAACTGAATAATTCGTTACACAGATATTGGTATGATCATAATAGTCAAGCTTATAGATCTATGAGCATTTAAGTATTCTATACATTTATAGGAACTATTTTATGTCGTAAACAGAAAAGTTTGTACTTGGGCAATTCCAGTATGTTTTTCATGCAGACAACTTATGTACTACATTATTTTATGTAAATAATATTTTTTGCAATTAATATTCTTATTGTTCGTTTTTTTTTTTGGAGAAAGATTCTTTCAGTACTAATTGTCATTAATATTTATAATAAGTCAGCGGAAAAGTTGAGGATTATCCACATTATAGAAAAAATATCCAATCAGTAATTTCAAAATTTAATTTATTAAAAAAAAAAAAAGATTAAAAAAAAATAAAGGAACTATTTTCTTTTTGTAAAATAACTCAGGACCGATCTGCCTATGAAATGCAAATTTTAAATGTTGTTTAATTTAATTTAACTAACGAAATAACTTGTCGAATTTAATTCCGTATTTTTTGTCTTTAAAATGTTGAAAATCTAAAATACCTCTCCTTACAGTTTTTTAAAAAATAATAATGTTAGAAAGCAATATTACATTTATTAATAAAATGCAATTTATAATTTAATTTTTTTGCCTCTAAATGCATTAGTAAATAGTAATTAACATTTTAACTAGCTTAGTAATAATAAAAGCTGGATAATTCACTACGTCATTGCGTAAGTTGAGTTATTAGATTTGACATTTTAAAAATTTTATCTTATATTATTATTATTTATCCTCTTAAGTAAGAGAATTATTAAAAATAGTTTGGGATTAAAATTTATATGTAAAATAAATACAATCATGTAGAAAAAAAATTATGAGCGAACAACCTTTGGAATGTAATATCTTATCCATCAGTAAAGACACATCATATAAATCTTAATACTGTATTTTTTTTTTATAATCAGCGCATTGACAATAATGCGACCAACCCATATTAATTTGGAATGCTAATTCTTTAGTTAATTAATGTTGATATCCGTTTACCAACAAATGCTTCTGGTGGTTATAAACTAGCTAAAATCTTAAGCCTGATATAATCTGAAAAGAAAATTTAAAAGTTTACTTGGTTTGAACTTAATGTTCTCAAAGCCCAGACTAAATTTCTGTTATGTATGTGGGCAAGAAAATATATTAAGCAAGTATATCATGAGGTATTTTTTAAAATAATAATAAAAAAAAACACTTAAAACTTTTCAAAAAGTTACCTATTCAAGTAATTACTGACATTGTTAAATGTTGTTGATCATATGAAATCCCATGGAATCAAACAAGATTATGTGGCATCCTCCAAGAGGACTTATGTTCTATAGTAGTCAATGCTAGTTTTTCATTTTTTGAGGATATTTGTTATTATAAATATTATCACTATGACTTAGTGTAGTGAAAAATTGATAAACTTAAGAGTTAAAGGTTTTTGAATCAAAGTTTAAGTTTGACACTTTTACTATCCATCATTGCATGATATCTCGAGTGATAAACTATTTGATAATGTTTATAACATGTTAATGTCTCTTAAAGAATACTAGATGAATAATCACAATTCATTAAGTTAGAGTAATCAATTAATGTGGGGAAAGGGAGTATTATTTATGATTTTCTTTTTTATATTATTTTTGGTCTAAAAGAAGTTGGTTCTACGTTTGGCAGAGCCTGAAAAATTCTTAATCATATTTCGAAATTTATAGATATATGTATAGATAATTTTTATTATATATATTAATAAACACAGATTTGTTAATAATGTGTAAACAAGATACTTTTCCTGCGAGTTTATATCACTATATGTATATAATTAATTTAACACCAAACAAATATGTAAAAAAAATTAACATTATTTACCTATATACTCTTTATAAAAATTTTCAGTTTCAAGCCTCAATGCTCGATGAAAAATAAATTAAATTCTTGCTAGAAGCGTTTCTGTCAATCAAAGTTGACATTATCACTAATTCGGGAAATCAGTTGAAACTCCAACTGATTTCTCAAGGTACTATTGATGTCAGACTTAAATGTGTCTAGCAACAAGTTGTTTGACTTTTTTCATCAAATATTTACATTTGAAACAGAGAACAATTTTATAGAAGGTATGTGTGAATAATATTAATATATATACTTAGTAGAATTCATCAAAAATGAAACATAGTTATCTATTTTGGAATTATTATTTACAACACATTCTTTAACAGACATAGTGTAACAAAAGACTTCAACAGTTTATCTTGTATTCGATCCTGCCTCTATATTTTAATCAATAAAAACAAATAATTTTATGTTTAACAATGTTTGTGATGTAAATGGGTATTTTTTTAAAAAAATGCTCGATTTCACTATCTATAAAATACATTTTTTTAGGACGTCCATCACTCTTCTTTTCTTCAGATACCAAATTCAGTAAAGATGTGTTTTTACAATAGTAGATTCAATAACCCTGCATCCAAAAACTTGCATATATATATATATATATATATATATATATATATATATATATATATATATATATATATATATATATATATATATATATATATATATATATATCTTATGATAATAATAATAATGCCATCATATTTACAGAAACATATGGGCATTCTTAAATCATTACAACCAAGTTTATACCTTGTACAGTTTAATGCAGTGAGAAAATGTTACTTTCTAATCTAAAATCCTCAGATCAGTTCCAATTCTTTATACTTCTGATGCTTGAAGTCTTTATGAACCCCTAAGCAATAAAATGATTTGATAGTTTAAATTTAATGAGGTTATGAGATATTCAAGCAGGAAAAACTCTCTATACATATTGCCACTCAGTGCAAGCCAGAGTAATCAATGGATGCACTTGCACTGAGTGACAATATGTATAGAGAGTTTTGCCTGTTTGAATAACAGTTAAGAGCAAGCATAAGAAATAGTGATCACATGATGTTATGGGATATTCTTAAATTTTTTTTCTTAATAATTGCATTATACTGATACAGTCTCCCTGCTTCACTTTCTACAGTAAAAATGGCATAATATTTATTCTATAGCTTTTAATTTAGTATTATATTTACATCACTATGATGCAATGTAACAACGTAATGAAATCTGTGATGCACATCAACATCTAAGATGACTTTTTGACATACAAAGCTACCAAAATATGTAAAATTAATTCAGTTTCTTGTTATTAATCATCAAAGTTAAAAGTTTCTGAAATGAGTTTTTTTTTCCATCGTAGACTGATAATGCATTTGAAGTTTCTTTGCCAGTTTTATTTACTAAATCATTATTTTTATTGTGGCAATCAAAATGTTAAGAATTTTTATGTAGATCAACTTGTGAACTGGAAAAAGTAGCATATTATCAACATATTGTCTATCTAGAAGCTAAAGAGATGAAATCTTTATTTCCCTTACTAATCCATTTAAATTAAAAATGCCACAATAAATCTGTATAGCATCTTGAAACCTGCTTTATACAATTATTTCAAAGAGTTCTGAAAAAGTGAGCATGAAAAAACAATGAAGGATGGATTAGTACACATTTTTTCTTAATATTAATTATTATTTTAAATGTTTTATATTTTTTGCTAGTAACAATAACAATTCTTTCCATTTTGTAGCAGCTGTATAAAAGCAATAACCAATTAACTCCAAACGTTACCATAAATCTTTTTAATTAACAGAATCAAATACCTTGAGAAATGGATCATCACCACATTCAATTCTTAGCACTCTATTGCAGACTGTAGGTCTTTCCAAGTTTAATTTGGTACCTTTGATCCATAGCTTCTTTATGTTATATTAGAAATTTTTCTTATTTTATTCATCTAATATGCGGCCTTTTCCTAAATCTTATAATATTTTATGATCCAATTTAAAGTTTCAATTGTCTCTTCTGAAAATATATTCCACCCAGCATCAAAATTTTAGTATCTTAATTCATTTAATATCAGTGACACCTGTTTGTTTTTTTACTTGTGTGTTTCATTTTTAGTCTCTTCTTCCTACATCTAACATACAACTCTTTATATTTCATTAAATTAAAATCTACTACATTGGGTTTAAATACATTAAAAAATTATTTAAATATTAAATTATTTCTATCAAAAACATTCCATTGAAGTTTAAATCTATGATTAATTTCTTCCAATATGTTTTCATCCATATTAACAATTATGACAAAGGTATTTATAATACTAACGAATGGCTAAAACCACTGCACATGCACTTTACAGATGTAACCCTATTTATAATGAGTTAACTTCTAATTCCTGGTTGTCAAACTTTACTTTTTATCTTCTGAGAAAATCCATCTAACATTGATTTGAATTTAGTCTTTTAAAAATTATTTTTAGTACTAATTTTTTACTTTTCTTGCAACATTATCATAAGCTTTGAAACATATTTGTAAAAATAATTACCAGAATATGCAAAATCAAGATGAATTAATTAATCTTCATGTATTTTTAATTTCCTTAATTTTTCACTTTAATTTACAAAATATTTTTGTAAAACTGGTGGCCAAATGGTCATCACAGTTGCCTTACAAGCAGTTATCCTGGGTTCGCAGGTTCACTTCCTGGCCAATGCTTTAACACATGAAAAAAAAAACTGCTGTAAAAAGTTTTGGAGAAATAAAATCATTTTCTCACACATTAATACCAATGTTATCTAATAATTACTGTTACATTTTGGTTAAATTTTCTTTAACATATATAGTTTATATTATCTTAGGTATATATCAAAATGGTTTAACGCTTCAATCATCTTTTTATATTATTCTACAGCAGCATGGTTATTTCTATAACTTTTCTTAATATATGAATGAGATCCACTGTGCTAAAATCATTTTTACAACTATCTTGTTCTTTTGCCTGGTTAAAATCCAGAGTTTGTCATAAAGTCATAATTTTCTCAATAAAGATTTTAGAACTTATAGAAAACTTATGTCTGCAATTTCTAATATCTTTTTATGATCTTTCTTAAATATCAATATTATTTTTGCATTCTTTCAATCATCTTATATAGTTTTATCATGTGGACATTTTGTTATATAGTTTTGTCAACAATTATTATATTTCTTCACTTATTTTTTTAAAGATATTAATAATAATTCTATCATTTCCTAAAACTTTTTCCTTATTTATAAATTTAACTGCTTGCACACCTTTTCATTTTAAATACATGCCATATCTTTCTAAAAATAATGATTACTTTTTGTGTTGAATCTATTAAAAACATTACAATTTTAGAATACATATTTTTGTCATTAAAAATATAATCCAATTCTACTGAATCTTCATCTGAATTTTTTCATGTTCATTTGCATTTGACATTTTTATCAAAGACACATTTCATAATGTATATACACCTGGGTCTTGTTTTACACGGATTTATTTAACGCGATTTTGAAGTTACGCGATTCATGTTTCTTCGGAAGTCAAACTCTGATAATGTGCTATTACTTTAAATAATAAATTTCATGCACTTACATCATATTGAAAGTAATAGCACATTATTGGAATTCGACTTTTATCTTAGTAATTTCAATATTTTCAGTGCTTTATAATAGTAAGATTTTATGCAATAATGAAATTAAAATCATGATTTCCACATTTTATGTATACCCACATTAAATTTTACAAGATTATAATGTAAATTTGTTCAAACATTGTGCGTGTTAATTTTGCATTTTAAATCACATTGTTTTTGCTTTTTAAAAAAGAACGTAATCAATTATTAATCATTTAGTGTCTGCAAGTTTATTTTTAATTATTTTCTTATTAATGACACTAATCATGAATGTGCTCTTAAATTCCAACAAGAGCTAAATGGTTGTATGTCTGGATATTGCGAGCTTCATAAACAATTAATAAAATCATCATCTCAAAGATTAATTATTAATTACATTGTCACCAGAAAACCATTAACACAACATGAGAGTAAAGTGGGCGCTAGTTGTATTTCCTCTTGTGAAGAATCTGATTTTTTACCAGTTTGCAAATGAACCTATTTATCCGCAAGTAGCTATAATAATTAAAACGTGTATAAAAAATGTCAATTACTGTACTGTAAATTATGCATAAAAATATATTGTTTTGAATAAAATTAAATATTATAGTTAAAAAAAGTTTGTCTTGTATCAATTTTTTTCAAATTTGAAATTTTTTATTAGTCATATTTTATTTCCTTATTTTTTTTTGTGTGAATTTTAAAGTAATTTTACATTGGTGCTTTTATGCGATTTTTGAAAAATCACAGTCCATATCCCCCCTTTTTCAAGGTAAGTTACGTCTATTTTTGTGCGATTTCTTTTGTGCGTGTTTTCTGAGGAACCTATCTATCGCGTAAAATGAGACCCAGGTGTATATATATTTTGCAAATTCCTTATGTTTGTATATTATCTTATTTCTGTCATTATAACCAAAATTACTCACAATCCTTTCATATTTCAATCATTTTCCAGTTCTAGCATTAACATCTTTTAAGATGCCTTTAAAATTTTGTTTGGCATATTGTGAAAAGCATTTATATAATCTTTACTTTCAACAGTTGTCTAGCATTCATTTAATAAAAATTATGCTTACAATGCTTCCTGATATTCTCCTAATATATTGAATCTCATGAACTCTTTTCATCTACAGCTGAAAACAATCTATTCACTCAAATCTTTGAAAGAACTTTTACTGTAGTGAACATATCCATTTTGTTAAATCCTTTGATTTTATAAATGAAAACAGTAGAAGAGAGCAGGTGATAGAAATGTAAATATATTCCCAAGAACATTCCAATGGTGTAATAACACCATTATTTTTTTAAAATTTTTTAAGATATCTTCATTTTTAACATTACAAGAAAGGCCTTTTAACTTAAGCAAGCCAGATACTTTGTCCAAATGTAAATGAATCAGCAGAATAAAAATATAGAAGTCATCATCTCAATTTTTGTATTATTATTTAAAAGCATATTACATATCTGAAACTCCATATATATAAGGATGTTTTCAGTTGATTATTATGACATTTTTCAGATTCACATGTTATTTTTAATGTATTAAAAAATTCTAAAGTGACCATAATCAGCCAATCTACATATTTTCTTTGCAATTTTAACCATCAATAATTGTTAAGTCTTCATATCAATTGTTGAATTTCTGCCTTTAAATCTCTATATTGTGCGTGAAAGACCACTTTTATTTTGTTACTCATCAAGCAGATGAAACCAAAATGTTTTTCTTTCATGAAATCAACCAATAAAATTTTTTCTTTGTAGTGAATATAAAAATCAAATTATTTATATCCACAATTTATTTTTTAAATGATATTTATGTTTCAGAAACATAACCGGCTTTAAATAAAAAAAAATTTGAATATATTAATATTCAAATAGCTATTGAAGGATAACTTGAACAGGAAGTGCTTCTATGGAAAGAACATCTTACTTTCATCAATGATGTGATATACAGTGAATTTTAATCAAACTATTATTTTAAACTTGATGTATACTAATATATAATCTTTCTATTTTTAATGTTTAACTTTTAATTATAATGTAAGCCACAAGATGTTATTATTTTGAAGTAGATTTATCCAAGTTATTTAAGCCAATTTTTCTATCTAATCAAAATGAACAATAGTCAAATATATCTATTGTTAAAAAAATAATAACAGCAATCATTTAAATTCATAGAACCAGTACTATTATTTTTATGAAGTATTATAACTTTATCTTTCTTATTGCATTAACAAATCCATACCTTTTACAATGCTTTTTATAATCCAATATAAAAGTTTTGATTGCCCCAGCAGTCTTCTTCAGAACTATAGCAAACACAATACAAATATACTTGAACATATAATTTCACATTATATATATATATATATATATATATATATATATATATATATATATATGTATATATAATATAGATATTTGTATATGCATTCAAGTATTTGTATTGTGTTTGTTATAGTTCTGAAAAAGATTGCTGGTGCAATCAAAATCATCATAGTGGGTTGTAAAAAACATTGTAAAAAGAAATGAACATAAATGGTATTACTATTATTAGTAATAACTTTGGGTTATATTTTTATTGTTAATACTAAAAATGTGTAGTAAGAAAACCAAAAAACTTGAATTTATTAATATTGTCGTAATAATATTATCCAACATAGGAAAATATTTTTCTGAATTTAATGTTAGTATATTAAAGACTGATAAATGAGCTCAAGATGTCAATGTACTAAACATCACATATTTGATAATTCTTTCATTCAATGTTTAAAAATTTCAAAAATAAGATACTAAATTCAATCTCAATGTAAATCTAACACAATGCAATCTTTTTTCATGTGATATGTTCTTTCAAACCAAACTTACACTATCTATTCTTTTAATTAAGCTTTTTTTTCTTCTAGAGAATAGTTTTACTAAAAACAGTTCTATCAATCACAAATCGTGGCACTTTTTTTAATGAATCTTTATTAAAATGTAAAAAATAGGAGAACACAAAAAATGATAACAGTTCGCTTATTATTTACTATGCTTTTGTACTGGTTAATTTTAACATTTTTAAAATGAGATATAATGGTTTTGCCGTATATATACATCAAATTTAATACGAATTTTAATTCTATCATGTGTCAGAAAATAAGAATAAATAGCCATTTTATTTTTACAGATTTTATAACCAAAAGAAAAAGTGATGCTTATATTCATATTGACAGCACATGGGAAAGTAATGTTTTTGTTTCTATTATATATATATATGTTTAGTGTTATGTTTATTTAATATTTGTATATACTTTTTGCTTCCTATGAAAAACGAAATTACCATTGATGTTGATCAAATATCATTTGTCAAAATACTTTTCAGAATCAATAAACTTGTTTCTCACAGATTACCCATTTGAGAAACTTTAGCATTTTAAATTAGCAATCAGAAAGTTTTGTGTATTATTATCATTAATAGCTTGGTTAGTCACTCATGCATATCTATTGTTTTAGGTTTTATAATAAAGAAAATTAATGAAAGATGATTAAAAGTTTAATATTGTCTTACAGTTTCTACATAAGAATGTCTAAACAGGTGATAATCAACCACTATACATGCACTGTTGGTGGCCTAGTGGTTAGCATAGCTGCCTTTCAAGCAGCCGACCCAGGTTCACTTCCCAGTCAACGCTTTGACATATATAAAAAAAAAACCAAAAACATTATTTTTGTTGATTATGAGGACACTCTCAATCCAAGCTCCATGATATAAGACAGTACAATGCATGTGTTGCTATTGATTACTGTCTGTTTAGAATTACAGTTTAAAACTGTGCTAGTAAATATCTTAATCAATTACATAAGAAGTTCTTTTATTCTACTTTTGAATCATATTCTTTAAATTTGAATAATCAATGCAAAACAGATAGCAGAGTGCTATAAAATGTTCATCTCCAAATTGATTTTTGGCTTTTTCATTGCCAGTGGAGATTAGAATTCAAACTCAAATTAATGAACTTTTGCATTTAGTGGCTAACTTTTATTTTTTTTACATTAGTCAAACTAATATCCTTGAAGTAAAACAAACCCAAAGGTTTTAAACCTCAATGATTTTCCTTCATAGTTATATAGATTATTCAGACTTATAGTGAATGTAATTGTTCTTAGAATCATGAATAAGCATACACAAAATTTATTTGATAGTGTTGTGGGTCCTAGCCAAAAGATATAAATGATATTAAGTTCATATAAAACTGAAGTCTTTAAAATGTACAAACTATGCAAGTTAATTTTGTTTAAATTTTTTAGATCTTTTTAAATTTCTGAATATTAATTTGAATAATATAAAAGAGTGATTAATGGCTGCTAAATATAAAAGTGCATTTATTTAGGTTTGGAACCATCTGATGTCATTTAATTATTTAAGTCTATAATAGATGGCTCTAAAGTTCAGTAAAAATAACTGCTCTTGGATGCATATGAATAAGATATAAGAATGTCTTGTGAAGAACTTAGCAAAATTGAACGTAGAAAAAAAGTTAATGTGATACCATAAAAAATTAAAATAATTAACCATTATAATTTTATAAAAAAGATTATTCTGTTTTATAAAGAATATAAAAACTATTAAATTCTATAGCTTGTCAAAGTCTAGAAATACATATTTTGTCAGTTGATAGAACCACATTTATAAATAAAATAAAATTAAAACATAAAAAATATTAATTTTCTATAGAGTAATGCTGTTAAGATACAAAAACATTAATTTTAACATATATGTCTCTATATAAACAGTTTATATATTTTAAATTGTATAGGAAATATAAATAAAAGAAATCCTTTTTTTATTTTTACATTTCATATATTATCCTATGTAATTTAATATAGTGGCATAGCAGTCAAATTTGGATCTCAAAGGACAAGGTTTCTTCTGATACCCAAATTTATTGTTAACTCCTGAATAATAAAACCATTTGGTTATTATTTTTTATTATTCTTTAGCTGGATTTCTCTTTGAATTTTTACATTATCAGAACAATATATTAATTTTGAGATAGTGGCATATTACTTCTATGTTGAACTATTTTTATCATCTAATGTTAATTATTAAATGTCCTTAAACAAATTTAAGCTTTATTTAAAGTTTTCATCTATATACTTAAAATTTGTGTAAATTAGGAAACTATGCATATACCAATGACACTACATGTGAGATGGATGGATGAAATAAAGTGTGCTGGGATGATGTGGAGAAGAAAAGCTAATGATTGGAGAAGCTGGATTTAACTTGGAGAGACCTTCATCCTGCAGTGGATTGATAATAGTTGATGCTGCTGATAATGATACCAATGAGCACATGTTTAATTGAAAAAAGACAAAAATATTAGACAGAAAGTAGGATTTTTATAGATAAGAATATTTCTACTAACTATTACTATTACCTGAACAGCTCAATTGATTACAAAATAATCTTAATTTCAGTATTCGCAGATGTAAAGATTCCAGTTTGGATTTCAATGTAAGTACTGTCACTAAACAGGGCAGCCAAATTTGATGAAGAGAAAACAATAACACCAATCAAAATGTTGCATCGTATACTAAACAGTTGAATATATTTATAAAATAGTTTGATTTTCTTTTAAAAAACTTTTAATAATTAAAACAAGATAATGAAAAAAAATCCATCATATAATAAATTATTATGAAAGTCTATAGTTTTTTAAAATAATTTTTTTTTTCATTATGTTAAAAAAAAGAAGACTTCATTCAACTTTTTTTTCAGTAACAGTGGGAGGGAGGAATATAAAAATATTTTTCTCCATAACAATTACCCATTGAAGTAATTTTTTTATTCCTTAGAAATGAAATAACTTCAATGTTTACACAAGTAGTATATTAGTAATAATTATAAATTTTATTAAACGCACATTTATTATTATATTAAGTAATATTTACTAAGGCTATAATAACCTTTAGGAATAAGCGTCTGAAAAATTCGAAGGTAGGGACCTCTACAGGTCTTAGTCACAAGCTTACGCTAGGAAGAAAAGATATTTTATGAAGAAGGCTTGTTATAAAATCAAATTCCATTATAATCTTAAATTTAATGACCCAAGATTTGTCACTATGTAAATTTCAACACCAGGTTTGATCTCACATGGAATAAAATGCATGGTATATATAAAAGTTAGGTGCTGTGCTCAGGCTACTGCTAGGTTCTACAGGTGATGGATACTGAAATAACTTTCAGATATGCAGCCAATTATAAATAAATAAACAATGCTGGACCAAGAGCCCTGCTGTATTGCAGGATAGGATTTTGGTTCATAGAAGGCTAGACCTTTCACTTTTTTTTTTTTAAGTTGTAATAAATCCCAGTCATCATGAGACATCTCATTCCATAAAACATACTAATTGTGATAATAGGATTGTGTGTTTGTGCAAGAAGGTTTTCATCCTTTAAATATGAGGGCAAAATTTTTGACACCAATTCTTTTTTTAAGCTCAATCCCTCAAAAATTAAAAAAGCAATGAGGGTGGCAGTTTTTAGTTATGATTTTTTCAAAAGGAAGAACAATCACTAAGGAGTTGATTTGAAACTGAATTTGAGTGAGACAGAAGTTTTGGTTAGCAAATGTTTATGTGATCATATTTAGAAATCTTCCTGCCTACTACAGAAGAGCCTAGAAAATAGGATCTAAAATGGCTTGTCTCCCAGTATGGATACCTGGTAGATTACTCCTTATAGTAATAAAGCAATAGGCATTTGTCCAATTAAAGATAAGTACTATAAATCTTTTATTAACATACAGGGGATGTGTGAACTTTACATAATACAAATTCAGAAGGAAAGACTGCATTGGTGACTAAAGTGTTGTCAATATTTAAGATTGGTATAGATGCTTTTAATGAAATTTTCTTCCAGAGGAAGAAAATTTAATAAAATGGATGAATATATATAGGTTTTGGGAAAGGCAAATTAGTCAGTGAAAGGAGAATTCATAGTGTTGGATTGTTGTAAATTCTAATTTAGTATCTTTTATTATTGTAATACATTAAAGATCAGCCTGTCAAGCTATTGTGCATACGCTTTTTACGAGTGTTAATAATAAATGAATACTTTGACTTCCAACACAAGATATAGTATTTAGAAAAGAATAAAATGAATCCACTTATTCTATCCAACCTAAATGCTTATATATGGGCAATATAGTATTTAGGAAAGAATAAAATGAATCCACTTATTCTATCCAACCCAAATGCTTATATATGGCAATTTGCCCATATATAAGCATTTGCGTTGGATATAATAAGTGGATTCATTTTATTCTTTCCTAAATACTTTATCTTGTGTTGAATTTATTATTAACACTTGTAAAAAGCATATGCACAATATCTTGACAGGCTGATCTTTAATGTATTACAATTTATAAACATGTGCTATATAAAATAAATGCTTATCTTTTATTATTGTAATTTTTCATTTCATCAATAAGACTAATATTAAAATTCACTAAACATCACAAGATCACCATTCTTTATGCTTTCACAAACAGCTTACACTGAAACTAAACTCTTCATTGCTATTCAGTGCAATTCAGAATAATCAGTGGATGCAAGAAGCTTTATGCATAAAATCCTAAGATCTGGGTGTAGTATTTTTAGATCCAAGGCTCCTCACTGATGAAAGCCACAAGCTAGAAACTAGTCTGGGGATATTAAATAAGTAGGCACTAGGTAGTGATTTTATGCACAATTTTCTTGCATCCATTGATTACTCTGGATTGTACTGAGTGGCACTACTGCATGGAGAGTTTAGCCTCTGTGTACTAAAATTCACCTTGCTCTATGGTAATAGTCCTCATTTTAGTAATGTCTATATACCACCTTAGATTCATAAAACTCAAAAAATCAATTTTTTCTTTTTAGAAACTTTTATGCACATATTGGTATGAATAGTAGACTTTGACCAAAAGTTTTTTGAAATAATGGTATTGGTGTTGTAAATGAAAATGATGTGTTAATATTGATTTTTTACACAATAAATGGATTGACAATCACAAAAAGTTTGTTTAGAAAAATGAAAAACATTATAATGGATCATGAATGCACCCACATTCAAAATCTTGACATTTAATAGATTACATTATAAATAGAAATCAGAATACAGGATTTCATAGTACACAAGTATTTTTAAGCACAGATTATTGAACAGAACACTGCATTAAAAGTAAATATTATTACAATAATATTCACAAGAAAACTGATGTTTCTTTTTTATCTGAATCTACTATATATTCTAAATGTCAACAGCTATTGAATACTAATGTTTCTAATTTGGATCTTCAAGATTGTCATAATATTGAAGCATAATATTCTCTTAAGAATGTGTTATGCATAGTAAATCAATTCTTGGATATATTAAAAAAATAATCATAAGTGGGTTTCTGATAATGATCTTATTATTAGTAATTTGATTAAAAGGAAAATGACATTTTCTGTTTGGCACATATTTAATGTGAATTTCATAATAAATATAAAATATCTGAAAGCAGTATTTCGATGACTGACAAAATGGGTTTAAAATACTACTTGATTAAAAGTGCAAAAAAGATAGATATTTGTTGATTTTGTTCATTCCAAATCCATTTGGATGCATTCAAAGCAATAAACAGATCACAATCTTATTGAATATAGAAATGATTTCATATATAATGATAATAGCATTTTTAATAGATGGAAATATTATTTTAATTATCTTTTAAATAATGATACAAAAATTGAATTATAACTTTTGATGATATATATATTTTATCTACTCATTTAGACTTGGACAAAGATATTCAATTTAGTGAAATCAAAACACCTCTTGGGAATTTTAAAAATGGAAACCCTGCAAGTCCCTTGAAATATCTGGAGGTTTCAGAACATAGTAGGGATAGAATATTCTCAGAAGTATTAAATTTTTTTAGGAATATATGGATGCATAAAGTTGTGATACCCAAACTTAAGCATGCTTTGCTGCTCCAATTTTCAAAGCATCATGAAACAAAAGTACTTTCAAGAATTTTGTTGAATTGTTTGTTTTAGCCATAAATGATCACCAGTGATTCAATGTGGTTTTAGAAAATATAGGCATGGGATTTCTTGCCAGAAAAATACAGAAAAGTGTTAGGAACAAAAGAGTGATTTATAATTACATTTATTAATTTGATCAAGGCATTTAATTTAGATAACAGAATAGATTAATTGTTTGAAATTAGTTGTCCACCAAAATTTATTTGTATTCAACAGCTACTACATGATAGAATAAAAGGAAGTGTTATTACTATCATTTGAAAATCTGAAGCTTACCAAAAAAAAAAAAACAACAACCTGGTATTAGACAAGGCTGTATACTTTTCCAACATAATTTATAATTTGTATGACAGTGGTTTGTGGAATGGTTTGAAGTTGGCATAATCAAGCAGTAATAAAGATATAATTCATATTTGATAGTAACATTTTAAATTTGAATTGATTAAAAAAGAAAACAACTTTTTCTTGAATTCAATGTGCTATTTTTGCCAGTCCTAAGGATAATTTACAGAACATATTTAATGTTTTGAATGCAATGTCTAAAGATTTTGGTTTATTAATTAATAATCAAAAAACTCAAGTTCTTTATCAGCCACTAATGGAAGAAAGATTCTCAGCAACTATTAGCTTAACGAGTGATTATTTTGTTTTAAATATATTTTTCAAAAAGCCATGCAGTTATTGTGACTAGCTAAGCAGGTCTATAGTTATTGACACAATCTTCGTATTCATTTTTAGAAACTGAGACTACTTTAATCTACTTAAGAGATTGGGGAAATTAAAATTTTTAATTGGAAAAAGTACAGATATAACAGAGTTGAATAGATTATTTAATACCAAACTGATGACATTGTTATTAAAAGTATCAACTGAGATATAAATAATATAATTCTGAATTATTTGATATATTACAAAATTAAAATTATTTTTGGGACTATTAAAAATAAATGTTTAATAATTTTAATTACTGAATGTAAAAAGATTTTTTGCAACAATTAAAGCCATTCTCTAAATTTAATTAAGATTTCTCTAATAGATGTCACTTTTTTCCATTCTACTTATTAAACAAAGAAAACCAAAACTTCATGGTAGTTTTATGAGACGTCATATACATAATTTTAGATAAAATTAAATACTGCCCAACGCTATACTAGTAATGATAAATATATATATAAAAAGAAAATTATATAACATTAAGATACTAGCCAAAAAAACAAATTTTTACTAAAATTCTCTCACAACCATGGTTTCATCTATTGACAAATAAATAGACTATCTCAAATAAAATTCAACTAAATACAAACATCATATATGTAGAAAATAAAAATAGTCTTCCTATAATTCACTTAAAAAAGCACCCACCTTTAATATCAAAGAATGTCTTCATGCAACTGATGGCCTCAGTTTTAAGAAAATTTATTATCAGAATTTCTTTGATTCTTCTTTTTAATTGTTTTTATTTTTATAAAAGTAATATAGGGAATTTGAACTCAGACTTTCAAGCACCCTTCATCTATCCATAATATCTCATATCACTGAAACACATGACCACATACATGTAGTAAAGATAAATAATCACCAATATCCGCGTTTCATGCTAAACCAACACTCATAAGTTGGTCCAGATTATCATTTACTTCACACATATTAAGATAGAAAATCCTCATAATTTAATGGACAGGCTTCAATCCATTCCAGCATCCAACTCTTCAGCCATCTATACCATTGAAAATCTGATGATGGAAAGCCCAAATTTCACGCTGATGCCAATATTATTGCCATGCCAGGTATGTGAAGAGTGCCTTTATTTCAAATATTTTTATAAAAGATAACTTCTGCATTTTACGAATTTACAAAACTGACTTATGATAGCTATTTTTAAAGTGCATAAGAGCAGAGTTGAAAATATATATTATAACTCAACTTTATATATTCATAAACTGAATATAAGTCATAAAATTTTATTTTATTTTAAATGCAGAGGTTATCTTTTATGAAAAAAAAAAAAACGAATTAAAAAGAGAAATCCTAATGATAAATCTTTCTGAATCTGAGAACATCAACCTCATAAAGGCATTCTTTGATAGTAAAGGTGGGTAGTTTTTGAAGTGGATTATGGAAAATCCATTTCTATTATATATATATATTGTTTGAATCTAGTTGATTTTTATTTGAGAAGATCTATTTGTTAATAAATAAAACCATGGTCATAAGAAAATATTAGTAAAAATTTGTTTTCTCATGTTATATGATTTTGTATTTTATTTATAAAGTTAAATTGATAAAAAATCAAGTCACATGACCTAATTTTAATAAAGCTCCTATTTACAAATGTTAGTGATGACGCTAGAGGCAGAAACCGCAGTCTGAGGTTGAGGGTATTTTTGAAGCTTCATAAGAGTTTGTTTTTAACTTACTCTATATATAATATTTATAAAGTTATATATAATGCAGTGACTCTATAATAAATTCAAATACCATTGTAAAAAACAAAAAACTTTTAAAAAAGGTACACTATATTGTAGTTTGAGTAATGTATATTTAAAGTTTAATTATGAAATTGTAATATTTAAAAATAAAAATAATGATTAAAATTATAGTGTGAAAGCAATATAATAAAGCTATTAAGTAATAACAGTAAAAACGATCTTAAAAAATATTCTTCTTGAGTATTTTTGTAAATGAATTTGTATATCCTTGTAAGATATTTTACAGCATGCAAGTCATTAATTTATTTCAATTTGTTTTTCTGTAATTTTTTGATAGACTCATTCTATGCATGTGATCTTAGCAAATTTTTGTGAATATAGGTTTATGTCATTATAAAAATCTTAACAGGTATGTGTTAGTATACCATACACACACATTAATTTGTCAGCTGTTAATTAAAAAAGAGTGTGTTGTTGAGAACTTTTGTCTATTCTGTTAGTATATTTTGTTAGATTCAGATAATCACTTGCAGACAATATATAGCATAGGTAGTTTTCAATATATTTATTATGTGTGGTATCTGATTCCAGCATGTTGCATTTGTGTAAGAAATTTAAACCTGTACAATCATAAGTAAATGATTTTTACTTTTCATAAAATATTTACATTTCTAATGATTTTGGTGATAAGTCTTGTGAAAATAACCAATTTGTCTCAAAGTCAAAGAGCAGTTGAAGTTAGCAGATATAAAAGTTCTAAAGAAGATTGCTGGGACAATCAAAACTGTAAACTGGAAAAGAGGGTGGTAAATAAAGCATTGTATAACAGTAGTAGAGTGCATGGATGATTTACTATTATATGATTGTCTCAAAGGCATTAAGAAGTTGTACCAAAATTTTGTAAGCCATAATTAAACAATAATAGTTTCATTTTTAAAATAATAACATAAGTTTACAATTTTAAAAATTTCTTTTATAAAACATGGAAGTAATTAGTTCATTTTGGGAATTTTAGAATGCTACCTGATTAATTTCTCAGTAGTATGTGATATTGGTATGGAGTAACTATGTAATTTCTATAGATTATAGTGTTTGAGGATTAGTGTTCCAATGTAATATTGAATAAACTTGTATAAAATTTGATTATAAACTTTCTAAGAACATTTGGTCTACTAAAACCACTTTCAAAACAATAAAATATTTACTTTTAATTAATCCTAGTTGCTTAAACAAAGATTAATTAATAAAATTATCACATATTGAAAAATTTAGAAAAAAAAATTAATAATTATTTTTCATAGTTCAATTTTTTATTTTTGCTATTGTAATTGAAAAATGCTAAATTAACAATACTTGTCCCTTCAGTCTGCTGTTTCAAGGAATTGGTGACTTTACTATTAAAATTTTTCTTTCTCTTTCCATGAGTTCATTACTATAACAAATTTGCCTGTGAATTGTAGCACCATCTGTGACAGAATAAAAATGAAAGTATGCCCTTTTTTTAATGTCTCACAAATTTGGGAGTCATTTGTAACTGAATAAGTATAATACCATGGGAAATGAAAATTTATTTACAATCTGAATGAAAATATAGCTCAATAATTGGTCACCATTTGCAAGTGAGTGAAAATATACTCTGAAGTTGAACACCATTTATAATAGAATAAGTATGGGTCATGCTGTATCCTGAGTCATAGCCTAAATACAGATCAACATTTGTAACAGGGTAAAAACATGAACCAAATAAAAACAATCCTAATTTATTAATGTTTGTGAATTGCAATATCATTTGTAATAGAATGAAAATAATTAACTAAATTAAGATGAAAATTAATCAGTGAATAACAATGTGACACTTAAGTCAATAAAACAATGATAATAATCTTTGTTGTAACTTCATAGACTAGAATAACATGTAGAATGGATAGAAAACAAATAAAATCATTATCTCAAGTTATTCTAAAATATAAGCATTATTTATAATAAGTAAAAGATAAAGCAATAAAACTAAATATCACTATCTTATAAATAACAGTATGTGCCTAATATATAAATTCCTTATAATAGAATGAAAATAATGACAAAGAGTATTCTTCATGAATCAAGCCACTGTTTAAATGAAATTTAAACATAAAATATTATTTATATTTAAATGAAATAATTCATATATGGATGAAATAATAATTTTAATATGCCCTACAAGGTTACAATATTAATGATATCTAACTAAATATATAACTCAATAATTGATTTCTGATTACAACTAAATAAAATAAAAACACTGTTAATTCACCTAGATTATTTTATTAATATTAGCATACTCTTATTAACTATATTAACCACAATATGATTAAATGCTTAATAATAATACAAAATCAATTAATCTAATCTATCTTTCTACTTTCATCTACTTAAAGTACTATAAAATCAAATCATCTTATTAAAAAACATTAATGTTTTCAATATTCAATCATAACAATTCATAAAATAAATAATAGATTCCTATTTGATGCTTATTCAAATGTTATGGACAAATCACATCCAATTACTCTTCAATTTAATAAAACTAATTTATTAAAATTTTAGACTACAACTGTCAAAGCATATGAAAGATTGATAGATTATTATAATCAAATATTAATATTAAAATTTAATATTTAAACTGAATTGATGATCCACATTAATGAACTTTAAATATAACTGAAGAAAATCACTCTAATTTGTAACAATAAAATTTATTACTATTATCAGCTCTATAACTGAATAAGATTATGATCTTTATGGCTGTATACTGACTCAGTGTAATACTTACTTTAATCAACAATAATTTAAAATAAAATATGTGAACATCTAATTGCAATTACTTTTATTCATTTTAAATAATAATCATATTTGAGCCTTTATCAATCGTCAAATTAATTTAGATATAATTTGGATCTTAATAAATCTATTGCTTGTTATTAGCAACATAATTACAATAAGCTTTCAATTACTTATTAAATATTTAAAGAGGTCAAATTAGTAATTTATTGCTGTATAAAATCTATACCGGGATAAATAATAAATATTAAATTCAATACAAAAAAAATGATAGGTAATTGGTAATTTCTTACCCATTTTGTGTTTTTGATTTCCAAATTATTTTTATAACTGCTTTTAATGAATTATGTGGTATAATTAATTAATGAATGTCATCTCATCCAAATACAATTAACAAATAAATTTTTATTATAAAATTGAATGGCAACCAAGAAAGTTTACTTGTTTTAAATTAATTCAAAATTTATTAACAAGTGATATAAATTAAAATCATATATATATGACAAATAACCATTTAAAATATATGCATATAATCTGATTATGATTTAAGCAATAGGTTTTTAATTGACATTAACTTCATATTTAAATAGGTGTTTTCACACCAATTTCTATTTATTGAATACTAAATACAAACACAAATGTTTATGTATCCCAAAAAATGTTGTAAAACATTTATAATTTTTAAAATATGAATGAGTTCAAGATATATTTTCATTTTATACTTTAAAATATAAAAACATATATATAAATAAATCTTATTTTTAATATAAATAGAAAAAATGAATATTTTAAATTAAAACAATAATTACTATTCTGTAAAATAAAAAAATTCAAACTTAGGAAAACATAGTTTTATATTTACATAGATAAAGAGATCACAACTTAACCTAAAATTATATCACTATTTATATCAATAAATAGTACATATATTAAATAAAAAAATATAGCAATAATAATGATAAATATAAACAGATGACCTGAGTAATAGTTTTTAAATATGACCTTTCTCAAATAGTACCATAGTTATAGTGTTTCTTTTTTTTTATTAAATTGTGACATGACAATGTTTTGTTATTCCAGAGAAAGTAGAAATATCATAAAAAGCTATGAGATTTGAAGCACATTTTATTGATTTTGATACTTTCCAAATATCCAAATCATCTTATTTAGCAGATATTTGATCTATATATTGCTATAAGTGCACAGACACTATATTTATGACAATGCAATGTAGATATCATTTCATTTAGCAAGTAATCAATTCATAACATATTACAAGTGAACAGATGATAGTTTCATCCATAATGATGCTATGGAAATTGAACCAATTTTATCCCATGTATAAATAATATATCAAGTTCATAAAATTATATTAATAGGTGATCATAATCTTTGTATACATTTTTCTGTTGTTAACGTTTAGACTTCATCATTGAAAAGTAGATAATATCCATTTTAAAAGTAAAGAAATGTTCTGATGATTTATAATGCAATGAATTATTTTTGATTACTTTTCATTTTTATAATAAATTGCCACTTCTCACAAATCCTTAATACACTCTTCAGTTGTTGGAAAAATGCCATTGCTTTTTACACCATCATTTCAGCCAGTTAACTATATACTTTTAAAATAAATAAAATGAAAATCAGGTAAAGAAATTTAGATGTGCTTCTGTTGAAGCTAAATCAAGAGAGAGAGAGAGAGTTATTTTTATACAGTTTTATTTATAACTTTTTCCATTGCAACACCTTTTAGCCAATTCCAACCAGTGTCTCTCAAATAAAAATTTTATTATACAAAAATAACAAGTAAAATAATTTAGGACAAATATTGATGTTTCATAATATAAATACCATTCTTTAATTCTAACACAAATTAGACAATTAAGACTACATTCTTTCATCATCATCATCATTATCAATCATTATCAATCCACTGCAGGATGAAGGTCTCTCCAAGTTTAATCCATCTTCTCCGATCTTTAGCTTATCTTCTCCACATCACCCCTACACATTTTTTTATTTCATTCATCCATCTTACATGTAGTCTCCTTCTGGGTCTTTTACAATCTCTTGGAATCCAGTTTAAAATTTCAATTGTCCATCTATTATCATCTCTTCTAGCAATATGTCCAGCCCAACTCCACTTCAATCTTTTAATTTTTTCAATGAGGTCAGTAACACCTGTTTGTTCTCTTACCCATACATTGTGTTTTCAATCTCTTCTTGTTACTCCCAACATACATCTCTCCATACTTCTTTGAGTGGTCTGAAGTCTCTGTATTGATCTTCTATTAAGTGTCCAAGTCTCAGATCCATAAGTAAGAACTGGTAAAACACATTTGTTAAAAACCTTTCTTTTCAAACACATAGGCATATTTCCTTTTAATATCAAGTTATTTCTACCAAAAGCACTCCAACCAAGTTTAATTCTATGATTAATTTCCTCTATTATGTTTCCATCTGTATTAATAATCTGACCAAGGTATTTGTAACTCTTAACTTCTTCTAATTCATCATAATCAATCTTTATTTTCATATTTTGAGCAAATCGATTAAACATTACTTTAGTCTTTTTAACATTTATCTTTAGTCCTACTTTCCTACTTTCATCTGATAACTCCTGCAACATTTCCTGCAGCTTGGAAGCATTATTTGCAAAAACAACTACATCATCTGCGAAATCTAAATGACTTAAATAATCTCCATTTACTTTCGCTCCTTTAGTTTCCCATTTTAATCCAC